>OZ026612.1:95569696-96282196 GCA_964020975.1 Hermodice carunculata | reverse complement strand
TAATTGTACAAAGGATTGACATAAATAGTACGTAAGTGTAGAGCGCGAAATGCAAAAACCTAAGTTCCCCCTTAATGGGCAATGCCAAGGAAACCAACAAACATACGTTAAGTTTTAAGAAACCTGTCAAGAATACTGAGATGTCCTACGTAAAGATGCCACCAAAGCTTTCGTTACGCATTTGGTTGTAATAATGAATGTGCCTATCGAGACAATTCGTCAGCTTGATCGTGATAGAGTGGACAGAATTGCTGGATTTCCAATGCACCAGCGATTTGATTATGCCTTGTTCTTTACCACAGGAGAGTTCACACTGATGAGATAGGAATGTCTGTCTCAGCCTCGAGTTTTTGTTGGTTTATTTTGGAATGGGACGTTTCATGGCAAATAAACACAGCTATTTATCCCTACTTGTCTTCCTGGTCTTATTCTTTATTGACGAATAAGTTTTGATCCATACACATTGACACTCACTCAAACACCAATGAGCGACTGAAAGCTGCCCACCACAAGCCTACATACAAATGCATAACCACGTTGCAAAAAACATTTTATACTCATACCACATGCCACCTTAAATGAATCAGACACGAAGCATGGAACGTTTGATGCAAATCCGGACCGGCAAACCTCTCCCAAATGGGTTATTTTCTTTGTTAGTCAGACATGTATCATATGGACAATCATGATCAACTGCATGGGCAACAACTCTCCAAGCTTAACATACAAGGGAAAAGCCAAAAGAAGATGCATGACGCACACTGCAGCGTGAGACAATTAGATTTGTCTGTCCTTTCCTGGCCAAACCTGATTTAACCTTGGCAAAGCAACACCCTAATAACAACAGCACAAACGGGCTTACTTGTCACACTGGCGCTGGAACCTAGGGGGAAAAAGTGCATATGACGTTTGCTGCTGAGTCTTAATAGTAAATGAGTGAACAAAAATATAAGCATGTATTTGTGCCAAAACAATTTATTTTTAACTGTTTTAGGCGATAGTCTATCACCATTGTAATATACTGTAATTGATGAAGTTGGGTGTCAAGGGACAAAGAATATCTCGCCCTTCTCGTTATGTTACGTGTAGAGCACAAACCTGGAATTATCTGGTGAGACATCCAAGGGAACAAATTCCTGCTTTACCTAGATCTAAATCTTCAAATACCGATATGTTATTTATGGGTAAAAGTATTCTCTAGCATATTACAGATGAAATCACCAAAAGGGCAACGTGGCAACACGTGAAAAGTCTGTCGTCCTTTCTTGCGCTAGAAGGGCAGAATGTAAAACCAAACCCGTACAATGCTTTTCCACAACCCATTCAAGATTGAAGTTGGTCAGTAAAGCAAAATTTAGTACTGTATTGTTATACAAATTACCCAGGGTATGAGTACAAACCACACAACTGTTGTATAAAAATCTCATTAAACATATTTCACGATTGTTCTACAAACACAAAGATTGTTAATGTAAAACACAAAAAATATTGATATCCGATCTCTTCATTCTGGTACCGTGATTCCATCTTTTGCTTTGCTCATGGGCACTGATTTTGTCACAAGCTTTGTATCATTATTTTGATGTCAGCCAAACCATTTCTCAAAGTTTCATTATGAATGCCCTAACGGTGTTTACAAAGCCAAGCGACATAAATGACCACACAGTTATTTAATCAAACATGTGCATTTTTCTTTTTGGTGAATAAACATTGACACAGGGTGACTCACTTCCATAACATATTAGTTTGTGTATGTGTCTGCTGATTAATGCTATACGTTTGGTTAGCGCATTGACTTTCACAGATTATTACATATAACTCTTCATTCACGTATAAAGTAAGATGAAGTACACTTTTCTGAAAGCTAACAAACTTAAGATTCTGTTAATTAAAATTTTGTAATGTTAGTTGATGGCAATGTTTAAATAACACAAAAGATCAGAATCTACTTCAGATATAGATTCAGCTCATCCAATAAGAAGATTGGGGCCTAAAAATATGCAGTAAGCTAAATTTATGCAATGAATAAAAAAGTGTGCCTCGGATTTTAAAAATTTGCTGCCGTTTTGTCATCACAGTCAGTTAAAGGTAGCTTTCCCTTGATTTGGCATCACTCTAACTTCAACTATCTGTACCTTAGGAACAACAACAAATATCTAAAGTTTGGGAAACGCTTTTTTCATTTGCAGTGTGTTGTATAGTTTGCTTGAATTCGTTGCAGAAACACACGAAAATGTACAAGCTGAATCAAAAATTTATATCAAAGAATGAAGATCACTCATCTACTCTTTTACAATTTCTTCCAAGAAAGTTTCACAGCACGAATCTTTATTTTTATGCTTTCTAAAAATGTATACTTTATCGCACTTTCTAACTAAATTTACAGTGAAATATACAGAAAAGTATCAGTCAACACTGAAATCACTGATAATCTAACGTATATCCTTACTATAACATACGTCTCACATTAGATCGCAGGATCTCGTTGGAATCTGCAATAGAGTACCAAAATCAGCTGCTAACTACAAATGAGTGTTCCACAAAAATTGTGACCGTCACATTACTGCAAAGTCATGACACCAAACCCGTTTTGATGATTTTTTTGTATAGTGAACTTACACCATGCTGACTTAAACCAACCATGCAGCTCCGTTCAGCAGCCAAAGGAGAGCTGAACACATTGCTTCTGCGCAACGGGTACTTGTCATAAGCGGTCAGTCGTCGTGACTCGTGATGTCTACTTTATACTTTGATTTTGTTTTACAACTTTAACATGCTTCCGCATTATGGAATATCAGCATATGCACAAGGCCGTCCGATTACCCGACACTGCTCAACTACTTTACCAGTCTTGACCCTCGCAACTAGCGCCCAAACCATGTTCGGTAAAGTTGTTGACTTGGTTTCATAGCATGACTGTGTGGGGTTGAGAAGATTAGCCTCATAACATGGACTTGTAAAAATTAATGGACAGACTGTCAATCTTGGCTTGGTCACGTGATCAAGTTAGATCTGTATAGTTGACGCTGACAGAAAATTAACGACGATTTTGAACCATATTTGTGGTATTTGGCTGTTAATAAAATTGATTTGGTTACGACAAATATATGTCTGTAGCCTATACAATTTAATGTTTGCAGCCTCAAATGTAAACACTTGTACATGCCAGAAAAACATTTTAGAGGAGTATATCAATGTTGAAATCAATAATTTTGTAACACCTCTTACCAAGCAATGGTACGATACAATTAAAGTACGTCTCCAAACTGCATATGGGCGGCTCGTCTACAAAACAAAGAAACACAAAATGCGTGGAAGGTGATCAAACTTATTTGAAGAACAATGCCACAAATGGAATATGTATTGACCCTAACACATTATCTATCAGCCACATTAACCTGCAGTTCAGACGAATATGTAATGCAATAGGTAGATAACAGATTGTGAATTGAACTGTTAGGCTCTAGGTGAGGTGTCAGTCACAATTCCGTCAATAAATATTGGACCTATAGAAGCAAAATTTGTATGGATGAGTCATTTGTTGATGATCATCAGACCAGGTGCTGCAAGGTTCATAAAGCCTCGTCGTTCTGAAAGCTCCTCTGCCAATTCGAAGACAATACATTGTATTTATTTAATAGAATGTTTAGACACCCTTAATACCACCCCGTGTCCATTCCAAATAAAAATGCACAGATCAAGACCAGCCCCCAACCATGAGAAACCAAACCATTTACAGATTTATGGTAGGCACAATGGAATGTGTTCTTTTCACCATGACGGAGGTCAGGCATGGCGCAAGAGAGAGGCAGATAAAAGTAAGGATGTTGTCATGCTGTCATGAAAAGAAATTGGCCTTCCCAAAAGTTTGTCATGAAATAGTTACGATTGACGGTTTGGTTTCACATTTTATTTGTAATAAACTGACAAAAACACTTTGAACTATGTTGAATGATCTGTAATTACAATATGCATACAACTACACTGTAAGGCGCTAGTAACTGAACACTTTTTAAAGTGGCAGCGAGAAAGTGCGTTGGCTGCAAGCAGATAAAGGAAATGATGAAATAAGGGGAAGGAATTTAACGTGTTGACATTGTGCACGCAAGAAGCCAGACAAACATAAGTACTAAATAAAGAAGTACTCTTTCATATGTGAATTTCCTGCACACCAGAACATAATTACTGGGGTAATACGTGGTTGTGCATGTACACATTGGAATTCCCAAATAAATCCTCTGCGATATAGCTACTAGATAACCATAGCAATGAATACACATAATACCCACAGTGAACCTATTGAGAAAATCTTGAGGTTGTGTCTCAGATAATTTTACAGCAAATTGACACAAAACTCATTGCCATTCAATTTCTACTTATTTCCAGTCATTTTACACTCTTAAATTCACACCGGCGAACATTATATGAAAACACGGAATAACTTAAGTGGTGGCATTTAAGTATGCATTTTCCAAGGAAGGTATGAAGCGCAATTTACTGAAAAATTGCGTATATAAATCCCCAATGTTAATAACTGATAAAACAAATGCAAATTTTTGCTGAGGGCAGAGGCGGCCTGCTGTTCTTGGCGGCAACGCTGCAGGTTGCTGCCCATCGCCACCAACCACCACCAAGACTTTCACCCGCATTTGAGCTCAGGCAGTGTCCGGCGGCGGTCTCTCCTATCACCGCGCACTGCCCCATACTCCTGCTGAGCACACTGTACAGCGTAGGGCGCATTTATATGTGTTCCAAATGCAAAATGCCAATGAGTAATTGAATGTATTTATGGATGGAAAGTGATCAAAATCTAATTATTCAAGAATAGCATTGCAAATTTGATATATGGTGAATCATATGAAAAAATATGACAGATGAAGAAATACATTGCAACTTTGATATAACGTCAATGAAGCCAACCATCAAGACATCATTGCATGAACAAATGTATTCATTTTATGTAATTTAATGGCCATTGTCCATCCTACATACGTCTTTCCATCATCGCGGTGCCTTATGGTATATCTTCAAAAATAGAAAAAAAAAAATGTATGGAATACGCACTATTAACATAACATCTTTTTTCACATCAGAGATATGTCCTTTCAGGATGCATTCTACGGATGTTTTGATTTGCCCCTTCTACACAGCGTTGTCCTCTGGTTCCAAAGTTCATCACTTTCATTCATTCAAAAATAGTACGATCGAATTGGGCATAATTCGTCTGTCCATGAACACATATTCCTTGATAAGTGCAACAAAGTGAGGCGACAATTATGCAGAATCGGCAAGTTTGCATGGTATGTACATACCTGTAGAGACGCCAGGCATGTATGCGCTGCGGCAATGGCACGCCTGTAGGGTGGCGTTCGTTTCGCACTCCCGCTGACAAAAGGACAAGGCGTACTCCTGGAAATATCGCAATGACATATTGCCACACTTCCCCCACGGCTTCCCAAGGCTCTGCGCCTTACTGTTCTTTACCCCGACCAAAGCGTGTGTCCCAGGGGAAACTGCGAACCCCAGGTCACGCACCTGCGACAGTTCTCGCTGGTCGTGTAAGAAAACCTAAAATTAAAAAATACATAATGTATTTCACCTGAAAACATTTCTGTCCAAAGATTATATCAAATTATGCAACTTTATTTCAAATACATTTTGTTTGAATCCTAGACCTTTAATGGCTTTCACAGGATAGTCGAAACAATTATTTTGTAGACTAAAATATCTTATGTGATAATGTACAAAACTGACTGACAATAAGACCAGATCAATCTTTTGTAAATCTGCCTCACAATAAAGTGAATTGGAAATGTGCATGTTTTATACAAATTACGGTGTAACGATCAGTCCAACCTTGATGCCTGCATCCTTGTTTGGCCCCCTCATGTATTCATACTGCTCAATATTCAACGTCAAACTCAGGCCAAAACTGGAACCTGAAACACACAGCAAGCCTGCAATGAATCATTTTTAACGTAAAGCACATAACTACACCTGCACTATGTCAAGGTACTTAATATAAAACTAAGCAGATGTGGCAGAATTGACTATCACGCATATATCTGTATAAGCAAAGCAAAGCAAAGCAAAGCAAAGCAAAGCTAAGCAAAGCAAGTTCAATACATGCTGAGTTAATTTGATTGGCATTTTTTGATGAAAGAAGAAAAACTAGAACTCAAATCATAATATTAGACTCTCTCGTTTACAGTAAGCGCCTGGCACGTTACTTGAACTAATCAAACTGACAAACGTATAATATATAGCCTACATATAATGGATGCAAGTTTACTCAAAAGGTATATTTTCCCCGGGTGTTAAAATGTCCATTTATGTGTGATACGAGATATGAACTCATGTTTCTGGGTCGTTCAACTGTCGCCAAAAGGCGACACAGGCACCCAAAATTGCGAGAAGAGAATATCACATATTGTCTATATGTCTCCAACTGGAATTTACTCAAGCAGTGATTGTGACTTTTATGGGCGACTGCAGATACCGAATCACAAATATAACATCTTTGAAAGCATTTAATATCACTTGTATATTCTTTCTGCTGCTGGAAGTGGAATATCAGGTGTGAACAGGCCATCGCCCCCCCCCTCCCCCCCCCCGCCAGCGGGATCCTCCATGGAGGTGGTTTTTATTTTCATCCAGTAATTCTTGGTGAACTGTGTTTCCATTGACATTGATCAACAAAACATGTCCGTATGTTATGTGATATGTTTACGTTCTATGAACAAAAGCAAGCGCACAGGGGCTCGGCGCTCTATATTTCATCCGCGTAACACCATACTTTTGCAGCTCGACCTTGTAACGGTACAACGGCAAAGCAGATGACACTGCGCTCCGCCCGATGTTTAGCTAATGAAAAAAGATCCTTTACCGCTTGCCTCTCACTTGGACCTGCGGATCTTCCACATAAGTTCTCACCCACCCCTGGCCAATCACCTTGTAACTCTAGAAATGATCAATAAGGGGAAACAGAATATATAGTCCATATCGAATTGATATGGCTGGGCCCATAAAAGCTACAAGTTTGTTTCAATATAAATAATTAATCATACCAAGCTGGCGGATGAGTGAGCATAGAAGTAAAAGTAGTGCTCAGGCTTAGGTAGGAATTAAAATAACTCACATGACCGTCACCATTTTTCAGTTTCGTCTGCATTTGATAGCTAGTATTCAGAAACCGAGACCTGAAACAACTTACTTTTGTCAATTAAAATTAAAGTTTTCCGTGCAAGGTAGCGTTGTACCAAATATGAAAAAGATTCCATTATCTGCATTTCAGAATAGACCTGTCAGAACATGACATAATGCAAAAGATGGATCCGAGGCTGGGGATGGGATGGGTGAGAACATGTGGAAAAAAATACTACCCTACTAGGGTTTATAGTTTCACCATTTTTAGGACAACACAGCTACAATTACTGGATAAATAGAAGGATTTACGAATGAGCTGCGACCTTGTCATTTAATCTGGTAAGGCTAGCTTAATTGCGTTAATTGTCACCCATCTATTGTTTTTTCGAAGTGCATGTGATTTAACAAACTGAAAGCCTTTTTGTGTCCCTCTTGTCTTCCAAGTTCATGCCACCGAAATGCATTGAATATTTGTATGCCTTCTTTGGAAATTCCATGTTTTACAGACAGTTTCTTTGTGTTCATGATACAGATGATGTCTAGGTTTACCTGTTTTGTTGGTATAAAATGACATATTACGCGCGGAGTTGTAACTGTGACAGAACCCATAATCCGTGATAGATGAAACAACACTCCAGTGCGGGCATTTACGGCCACTCCAACTGCAACTTTACAGGAAAATACATGGTGTTAAAAATGTCAATGGCTTGGTAACTTGATGAAAATACAAGATACCACACCAAATCAACAAGGAATTACCGAAAAATTAGTAATTTGGTCTATTCTCCAACCAATTGATAGAATTCAATACTATTACAAAATTACCTAATGACTGAATGGGTATTCCACTGTAAGCCTACATACTTTAGCTTTTTAGCCACCTTGCACATTTCTTTTAATCTTTATATACAGGCCTACACATTACTAAATGGTTTTTATCCAGATGCCAATGAACAGTCGGGGGTGGGGTGGTGGTGATTACATAAGAAAGTGCAAATACTGCTAGACCATTTTACAGGCCGATATGTAGATGGAACATAGTAGGCACAGGCCGATATGTAGATGGAATATAGTAGGCATAATGTTAGGCCTACTATTGTTGGTAAACATTGACGTCTCTAGATACGCTCTGCTGTGGGCTTTGATCTCAGACGGTTCACATGGTTTTTATTGAGAGGGTATTTTCATGCTTTGCGTCGCACTGTTCATGGTCTATTCTCCTACCAATTGATGTGATGATTATCAAACTTGAAAGGGTCTTTAGAAATGGAATTTATCGTTACAAATCCCACATTAAGAATTTCAATACGGTTAATCTAAAACAAGTTTCAAAAGCAGTCAAAGAACTACAGCAGAGATTTGTGTTCACTAACATTGATAAGGCAGGTAACAATTTTGCGATCATCTGCAAAAAGTATTATCTGGATTTCTTGTAAAATAAACTTGGTATAAGCAATATTTCAGAAATAAGAGCAAATGACCTATATAAATTACAGAAACAATCCGTTGATAATTTGATAGATACACATAAAGATGAGATGAAAGGGAATTTTAATATCAAAATTTCTGAAGAGGACTCTTCTATTCCACTTTTGTTCTGGATATTCATATAACATAAAAAACATTTAAAATCTAGATTCATAGCTGGGTCTTCAAAATGTACAACAAAACAATTATCCAAGGAAGTAACACTGTATTTGACTGCAATTAGGAATTATTTCCGTAAATACTGTAATGCAATTTCTAGAAACTGTGAAATCAATTGTTTTTGGAGTATAAGCAATTCTTCCGAGTTTGTATATAAAATCAAACGTTTAAAGGCAAAAAATACCAAAAATGCTTTTATCTTTCTACACTGTACACAAATCTACCCATAGATGAGGTCAAAAGTTCTATTTCTGAATTAATAAGCAAAATGTTGAAACATAATGGTAAACCATACATAAATATAAATTCATATACAAAGAAAGCATATTGGTCACACAATAAATATTCAAAAAGTAACGTTAAATCTTACACTGTCGAAACTTTGATAGATGCTATAAAATTTCTTTTGATAATGCCTTTGTTCAATGTGAACCATTGGTTTTCAAGAAATAAAAGGCATTACAATGTGTAGCAACTGCTCCCCGTTACTGACAGATTTATATTTAACCTGGCTTGAATTTAAGTTTATGGATAAATTGACGAAAAAGGACTTTCAAATGGCTACAAAATTATCAAACAACATAAGATATATTCATGACATTGCTTGTGTAAATGTACAGTGAAATTGCTCAAGAAATTTACTCAAAAAGATATCCCTTTGGAGGGTAACAATTCAGATGGTTTCAGAGATGTGTTTCTGGACTTGGATATTCAGGTCACTAATGACAGGTTTTGCCTTAAAATTTATCTCAAAATACATGAATTTAACTTTGAAGTAGTTAACTATCCTTTCCCGAACAGTAATATTTCGGAAACTATTGCATATAATACATTTTGGTCACAAATTTTGAGATTTGGTCGTATTTGTTCTAAATTTCAGGACTTCGCATCTAGAACCAAATTTTTTTACAATAAACTTGAGTCAAGAGGATTTAAAGATGCACTTTTGATCAAATATGTCTACAAATTTTGCTGTAAATATCCAGAGATGATTAAAAAGTTTGGCTTCAATAATTTTAGAGATTTTATACTTGCTTGCTTTGCTACTTAATTTTATATTTTACCATCATTCTGTTTAATATTCACCTTTCTGACATTTTAGGCTGGCTTGTTTTCTGTTAGGTCAAAGTTAATGACTTTCTTTCTTTTCTGACATGCCTAAATGCACATTTACACAATATTAAAGAATCACTCAAAATTGACAGTATTTTCTCAAATGTCACAAACCTGACACATTACATTAAAACATTGAATCAGTGTTGCCAGTGAAATAGAACTTTAATAATTGTTTGGAGACTTTATAAGTGAGGAGAAGGTGTCATCATGGGGTTTGTTTTACATTTCTGGTGCAGGATGTCCATTGTTGCAGTACTTGTTAAGATTTCCCTTGGTTTGTACAGGTGGTCTAGCTGCAACTGTTTATTTTACAATCACTGGGACTGAATATAAGGCCCCAGTTTGTTTTTACTTCAGTTGTACACTGCAGGTGGTCTGACTAGGATAAGCTAGAAAGAGTACATACTGGTTCAGGGGTAAGTCAAATTGTTCTTATATGAACCTGTACTATACAAATTTAGTAATTATGTTTTGTTTGACAGGTTTTCTTCTTTCATAAAGAAGCTTTGCATTTAGAAGCAAAACTTCACATTTAGCTAATTTATCAGTTGCCACGTTCATATTTATTTATTATTATGTGGGTTGTCTTTCCTAAATATTTAGCCTAGACAGGGAGACGCTACTCAGAGAGACATGTATGGCTATAGGCTCCGAAACATGTTCTGAATAGTTAGCCGCTGAAGACCCTTTAACGTATTTGGGCTAACACAGCCTATATCAAAATTCTACAGAAGAACGTGTGCAATATGGACAATAGTACTTCCATATTTTTATATAGGTTAGACAGTGACATGACAGCTTATGGAGAGTAAAGAGTTCGGACTGCCGAATAGGGTAATGACTACCAGGATGCAATTCTGGACAAAAAGACACAAATACAATACAGTAGGCCTATCTAACCTCTCAATGGAGATTAATATTTGGTCAAAACAAAAGTACTTTTCAATGTTATTTTTATCTTGTAAGAAATTAAATAATGCCTTGCTGAGAAATTTTAGCCTATGCCTAATTCAAATTTCAAATGGAATTAGGCGTAGTGAGCGGTTTTGCAGTGCATATGGCACCATGAGCTTTACGCTACGGGGTGTGGTCCGATGTTTTGGATTTTTCTGCTTTAGAAGCTGTTGACACAAGCATAACTTTAAACACGTGATATTTCTGTTCAGCATATGCCAAAACAAAATTACCTTTCAAACGTCCTAAGTAAAATATATGTAAACAACTGGGCCATAGGTTGCATAGCTGCAAGGTACAAATCACTGTCTGAGCTTGAAATATACTTAATTTAAGCATAAACAAAAGCGCAGACACGTACACACAATGCAAGCATACATGACAAGCGGTTTCTGCATTTATTATGTAACATATTTACAGCACTTGTTGCGTAAAACTATTTCACATATGTTAAATTATTTTATTTTATTATACATATGAGAAAATCTTTTTCACATATGTGTAATTAGTGTCACGTTGTGCAAAAGAATTTCACACGTGTATAATCACTTAAAATAATTTAACATATGGGAAATAGAAAATTTTACGCACTTATGCAAAAGATTTACGCATGTGTTAAATAGTTTTACGCATATAATTTATTTATATTTCATATATGTGTAAAGGAATTTCACATGTTTAAAATTTTTTTATACATGTGAAATAATGAATGATTCCCTAGTCACAAAACATAATTATAATACATAAAAAACTGATACTATGTTTTGTTTTCGTAAATAGTAGCCAAATGAAAAGTTTCTCACACTCTCCCTTTAGCCTGTGACGTATCTAGGCTTACCGAATGCCATTTGTTTACGTGTCATATGCTGCACCATGCGCCCTCTTGCAACATTTATTATTAATGAAACATGCCACCTGTATTTCTCATCTGAAGGCAGTCTAGCCTAGGCCTATGTCAGGCATGATTGAGTTTTTCCATCTGTTACGTTGATCACATTGACAAGTAGGCGCACTAAAAGTGCAGCGGAAGAACACTTACTCGGTGAGCATATCCTGAGGCTGGTGCGCTGTGTCCTCTAAAAACTCGGTAAAATTCAGCGAATCTGCCAAATAAAAAAGAAATTTATGTAAATTTGTAAAGTAATATAAAATTATTCACAGCTATTTTAGTTTTAAATACCGTATTTTAAATGAACTGGAACTAATCAGTCAGTGTTTTCATAAAATCATTCTTATCCCAACAAATATATGAGATACCCCTCAATGCAATGCCTTTAACTTCACAGTCGAAATTTGATCATTACAAAACCACTCACAACTCACCCAAAAATAGATCAAAGCAAAAAGGAGATACCATAAAAAAATATGAAAACGGAGCGACCAGACATGCAATATTGAACCACCAGTAAATGAACAGCGTTTTTAGTACAGCCATTACTGGCAAAATATTTATAATTTTTACGTAAATTTCATGCTTATCTCATTTTATTATACGACAATCAAATAGAATATCAAAATTACCATTTACTTTTGGCACAGCAATTGCATTAATTATATCTGCAATAGTTGCCTTCTCCGTGTTGGAAACATTTTCCGAACCTACATCTGCTACCGGGTGCACAGCTGGTGTGCCAACAGCAGAGTGTTTGCATATTTCGCGTGCTGTAACAAAAAAAAGCACAGTTACTGAACCATCATGTGTATGCATAAATCATATCGCACACTACACATTATAATGGATAAGCAACACCTTACATATAGATTTGTATATATAAACATAAAAATGTACAGACATAAATTATATTTCCGTTCGTATATATATATATATATATATATGTTTTACATCTCTGGTGCAGGATGTACATTGTTGCAGTCCTTGTTAGGATTTCCCTTGGTTTGTACAGGTGGTCTAGCCGCAACTGTTTATTTTACAATCACTGGGACTGAATATAATGCCCCAGCTTGTTTCCACTTCAGTTAAACATTGGCGGATGGTTTAACAAGGATAAGGTGTCCAGCTAGAAAGGGTACATATTGGTTCAGGAGTAAGTCAAATTGTTCTTATCTAAACCTGTACTATGCAAATTTGATAATTATGGTTTGTTTGAGAGGTATTCTTCTTTGATATGAAGCTCTGCATTTATAAGCAAAACTTCACATATTTAGCCAATTCATCAATTACCACGTTCATATGTATTCATTATTATGTGGGCTGTCTTTGCTGAATATTTAACTTAGACAAAGAGCTGCTACTCAGAGAGACATGTACGGGTAAAAGGCTCCGAAACATGTTGAGTAGTTACCCGTTGAAGACCCTTAAATTTATTTGGGCTAATACAGCCTATGTCAAAATTGTACAGAGGAACGTGTGCAATATGGACAATAGAACTTCTATGTACGTAAGTTAGACAGGGACAGGTTAGCTTATGGAGAGTAAAGAGTTCGGACTGCGGAATAGGGTAATGACTACTAGGAAGTGGTTTTGGACAAAAAGACACAGATAATTGCTAGAGAAGGAAATTAAATTGGCAACTTTGACAAATTGTTCAGAATTTGATATATATTTTTTTTGTAATAGGTTCCGGAAAAAATATTATGCTTAGTCAATTAAAGCATTCATTGTATTGGTTTCCTTTGTCCTCGAATATATGGTTTACCGCCGGCCATAAAGAAAGGTCATGGACGAGTCCACTATTGAAAAACAACCCCACTGTGCCGCCAGTACGCAAGGGTGGGGTAGGGGTTGAATTATGGACTCTTGGTGGTCTCTTTACGTCTCTATGGGTAGCTGAACGGACGAGTTGTAGAAATCAGGCACCAAAACTTACTGCAGTTAGTTTCATCAAAATTATCTTCGCAGTCATTATTTCCATCACAAAACAACACTCGTGGAATGCACAGCCCAGTAGAACAACGATGATGGTAGTCTTCACACTCTGTAAACACGAACGATTCTACTAGTTGATTAGACGACAGCCACCCCCCCCCCCCCGCAAAATAGTCTACAAGCACCGACACTTCTACTTACCTCATAAAGAATAAAGTAATTACAAGTCCAAGTTGCACAATTAGAAGTAATAAAGTTCACCTTATTTTTTGTATAAAATATTATATAGGAAACGTTTGATGTGGAATAAAAAATTGCCATCACATAACAAATGTTCACCTTATTTTTTGCATAAAAACTATAGGAAACGTTTGATGTGAAATAAAAAATTGCTGTCACGTAACAAGTATCTGTGAAATCAAATCTCCTCGAACAAAAGTGAAGGCCAGCGTTTATCTGATGAGGCTTTAATATAAAGTTTTGAATTTTATCCGTGTTTTCTGTGATGTGATTTATTATAGTTGTGCAGAAATGCAACAAGAATAGAAGGTGGAGTGAATATACTTCATTGTTCTATTACTTAAATCAAAGTCGCTAAGAATAGATCTTATCGTGACGGCTTTTCCGTAGGCAAACTGTGAAACATAAAAACCACAGGGTTTACTTGACAAATCCCGTTGCTCCCACTTGGGGGGGGGGGGGTCGGTAAGCATGTTAATTGCAAGTTTTGTTTTACTGTTGAGGTGATGTTTTGTCGGCTACATTGGTCAAAATTGTGTGGTTATCTCATACAATGAAGTCTAATATATTTAGAAATATTACAATGTAATAGTTCAAGTTGATATTATTAGATTTCACAGTGTCCGTGTATTTTCTGCTCACTGCATCACATTATGTGATGTATGAAAATTAACAAATCACACTCACACAGAACATCTTCAATAGCAAAGGTAAAAAAAGGTCTTGTTAGATCATTCTTGTCTCATTAAGTGAAGTGACGAGCAGTGTAAGCCGCCCAGCTTCTAAAATATGTTTTGTGTATGAAATATACGTAATTGTACTTGAAATAGTGGCATTATAAAAGAGTCTACATACTACACCAAAGTTCATCAGTATAGTCATAGCAATCGTCGATATGGTCACATCTGTGCTGCTGCTGTATACATCTTCCATTTTGACAGCGGAACTGATCCAACGGACACGCTAAAATGACCAAAATAAGAGGCATGATAAAAAAAAATCCTGTCAGAATGATGTCCCAATATAATTCTAAGTGGTAAATTGGAAAAATTAAGAATTCAGTGTTATAATTGTGGGCTTCAGTTTTAACTTGTAGATACAGAAAACCTTTGGTGGAAAACATTTCACACCTGTACGTAGTTACACTAACTTTTTCCTTCCATCTTCATTTGGCACATACATGTTGCTATAATAGGTTCTCGGCACAAGTGGTCAACGATAATTTTTAATTCCAAGTATTGCTGCATCTCATCTTGGTATTATGATGTCAAAGGAATTTTTGCGTAAATTATACCAAGGGCACTCCCCTCCAAGACAATTTGGACCTTATCAATAACTTTCTTAGTGTCTAGACATAGAAGAACGTTGCTAACTTTCCTTTACAGAGTGTTAAGTGTTTATAAAAATGTCTTGTAAAAGTCATGTCATTTATATTCTCACAAAACTGGCTCTAATTTTGACCTTTTATTGTGGACAGTTAACACTTAAGGACCAATTCTCGTCCACACAGTATCATTCTTAGTTACCTGGGATATCACAAGCCTTAGGAATGAGGTTGATGTTTGAGACATCAACTGTCCCTTTTCCATAGCCAGTGGTGCTTTCAAATACAAGATGCCATATCATCTGACGAGGCTGCCTGGGAATCTCAATGATTGCTTGTGTCCATAGCACTGATACTGTGTCTGCTGAGAACCACAGCCTAAATCTATAGTCTTTGTTTTGCCTATATACTGCTAGCAAGCCAGGTTGTGTACCTGTAAGCTGGTACTTGAATGTTAAACAATGTGTAATGGATGCATCAAAGCTGGGAGAGATCAACTGCGAGGAAACCTCTGCTTTCTGGCGCTTATATAACATCGACATGAAATACTCTGCAATAAAAGCTATTATTGTATCATAAACGTTAATTGCATATTCCCATAAATACACACAAAAGCCATTATTTACAGTATATATGAATGTGGAAGTGATGTGGTTTAATGCGTATACAAATATTATTAGTATGTAGTTTATTTTGTGAAAGACTCCCAGAAAGGCAGGGCAAGTATTAGAAATAAAATAATCAACAAGAAATCATCTGATAGTAAAATTGATCATATATGGTCGTAACCAGACCAATATTGTGAAATACAGTGGCAAGTGAAAACATGGCAAGAAAATGGCGATGGCGTTTCCAGAGAAAAGACACTCTGATTTGAACTGTTTGACCATGTGAAGTCAAAAGAATCATTACGATTTATTGATTAAAAAACACTGCATTCAACAAATTTCCTTTACTTCACTGTAAAATATACAAAATGTGGATATCACTGGGAACGAAAATATTGTAGCCCTACTCAAGTCCTTCTTCATTAATTCTCCATAGAAACATAAATAATGATGCCAACAGAACTGATAAAGTCATTTTTCATCATAATGAATGACACCCACCGCTGAAATACTGTTATTAGCAGACACAGCAGTCGAGACACTATTAAAGCAAAGCTGAATGTGTTTACCACCATCAGGTGCACCCACTTTAGATGATAAACAAAATGTTATGTGTTCTCTGAATGCAGTATTATGGCATATATAGCACCTATAAATCATGGTATTCTTGGAAGCAAATAGAATTGTATGTCGGCTTAACCTCCCACTGTCAATAATACCTGGCCTGATCAGATCCGACTGTTGCTCATTCTGCACCCTCGTCCAGGTGGCTTTTTGATTGGCGGGTGTCTTGACCGTATATCCACATTTAAAGACGGTATCAAATGTGCAGCTAGGTGATACCTCTGTTGAAATACAAGATAAAATTATATACGAATTGTATGTCATGGCGATATGTTACGTTTCAGCTCCAGCTAAGCAAAGGCAATTGACTTATGGAATATTGAGCTTGTAAAATCATCAAGCTTTAATACCCTCTCCTTTGAATCCTTCTTGCATTTTAACTCATTCTGACCCTGATTTGAACGTTTGACTTAATGCACATTTCAAAATGCTTATAACATGCCTACAAAATTTAATAACCAAGGAACTTACTGCATATACTGGCCGTCTCGTCACTGTTATCACCACAGTCATTATGTGTATCACAAAGGACTGACCTGGGTAAGCACAACCCACTACTGCAGTTGAACTGATCCTGTCGACATGCTGCATCAAATCAAAATCATTGTTCAGGAAAATATGTATATATTAAGGAAATTCTGATGCAATTCAGGGTGATTCTGACACCTAATGCCTGTCAACGTCCTGATAAAATTAGGGGAATAGTGGCTTCCACTACGAGATTCATATTTACCTTACACAAAGAGAAAATAAAATATCAGAGGTGGTACAAAAGGCAACACCTCTGTTGCAAAAGTCACAAAAAAGACAAAAGTGAGAAACTGTTCGATATAAAGAATGCTGGCCAAGCATTCAAAAACCGCACTTAGAAGTTGCAGGCATAAAAATTCATGTAAATTTAAACAGACAATGTTGAAATATAGTTCCATGTCCTACAAACGAAAAAAAAATATGAATGATGTTATATTTGGGGCAAAGGATAAATGTAGCCCAGCAAGTAAGATATGGTGGCCTTACATCCACAGAAGGGAACGTCACAGTAGTCCCAGGAAGAGTTGCTATCATTAACAAAGCACCATGGACCTCCATTCTTGCCGTCTGGATTTCTGCAGAAGTTTTTTGCCATTTCGATTGTGTTCTCAGGAAAGTATACATATGCGGATGAAAAGCTTTCTTTAGAGATGTGGCTCCACTGACTGCAGGAAAGCCCTCTTTTTGTCACACTGATATTCCCATAATATTCCTGCCCAACTTTTGTTCGTCTGCATTTGTTGTCTGTATATTGGAAAAAAAGAAAATATTTATGTATAAGACAAGTGCCTCCTGCTGTGCCCAGGTAAAAAAATTAAACTGACGTCAAATGAGGTAATGTGTAAAAGGGGAAAGAACATTCATTTTAAAATGTCCAAGTTACCTAATGCCTAACAAAAATATGTGTGTGGTTCCGGTAACTGGACTAACCCTAATGGAAAGGCACGACCATTAGTATTTTGTGTAATATAATATGTGGCGGGTCATTCATGGGTCCACGTAAGAAAGTGTACTCTTGATTGTCTCTGGGGATGAGAAACAAAGAACTGATCTTTGTTGAATTTGTACTTATGGTGCATAAACTAGTAGGTTTCTTGCAAGTCCGAGTTTTCTCTCCTGCTATCCAGGAGTGGTGAGGGACACAGTTTGAGGCATCTTCTCTGGATGTTTCTAAAGATTGTATATCTGACTTTTGCCAGAGGCTCCACACTGGACCCCCATACTCGAGTGAAGGTCTAATGATGGTTTTGTACAAGGTACACACTTTGTCAACTGTTGACATGTAAAACATCATCTTTATATCGTTCCTATGCACTGGTTTGCTTTGTTGGCCATTGCTGCTATGAGCCAGGCTTTAGCTTGTCTGAAATGATTATACCGAAGTCTTTCTGTTGGTGAATTTATTTAATGTTGTGACCATTTAGCAAGTAAAAATATTCTAAGCTTTGGTTGATTTGAGAACAGGGCAAAAATGTTATGACACATTAAAAAAAAACAAGTTCAACCCATTCTTTCCCAATAGAAATTGATCGACCCTGAAAGATTTATAAAATATGTGTGCCGTTATTTTGCAGTAAAGTCAACTAAAACACAGCATTTTATTTCAACTTGTCTGGAGGGTTAATTTGGGCTGTGGAAACAGCATAGTTGCACAGCAACGGTTGTTCAGTGAAACAGCACAGCCCAAGTAAAGCTGCATAGCCATGGTTGTCCGGTGATTATTATTGTAATAACCGGTGATCCTTATCTTAGTAGCTAGCTTAAACGAGCTCAAATAGTAATGTACATGCATGAATTATGTTCCTACCATGATGGAGATCTTAGTGATGATTACAAATCACTGTCGACTTTGCGCCCGAGATTTTTTCGCCTGGGGCCTGAAATCTTTGCAGTGATTTTTGCTCCATTTTGTACAACAAAATAATGATCTTATCATGTTGATAATGCACGGTAGTTTATTCTCATTCATGAAACTGAGCAACACATATGCATACAGTTGTTTTCAGCAAAACTCAACTTCTTGTCAGTTGCCCGAACAGCATGGCGTCTGTTGTCAAAAATGGCTTTGACAGATGGATTGATGAAAGCACCACATGGTGAGAAGTTGGATCTTGAAGGACTTATACTGTAGCACTTACATTTGTAATGCTAACACTCGCATCGACTTGTTGTCAGTTGCCCGAACAGCATGACATCTTTTGTGAAAAATGGCTATGAGGGACAGCTTGATTAAAGTGCCGAATGATGAGCGGAGGTGGGGTGGGGAACTAGGCTAATATTAAGAGGGAATTGTACGGGAACACATAAATTTGTAATGCTGACGGTGGTATCTCAGGCTGTGCCTACTAAATATTATTTTGCTAGGTTTCAGATGTCGAATCTCCAAGTTACAAGGGCAAATGGTCGTTAAGGTATATTTAGCTCGTAAGGTTAGGCGTGGGTATGTAGAAAAGAAGATAAGAGTTGTATTTCACAGTTATACCTTTCCTGTTTTCTGCTGATGAAAAGCCACCATTTAATGAATGGCGCCATCTTGAAATGAGCACTTGCGTCAATAGCATGGCCCTCTCTGGTAACAATAAGCTAAATTCGCACTGACTACAGTTTCGAACATTTGGTTTAAGGCAGCCTTCAACTCAGTTTTAAATTCCATTGCTTTAGAATATATATCCCGTTGAAACAAGGGTAATACTGGACATTGTAGTAAAAATCAACGCGTGGTCAGTTGCCTGAACAGGGCCTCACCTGTTGTGAAAAATGGCTTTGACGGATGGATTGATTAAGGCATCGCATGGTGAGTCGAGATTGGGACAGGGAACCAGTCTAAGAGTCACCCTGCACTTCGATCTTGTAATCCACAAGCCTCTCTTTGTGATGCTACCACTCGCATTTTTTGCTATGCCTTCTACATATTACAACATGACTTACTATCTTAACTTTAATCTGCCCAGTCGGTTGTGTCAGAAGCATTTATCATCATGGTTAACAAATCCAAATGCAACACGATAACCTGGCAACTCATGCACGCATTGGTGAGTGCCATTTCGAACATGGCACAATGCATGATTGGACATTCAAAGAAAAGTTCATTTCATTTTGATATCAATGTGAATAGCAGCCATGTGTTTCCAGCACTGTTTGCAATGTGCATGGATGAAAATGAAGGAGGTATACTGACCATAATCAAAGGTCCCAAAGCTTGCACACGATCGTATTCGATCTCAAAATTCTTGGTACGTGGTCTTAAACTGTTCCTTGACGATTGTTGTTTATTCATGTTGCTGGTTGTGACTATTTTCTGGCTAGAATTGGTAGATAGTAAGAGGCCCAAAATATTATTCATCATAAAACAGCATATATTTTGTCATTATCAATGCTCTGAAATATTTACAAAGGATACACTTTTGGTTACATATATTATAAACCCCCGCAAGATCGCTCCATTACTATCCTCACTTACAAACCATTGGGTGTGGAATCCACAATTTCCAAAACGGAAGGCAAGTTCTTGAGGATTTAATCCCGATTGGCTATTTTAAAGAGGTAGTATCCAAAATATATGTATGATTTATGTTAAGGGAAGGTTAATTTGTCCAATGAATGTAATGTAGAATACATAATAGGACTTTGTACAGTGTGAGCATCACCTAAAATGTAAATACAATGCCTGGCAATTACCAGTTGTGGGTGGTGGTGGGCCGCAGAATTGAAATATTGTATCTGACACTGAAGTTGTCCCAAGGCTATGAATAAAGTAGCAGCTGTGGGCAAGGGCCATAGCGCACCTGCTGGGTTAAAGATGGAGCTTGGTGGAGAAGGTGGCGCTGATAGTGGATACAGGTCCAAAATAACCAGCGGGTGTTTAAATAATTGGACTTCACAGTAACTGAAGACACTAGTATGCCCAAGTATTCTCCTATTTGTCAAAACACACATCCTCCATTCATATAAAATAGGAAGTGAAAGATATAACTACATGTAGCAGCCTCTGTAAGCAAAATGACAGGTCTAACACACTGTCATCTAGTACAACAAAGGGCAGAAAATAGTGGCAAATTCTGACACAATGCACAATTCTAAGGTATAAATTTCTGGTCGCTGTAACATCATTAATTTCATAAATCTGAATGATCATAATAATTGTCCTATCTTGGTTGTGATACTTAAATATTGAAGCATGTACTACTTTTGGTCCATTCAGCACCAGCACACAATGTTACAACTATCAAACTGTATCTACAGTGTATGCGAAAATAACCTCATTTAGTTTCCTATTGTGTAAATTAATTACTGTAACATCATATGCATTTTCTCATCTGTTGCCTTTTTAACCTCACGGACGCCTTGTCACTGTGAATGCTATATAACTCATGACTGTATTGTCAGTTGGGCACCAGCCCATGTGTAATGTAATCAGTGCTAGATTAAAAACTTGGAAAAACTTTGAAACTCTCCCTTGAATATTGTAGGTAGGTGTTTTTTCAAGTCTTACTATATGTGGCGTTGAATCGTATGAATAGGCGTAAAAAAGGCCATTGATGTGAAGCCATTTTGCAAGTTTCACGTCAAAGTAGGTAATCCTATTTCATTTTTTAATTTAATTTGATTTATTTATTTAATTTTTTAAGTTGCAAGCAGGTGTTCTACTCTTGGGGAGTGATGTTTTAATAAACAATATTATTCTACAAAACTCACAAGGGTCTGTAAAATTTCAGATGTGAATCACACCATTTTAGGATGTAAGTGTGTATTTTAACCTGGTTTTGTCTAAGCTGCTGGCTCAGCTGTTGGTATCACAGAGGATTGAAGCTTTCTTTGATTATGCATCACGCGGGGGTAATGCTGTCATGATTAAAAACAATTCAGAATTACATACGGAATAAAAATTTAATATTTCCGCATCAAAATATTATAAACTAGGGATGTCTAGTTTGCACACAGATATGTTTTCTTTTATTCATATCCCAAAGGAAAAAATATTTATGTAAAACAAGTTAATGAGTAATGCAAAGCAATACATAGTCCCCCGCTCGTCGCCCACGAGGTTGAATGGACTACTATATAGGGGTGTGACCTAGATGAAAAAAAAATTTAAAGTATGGCACATTCTTAGATTAAGCTTCACATTTGTGTAAAATTTCATTAATCTAAGTAAAAGGACAAAAAAGTTATGGCCCGGACAAGATTTTGAATGGATTTCACAGTGACCTAGATATTTGACCTAGTGACCTACTTTTGCCATGTGACACAACAACTCCCCAGGTAGTATTAAAATAATAAATTTGGTAGCTGTAGGTATTATAGTAAGGGAAATATGGCATGGACAAGGTTTTACATGGAGTTTACACTGTGACCTAGATATTTCACCTAGTGACCTAGTTTTGCGTCGTGACACACTTTTAGGTCACAATACATTATCAGTAAACTTTTATAACAAGAAGTCAAAATTTTTTAAGAATTACAGTAAGGACATGAAAATACTGTACATTTATGTATTACTGTGACCCAAATATTTGACGGACGGACGAACACACGGACGGTGCCCATTACCATATCCCCTCTAAGGTCTACCCACCATAAAAAAAATCAAAGGGCTGGCATCAATAATTTAGAAGATATGGCCCGGACAAAATTTGTATTGTATCTTGAGCTTGCTTAATGAACGTCGTTAATTAATTAATTAATGGAAGTAATTAGCCACAGAAAACAATGCGTATGCACACCTACTACCTAAGGTCTACACACCATAAAAAATTCAAAGGGCTAGCATTAATAGTTTAGAAGATATGGCCCGGACAAAATTTGTCTTGCTTAACGAACTTTGTTAAATAATTAATAAATGCAAGTAATTAGCCACACAAAACAATGCCTATGCACACCTACTACCTATGGTCTATCCACCACAAAAATTCAAAGGGCTAGCATTAATAGTTTAGAAGATATGGCCGGGACAAAATTTGTCTTGCTTAACGAACTTTGTTAAATGATTAATTAATGCAAGTAATTAACCACACAAAACAATGCCTATGCACAGCTACTACCTAAGGTCTACCCACCATAAAAAAAGAGGTAGCATTAATATAGGGAAGATATGTGCCGGACAAAATTTGTTTCTGTATATTTACATATCGTGGTGACCCAAATATTTGACCTAGTGACCTAGTTTTGCTTCATGACACTTTCTTAGACTAAGCTTCACATTTGTGTAACATTTCATGACTCTAAGTAAAAGGACAAAAAAGTTATGGCCCGGACAAGATCTTTCATACATATGTATTCTGTGACCCAGATATTTGACCTAGTTACCTACTTTTGGCACACCATACACCTCTATCCTAGGAAGTACAAACACATTAAATTTGGTAGCTGTGGGTGTTATGGTGTTGGAAATATGGCCCGGAGAAGCTTCGGACGGACGGACGGAAGGATGGACGGACGGACGAGGTGCAAACCTATAGTCCCCCACCAAGTGGGCGGGGGACTAACAAAAACAAGTCCATATCCTAGATCTAACCAGGAAAGCCATTTTGTAACGAGCATACTATACGTAGTAGTAAACTCATTATGTATTCAGAAAGTATTCACAATTAATCAAGTATCCCTACCATGGCCATATTTGTGCACAACTCATGTTGGGAAATGGAATCATAGTCCTTTTTACTATTTAAATCCTATATGAAAAATTGGATACAGATTGTCACGTGATGTAACATTGCTCGTATAAATACCTAGATGGCTGGTTGCTCAGATAGCCAGTCTGAGACTCTGTAGTGGAGAAAATCTGCATCCTGTAAAGCTCACAATACACGGTTTTATGTCACATAGTCCCATGCTGTCTCATTTATTCATTCTCCCCTTTTATGGTTGTTGATTTAGAATCATGAATGGCTCCTAAGTATTTTTACATTTCCTTCATTTTCATCTGTTTTGATTCATTCTCGGCTCAGCTAAACAGGAATTATATGGCCTCATCTTAAAAACTAATTTCCCTTACCTATTGTCTGTTCC
This sequence comes from Hermodice carunculata, assembly GCA_964020975.1. Taxonomy (NCBI): domain Eukaryota; kingdom Metazoa; phylum Annelida; class Polychaeta; order Eunicida; family Amphinomidae; genus Hermodice; species Hermodice carunculata. The sequence continues at coordinate 96,258,171 of OZ026612.1, read as the reverse complement.
AACTAAAAGAAAAATATCAATGTTGTAGCCTGTCCCATTAATCTCTCACAAGCTATATGCCAAGCAACAACCAAAGTGAAATATTTAGTCCAGGCAAAGCTATAACAATGCCGTCCTACAATTTCTTGGGAACGGCTCTATTCGCTAATTTACATGTATGTGACTTTTGTATACCTTCATTAAACAACTTTGCTACCGGTTTGCATCATTCAGGTAAAAAGTGCTCAACCCGCTCGCACACCCCCAAAAGCGTAAATCTTGCTTGCTGTCACTTTCTCTCATAAATTATCGATAAGCATGAGCAGTTACCTTTACTTTGAATATAGTTGGCAAAAAGGGAATTTCACTGGTGTTTAGGGCATTTGAAGACAAGGTTGACAGAAATGAGAACAATGGCGAGGAAAGGACTATATGTCACATGGTCATTTACTTTTGAATATTTCTGACGAATCGGTTTGATTGCCACTTATATAAAAATCTGGCAGTACTTTTGGACCTGTATCCACTAATGAGGCAACCTTCTCCATGCTCTATCTTTGACTCAGTAGGCTGTCCCACCTCGTGTGCCGTGTGCTGCTACTTCATTCATAGCCTGGGGGTGACTTCAGTGTCTGATGCAAAATCCCGATTCTGGGGCCTGCAACTAGCTACTGTGTGGCATTGTATTTACATTTTCAGGTAATGTTCACTCTGTAGAAGTCCCATTATATATTGTACATTACATTTTTACGACAAATTAACCACCCCTTAAGACTAATCACACATATATTTTGGATACTACTTCTTCAAAATATCCAATCAACTTGGGTGCCATTTTGAAAATTGTGGATTCGGCACCAAATGCTTTATAAAAGAGTATTTAGACGATCGGGGTTGGGGGTGGGGGGTGGGGGGTTATTATATGTGTAACCAAAAGTATATATTTTGCAAATGTTTCAGAGCATCAGTTATGATTATGACATATATTCTCTGGCCGCGATTCACTTGTATATTCAAATCAAATGTACTTTTGTGCGAATGTCCCGCAGTCAATGGATTGCTCAATGTTCAAAATGGCGTTCTCCAGGTGGCAGCTCAAGCCATCATGTTGTATTTGGATTTGTAGCTAACGGTGATAACTGGTTCACACACAACTGAGCAGGCAGATGAAACTTGAGATAGAAAGGCATGTTTTGAAAGTGCTTTATTGACTGTTTGTGCTGGTAATTCAGTGCACTTGGAACCTTGCAGAATATTATGATAACGATCACCGAATAACCAAGGCTATGCTGTTAAACAGAAACTCTGACTATGCAGCTATGCTGTTTCCCCAGCCCAAGTTACCCTGCAGACACATTGAAATAAAATGCTGTTTCTAAGTTGATTTTCTAGCAAAATATTTACATTCAATCTAGCTTTTAACATTGCAAGTAAAGGAGACAACCTGGTGTGTTATGAGACCATAACGCATTAGCCTTGTGTGTTATGGAACCATAACACATGTGTCCCGCCCACAATCCAATAAGCTACGCCTACCTGGGTTTCCCGAACGTAACACTTGACCACGCTCGGTAAATCAGGTTTTGGTCGTTTCTCTAAATTCTATGTATTAAGTTTCTAAATTTCGTGTAATCGACCAGAAAAATAAAGAGAGAAATGTAAATATAAGCAATGAGTGCCGCTTTTGTGTGTGTTATGGCATAATGAGGCGGTTGATTGAAGCTGGCATCGGACATGATGTCAGCTTCAATCATGCGCGTCATTATGCCATAATGCACACAAAATTGACCCTCATTTCTTACATAAAGGCACATGGTAACCACTTTCTCGATAAAATCTTTCAGCTTGGGTCGATCAATTTTTATCAGGGAAGGGCGGCTTGAAAGTACCTTTTTGTTCCATTAATGTCAGGGTTGGGCTTTTCTAGTAGGGTCTGTAAGGTTACAGAAACCACACATATATTTTGGTAGGCCTTAGGTAACTTGGACATTTGTTGAAACATGTTTAAAATGAACGTTCTTTTCCCTTCTAGACATTCCCTCCTTTGATGTCAGTTTAATTTGTCACCTGGGCATTGCCGGAGACACTTGTAGTCATAAAATAGACAATTGACTTATTTTTCCAGCAATTTAGGAAATGAAAAACAAGTTTAACACCACTTGGATCTGGCTCCCTGAGAATGCAGATGGAAGGCCAGGGTCGTGAACCACGGATTCAGTGTATCGTATCGACGAGACACTGAATACATTGCTATAGCACAAGGCGTCACAATGTCTATGCGCCCATCAAGCCATTGTTGCAGTCACACAGAAAGGAGTCCGCCACAAACGCACGATTGTCAGAGTGGTACCACCTGACACACACGCACACACAGACAGAGACTTACCACAAGGCTTCACCTCGTCCGAGTTGTCCATACAGTCATTGTTGCCGTCACATATCAGCGATTCCGCAACGCACAGACCATTATCACAGCGGTACTCCCCAGCACTGCACACTGACGCAAACATACCAGCACGCAAATCAACACCGCGGTAATGGTTAATGCTTCAGGTAATATTTATCGTTATATTCATGTACACAAAATATATTACGACATATGCAACCAAACCATCGCTTTAGAAGTATTCAGATGCACTGGCTACAAAGAAATTATCAATCTTTTATCGAAATAAAATACTCTTTATGATGTCTAATGTGTAACAAATTATTAAACAGTTAAAACAACTAATTCGATATTTTTGTAACTTAGGGGAGGTAAATCTATGCCATGATGCATTCGATATACATGCTTTTACGGACATCTGATTGAATCATTTCCTTGCAAGAATTCAGGGTTATATCCATAAAAGGTGTATAGTAAACGTGTCAGCTTATTACACAGGTGTACCTTCACCGTGAGGGCAGGAGATTATAAAAAAGGAAGGTAAAATTTGTTTCACATAAACAGAGGATACAGATATCTGAAAATGAAGCCAAAAAGATGGATCTCTGAAACAATGAACGTAAACTCTAACTTTATAGGTTGTCATACTTTCAGGTAGCACGTATATGGCAAGCCAACAGGGCCATAACGCATAGGTCTTACGCGTAGCTGAGCCTCCACTACACGTAGTCGAGGCTCGGCAACGCGTAGTAGAGTAAACCAATCAGATTGCAGTCTCTACTACGCGTAGTCGAGGCTCGGCAACGCGTAGTCGAGCCAACAAATAAGATTACAGTTTCCACTACGCGTAGTAGAGTCTCGGCAACGTGTAGTCGAGCCAACCAATAAGATCACAGTCTCCACAACGCGTAGTCGAGGCTCGGCAACGCGTAGTCGAGCTAACCAATAAGATTACTGTCTCCACTACGCGTTGCCAAGAAAATGTTCTTCTAGAACGCGTCGCCGAGCCTCGGCGACGCGTAGTGGAGAAACTATGCCTCCCATAGCGTGAAGCCAAACTATCCAATCAATGATGCTGTTGTAAACTGTATTAGACCTGTTCGACTTTTAATATCAGTAATGATTTTAAGGACGTAAATGATTGGTTTGCTTTTCTTCAGCCAAAAGGTGCCATAAGTTGCTCCACTACGCGTAGCCGAAGCTCGACTATGCGTAGTGGAAGACATATTCTCGGCAACGCGTAGTGGAGACTGAAATCTGATTGGTTGGCTCGACTACGAGTAGTGGAGGCTCGGCAACGCGTAAGACCAATGCGTTATGGCCCTGTTGGCTTGCCATACACGTACACCTTGTTATTGTATTCGCTACGAGCCATGTGAATCTCAATATTCATGTTGATACTATTTAACATTTTTTCTATTGAAAACCCATTATTGACATCGGTTCTTGTACTAGCTATGAAAATTCTGAATATCAATGTTCTATCAATAAGATTTGATATTTATTCTGTTGAAAACCCTTATTCATATCGGTTATTCTTTGAGTAACTACGTCACATAGTTCTGTTGTATTTACCTCCAGTGCTACGGCGGATGAGCACCATGTCACAGAGGATACTGACAATAAAGTGATATAAATTTGCTGGTATTCAAATATCCTTACCCCCACATACGGGTATTTCACAATATTCCCAATCAGAACCAGAGTCATCTATGAAGCACCAAGGTCGCTGTCGTCTGTCTGGATTCCTGCAGTAATTCCTACTCTGATTAAACGTTTTATCAGGAAAATCCATCATGTTGAAACCAAGGTCCTGGTTGGATTTGTAAAACATGGCCTGACTCCATAGGTGGCATGGTTTTCCACTGGCCGTGACAGCTACCCTCCCCGTGTACTCTCTGCCAGAGTATGTCCTTTTGCAGTCAGTGGCTTGTCGTGTGTATAAAAACAGAAAATGAAGTTCACAATTGCAGGCATGTGTTCCTCAATAATTATGAAATAATAACTACTAACTATGATATAGGAATTACCCATGGGACAAAATTATATGCAAGCTAGCTGGGTGTCAGTGTTTTGTCTGAGCTCAAAATCCCCATGTTGGGATATCAGTATTTGCTTCAAAGTTACAAAGGGACATATCTAGGGATCCCTTGACCATAGTTTGTTCACCAGGCGGTGCTGTATGTTGTGTTGCAGATAGAATCTGGTACAAAGTAAAAACATTGTGGATTAGATCCATGATTGCTTTTAGACTTGAAGTAAGCTGCACACTATATATCAGTATCCGTGTTTGTGTTAGCACCTGGTAGAAACGGTTTTCATAGAATCTGATTACACAGCTTCCAAACTCTATATTTTTACAGCATCACGTTTCCTAAGAATATGAAAAATGATTTGTTACGATATGTTCAGTCCTTAAAAACCGTTCTGTCTTAGATCTCTTTGAAAAGTTAAAGCTATTTATGTATGTATGTATGTATTTGTAAGTATATTATATTTTATGCCTGTAGTTATACTAGTGTCCATATACAATGTATATATTGTACACAATCTATCATGATAACAATGAAAAAACTTACTTTAAATCAGATAAATAATAATTCTTCATGTTTACCGTTATAGGTGCATGGCCCTGGGGTGAGCAGAACATCATCCACAGCCACGTCACCCATGTAGAAGTGTTTAGTGCTACCAGGAACACCATACTTAATCATCTCAAGGACCAGCTGAAACTCCCCTCTCTGTACAGGAATTGATACGTATCTCCAGGTATTATTCTGGTCTCCACTTATTTGCCATAACGTCTTCCTTAAGTTGGGCCTCACCTAAAGATCGGACACACTTGCTGTATTTTTGTAGTGAAGGAGGTGGTGTAATGCTAAGAATTTCAAGTATATATATATATATATATATATATATATATATATATATATATATATATATATATATATATATATATATATATATATATATATATATACATACATATATATATATACGTAAAATATAACAACATCAGTTATGCCTATAATACTTTAAAAAAATTAGACTGGAGGAGATCAATCACTCCCACGCGGACCCATTGAGTGCTGCATCTCTATTTTTTGCATGTTTAGTAATGCAACAAGGCTAAATTTCCTCTTTTTTGTGGGGTGGTGGTGGTGCTGGGGGGTTCTGAAACGTTGACAACAAAGGATTACCTTGGTTTAAAAGTATTGAATCGAGGCAAACAACAATTTTGTACATCAAATGATACGCAGGAATCAGGAAAAGGGCATGTCCTATATTAATACCTCTTGCACAAAAAGGGAACGACACATAAAAACGACGCTACGTGACAAACATATTTTACATGAACGGTCAATGTTCAAAGTTGTCCATTCACGCAACTGGAACAAGGTAAAGAAGACGTTTACAGCAGACAAAAGACAGATAGAGGGGCATACTTCAGATAATTTTTATCCAGAAATTTGCATTCATTAAAATAGCAAGTAGAAATACTCATATATATTTTGAGAAACCAACATTAACTTAATCAATACATTTTGGCAAAAATCGAGAAGCCAAAATTATATACTCTTGAACCGCGGAAAAAGTTTGAAAGTTTTCTGAAAGCGTACAAACTGGAGAGCCGTGTAAAACCATTTGTAAAGAAAAGGGAGCGTCTTCGGAGACAATTGTCTGAAGTTCGTAGGATGAGTCTTGGATTACAATTTAAGAAAGAAAAATACGATGATGTTTTGTAAGCCTCCAGAAGGATTTGAACCCTAGACCCATGACACCATCACCTAGCCAAGCATAAAATGCAACACTCTGACCTGACCCAACGAAACAACCCCACAAAGGCTGACCTTGGAGCCTATGTGATGCTATAGCAGGTATGGGCAGCACATTGGCCCAACAGGGCATTTCCATACACCGACACTTTATTTCATGTATGAGTAAACGAGTGGCTTTTATCCCCGAGACAGCAATAAAGAAATCATATCCACGCAAGGGTATTTATGTCAATGAAGGGATCCCCCTACTCGGTGCAGTCCATTCTATTCAGAAATGCTAGGCTGAGCTATGTGGTATTGAAGCTGGCCCCTTCCTTCATTTACGCATATTTTGGTAGATTTTCAAAACCAACAATTCTTTGTAAAATGCGGGTATCTTTTCACTTGTTCATACTAACAAAAACCAGACTGCCATTTTATCGATTATCACATTCATTTCCAATCAAAGTCGATCTGTGACTCTGTCATGTGGTATTTGTAAAAAAATGCATAAACGATTCATTATAAATTAATTAATATGACAACTGTCCGAATTTGTATTTATTATATATAATACATTATATATATGCGTACCTGTCTGTGGATAACGAGTGTGCCCATGTGAATGCCGTACATGTGATAATACATACTTAGACAGTGGGACCTGTTTAGTTGTACCACAGGAGACAGGGCATATGCCTTCTCTCCATACTTCGTGTAGCTCACCTCTGTGTAGATGTATACACCTAAGTATATAATAGACGAGGTTTCATGAAAAGCATCTGCACAAAATCGTCTTATTTAACGGGAATAATAAACGGATTCCTTTATAAGTGTTTATTTTTCCGATTGGGCTTTACTGCACCTGATATCAATTTTTGTCTCTATAAGGTATAATGGGGTGGAGACTAATTATGGAAAACACTTACGGTTGTGATTCTAGATTTTGAATTATGAACACGGAATTATAATTGGTAACAGAATGTTACGTTGCCATGTTAATAGCCACTGTTTGTACACTGTAACAAACTATTCTCTCTCTCTCTCTCTCTCTCTCTCTCTTCTCTCTCTCTCTGTGTTGTTTTCTTGACGACCGCCGTCGTTTGACGGGGTGTGAAATTAAAAGTATTCCGTCCATTTAAAAATCACCAAAATAAAAAACGCAACATAAGCGCGAGGACCATTTTTATATTGTGTTTTTATTCTTTAACCTGATAGGTAATTGAAGTGGCTTATGTGCAATTACAAATCTAGTGACATGCGCATAATCATGTACAATTTTCCAATTGCAAATTCCTGACGTGAACCGCTCTGGTGTTAGCATTTGGACATCATATTGACATATGGTTCTGTCATCTGAAAAACAGGTCTTGGTCACTCATAGAAATCCCAGACAGACATTATATCGATTAGCACATTCATTTGCAATCAAAGTCGGACTTTAAATAGTTCTTGAGTTATTTTAAAACAAAACTCATTTATGTAACCCCAGGCAGCTGCAAACAGATTGACCCATCTTGTCCTGTTACAATATGGGATATATCTGAACATCTGTTAAATATTTGCCTGGCCCGTGACATCAGTCAGTGACCTTGGGATCCATTTAATGCTTATGCAATTTCAGTCTTGCCCTTTTTTGATATCAGTCATCCTCTGCAAGTCATTTTGGTTAAAATCTGTATTAATTGGCAACTTGCCATTAAGGTTTCCGTATGTGTGGTCCATGCTTGGTCCTGTCCAACTCGAGGATGTTTGACCTCTCATTGTCATCCACCGTAAGATACGGGTAGGTGGCACAAGGGTATACCCACAGAGATTGCCGGCTTCGAAGGTACAAGATACTCCCTGATCTAAAAAAGTACCGTTAAATGTTTTGCTTTGAAAGATGCTACCGCCACATCCTCATTATCATCATCATTATGGCCGTCGTCATCATTACCACCATCACCATCATCATCAATAATATTGGTGTGTCTCAAGATCAGCATTGCAGTATAAAAAGTAATTTGATTGTCAATGTGGCATTATAAATTTAGTAAAATAATAAGCCAAGCAAAATTAAAAAAAAAACAACTTATAAAACTAAAACGAAAAAGTAGATAAAAAAGCAAAAAGCGTGAGATAGTTCTGTGTTCAGCTGACCTTGGATATACAGAATTATGTGGTTCTGTGACATTAAGAATTAAATCAATGTAATCTTTCCTCAGGACCATCATCATGCGGGGTTGCATATAAATAGTTCTCAAATCAAAATAATGGGTCCACGGTTCTCAAGTTACAACTCAAAGCACTAATTTGCGATCAATTTCTCTTGGGATCAGAGATCTGCATCAGCGCGAAATTATTTGTATAAGTAACTCACCCTTCACTTGCTGTATTGCCAACTTTTTGTGGGTTAAATTCACGGGCTTGCATAAAAAAGTGTTGCATACAAAACAAAGTGCCTCCCGATTAAACAATCATAAAACCAAAACCTGACTGCAGGATTTATATAAGAAATTTTCACCTTCTGGAAACTTACGCTTCACAGGATATTTGTATATATTTGTATGCATTTCACTTTTGCGTTCCATCGGCAATTGCAAATTCCCACCATCACATTACCATCAAGTGACTTTTGCCTTGCCATTGTGGTCATGCAATCACGGCATAGTATACATGTAGTCGAGGGATTACGAAGTTCTAACCTTGAGAGCTTGGTAAAGGTTGGTGAGGTGTCTGATTTAAAAATGCACCCAATATTGATAGAATGACATGATTTAGGCTATATAACGCCAATCTTGTCTACCTTGAGTGCATCCGCGTGTTTTCTCTTAGATCGCCATATAAATATACTCAGGTCCTTAATCTCAGCCTTTGTTGCCGTGAGAATTTGAGTTTCAAATGTGTAAGTGGTACAAGAGTCACAAAATACAAGTCAACATCAAAGTGTATATTTGAATATAAAAAATCCTTTTTGAGCGACAGCGCAAAACCTAATAATTATAAAATGGTGATTGACCACATGTTCTCATTAATAGTTCATGTAATGCCGCATTATCATCAATTTCATCACTAGAACGATTTTTAGTGGTACAAAAATATAATAACCATATTCAAAGCACAATCCATATATAGACAGACAACACTCAGTTATTCTCCACGTATGAGAACACAAGTAACTGTGCTCAAAAGACAAACTCATATTTATCAGCAATTCCTTAAAAGTTAATGGAAATAGCAAGTTTCTGAATATACTGTGACATCATAGGACCATGCAGAGATGTCCAGCAATTTGTCACAGTTACCTCATTCCATTCCAGTCCCTGATTTTTCCGTATTTTTACCTAGATTTAAGATTACAATTGCATAGTTAAATTCTTCATGAAAAGAGCTTTCATTCAAGTACCAACATGCCCATAGTCTTTAGTCAGTGGTTCTGGCACTACCTGGCAAGTCATGCTGCAGCTGCCGCAAGGGCAGCTGCAGCATGACTTGCCAGGCAGTGCCAGAACCACTGACCAATGCCTTTCATCATAGTATGGAATGAGTTAACTTCACATGTGCATGTACAAGAAGAAACGCTTATGCTCGTTATGAACATGACGCATACGGATTGAAAGTACAATTTAAACCAGTATACGTGATTTGTACACTGCATACGACACGATTAAATTACGTACAGCAGATGCCTGGATGCTCATCTGACCGGTCTCCACAGTCATCCCGCCCGTTGCACAGCAGTTTGGTTGTCAGGCAGTGGCCACTGTTGCACCGGAACTGCTGTGCCTTACATGCTGCAGCACATTACAAACAAAATAAATCTCAAGGGAACCATTAAAGAAACAGAAATGTGTCATACAATAGCATTAAAAACGTTTCAAAGTGGGGTCCTATCTTGATTTTGTAAACCTTGCGTTTGAAACCAAGTGTGACACATAACCTGTGTCAGAAGGCGAACGTTTTCTGCATCATAACCTGTGGCAAATACCTAATAAATTTGTCCAAGATTGCCAGGTATATTATTTACCACATAAATTTGTCCAAGATCACTGGCTTTTTTTAAAGTTCTACAATTCTGCATTGGTCACATCACACCTGATTAAATGCAGTTTTATAATAAAGCTACAAGACGTTTAACTAAGATGATTTTAAGTAGCGCGAGACATATCTCAATAAACACGCCTGATATTTGTGTCATCCCTAGCCAATGCGCTTGCCTCTCGGTGTAAGGCAGTTTATAGTCAAGCATGCTTTTTACCCCTAGTGAAAAGTTGGCCAATTTAGCGAATGCAATGATAAAGCAGTTTTTTGTTGCAGTCAGACCTGAATATTATGTAATATTAGTTACCAAAACTAAACATAGCATGAGCGGAAGTTTTATTTTTTCTCTTATATCGTATAGCTGCCCAGTTGTTACACAATTTTACAGCTGGAAAAAATAATACATGGGTTCCTTGGGCAGACCAAAGGTACTAAGATGTAATGTAAGTGACTGTGAGTAAGAATGATTTCAACGTGTAAAATACGTAAAACAAAAAGGTACGTAGCTTATCCAATAGGAAACTAGGTAGCAACAATTTCTCAAATCCGAGTACATATGTAAACGTTAATTTTTCAATTTGCTCACAAAAGAATCAAAATCTCGGAAGTTTATCACTTTGCCTCGCATACCGTAATATATGTTAGTATGCTCATTACAGAACAACAATGCGAATATACCTGAGTAGGCCTAATGTATCACTTTGCCTCGTATACTGTAATATATGTTAGTATGGTCTGTACAGGACAACAATGGGAATAGACCTGAGTAGGCCTAATGTATGACAGTTGTATTGATCAGACAACAAAAGAGTGGTTTACCATTACGCCAGCTAAGGACGACGACTGGCAGACCTATGGTCTGCTGGTTTACTATGTTTAAATAAAATGGAAATTGCTTTTATTACATTTTTTTCCGATTACAACAAATCCAGGTACTGCAATTACTTTTGCCAACCCGTCCAACAAATTTGGCCCGACACTATTGCTCTTCTATTATTTCCAGCGACTCAAAATAATCATGACAAATGATAAATGTAGATGCACCTAAAGCTAGGAAAAGACGGTGAATTCCTGTAAAAATGTGTAACACTTAAAAAAGTTTTTCAGGTAAACATAATTCCGATACCTGGCCTGGATAGCTCGTAAGTACAATAGGAAGACCCGTGTGGATTTGCGTCTTTCATAGTTCGATACTACCTTTGTAAAATTGTTCAAAGGTCAAGAATTTTGGGACACCTCTCGGTTTATGCAGGTGCATGTAAGTAATTATTAGTTTCAAAAATGAGATCTATACATTAAAAGACACTGTAGAACATCCCTGAGAGTTAAAGAGGTTGAGGCAACTTCCCCGCCTTGAGATTTTAACTTGGTTTTAAGGGAAAAGTTTTAAGTTGGTTCAGAAAGACTACCAGGTTTCTTCTCACTGTCTTTACTGCAAGGCGGAGAATGCCACGGTGCCAGTGTGTATTAAAAAGCGCTTACCACAGCTGGTGATGTTACAACGCTCCCATTGTCTAGTTGAGGCCCCCACAAAGCACCATGGGCCAATCATTTTTTTGTCGGGATTGCGGCAATAGTTTTGGGCATCTTCAAGTTTTCTGTCCATGATATGGAAATTTGTTCCGTTAAAAAAGCGGCTAACAGAGGTCCAACGCAAGCATGGCTTGCCTGTTTCCGAAAAATTGGCATGTCCAATATATTCAATACCTATTGCCGTCCGCAGGCAAGTCTTATCTAGAAACATTGAAGTGAAATTTATTTTACACATCACTATCAAAGCAAATTTCCCAACTCCATGACATGGAACGTCACAATACGAAAGATAAAAGTGTCTTTAAACATTGATTTAAATGTGTTTAGGTCATATAGGCCCGCCATGCACGGATGCAATGTTAGATGAAGTCGTCCATTTTGAACTCTTCTTATTTTAAACAGATTTATGACGTGATATTTAATCACCATTTATGACAATTGAGTTTTATTTGATTATTGAGTCTTCGTAAGTGTGGAAAGAAAATGTACAATTGAACGTAATGTTTTCAGGTAACCAAGCACGGCAACAAACAAGCAATATTACACACACTTGATACATGATATGCTGACGGATATGTTTGCCGAGAGTTGCTGTGGTCTTCTGAAGACCAATTTCCAAAAATTGCAACCACAGCAGGCATGTCAGCCTTGTCATCGACACATTGGATAAGACGATTGTGTGGATAGTTTGCTATTGGCATATGATCTAAAATAACGTGATCTTACTGCAGGCTGTTGTTTCATCAGAATAGTCCTTGCAGTCGTTGTTTCCGTCACATAGAAGATTAACTGGCACACATGCACCATTTGCGCACTGGAAGGTACCTTTCCTGCATGCTGAGATATAAAATGCACAAAATATGATCTCTCGCAAGATGAAAATGAAAGTTTTATTGACATAAACCAGGACAGAACAATTGGCGTTTGGTGAAGGTCATAGGCTGCAAAAGGGGAAATCATTCACACTCGTGGGCTTCAACAATTTCCCCCTTCAATTAAGACTACTTCAACAGCTTTTCTGGGAATGGTATGGGTGTTAAGTGGCCAATCCATGCTCAGTAAAGCCATTAATCTTCGTTTCCCATTCAAATTGTTTTTCATGTTCAGTGAAATTAGCCAAAAACAATGACGGAGACAACGTTTGACCACCGAGTAGTTTTGGTCGGTTTCAGGGGAACATGGTTAATCCAGTATTAATTAACAGTCTTGCAAAAATCTGAAGACATTTGGGACAATCTGTGAAAGGAATCTTTAAAGGAGAAAATCAGGGACGCTTCAGCGGTTTGTCTTTTACGTCACATATCGAAAAGGTGGTAGGTTACTTTACGTCAAAAGCAGGGCTCCTCTATGCCCACACCATGAACGCAAGAGATCAGGAAGAGTCTACCACGAGCAAGGCTGACACATACTTGATCAGCAATACAGGTCTAGCTATCCCCTTTCTGCATTGGTATATCTTAAGAAATGCACCTTTGGTTAGCTGTTATTTTGACGATTAAGTTTGCAGCGTTCAATCAGAGCACGACAAATGGATAACAAAACTATGATAACATACCATGTCCACGGGCAAAGCAACTACCAGGAAGCAGGCGCACCTCATCCACTGCAATGTCCCCAGTCCAGTCTAACCCTCTGTGTCCACGGAATATCACTGAGTAGGCACCAGCACCCATGTTTAATTGCTGTTCGAACCATTTATTTGGCAGAGAAGCAGACACTGACCACAGCAGATGTAGCTCTCGTTGAAGTCCCTGGCTGTAAACCTCAAGTTTACCAACCGATGAGCCATATATGTGGTAGTTGAATGTGAGACAGTGTGTTGTATTTGTGTGAACCACAGGTGAAGTTAAATCAGTTATTTCCCCCTGTCGCCCTTTGCTGGACTCAGTATACATATAGTACCCTGGAGATAGAATGAGAAAATTGAGAACACAGACTTCATAGAATATCGCTAATTCAGTGTATAATGGTATAATCTAATACATCTTATCATTCCTATATATTTTGCATCTGTCTTTGCCCGATTCCGAAACCTTGACTCACGTCTTTCACCAACCCTTAGTATTAGTAACAGCAATGGGAAGCATTGGTTCAATACGAGGTACAGTTATACGGTGATACTTGTTGAGTTTTCTCTGACGAGATGAAGATGCTACAAAAACATGGCAACTCGTCTACAGGTTCATGCATTCCGTCAACACCCAAGCAAATTTAATTCGCAAGACACGCAACCTTTTTGATCGTCAGCACTTGAATTAATCGGGAAAGTTAATTTGTATCAAACAAGATGATATTATATATGTACCTGAAATACTTTTTGATGGCCCGGTCTGAGAACTTGGGGTTTTCCCCCGGTATCTTAGCCACATGTAGTCATTCTTTTCCGAGAAGACCTGATAGTTACACATGTGTGCATCCTCGAAAGAACAATTGATGGATGTCTGTCCTAAAAACATAACATTTGTGCATGCATAGTCGCAGATTTTACTTGCAAGACCTTGAAAATTCCCTACAGAAAGTGGATTTTATGTCATTGCATTTAAGCTAAACGTTTCAGCACGGCAAAATTCAATAAGTGTACTGACCCACTGTATCTGAACTTAATGCAGATATGCAAACTTTATATACGTTACAGGCTTTACATCATCATTAAGAAGTCTTTTTCTTCAAGTTTGAATGCAAATCGCTCCCAAAAGAGCTGGACGTTCGTGTCGTTTGCTTCACAAACAAAACTGTCAAACCACGCCATGTTTTTGTTAGCTCAAATACATTATATACAAAGCGTTTTGTGTCCATCCTCTGATATTTAATTGACAGGCAAGGACACGTGTTTATTGGCATTACACAGTTTTGTTTGTCCCAATATGGAATTCAGTGGAATGATTACATTTTATATTTAAATCCTTAGCTAGCACGGAAACATAGAATAAGCATTGGCAACCTACCCTGGCCATAATTATGTTGTGTTTCTCATTTATCCAAAACATTTAATCAAGCTACAACAATGGGTATACATCGGAGCGATTTATCAGTTAATGTGGGGTTATTGTACCTTCAGGGTGACCAAACGTTACTGGCGGACAAGGTGCGTTAGACCACTTACGAATTGATGAAAGAAAACTAAAAGCGTAGCATCAACATATGCCTATACACACACACGGGATCAACGTTCGGCTCATGGTTAAATGCTTCATGGGACATTGAAAAATGAGAATAATCGTATTTCGAGGCAATATATAGTCCCCACTGGTCGTTTCAGTTTAGGGAATATTGCCCAGCCAAGCATTTTCTTCAAAGGATTTGAAAGCCAAGCTTACGGTGACCGAATTTTGCTCTATGGCACACCACTATCCCAAGAAATACCCACACACCATGTTTGTCATCTCTAACTCTTGCAGTATTAAAAATGTTTATCGCAGGGATGAAAAATAAATGCTATTGTGACCATATTTTGGAATGCAACACAGCTCCATTTTTCCATATGTATCTACACACCAAGACTGGAAAATCTGCATAATCCGGTATACGAAATATGGACCACAAAAATCATTTTCCTTCTCGCACAGAACTTCACATTCAACTCCTATGTGTTATTTGGTAATTTAATGAGAATTAATGTATTTGTGGTAATAATATGACCATTTGCAAGCTCAAACAACACAACTGCTGAAATTGTTTTACATAAATGGTGAATTGCTCACTTTGGAGTCAATGACCGGACTTAATAATCTTAGAGATGGGACTCTAAAACCATGTACTGAGTCAGCACTGTCAGAAAAGACATAATGGGTGAGTCATAATCTAAGTATAGAGTAGAGGTCAAAGAATGTGTTTTCGATGTCAAAGACATAATCAAAATAAAGAACATTTAATCACAGTTTATACATAAGCTGAAAGACAAGGGGTACAAACTGAGACTTTCTTGAGACGGTTCAAAATTGGTACAAAAGCTGTGTTTGTCAATTTTAATAAACTAACACAAAATAAGCTATTTCTTTTCCAACATTACAATGTAAATAACAAGTCACAGTCCTAGTAGATGACAATCCCTACCTGACAAGGGCATTAGAACCAGATTATGCCAACAAGCTGTACATACAGGCTGACCTGACTTTGTTTACAGGGACTGGTAAATGGGATACCGATTATGGAAACAACCCAAACTTGAAATAATTATCCATTTAACTTTTCTCTTTCATATTAACCCAGTCAAGCAGATGCAAGATGTTCTGCCTCAAGTATAAGAAAGCAAAATAAAAGTAAAAGCGATAAGTCATCAAACTCAAAATTGCCCACAAAAGTAGACTGGCAGATCTATATCATTATTACTGTTGCCATGCCAATGCAAGTTATATGGGAACAGTAAGATATCAAATTCATATTGAACTTCGTTAATGACTCACAGACACAAATTCACATTTGTCTGGTGATAAATTTATGTTAACAAAATTCATTGAAATGCAAATCAGTGCTGTTTCAGTTCTTAGAAAGGGCTAATAAGGTTGAAACATGCTGTGTAAAGTTCAAGTAAAGACAATGCAGAAGTTGTGGAAGACAAGGATTACTTTTAGAGGGACATAGCACCAGTCTTGAAGAAGGAGTCATAGGCATATGGCAGGATAGGGAACTATTTGCCACCAAAATGTTAGCCATTGTGCACAAGTTTTGGAACATGCTTGAAACTTTCCAGTAGAACTGGAAGAAGTAGTTGTATGTTCAGGCACAGCATGCAGTCCAGCTTTATCACTGATACACAATTAAGTGGAGAGGCAATTAAGTGACCCAGTACCAGATAACAGCCGATGTTAATCATTTGCTTTCAAATTGTGTACCCTGCTGTTCTTGTTAGCATAATAAGCACAATGTGCATGTCAAGGAACTGATAAAAGCTTAACCTAGACCCTCTATGGTACCCGACCTGACCTTTCATCTACCAGGTGTACAGGGCTATGCTTTCTCTAAAGCAGTGTTTCCATCATGAAACAAAGGGAAACTTACAAATATTGCGGTAGAATCACATTTTACATTTTAACACCCCTGTATAAAATTTGTGGCTGCTCCTACTAGTTCCTACAAGATCAAAGTACTTTACAGAAAGTATTTCAGATATTTGCATTCCAACTATAATGAGGATCAAGGATGATTTCCAAACATAGAATTGATAAGAGGTATACCTTCAGACATGGAACATAACAGTGTTTCTGGACCCAAGCAAAGGAAAACTTGGATTGATTTGATGACCTGATAAGCCTTATTTGCAATGGTAAAAAATTAAAGATTTACTAAGCAAAGGATGCCACCATCATTGTAATGTTAGTGTCATTGTGCTCATGCAAAATATCCGGCAGCCACAGATGGTACCCATGTGCAGAAATTGTCAGTATTTGGTTTTGGCAAACATGCCCATAAATTTGCACATTATCAAGACCATGGGCCAGTGCATGTCTCTACACAAATCAAATAATGGAAATGTTCAAATATGCCACATAAACCCATATGGATTCCTGGTGATGGATTTAAAACTGATGCTACCTGAGCTTGGAAGAACTAGGGCAAATACTCTGTTCAATGCACTGACAATTTCCAAAAGACTACAAAATTATCAGCAAAATATTTGAAATCCCTTCTAGCAATAATTGATGGCTGAGCAAGTGATAGTGATGATGACATATTTGTCACAAAGAATTAGACTTTACTGCATATGAACTGACTACAAATAACACTTGACAAAATAAGCCAGGACTCTACCCACTGGAAACATTTTTTTTGGAAAAACATACCACATGACATTGACATTGATAAATTAAACATTCAAAATACTAAAATATCCATGCATGTATGAATGGAACAGTATAGGATCTTACAGTCACATACTCTGCCTTGTGTACTAACAGGAATTTTGCTGTTTCCATTGAGGGTAATGCCTTTTGCTTTTCATATGATATTTGATATCAGTAACATATTGTCAATTTTGCCAACTTTCTTAAACACCTGCGAGAGAGACAGAGAGAAAGAGAGAGAGAGACTATCATTGGTATAACATTTGGTGTGACACACACCTCCATGGATGGTGCGTGGTTTACAGTGGTGCTACACATTTCAGAAGGGAGCCACTGTAAAAAATAAAGATTTACTTAGTATATCTTTAAGGTTAAGTGTAGGGATTGTGTTTGCCCTGTGATACATTTAGTTTGGGTTGACCCTCCCCTCACACTATATGAAATCTGCTTCCGGTGATCCACATACTGGGGCATGTAGGTGTCAAAGTGCATCAAGATGCTGTCAGTGATAATCATTTTAAACCCCTTGTTAACCTCCATGCCAGTCACGCAAAGTATCCATTTGCCATTTGCATGGACTATTGTTTACAGTACAGTATACGTGGATGTAGACATCTTTAAATTCTGTAAACAAGCGTCACGTTTTGCATCACGAACTGGACACCAGGGAGAAAGACCCTGTATATACAGCTAAATGAAATACAATTTGACGATGGTATCCAGTAGTCTGACCTTCCATGAGTGCATTGACCCAGAGGAGACATGATAAGGTATGTTTGGCAACGAAACCACACGGCTAAAGTGGGGACATGGAAAATTTAAGATTGATAACACTCTGGGAAAGTTTTGATTCTACATATTTAAAAAATATTTATGGGTGACAAGAAATATAGATAAATGTTGTAGGGTTATCAATATCTCCTATGAAATTTGGATGATATTTGCAGGGTCCAATGTTTTACTTTGGTTGACAACATCAAAGCATGTGTGGTCAAGAGAATGCCTTTTGAGCTATTGAAAATATTTTGATAAAATATCTATCTATCTATCTATCTATCTATCTATCTATCTATCTATCTATCTATCTATCTATCTATCTATCTATCTATCTATCTATCTATCTATCTATCTATCTATCTATCTATCTATCTATCTATCTATCTATCTATCTATCTATCTATCTATCTATCTATCTATCTATCTATCTATCTATCTATCTATCTATCTATCTATCTATCTATCTATCTATCTATCTATCTATCATCTATCTATCTATCTATCTATCTATCCATCCATCCATCCATCCATCCATCCATCTATCTCTCTCTCTATCTATCTATCTATCTGCTCCAGGAGGAAGTGAATTTTATACAATCTGCGTTCTGCCACACCCTTGACGAAAGTATGATTCATCCTCTTATATGTTTTTCAGATTGCTGATTCAGCGAATGGCTTTTTTGATCTGCACTTCTCCAAAATTGCAGATGAATATGAAGGTTGTTGACCCCAAAGTGACCACTTTACCACTAACGGGTTTCACAAAGTAAATGATGTGTATGTAGATCCGTCTAACAAAATACTACATTATCCGGAGTATATTTGACAATACTGAGCACTGAATTAATAAACTCACATTTGAATCAATATAACTTCCATATTTTCATCTTATCATTCATACTGAGGTTGATATATGCAAAAATAACTGTTGACATACGCTCTGATTTTCCACTTTACAAAACGCATGGGCAATCCTGTTGGTATGTGCCTCTAAATCTTTGTGTTTTGAGTATATGCTTATCATTACACCTGTGATAACATTACATATTTTATTGTTAAACATGGTAACCATAAAAGAATAGTGCCTATGCCTATGCGATGTAATTTTTATCTCTATAAGGTAAAAATATTACCAAACTCCGTACACGTCCTGTTGAGAACCTCTATTCCATCCACGGCTATTTCCCCATTGTAAATCCGAGACCCCACGTTTTCTTGGCCTCTTCCAGCTTCAAACACAACTTTGAAGTCCCCGCCTGGCAAGTTCACAGATTGCTGGAACCATTTGTTATCTATTGATGTACCAAATCGCTGCCACAATGGCACAGTTGTATTGTCTGTTCTGTGTACATACACTTTCAACGACTGCACCTCCTCCCCAAGCATATGTGTGTAGAATGTCATGCATTTCGGTGTTTCATGATGCAGCAATGGGGAGGTCAATGTCGCAATTGCACCCCTGCGAGCCTTATGATCCACAGCCACCATATACATGCCTGAAGACGGACAGGGCAGCAGCAATTACAATGATAAAACATGGGAATATAAGGCATATAGATCAAAGGAATATTTATGTACTCATCAACAAAATAGATGACGTTCTACATACCAATTTTATTTTTGCATCTTTTACACTCAGGGAGTTTACCAGACGTTTTAAAGTTGGACAAAAGATAATTATCAAGATGGAAATCTTTCAGATGTGGCTAGTTTACTTAGGCCTGTATTTTCCTGTCGATAGGGCTCTTGGTATTTGTGAGATAAATATTGTCATTGCCGATGCCATGTTTCAGTCCTGTGTTACAATTTGTGTCCTTATATTCCGGGAATACTTCTCAGTCCTAAACAAATAAGTGGACCAAATATCCACAATTTATGAAATTTAAATCATCGACCTCTGATATCCCAAGTAAAGCTGTTCACTCAAATTGTGAATACCCAAAGTACTAGGTCTTGTACTTGCCACTTTTTGATCCAAAGCGATCGGCATCAGGACCAGTTTTCGACCTTGGCGTAGACCCCTTGCGATGCTCCCACAAGAATGCCTTGTTTGTGAAATGTAATTTATAGCCACAAAGGTGCTGCTTCTCAAAATCACATGCTAGTGATTCTACAATACAGATAAAAACGGGAACAAGAAAATACTTAATGTTGCAAAATTGTTCTATGTACCCATGACAATGTGGCACAGCGTTATAAACCAAACGGCTTCCCTTCATATGTACTACATTGTGTCTCCTTGTCACTGTCTTCATGGGATTTGTGCATACTTCCGACATTGCTACTTGTTTGCCATGGCCTTTATGAAAATGGTTCATGCCTGCCGTGTAGCTTCCTTCTCGTCAATTCATTTATGATAATGATCCATATTTATAACATGGCTTCTTTTTATTGTCCTTCTAGCAAATATCCATACCTCTCGCATGGCTGCTTCTTGTCTTGTTACGCTTTGAATGAAAATTGATCATGCTTTCCTTATGGCTTCTTCTTGTGATTGTTTTTATGGTAATAGTTTATACATACCTTATGGCTCTCTTTCTCACTGTCTTAGTATCAATAGTCTATGCTTACCACAGGACTTCTTTTTGGTGGCTGTCATTATTGTCACGGTTCATTTGAACCATGTGGCTTCTCCTCACTGTCTTGGTGAAATAGTGCTTACCATCTGGCTCCTTCTTGTCTGTCTTTATGGCTGTGGTTTATACTTTTCATATGACTTCAAGTCACTGTTTAATGGTAATAGCTCATATTTAGCACATGGCTTTTTGTCACGGTCCACATAGGAATGGTCCACACTTACTTTATGGCTTTTCAGTGCTGCGGCAGTAGTTTAAACTTACTATATGGCTTCTTGACACTTACCGCATGGCTACTCTGGTCACTGTCCTTATGGTAATGGTTCATGCTCAATACATAGTTTGTCTTATTGTATTTGTCACAATGGTCCATACTTAGCAAATGAATTCTTGTCAATATCTGTAAAACTATGGTGCATACTTTTCACATAGCTTCTTCTTTTTAACGTCTTTATGGCTATCGTTCATAATTCCCATATGACTTCATCTTGTCACTGTCCTTACTGGCAATAGGTCATACTCACCAATAGCTTCTATACATCGCTGACGGCATGGTAATGGTTAATACTTACGTTTAAACTCATGTCTTCTCATTTGCCGTCATAACTATCGTTTACGTTTAGCACATGGTCATCACAGTTGTTATGCCAATAACTAAAGCGCATTACATGATTTTTTTCTCATCAATGTTTTTCATGGGTAAATTTTATTCCTTCCATACACATATTCACCAGCTTTTACATGACAATGGTTTGTGCTTATTTCTTACAGCTTCTCTTTATTGCTGTTGTCAGGGCCCTACTCTTTAGTCATCATTAGGCTTTTCGTCATCACTGTTGTCGTGGTGATGATAGCTACTTACCACATGGCTTTTCCTCGTCGCTGTTGTCATGGCAATTGTCAAAACCATCACACACAAGCCCCTGCACAATGCATCGGCCATTGTTACACCGGAAGTGCCCGACACTACAATCTGAAAGTGCATTCAGGCTTAACTGACTAAGAGCTGAAAGATGAACCGAATATGAATTTAAACCACATCATCTGCTCATCTCGTTTCTTGTAAGAGTTAACTCCGTAAAGAAATAATGTTTTTGGACATATCAAAATTGATTCAAGTGATAATATATGCGTGTATACTTGGAAAAGTTCGTCCTTTGGCTTGTTGTGTCTCATAACCACTGTCAAAATTGAATACAATAATATACTACTGATGTGCTGCAGGCGCACAGCTTGTTGGCAGGGGAGGGGGCACACCTGGTTCCTATTCAGAACGGTCAGTAATGGTCACTTGATGGCGCTGCAGTCTTAAAAAACAGCAGCAGGAAAATGCTGCAGCACTCTTATAAAAACGATCACTGCCTGCTAAGCTAAGAAAAACGTCAAGAATAGGTGAAGCACAACATTATCTCTATTTTGGGAAAGCAATGGTTTCTTGCTGTTCGATTGCACTGCATCTTCTTTTGCACTAGAATGAGGCCTTCTTTTCTGGTCCACAGTTTGCTTGTAAAATTAACGGTGCTTCTGGCGAATCTGTGTTACACGTCCACTAAATATCAGCGCCCTTAGCCTGTCCGTTGAGACCCTAAATATATGTAATTATACAAGAAGAACCGATACGAAGTCTCGGCGAACGTACGGTAAACACAGCAATTCAATCCATTAGGCTAAGCGACGTATTTGTTTATCTCCACTACAACACATTGCATTTTTGTACCTTATCTGGTATACTTTATTGGGCTAATAGGGATGAGCAAGAACAAGTATTCCTCCTGTACAGGCCACCTCAACCTAGACGGCCAGAGTAGTGCATTTTCATTACTTACTCTGTGACGTAACTTAGAAACCACAGCACGTAAACCTTTGTGCTAAATAAAGGGGTAAATTTCGTATTGATTCTGAAAATAATAAATTCATAAGCCTAAAAGTATTCAGTTTATTCAATACTACTTTAATATGAAATCCAATGGGAAAACACTAATCTAAATCAACTGAATATACATAAAGCTGGCACTTATGACCGGTCCTATTCTAACGCTATTATATAACCTTAGCGACCGAATATATATTCTCTGTTTCAGTACATTTTGACTAAAGAAAGAAAATGAGTATTCATGCATTGGAAACATTGATCAGTGGCAACATAAGTGCCAATCTATAGGCTAAAGTGTTATATTTTTCGCAACAACTAAAATAGGACAATTTTCAAACAAAGAGGAGACTCTGAGGCCGAGACAATATATTTAGTTAGTCTGTTCATCCGGCATCACAATAAATACCATTTTTTAACATTAGGCAAGCTTGATGGTAAACTGTATACTGAAAACCGGGTTCTAAAATTCTACAGATTTTGTGCTTTTTTGTCTGGAAGCAATCAAAAGTAAGTGTCTTATTCATCTTAAGTTCAAATATCTGAATATTTTAGACATCTGAAAATTTCAGAATAATGCGGTACGTGCTAGTCATTGATGTGAATCATTGTAGCTGCAGAGGGTTATCGTGTTGCAGCGCAGTGAATTCCAACTCCTTTTATAAAATTGTATGTGTATGTAATTTGGAAGTTTTACGTGGCAATACGTATTAATAATTCAAAATTAGCAAAATCACACCAAACACCGCGTATCCTATATTGAACAATGATGACAAGCAAGCTGTCTTTTTACTGCGATGCTCAAATTTGAAATAAACCAGGTGTATATGAACGTGCAGAAAAAAATAAATCATGATGTGTATATCCCACAATTTAAAGAGACCATTCTGTCCAAATTAAACTTGAAACCCCATGAAGCCAGGCTCACCTGGAAGGTCACATGCGCCGTTAGTTGTGGTGATGTCATCTACAGCAATGTCACCGGAGTACCCATTGCCGCGGTAAGCGCGAAAGACCAAACGACTCTTTGGCAACAAGGGATGTATGTTCACCTTGATGGGGCTCCACATATTCCCTGTCGACGACGCTAAGATAGAAACGACCTTGTCCTTTTGTTTATGCGAGCGAAGAGATAGAACCAGTTGGCCTAGGTTTTTGCCATACATGTGAACGTAGAAAGTCAAACACATTAGGCCAGTGCCATTCAAGACAGGAGACACAAATACAGCATCGTCATTGAGTTTTCCTAATGAAGCTTCCGCATACAAGTAATATCCTAAAAATAAAAGAATCGGTTGCAGACTGCGTGTTCACACATACACATATTTTGATATTCAGAACAAAATCACATGAACTACCACAACCATTTGTTCACTTATATATATATATATATATATATATATATATATATATATATATATATATATATATATATATATATATATACAGCGCGGCGGCTAGGCTCTGAAAGGCAAAGGCCCACAAACTTAGGAGGAATATTTAGTTAGAAACTTAGTTACTTGCCAAACCAGGGCTGCGAACAGTTCATACCATAATGATTCGGCTAAGCAAGCTGAACGTCAAAAGCAATTGTGGGCCAGTCGTTGCCCTGCCAAAAGCATAAATTTTTGCATCCCCTACGGTAACTGCCAAAAAGTTTGTAAAATACTTCAGTAGTATCGGATAAGCATTGGCCTGGAACCTTTTCAGAATAGATATTAATATTTTCACAGATGATATGCCCATCGTAAGAAAGAAAAATCCCAATCTAAACATAGAGGAAGTCAATTTGAAGAAACTATTTACAGACAACAAGTTAATTACCGCAGAGAAGTCTGCTTTCAGATTCAACGATGTGGTGTTGACGGCTCTAGTTCTGTATGGTTTAGTATTAGTCTTTCAAAT
Source organism: Hermodice carunculata (assembly GCA_964020975.1). NCBI lineage: Eukaryota > Metazoa > Annelida > Polychaeta > Eunicida > Amphinomidae > Hermodice > Hermodice carunculata. The sequence continues at coordinate 96,233,584 of OZ026612.1, read as the reverse complement.
CGTGGATATGCCATTTACTGTAATGGAGTTTTTTTTTTCAAAAACTCTATATTTATTGGCATTCTTCAAGGGTCTTGCCTTCAGTATACAGTATTCTTACCACTTGGAAATTTCTTTCCGAATTGCGAAAGTGAAACCAAATGCCACTTGTTTACTGAATACAGCACCATATGCGCAAGAGGAAACACGCAATGTGTTGCTAAGCAAATACTCTACGCTGTTGTCACGCGGGCTTCTTCTGAACGGTTTACAACTAATAGACTATCTTTGAATATATTCCGGTCTATTTCGATAGAAGACCAGGTCGTTAAAGAGAAGTCGTCAATTCTGTTGGCAGCATGGTTCACCACAATTTAAAGTGGTCCTCACAGAGACATTCTTTGTCCCTAACACAAGCTGCAAAATTGAATTACTTAATCGGCTGTGCCAGATACTAACAAGCACGTTTAATATAAACTGCACATATAACGACCACACAAAGCTACTTGAGAATACAGCAGCCAGTATTGTTTTGAGAGGCTTTAATTTGAAAACTAGTGTCAGCAGTCTAATTAAAATATAGAGATGAAAAAGACTGGATAACAATTGTTGACGTCATTTAATGGATGAATGAGCGGGTTTCACAATATTCAAGATCACAATTCAGCCGTATCTTCCCAACTCATGACAATGGCTCCAGAAATGGTTTGATAGGAAATTTTCAAATTCAAGGCTCAAAATGGACAAAAAATACAAACCATCCCTTTTATAGAAAGGTTATAATATTGGAACTGATCCGCATACTAGAACAACCTGAATCTATTTATGCCGTGCAATTTTCCACCCAGGTTGCTCTATCGTGTCTAGTGGGGAATTTGTCACGATAATTTCTACAGTACGACCTGTTAGTTCTGGTTTGCACAACTGTACATGTTCATTTGATACTGAATTGAAAGCAGTCTTATATCCCTTGTATTACATTTGCGTATGGACATGATTATAATCCGTCGTAATATTGCACTTCACCGGTATTTCATGAACATATAAATACTTTATACCCAGGGACCCACGCAACATATTCAGTCGATGCCTGTAACACCCCTTTCCCCATATCCTGAACTGGATTTACTTCAGTTTAGTCGTCAATATCAATGCCGTTCTGCGCTGCTTTATTCTGTGTACATTCTCTTTTAATTACCTATGACCATGCCTCAACAACGCCTGGCACAACATCGTTTAGTTGTTCCTCCCGTGTTCAAAATACCGCGCTATCTGCATGTGCTGATTTATGTTCCATGTTTTCTTTACTTTTCTGCCCACTTTGTGTACTTTATTTACAACTCATGTTTTGGGTCTTTTCATTTTGTAGTTAATCATATTCATTTTGTATGTATTGTTATGGAACAAAAATATCAGGATATATTCTCTACGTGCAATTGTCAATTCTCAAATGATAAAATTCTTGATGAAGTTTTTCATATTATCGTCATATGTCAGATATTTAGTGTATTTAAGAGTATTTATATTTTGTCCAAGGTCTACTTTAAAATTTGATTGATTCTGCAGTACTACACACTTACAATGTTGATTTAAAATTTCTTATTTCTGCGGCAAAGTAATATACAGTCTGAACAAAACCGCTTCCATCTTTACATTTATATTTCATTATTGTTTCCCTTGGTATTGGAATATGTCTATCATAATGGACGCATAAGTTAGAGTTCACAGTGGCCTTCAATCGTTACTCGTCGGCCACTGTATATTTTCTTCATGGCAATATGCATCACAAATTTATTACTATTGCTATATTTAGTTGACAGTTTAATCGTGTGCTTATTTTTGTAGCTGAACTTTACATTCATTATATATCGTTTTTTTCCCCCTTAAATTCGTACACATATATTGGGGTTATTATATGAATTATATATCATTATACTTATATTTATACAGCACACCTGCACGCAGACGCCCCCGACTGCATTTACACATCACCCTGGATTTTAAGATTTGTTTAATTTTCCTTTTATTTTACTTACTCTAAAACTTACTGCTAAAGGTATATGTTAATACAATTGATGATAACCTATATTATCTTTTCTTTCTTATTTGGAAAAAAATAATATGTATCTTCTCCTTATTGTTCCTCTTTAACCGCTTTTTCCAAGGGCGGATATTGCCCACCCCCTACCATGCGGTTATAATCCTTTTCGATCCTTTTCTGTCTCCTAGGAACCAGGACTTTTTGCTCTGTCAGGTCTACACACCATAATGCGTTAAGATCGACCAACTGGACCAAGTTCAGTTGTCGGTCTTTATGTTTGTTAACAACTCTTAAGTTCTAGACGTTGATTTAGAACGAAAAGACTTAGGATTAGTATGGTCTGAAATTCTTATAAATAATAATAAGTTGCTACTAATAATACTTCAAGTTGTTTGGATCAGGTTATCTCAAACATGCCAGCTTATGTCAGCGAACCACAGATCTTGCCTACCATAGCCAATTGTGATCATACTGTAGTGTCTTTAAGTATACGTTTAAACCGTAAAAACAGCCACCTGGCCCCTTATTAAAAAAGACTCGGAATTACGTCAAAGCAAGCTTTGGTTAATTTTGGACCAAACTTAGTTAAATTCTACGGGGAAAATCTATTGTTATCTAATGATGTACACAGTGTTGCGCTGCCTGGATCGAAACTTAAAAAAAAAAACAGCTAAAGAGTATATCCCTAACGAAGAGGTTACTATCAACCCAAATAATTTGCTTTTGTAAACATCAGTATTATATGGAGATCAGTGTAAAGTGATGCTTTATATTTTAAAGCTAAGAATTGTACCAATATTCTTTGTCATGATACTACGTGGGCTACTTATGAACATAAAATTCACAATCAATTCCAAAATAAACACCAGGAAAATTGAACAATCTAAACAAAATCTGAAAAGAAAAATAATTTATAGAGGAGGACTATCCAGTATATGCTGAGATGACAATGATTTTGTCATCTCAGCAAATTTGGGTTTTGTGCTGGGTGGTCCCACAGTTAACCAATTAGTTTCTTTCTCATGACCTGTATCTTACTGTCGATCAGCAAAAGGAGGCAAGAGTCGTGTTCCTGGACATTAGCAAGGCATTTGACAAAGTTTAGCATTCAGGCCTTCTGCATAATCTTGAAAAATGGAATTATTTATAATTTGTTTTGTTGGTTTGGTGTCTATCTTCATGACCGGACATAATGGAAGTTTTGAATGGACAATTTGCTAGCGGTGGCTCTACAACTGCAAGAGTTCCCTAGGGTTCGGTACTGGATCCCCGCCTTTTTCTTATAAATTGATTTCAATGATACAGCTGAGGAAGTTAATAATAAAGTCAGGCCTTTTTCTGACGATACGTTCCTTTTCTTTGACGTAGATGAACTTAAATTTGCGGCAACGGCTCTTAACAGAGACCTTGCCTAACTTAATGTTCGGTCCAAGGAAGTACATTATTTGAAAATTAATTTTTCCATCACCTATACATTATACGATGTCTTACTATCTTAAATTCGTAATTTACCTACTTTGGCAAAACTTGAGCGGAAAATTTCTAACCCATGCGTCCCTCCGAAAAGTACCTTGAAATTTTAAAGATTGGCAACAGGTATATTACTATCTTATCCGCTATGCTGAGTATGGGTCGCAGTCAGCTTTATGAACATCTACATAGAATTGGCGTGGTTGAATCACCAGCATGTTCTTGCTGTCCTGCATCAGAAATTATTTCCCATATCCTTTTAACTTACCCGCGCTATGCTATCGCCTGAGATATTTTACACATTACTGCCAGTTGTTGCACCATCTTTGTTTGAACACAATATCACTTGGTAGCAGTGAACGTGATCTCGACCAAAAAATAACTGTGGTTTAATCATATTTTATGTAAAAAAACGATTGGAAATCAGGCACCATGCCTACATGAATTCCTCTCGTGGATGTACATGATTACATTTATTTCTGTTGAAATACAATGAAACTTCTGTTACAATCAGGAACAATAGTAGATTGAGTCACTCGGTAATTAAGTGTAATCATACTATGTGCAATAACAGTAAGCATGTAAAAAAGTAAAGGAAAGAAGCACAAGCCACAGGACAACACAGTAGCATGGATATAACACTGATAAGATTAGACGGGTGATATTTACGGGACATGCAGAGGGATTTCCAGTTGCTTTGTCAGAAAATAAGATGTAGTACCCTATGTTGCCATAGCAATATTCAAACATAAAACTTTGTTCTGTTGATAGAGACTATATATAGTTTTGTTGATTTAAGGTGGTTTGAATTTTCCTCACCGAAAAATAAAATTTTGAGTTGTGTCAAATATAATTTTGTTGTTAGCTTTCGAACAGTTACTACTTCCATAAAATAAGGCACTTAGAGAGAGAAAATATAACTATTTTACAGCGGTGCATGAATTTATTGGTAAAAGGAAACGCCTTGTGCCTCCGAAGCTGACGTGATGATATGGGTAAATTATGATGGTGGTTTTCAGGCTTATCATTGTAATTGTTGATAGCTATTTTCAATGCCCCTGACCCTGTATATGTAGTGTACAGTGTGCATCTGTTTCCCTTGTTTCTGCCGTTGCAATGCAAGCCACCCTTCGGGTGTTTCTTGCACTCAACGGGTGCCGGCGTCACTGGCCCTGTCCGTTACGGTTGTACTGTTGGTGCGTCTCTTCCAAAACAAGGGACTTACATTGGGTTTTGGCCTGCTTCCCTACTGTATTCACTTTTTATGTACAAAAAATGTTTAAATCGATAAATAAATAAATAAGTAAATAAATAAATGAATAAATAAATAAATAAATAAATAAATAAATATATATATATATATATATAGAGAGAGATAGATAGATAGATAGATAGATAGATAGATAGATAGATAGATAGATAGATAGATAGATAGATAGATAGATAAAAGTCCAGATGAGATTTCACCTTGCAGTAATGAGGACGTTCAATTGTGAGCTGTAACTCATGCAGCTCTTAGAGTCGGACATTAGGTATTTAACTCTTAGTTATGTCTGTTTATATTATATAAAACACATGCAAGATCTCTGAAATAAGACGTTCGAAAGACAATTGCTTGCTGACACTCCTCTTTAATGTCATATGACTGAATAAAAGTGGATTCATGCACAAATGAAGAAATTTCAAAGTAAATGTTTACTGGTTTATATGTACGAGTGAATGAGTTTAAAGTTTTACAGTGATGTATGAACGATTGAAAGTACATGAATCACGTCACAAAGTCCAATCTGCACTGAATCCTTCCTTTCTCGCTTAAATGAATCCTTATTTTATCTGTTACACAATGTAGTTGGCTGTACAGAGCAGGAGGGGACGGCAGAGCACAATAAAGAAAGGTTTGTCTCAATTAACTTTCTGTGGGGGTGCAGCCGGCCGTTGCCCTGGGTTGCTGGCTTTCGCCGACATTTTTCGTACGCCACCGAAAACATTTTCCTGTGGTTGAAACACGCAAGAGCTTTAGATAGGCTTATGTGGCAATCACAGAAATGGAGAACATTCGAGCGACAAAACCTCACTTCTTATTTTAGGTACCTTAGCTTTTCTATTAATTGTACTGAAGCACGATATCGATTATTTCCAAATACAATTGCACTGCCATATCTTGGACTACCATGCATACATGTATGTTGAATTAAACGAGCCATGCAAAATATGTGATATTACCTTGGGTTCCCCGGTTGGTATGGTCAAAGTCTGGGCCCGTTCCCTGTGAAGGTGTGTTAGAATTGTGACGGCGCCACTGATAAGCTCCACTCTCTCTGACCTCAACGTGGTACCCACAAATATAAGGCTGGTCAAATGAACAATTGACTGACTGCTCTGAAATAAAATTGAATAAAACGCTGTTAAAATGCAGTATCAATGATGAAACACACACACACACACACACACACACACACACACACACACACACACACACACACACACACACACTCCCTCTCTCTCTCCCTCTCTCTCTCTCTCACACACACACATGATGTGAAAGCACTATTTTGATAGATCACATGATGTACTTTATCCTCGGGGTTCAATAAAATGCGTGGCTATTTATCACAGCACGGACATCGGGACCGGTGCCTAATGATTAAATAATTAGTTAGGCGCCAAAGTTTTTAGCTAGCATTTGTCAGCAACAGTCAATGACTGAATAAACTTTTATGCGGTGTGAGAAATTGAAAAAAGGCAAATTACGCCTTTAAATGCTGACACGTTTATTTCTAATCATGAAATGGCTCACCAGTATCTTATTTGATGCAGTAAGATAGTCATCATGCAAGAAAACTATGTATGCGCACAAATGCTATAAATGTTGGATGTAACTGCTTCACATTTTCATAGAAAAGAACGTTTTTCTGTCCCTGGAAGAATAACCGATACTTCTATAGTGTGTATGTGGATGTCAAAAGCTTTCAGCCAATCTGACAACAAAATTGCAGGCCACTGCCTGAGATGTCCAATACCTGTAATTATATCATTTACCTGGTTGAACAGTGTATGCTTGCCAGTGGCTTTCACAGGTAAAGGAAGATTGACATAATAGTTAATATTGTATGCAAACTGCCCCGGAGCATAATAGATTAAACTTAACAACTGGTCCAGGAGTCGCAACCCACGACCCGCCTAGGAGTCATGAGCAAGATTGCCCTTGACCGAAAAGCTTTCCGTCAGGGGCAATCCTCGATCCGTGGATGCGCCTGCAATGATACCTAGACAAGCAATACAGTCTTTAGATGGTATTGCAGTCGAACGCTATAACCAGTGCAAACAATTTCAGATGGCCTGCCAGCCGAATTTCGTACCTTCAGCAAACAAAGCCGACAGACCCGACAAGTAGACCAGACTGTGCTCCTCTCTAGTAAAACTTCTTTGCCCAAAAGGATCCCAGACCATTGGTTTCTAATTCACGATATTCACATCTCCGACGTTTGCAACCATGTGTCACTTTATTTAACCTCCCAGTCCCATTAGGACATATATATATATATATATATATATATATATATATATATATATATATATATATATATATATATATATATATATATATATATATATATATATATATATATATGTATATATTGTAAGTTCACTAAAATTACTTAAGGACGCTGTTTCCAGCGAAGGAGCATGGGTCACTCATAGTATAGCATAGCATAGCAAGTTTTTGATTTCACATGTGTGTGTGCATATATATATATATATATATATATATATATATATATATATATATATATATAAATAATATATATATATTGTTGGTGTCGATGCGCAGATTTCATATACGTAAAAATCGTCAGTGTTGCACACCTTTAGCACAAAGGATATTTTCGATAAAGGGTCTTGCTATTGACTTTCCAAATTTTGAACTAACGTCTCTCAAAAATTGTTCAAGCAATCAGTATGAAATAAAAAGGATTTGGAAGTCAAGAGAGCAATTTAGGTATGTTTAGTTTAGTTTTGCGATTTCACGTTTTTCTATGATTTTGAGAACTCCAAACATAAAATTTTTCCGTGTTATTGTATACCCAATAAAAGTTTAACTAGTACAATTTTTAATAAAAGAAGAGAATAAGTCCTGAGTCGCTACGGGAATTTTAAATATGTACAACTTCAAGACTCTCAGTGAAATGTTTTAATGAGCCCCGATCAATAATCAAATCAGATCCTTTACTGATAGTGTAGTTTGTGATAATGCTGTGCGACACTGTTGATTTGTTTTTACGTATATGAAATCTGCACATCAACACCACCAACATAATATATATATATATATATACATACATACATACATACATACATACATACATACATACATACATACATACACACACACACAGATATATATATATATATATATATATATATATATATATATATATATATATATATATATATATATATATATATATATATAGATATATCGTGTATGAGAAATAAAAAACTTAGACGCGAGACCTTCGAGCAGCTTGCAGTCACGCTATGGGCGACACATGGACCGCCCCTGGGAACATGCAGACACCTAAAGTAGGGAGCATACATATAGGGAATTCCCGTGAGTGGTCCTTGATTTCACAGTCACCCTGTAAACAATTAATTACCTTTCACCAAGTAGCTACTATTTACGTTTCCTTTAAAGTCTGACGCCAAATTCTAGACCCCAATAAGAGAGAAATGGAATCCTGGACCAGTCAACCATAGCTTACAGAGGATATATGCACTTGACCGTCCCAAGACATGAGTAGGTCACAGTCAATTGAGTAGCTTCTCTATCTATCTATCTATCTATCTATCTATCTATCTATCTATCTATCTATCTATCTATCTATCTATCTATCTATCTATCTATCTATCTATCTATCTATCTATCTATCTATCTATCTATCTATCTATCTATCTATCTATCTATCTATCTATCTATCTATCTATCTATCTATCTATCTATCTATCTATCTATCTATCTATCTATCCATCCATCCATCCACCCATCTATCTACCTATCTATCTATATATATTCTATACAGCATTTACACGAAGGTGTCATGAAAGAAATATGTGATGGTCATTAAATGAACATACCGCAAAGTACAGTTTCGTCACTTCCGTCATCACAGTTCCGTATTCCATCACACAACAGTCCTCTAGATACGCAAGCACCTGAGTTACATTTAAACTGGTCACTTCTGCATGCTGCAATGAAAGATAGAAATAAACCAAATGTTCAGACTTCCAATATTGAGTTGAAAAAGTTAATATTTTCGATGTATGCGACTGGCTCTTTGGTTGATACAATAAGAACTAGCGATAGATTAAAGTACGTTTGCAGGGCATCTACACCACGCAACAATTTTTTACTGGTACCAGTGCTTATGGCTGTCCAATTCTTTGTAAGAGCATTAGTTCACAACATTAAATTGCAGTATACACAAAAATAGCCTTATCCTTTTGTTCTACCACAAAGCAATAACACAGGGGAAGCAGGCTGTAAAGTGATTCGAAGCACTGGGACAATAACGACTCACAACAGAAAGGAATGGCACAATGTTCACATGAAGTGGTGGCCTCGTCTGTATAGCACCATGGTCCCGCGTTTTTGTTGTCCGGGTTGCGGCAATGGCTTCCTGCCTTTTTCACACTCAGATCTGGGAAGCTGTTAGCATCCACAACATGATGATTGTAGGTCGTGTGGGACATCCATGCCTGACATTTCTTTCCTGTTGCTGTCTGGGAAAGCTTGCCCATATATTCTCGGCCCGCTCGTGTACGTTTGCAGTCACGCTCTAAAGATTTAAATGTTAAAAATTCAATATTCAGTATGGCAACTTTAACACAGAGTATTTTGTACTGAAGTAAACATGGTGTCACATTTCATGATTTTACATGAGACATGGAAAGAAAGGTTGTGTTTGTGAATGAAGAGCATCCTGGCTTGGTTAAAAAACAGTTTTTAACGCTTTTTTGTTAACTTTGAGCATTATTCATGTATCTGGTTGTGAATGCAGAGGGAAAAGTGGACCAGTTGTGTGTAGTATTTTACTACGTCAAAGTGATGTCCTAAAACACCAAAAGGCATAATCATATAGGATCAGGTTCCATGAGTTCAAATACTATTCTTTAGCTACGTTAACGATGGAACTGAAATACATGGCTTTCTGTTTGGATAAAAACTATCTGCAGGTGTTTTCAAAAAGTACATTACACAGTGAAACTAATCAAAATATTATGTGTATATATTTAAAAGAATATACGTCTCTAACATACTTTGACAAAGGTTATGTCACTGACCGAATATTGAACAGACGGCTATAGTTAGGTCATCAATGGCAATATTGTCTCTTCCAGCCCTTCCCGTTTCTCCCTCCAAAATCACTTGGTAAAGCCCTGGATGTAGTTTATATGATGCCATATGCCAGTAAGCTCCCTGGTGGCCAGTTCTGGACCAGATTGTGTCTTCTTTGCCATCCGAATATTTAACAATAACCCGCAGAGTTGCAATATCTTGGCCAGCCATATAATAGTAGAACTGAAGACATCTTCCAACAGATGACTGGATGAAAGGAGAAACAAGTCTCGCTTTGTTGTTGGGTTTTGCATCAATATATAAATAGGATCCTGTAGTGAAAAGAATATTTTAGAGAGACATATTATGTGCAAATAATTGACTTTTTTATGAAGGCAAAGTGTTGAAGTGAAATTGAATCCCACCACAGAGTACACATATGTCGCTGTATGTTCAACGCAGGACCTGCGGAATTAAAAACAAAACCAAGGACCTGCGGAATTAAAAACAAAACCACTGTACTGGATCGCTGCTTGCATTATATGTCTGTCACATGTTGTCGTGTCACACTAGCCTTGCTCTATCCTTCTGCACTTAAAATATCGATTTACCTTTATAGAAGTGTCATGATGTACTAGACGAATGTTTGCGCTTGCAACTGGTTTCATTCACCGGAAATGCTCAATTATGTAACATTTGTAAACTCATTGTGGTTGCAGCTTGTACCTAAAAGCCTGTTACCTCTAGCCGTGTGTCATGCGTGCATGGAATTGGCTTTCATCTTATTTTGCTACTTAACTGTGATATATATGCGTTTAACATGAGACCGACATTGTGTTTCACTCACATCAATGTTGCATTATATTTATTCAAATTGAAAAAAAAGAAAGAAGAGCACTCTTCTTGAAGCCAGTTGCTAGGAACTGGAAGGATTCTACAGGGAACCAATTTAAATGCCCGACACCAAATGTGGCATTGATTGGTATAAATGTGAAACCATTTTATGGTATGCACTGACCGACACATATTAAATATGACTTATCTCCATCGTCACAAAGGAAAACACTGTTTAAACGGCTTCCCTATGCAGGTTGTATGTGTAGTCAATCCTCTAAAGACCAAGCAAACGCCTTTTCAAAGTGTTCCTTTGGCACAACTCACGGTGAGAGGGTTTATATAGGCTTAACTAAACTATGTTTAATACAAAAAACCTACCCACAGTGCGTCAAGGAGAGTTGTTTGATGTTATATTGCTATTACTGACAAAGGCAAAAAAGACTAAGACACCATTGATCATTCATCACATCACATCATATTATGAGCAAAGCAATAAGACATTATAATTAAACGTTTTGCTCATGACAATAAAAAGGACGTTGTGCATTTTTTCAGTTGAATCGTATATGGGTGATATGTTTCCTCTGTGGATAAACATTTTTAAGAATGTAAGATCACCTGCTGTGAATGGATGAACCCACTCACGTAAATGGATGTCAGCTTTCTTTGTGCTCACAATGACACTCCGACTCGGAGAGATGATAGATAGTTTAATTTATACCATCTCAATGTAACATCTGTTAGACCTGAGGTCTAATGGTAAGCGCAGGTCTTACTGCAATATTTCCGTCTCGTCCCTTCTTCTCTGGTTCACATACATGACCAGCAGATCTTGACAATAGTGCATATATATGCATCCTCTGATTGCTTCACACCTGCTTTTATGTTTGAGCATAAGCTATAAGAAAAGAGCATCACTGTCTATTTTTTATCGCTCGACCGCTAGATGACACGATGTACTTCCTGACCTTCACGTCAGAGGGCCTTAAGTGAGACCAGCTAAATTTCTTGCTACAGGGGCATACATGTATATCAGAGCTGCCCTCCAGGAAGTGACTTCAAGACTATAATGTGTTAAGGTCACAGACAAAATATTAACTTAATGCATAATCATAAAATTATATAGAAAACTGACCATCCCAATCAGATGACAGTTAGATAAATATGAATCCAAATTTGAAATAAAAATATAAAGGAGTACGTCCCTGTAGCATGAGGGTTACGAACTAAGCTTTGACGATGCCCTGGTACCCTTCACAACATGGCCATAAATTGATAATAGCAGCATGCTGCGTGGTCTCAGACCATGGGACAATGCTAGCCAAATCTAGTAATGCTCTGAGCCAAGCATCTGTTCAGGGTCGGCTATTTTGCGTTGTAAACGGGTGCACTCAAGAGGACATTGCTCTTCAGTTGCCACCCTGTTTCGTACATATGTCCACAGTAGCATATGAAATCAGAAATGAAGCTCACCAGGCAGATTCTTCTTAGGCTTATAACTGATACACTTTTTTTTCGAAATAGTTGAATGTATTATCAAGAGACAAAAGACCTGGTTTTTTCTTTAAGAAACAGTTGGAAACTGACAGGAAGATGGAGTAAGGAAGAAGGTCTGGGAAAAGCTGATTTAGGCCAGTACATGTATTATGCACACATGTGACTACATATGATGTATTTCAATGCAGTTTTATTTATCAGCTTTACACAAATCATTTGAAACATCTTGATGCTCTATTTGCAATTTCTCTTTGAAATAAAGAAAGATGTAGCATATCTTTGAATAACATCACTTGTAGCACCTCAGTATATATTTGAAGATATGTGGTGAACAATGAACCAAAAACATACCAATTAATAGCTGAGCTGCAAAATAGGTATTCAAAGAACCAAAAACCTGAACATTTCCATATCAGGCATTGCAGACATACATTCGAGTGCCATATTCAGCAATCAGCTGCTGAACCGCGGATCCCCTCACCCAACTGTTTGTAAATGGATCAAGCCGAAGCACAACAAGATTTGGGAACCTAGAACATGTGACCAATATCATGCATAATATTAGCTTTATTCAAAGCTTGTCTTGATTAAAAAGGATAATAAAAATTTAAAGCTATATTTTGGATGTCTGGATAAAACTTTTGAGCATGGTAACCCCCTTCCTTAACCTGCGTATTAAGGTAAACTTGACAAAATTGTCATGCTTCCCACAGGAAATTTACAGCGCCTTCAATCAAAATTTCACACACAAAGTAGGTGTAGCAGTGGATAACGGATCTGGTGAAATTTGACTCTGTTTCTCTGTTGGACGCGACTGTACATACTTAGTTGTGTATACATTTGGTTGTGATATTAATACAGTGTGGGTGAGAGCTGTGTTAGTTATGACATTTACTGTATTCATGGTTATCATAAATGAGGTACATTTGTGAAAAAAATGCATCATGTTATCCGTCTGGAATTTAAAGAAGTGACAATATCACCACGGACAAGCATGTTCTGGAAAGAAAGAATCAGTCTAATTTAGCGTCCAATCTGAAATGTAGAACCGAAACCTTATTGCACCTGTCAGCCTCCAGTGATGTGTAAGAATATGGCTGCCAACTAAGGTGCAAATTCATGAAAAGACGTGTGCCTTGCAGAAACATTGGAATGCTGTCCGTGCGTTGTATGGGTGAGTTATATATACTGTTTTGAGTGTGAAAATTCAATGTCACCAGGTACTTGGAGAAGGCTTTTCTTGTATACGGATGCAAGGTTTGAGCTCGTTCTTCCTAACTACAACATAGCGGATGGTTCATGTTTGCAAATGGCATCTATTTGGTCTTTAAGTGGGTGGCATATGGTGCAGAAATTTTAGTTTTGCAATGTCTTCATATTACATTAGGCAACCATCTTAGCCTTGTCATCGGGTCCCTCTTCATTCATAGAATTAAAGAGATGAACACGACTGACCGAAATACAACCCACCAAATGGTAAGCGGCAAAGTTGGTGCTTCAGTTTGTGCCCATTGGAGCATGCCAGTGGCTCCTAGGAAACGTTGACGGTGGTATTATTATCCCATAGGACTGGCATGCATTTCCTCCCATTCCCAATCTTTTTCATACACTGTGGGACGTTTCTTCAAGACGGATGAATTAGAAGTACGTATGTATTCCATTCAGACTATTTTCGACTATATGACGCAGTTCGCAGGCAGGGGTCCATGATTGGGCCTCTGTATATGCTGTACATATTTTTGTCTAATGCTTCAGTTATTATGCGAGCACCACCACTTCTTCTGAAAGGCCTATGTACCTGTGCTTTGATAGGCATCAGGGGACATAAGCAAGGGTAATGTTTGATCCTTTTCCCTTTTGCTCCCGTGGCAGTTGTTCCAAATTGTTTTTTTTTTTGTATTTACTGCACATCAATGTTTATTAACAAACTCATGGACACCAAGCAAGGCACATTCGTCTCCTCATCTTTCTAGTCCCAATGAAAATATTTTTTTTCCCGATAAAGTAGCTCCTGCAATGATGAAAAGTCTTCCAAGTATCATTGCCTTTCCATCATTTATGGTAAAAGAAGCTTGCTCCTTGTTTTAACAGTATAATCACATTTGAAACAAAAATTTAGTAACGGTTTTCCAAGACCTGAAATAAGTGCATTGTGAATTCATTTGCTAATATCAAATATATCGTTTTGACTTTGGTAAAAGTATTTAACATGTTTTGCTCTATGTGGGTAAAGAACTCGCTGCATCCAATTATTGAATTTGATAAAAACATATATGTGATGGATTATATCATGTGTAGCCGACCTGTTGAAACCCTGTGTGCCAGCCAAATTAGCGTGTTAAGTTTCCGTTGAAATGAAACACCATGTCTTCCAAAATCAGTTATACAAAGTAGTTCATACCCATTTCAACACATGTAATGATAACCTGTGCAAAGTTAAGAATAAGACATAAATTTTGTCATGTGTCCATGTGCCGTTGAGCGTCGAAAGCTTAACCAATAAGTGTACTGAGTCATGGATGTGGTCAAATTGAATTGGATTTCAGACCTGTTATATCACTCGTGGAAAAACAAAATAGTTTAATTTCTCTCCACATAATCAGTTTGTTGTTCTACTGAGCATAGTTTGACAGTGATGCCAGCTTTCGAGAGTAGGCAAACGACTTAAGCCTAAACATTACTGTGTCTCATATGTTGTGTGCTATGAGAAATGTGGTGGTAAATGCATAAGCATTTGTGAAAATCATGATAAATGAAGTTACTGTGCTAACAAGGAAGTGAAACAGTTAATTGAGTCACGTTGCCGATCAAGGTGTGTGTGCAAAGTATATCCTGAAATGGTTTTCTACTGGACATGACACTTTCTTTTCTATTGTTTGGTTGGTCGAGATGCTGGGTAAAAGATGCAAAGGGAAACTGTATCTCAATCTAACACGCTTAGAGACTTTAATGTCTATTTAAGTGAAAGTTTGTTTTTACATCGTTGTCCCATTCAACCAAGAAATGTACTTTGGTTTCAAAACTATTCAAAGAACTATTCTCAGTGACACCCTTGTGTGTAATGGCTATCATCAATAAGCTGTTCAGATTTATGTATTCTATCCTATCCTATCCTATCCTATCCCATCCCATCCTATTATATCCTCCATGAACTCATCCAGTGAAGTGATAAAACAACGAAGTGTGATTCTGGTTACCAGGATAACTTAACAACTTGAACAGTTAAAGATCCTTTTTTTTTTGTGGTGAATAAGCTGAGACTTGAATCTCCTTAGGGCCTGTGTGATGAGCTTGCACATGAATATAGTAAATAGAGTGGTTTTGTGGGCCTTCCACGGATAAAATTCACCTGCTCTCTAGGTACAAATATATCAATTCCCCGACAGGATGCATATAAAGTTCAATTTGGGTCATTTTAAAACTTTGTTGAATATGGAAATGTTGGACAAAATGCTCGTGCATTTGTTCCTTACAAAGGCATCGCATGTTGTTAGGTAGGGTATGTGACTGTTAAGCCAGGATACCTGTGACCACAAGGCATATATATAACATTTGAAAGCATCATAAACAACTGAAGACAAGGACTTTGGTTCTTATATGGCAGGTTTGTTCTGAGCATCTCTCTAAATAGCTATGGGTTTATGTAGTATTTTATGTTTTGGAAATGGAAATGGACTCATGCATTCTTTGCATTGGCAGTGATTAAAAATATATCAAAAGCACTTAGCTTACACAAACAGCGTCACAAATACTCTTTGGCAATGTTTTTAATATATTGATTGCGTATTAAGACCAGAAGCTATCTGATCAAATGTTTGAGTTACAATACTTCTGTGCCTGGCATGATGAGATGATCTCCTGGCCAATCAATCTGCAGCAGTTCACCAACAGTTCATCATAAAGCGTTCAAGTGACAAAGTAGCGACTACATGATCCATATCTGTCAATTACTCTGTCAGTGTGGGACAAATACGTGTATCAAGCGTAGCGTCAGAGTGTCGGTCAACTGTTCATAGCTATTGTTTCCCATTTTGTAACTTAGCACATTTGTGTATGAATTAATGAAACCATATCCTTAATTTAAACATCGGAAATGATGGTGTTAATAATGTATCATTAATTTACATATTTTTATAATACACGAAACCAACAGTCATCTTGGTCCCCACTATTCTAAATATGGTGCTACCAAAAACTGGTACACCTCTGTTCATCCTATACCTGCATGTGCGTCAAACGTTACCTTTGCTTTCTTGTTGCCTGATTGAACATTTCCTTTACGTCATATATATATATATATATATATATCTGTGTGTGTGTGTGTGAATGTTTATACTGTAAGATATACTTTACTGTCAGTTGTGTAACATTTTGCCTGTCAAATTTATGTTTCTGTTGAAGTTTCGATCTTTGCTATCAAACACAGTGATATCATTTTCCAACGTATTTTGCCTACTTTAATTCTCAATTCATGTAAGTAAGATCACTTTAGGTAAACTTTTCAGCTTTGTTGATAATGTTGTTTGCTGCAAGCGTACAGGCCCATCGTCACTTCACAAAAGGGTCATTTTATCATTATCAAACTTTTGCATTTTGGTTAAGCCTGTCATATTCCTACTTCGGTAAAACTAAGCTGAAATTACACTTGTTATTGGTCTGCAGAAATTAGTGTCATCGAACTCCTTAGGGTTGCATGCCGCTTATTTCCAAGGCCATGGAGTCTGTACGGTGTTTAATGTACTCTGTAGACTAAATGATTCCCATATAGACCCTGCTTTTGGGGGGTGGGCGTGTATGTTCCCCAACATCTTCCAAGTAAACGTTCGACTACATTTATTACATATAAAATTACAGTTGTCCGTTATACGTGTAATATGCGTGTTCAGAATTCCAATACACAAGAACGTTATATCGTTTCACCACTGTCAAGTACAACACCGGCATATATCCGGGGGTTCGAAAATATCCTCAGCAGGTAAAACTGTAATGCAGCATAGTTATCATTTTGTGCAATTATTATGACAATACACTTTTTAATTCGTCGATGTAACGTAACGGGAAAATAATTTATAATGAACTTTAGCGGCATGATTGGAGAATGTAGGTGGCAACAGAATATGGCTAAGGAGAAGACGGACGTAGATCAGAGATGAGATGAAAAGAGAAGAGGAGAAATTAGAAAAAGAAAGGCGAAAACGAAACGAATACTCCCGACATATTTTTTAGTTCATTAATAGTTAGACGACACTAGAAATGTTCGTGACAGATTCAATGTTTTGGCCTAATTATAGGACAGCTGTACAAACCTGTCGTTGTAGTGTGGTCATGCGGAGGTCCCGTCAAGGGAGTGGGGGTTGGACCCGATGTTCTCAACCAGTCAATGTTGTCCTCTTTATCCTGTCTGAAGTCACATAGGTTCAAGTCGAAGTCGCACTCGATCACCTTTGGACCTTAAACATATTCATAAATGTTAATTTCAAATAATTAATTGTTGAACCCTCTAAAATTTGAAACCTGATTTTAACTTTTGTTAAGCACTGTTTAACACTGTTTCTAGAGTTACACACATTGTTAACTCTATTTAATTATATGATGTTGGTGACGTCCCTCAAATTAAAACTGAAAAACTGTATATTATATGCAATACTTTATTCACTGTTCAACCCTGATATCACAAAAAACCAAAACAAAAAAAAAAAACAAAAAAATAAAAAACAAAAAAATCCCCCAAAACCCCCCAAAAACCCCAAAACAAGACAAAACAAACAACAACAAAACAACAACAAAAAACAACCCCCAAAAGCCAAAAAAAACCCCAAAAACAAAAACAAAAAAAAAAAACAAAAAAAAACAAAAAAAACCAAAAAAAACAAAAAAACAAAAAAACCAAAAAAAACCAAAAAAAACCAAAAAACAACCCCCCAACCCCCCCCCCCAAAAACCACCACCCCCAAAAAAGCAAAAAACAAAACACCCCCCAACCCCCCCAACACTTAAAGCTAATACGATATGGGCCGAAAAAGTGGGCCACTTTTTACTCCCTGGGTGGGTGTTTTAGCTATGATGTCATTTTGCAGTGGTCATGTTGTAATTAACTTTTCTTTCATCCCTGTTTTCTGGGTCTGCCAGCCAGGTGTCAAGCTGGCAAGAGATTATCTATAGTTGCCTGTCCCATGCATGTAATCACTGTGCAATTAGCAACCTGGTGGTAGCAGCACTTCTCATTCCCTTTACACTCGTAAAGCGTATGATGACCAGAATCTGACAGAAGGCTGCATTTTGATTGTAAACTAAATGTGTTATAAAAACAAACAGAACCCCTCCCCTGCTCACTGGGAAAATGAGTCTGTGAATTAGATTATCATATCTTTTAATTGCGTATATCGTGTTATGATTGTATGCAAGAAATCAAGGAGCCTTTACCATTCATAAGAAATGGAGGATGCCACACCTGACACACCTTAGTTGTCTGCATTGACTGTTCCAGAAAATAGGCACAGTGATGTAACCGTTGATTTTAAAAACTGAAAGCGTATCTATATATTCATTATTTCATAATTTTTAAAATTTCACTCAGCTGTATGATATGTTTTGTCTCTCCAAAAGGTACAAAGAAAGCATTTTGCTCTGTATAATATGTCCCTTTAAAAACCATTTTTTCATTTGCTGATTTAACGGAAAGGCCAATAAGTTAATGAAATCTATAACAGCGCCAAGGTTTGGCTAAAATTATGGATACTGTGAGCTCTGGCGAGTCGGAAAGCTTCGTTTTCAGAAACTACTTCAAGCTAGTCCTCCTGCTATTACATGTTATAGAAATGCGGCTCCATCAGACATACATTCACTATGCCTGAGGCACAGAATGTAATACATGTACATTCGCTTTTATGATGTCTCTCACTTCCAGACAGTGTTAAAAAAACCCCCCAGAATATTTAAAGGCAATAGACCAAAACAGAATTAAATAATTAAGTATTATAGACGTGCCTCTCAGCAATCACCATGGCATGGTAAATGTCACTGTCTGTCTGTTTATCCCTCATTCACAAGTATTTCAATTCTCTTCATTAAAAGACTGTCTCATGGTGCAATGAATTTCAGCGTGTATCAAAGCTTCAACTATGAAATACATTTTGTATATATATATATATATATATATATATATATATATATATATATATATATATGTATATACATATATATATAAATGTATATGTATATACTGTATTGTTGAAGTGCCAGAAAAACCCTCCATTTGATAGTATAAAGCCTGTAGTTTGGTTGAGGCATTACATTTGCATGTCTTTCTAATAATAGAGCTCGGTTTACAAAAAAATCAGAGTGGACATATGCTAAAAAGTGGCATACATTTTTCATAATACGTCCATTGTAAAGTAGAGATGAGTGGTGCATTGTCGTGCCTATTCATTAAGGAGTCATCCTTGCATGTATTTGCACTCAGCTATAACTGACGTTTAACTGTTACCTGATAATGGAAGTTTATGTAACTTCCATATATTCATGAATCAAAACAAACCCTCATGGTTAAAATGCAGACTGTCTCCTTCTTTCCTGTCGTAGTTACATATGCGTCACTCTCTCATCTTGCACCAGCCGCGGTCAGTCAACGCAGTGTGTCGGGTGCCTGTTGTACCGAACTTCATCAAATTGACACCCTTTTGGTAATTAATGAAGCTGTCGCAAGACACTCAAATAGCCTGCTGCATACTCGAACCGTGTGCCAAACAGTAACGCTCAACGTATGATTACATGAAGTAACGCAGTCCACAGTCCAATGAAAATCACTTTACCATTTATTCCTTGTAATGTATTGATTTGTCTATACTAATTGATTTCCATGGTCCATATATTTGTGAATTATAAAATGAATAGATGTGTTGTACTATTTTTTATGGACAATCCCATCTTGAAGGGACAATGATATATAAAATTTAAAAAACCTAGGTGTATCTGACTAGCAAAACTAGCGCAAGTGCACGATATTATAAAGAATCTATGCCCCCTCGCCACAATATTTAACTGCCACATATAAGACATATATAATACACATATACAATTCTGTTCGCTTTGAACCATTGATGCTTGGTGGATAGGTCTGTACAGGCTGGTCCCCGATCTATGATTTTCAATGCATACTGGAATTCCAGGTAACGTCTTTAGTCTAGCACCCATTTGACAAATACAATATATAATGTTAAGAAGGGGAAAGAGTTGCACATGTTGTATTCTGTTGACAGGACGCACCAGCTGGACACAATATATATATATCTATGTATATATATATATCTTGGGTGGTTTATGGGCAGTTGAAAAATGCTCATAAACCATGTGTGCCTTAAATTCAATGCATTATCTAGGGGATTTCAGAAACTGACAAATTAGGAAATCTGCCCAGAAATTATGGGTAGCTTTACATGTAAATGCCAAGAAACAGCTACACTTGATTAACACTGCCCACGGTCCGATTTGTGGATTATAATTGGCCTGCAGACATTGGGCATGACCCGCAAATGGATATATATATATATATATATATATGGAGAAATGGATGTAGCTATAGTATTGGAACATGAAAAGGACGACACGATACACAAAATGAAACCTGGTGCTAAAGTTCCCTGAAATTTTGTGCTTTTTATCTTCAACTAAGTCACATGTGCTGTATCCTCTTTCAGGAATATACCTGTAGTCTTTATCAAATATATTTTTTTTTAAAGAATCAAACCTAAATAGTGATCAATATGTGGAGTGTCACTCTAAAGAGATAAGAATAAATGTTACAGGGATACCTATGAAATTTAGTTAACAGGTCATACTTTCCGGAGGTTTTGAATATCTTATGATTTTTCCGTTTTGTTACTGTAAACAATCTTCTGTAAAACCCTGGCGAATTACTTTGAAATGTCACGGAGACACCGCTGAGGACAGGTTAACCTTAAGTTGCACATTTGGTGCTGCTATGGGTTTCTTCTTTAAACGTTTTTGTGTCTTTTGTAGATATAAAATTATCCCAAATTACTGGTTGCACTCTGCTGAAACTTAGTGGCAAATTATATTGAGCGATTTTACTAAACTTATTTATAGCTAGTTTCATTTCACTTATTTTTCTTGAAAATGAAACTACATAAGGAAATGGTAAGGTTTGAGCATATGCATGCTGTCTCTGCTGCAATCTGCGTGGAGTTTTAGTGCGTCTAGAAGGTGATGAAATGATGGTGGCATGTTTATTTATCCATTTATTTATAACAAGATCAAGTAAATGGTGTCAGTGTTTCTGTATGTGGTGCTCATGTTAGAAACTAAAAAAAGCAGACATGCAGAAATTATCAAGTTTGGTCCTATGAAAGACACCAGATTGCCTAAACTTGAAGCGCAAAGAATTCTGTTTGATATGAAGGTGTCGGGAGATGCCAGTGTAAGTCAGGTAGAAGTAGATTGTTAGAAGTCCACGACAGATGTGTCACACTCGTGATGCTACCGAGCTCAAGTTGTAGTTTATGATAACACATCAATAAGACGTAGTTTTATCTGTCAATAAATACGTGGGTTCGCATGTTCGCCAGGTGCCTGCAGTTGGCAACATTTGAATTTTATTCCTTATTGACACCGAAAGTAGTAACATAAGGAACACAATGTTAATTTTTCTATGGCCTTGAAGTTGGGATCAAAACTGTTGGAAACAAATCACGCTTGAAGAGTAAGATTCCTTGGAAACCAAAACAAGAAAAGATGTTAAATGACAAGAAAAATGTATTAAACGCAATACATAAGTTCAACTTTTTTTAAACAGGTACTTAGGAAATCAAGCCTAATTTACTTTTTTCCTGATATCTACCATGGTACTATCATCGGAGACTTGTTTAGAGGTGCCTGCCTACCTTCACATCGTGACCGATGGTAATAGTCGATATGTTTTGCCAGCTGCAAAGACACTCCTGCAGAATCCCGTGTAAGTGAAGTCACGTAGCAGTCTTTCGTGTCCTTGTTGAACAGAAGTGAGTTGCAGTTGAGCTCAGGGAAACTGACGCAAATATGTTTACAGACTTCTGCGGTGGTTTTGGCATACCGCTTCATCTGATGGGAAGGACCAACTAGCCGAAGATTTGAATGGAGATGAAATTTGTCCTTGCACACTTTTCCTGTAAAATTCACAACTACATTTCTTAGTTAAAGAAAGGAGTAAAATTGAATCTGTGACAATTGTGTGAGTTTGAATGCAATTCTTCCTTTGTCATTGTACAACTATAGTTATCCATAAAAAGATAATTTGCATTTACATTTACTTTTTCTAAAAATGAAAAAAAAAAAAACTTTTAGTCTAAAATATAAAAAGTGCACGAATTCTGTGAGTTTGAATGCAATTCTTATTTTTTCATTGTACAATGATAAGAATCCATACAAAAAGATAATTTGCATTTACATTCACTTTCTTTGCTCTAAAGCCGAAACCGTTTTTATCATCGTCTTTTTTTGCGCAAACGATATACAATCAAACGTACAACAGAGAGAGAGAGAGAGAGAGAGAGAGAGAGACAGAGAGAAAGAGAGAGAGGGAGAGAGAGAGAAAGAGAGAGAGAGAGAGAAAGAGAGAGATGTGTGTTTATGCTAATTAGTCTGACAAATGCTTGCAACCTACCTGTGAGAGGCTTGTTGATTGTTAATCATCATGAAGGAGTTTAACTGATTACCACTATTTATTTGATAATCTCATTAAACGCCTCTCTAATTGAAATTTGTTTAGAAGACAGAAGAGGTATAGCACAAAATTTGTTCTGATTTTGAAGTTACATCACCAGCATGTCAAATCCAGGTACGTCATGATTTTAGAGACTCTCCATATGTCCAGGATACCATGCAAAAATACTTTAAAGTTGTGGTTTAATTGCTCCAGCGCCACATAAACATTATATACGGGGCCATATATATTTTGATATACAACTTGATTCAAACACTTTTACCAGAGACCACGGTAGTAGATCAAATCACAGCAAAATTGAATCGCCTGTATCAATTGGTACTCAGTCAGGGTGTGCCCGGGATATGTGCTCATTCCATTGAAGTTAAGGTCACTGTAAATGCAATTAATTTTCTCTAAAATGGACCTATAGATTGTGTTACATACTGTAAATACTGTCCGTTTAGGTAGCTGAACACAATTCATTCCTCACCTGATTTGGAATAACTGACTCTTGATTTCAACATATCGAGTTTGTAAAAGTTTCTTTCTATGACATCATACAGCCCTCTTTCATGCGTTCGTGTAGCTCTGTAAAATACAGGTATGTTCAATTGATACGCAAATGCATTGGACTATATATATATATATATATATATATATATATATATATATATATATATATATATATATATATATATATATATATATATATATATATATGTGTGTGTGTGTGTGTGTGTGTGTGTATAGATTAACATACAAACGCAAAACCTTTGTATGGCGATTGAGTGAACGAAGCTTGAAAGTTAAAATCTTGAAAGCGGTCATGTTCACAAAACTATGAAGGCAATACGTCTTCATTATCTCATATATATATATATATATATATATATATATATATATATATATATATATATATATATATATATATATATATATATATATATATATATATATATTTGTGTGTGTGTGTGTGTGTATGCATGGTTACAGCTTTGTACCTTACTGGGCGAAAGAGCTGCGAACCAGAGATTTGGGAACATACTTAATACTACTAGTATTATGCACATTATGTTCACAGAGTACTGAAAACAATTTAATACAGACAGCCTTGATTATGAAAGACTCATATATACATGTAACACCTCTGAATTCAGAATTTAGCTCAAACACTTTTATGGTATCTGCTTCGGCACAGTTCTGTGTCAAGACAAATTCATCAACGATAAATTTGCAAAAGGAACGATTAATGTTTGTGAATGTGTTTTTTTTTTAATAGCACAGTTTGACATTGACATTTCCTCTACAATACAAGTTTTGGTGTTCAGCGTGATCTTTAGCCAACAGTGTGGTACTTCGTATGCAATGTAGTATTGTTATATTTCTGCCATCTTCCTTACTACTGATATACATCATCTACGGCAATCATTATCACGTTGCTTTTGACCATGTATTGTACGCTCGTGTCCATGCCAGTTAGGGTGCTTTTCCGCTGGATCCGATCCGTTGCGGTAACGGTATATATATATATATATATATATATATATATATATATATATATATATATATATATATATATATATATATATATATATATATATGTATATATATAAACCCGGACACGAAAACACGGTGAAAAACAGATCCAGTGAGTTTTACCATTTCCAAATTGCGTACGAAGACGGACAGCGCAGCGTAACCATTACGGCAACCGATCCAATCAGATCGGATGGAATCGGATCCAGTGAAAAACCACCCTTACTCCTTGTGTTGTCTCGATCGTTGCATTTGCTCGTCTCGGAAGTGGGTATGATACTCGCTTGCAAGCTTGCGTGTGCCATATCATGGCATGTTCGGAAGCTCGGACCTTTTCTGTATTATTGGCATATTTATGAGGTTTCAAAAGCTAGTGCCCCGTAAATCGTCTTTAACTCCTTCAAAACCACACCGGTTTTTTTTTCACATTTGATTCTTGTATGGGGTCATTCCTGTTCTCGCATCGTAAGGTTACAGAGTTACAGAAAAAAGTAATTAGTATTGTAACTAGCTTCAGTTTCTATGCACATGCTGAACTTCTGTCCAAGATTCGCAAGTCATTTAAGTTCCGAATCTGTTGCATTTAAAACCTCTTAATTTTATTACAGAAATACTCAAAACCAGAGAACTCTATTTCTTGATAACAATTATGATATCTGCGTAACTATTGAGCCGCACACGACACTTGATATCGAGAATATCCTCACTACACGTTACCCTGTAGGCAAACTCCTCAAAACTGCTTTCAATATTTCATTCAATCAGCAATGAATGAAACGCCTGTCAATACTACCAAAAAGATCGACATGCATTGCAGCTTTGGTTTTTCTAAATGTACCAAATTACTTCTCTTAGACAAATACTTGAAAACCAGTACCGTTCCAAACTGTTATGGATGTCTACAATAGCAAAATTTAGTGCAAAGGATATTTGATAAAAATAAATAATCAATTCTATCTCGACGCCGTATAGCCATGTTCTTCTTCAAATTGTAATCATACCACATGCAGGCCAAGTCCGCAAGATAGCGGATTTTCAATCTGTCCTTAGTGGTGGTTATCCTGACTTGCTGTGTCTATTTGCAATCACCATCTTATGTGCCGTTATGTAAATTAATTCCTTTTCTCTTATGATATAACTGTTTTTACATAATACTATTGTTTTGTATGCAACATGTCGAACAAATCTGCGTCCGAGTCTGAGTTTCGATTAAAATTAGACTGAGCGAAGAGCTTTAATTGGCGCAAGATACGCAATAAACCCGCGTCAGGTCAAGCTGGTGACTTAACGCATTTAAAAATTCTGAAGGAGATACCATTTGAAATCCCGGTACTTTTGCTGCTTTGAGAAGGAAAGCAAGAAACCAATTTTCAGTGAAAACTTCCTATTACCTCAGGAAATTTTGGTTACAGATAGTCACAGCTGGGAAGGGCAGCATCTCAGTATAGATGACCTCAACATTGACATTCTTGGGGAACTGGTAATATTGCACGACTCTTGTAGCCACGATAAAGATGAATGCTCCCCAAACTGCCAGCACTACACCAAGCCACAAAATCCTGCAACATGCATATTTTACATTTTCGTATGACTTGTATATTCAATAATCAGGTGTTAACTTTATAATTTCAAAAGCAAGAACTTGTAGCAACAAACTACACCCGACCAGGCGATCAATATATGAATATTTTTTTCAACTTAACAATCCAAGTCACACGCAGTCAATCAACACCGCCAACGCACCAACAGCATAAAACACGTACAAATCAATCTCAAAGAAAAGCATTAAATTATCTAAAGACTCAATGAAAGTAGAACAGAACAATTGGCGAGGATAAGATGGGATCGGACAGGGTAGGATAGGATGCTATTAATCAAATGTATCTAAAATATTTTGAAAGTCTGCTAAACTGAATGAAATCTATAATAGCAGGGAAAGTATACTAAATGGCCTAAAGGGAAACAGTTCTTTATGATACTTTTCCTTGTGTTACCTTCTCACCGAAAAAAAGCAATATACTTTGCACTTTATGTGTCATTAAGATAATAGAACACGTTTGCGGGAACGCTGCAAACACAATATACTGCGACACGTTTAAAATAATAAATTAATTTACATATTTTAAAAGAATACGAAGACCGAAAAAATAGTAATTCTGCAACAGATGTGGAACAGCCGGGCTCAACCTCATCACAATACGTATGCAACATGAAGACCACATGGTCCATGTTAACACATTGACATTGTACAGTAAACAATCATTTTAGTTAGTGAACCACAGAACAATAAATCATTTACAAAGCGTATTTTCAACATATGTGACGCATTTAGTGAACTTATTATTACGCTCCTAATCCCTTTCTATTGTTGATATGATGCACATAAGCAAACCTACCCGGTCGCACTTTCGTGGGTTTTACGTTGCTTGTTTCTATTTTTTAACTTTGAAACTTAGAATACAGTTGGCTATGTTTATTGTGCGCAAATACTTTGTAGTTTTGTATCACGTCACTATATGTAAGACTGTACGCCATTTAGAAAATCCATATGAAAGCAGAAATCTGTGAAAAGTATCTTCCATGGCAGAAATGGGCATTGAAAGTCATAAAAGCCACCTCTCTCATTTTGCACACGTTCATATCATTTAAAATCATAGCCATGTGCCATTAGGATAATGGATAATCACTTTGCGGAGGAATGTACAGATCTAAAACATAGATTTAATCCGATTGAAATACCATGGGTTGTTTTACATACCCATGTGTTTATTGCCTCCGAAAGCGGTGGATTCATTTGAATATAGCTAACAAATCTTGGGAGAAAAGAATAGTTTCTAGCGATTACTATATTACCAGAGCATTGACTCGGGACCCAGGTACTCAGCCCCCCCCCTCAAAATGCCAAAATGTCGTGCCCCGAATCCAATTTTAATACCCGACTACTTTCGATATAAATTAACAAATTAAAGTTATATGTGTATTTCGGCCTTTTTCACTGCCGATCTTCGTTCCTATTTTAAGCGCGTCTCAGTTTGTTATGTTGCCGTTTCCAATACGAGTTTCTTTTAATGGATTGGTTAAAATCTATTTTTCATACTTTTTCCTCTTGAATACTGGATCGTGGATCGCACTTGTTTATCCTTCACATGTAGGCATGGCTGCAGGCCCAAAGCACGCACTGAGCATTGTTTGGAAACATTTTGAAATAAAAGATGGACGTGCATCTTGAAAATTGGGAGTGCCTGCAACTAGCGTGCCATGCGAGCGCGTGTTCTCAGCATGTGGGAACACAATAACCAAAAAACCCCCCACAGTTATCGGAATGCAAAAATAGCAGAAATGCTAGTTTTCCTAAATCTAAATAAAAAATTCAAGAGCTAGAAGTACAGCTAAAAATTACTTATCCCTAACGACGGTAATTTTATGCAAATAAGAAAGTTAATGCAATTTGAACTTTTAAAGTTTCGACCAGCTATAAGGGACGCACACATACATGTAATGTCCTTTATGTTTTTCTTTTTTTTTTTTTTTTCGTTTTTCTCTCAGGATTAGGCAACATGTCGAATGGTGGAATTCTTATACTGTGCTTGAATAAAAGTAAGTTAAAACATGTTTTCGTGTTTCATTTCAGTAAGGGTTCTTGCCGCGGGTACCCGGACCCCGGGGACCCGATACGGGTCCCAGGTATTAAACATAGTTTATTTGCGGGTCCCGGGACCCCATTTTCCCCCTTAGTCAGTATACTGTATATTACAGCTCGTATTTGAGTTTATCGCACAGTGCTGGTTGAGCTTTTCCTAGTGACTTGGTAAAAAAAATGTATATCTCGACAGGCCAAGCTTTTACGGACCTTTCAGAACAAATTAACTCAAGCCTTTATCTTGTATACATGCAATAACACTGCAATTAAAAAATCCTCAACTGATTTTTTCCCAATCATAGTACGCGTATGAAACAAAATTCCGAGAGACCACTTCAAATTAGACATAACTTGAAACTTCCACAAAATACCTAACTCGACAGTAGTTTTAGACATGATATGTAGCAGAACATATGTTTGCTCCAAACCAACGTGGTTGTGGGGAGATAGTTCCACAGATGGAACAACTATCTGGTTGGACAAGAAATAACAAACTGAGAACATACTGCCTGATACTAGACTTGCTGGAGCCTGTTATGTACCGCACACCATGTATAGTTGTGTCTTGTGTGAACTCATAAAGCAGCTGTCGCCAAGAAACATCTTCATTTTGTGGATTCTCCTTTCCTGGGTAGTGACTTCTGTCTTGCGGATTCGTGGAGCCTGAAAATGAGTTGGTTTCATCACAAGCACATAATTCCAAAACGATAAGACAATCAGAAATACTTTCTTTTCCTTTGATAAAAAAGGGGGGGGGGAAGCATTTAACATGTTACAATAAGGAATCCAGATCTATACTCTAATTAGGAAGTATTTCAACTAAAGATAACCAAAATGATGATATAATAACCAAATGTAATGACCCAACGAAAC
The DNA here is from genome assembly GCA_964020975.1 of Hermodice carunculata. NCBI lineage: Eukaryota > Metazoa > Annelida > Polychaeta > Eunicida > Amphinomidae > Hermodice > Hermodice carunculata. The sequence continues at coordinate 96,204,675 of OZ026612.1, read as the reverse complement.
TAGAATTCCAGACGTTCAACGCGTTGCTATTTCCACATGTTGGTTATTTATTTGATCAGATGACTCACCCTCGACATGCTTCAAGGAAATCTGTCATGCTAAATGAAAATTCTTGGAAATATTTACAATGAAGCAAAATGATGTCAATATTATTTTGGTTTATCCAACCTGTTACACATACCTATGCAGGTTCTGAATTTCGTGACTGTATACACGTGAAAAAAATTGACCTCAATATGTCAGAATGTTTAACATATCAACTAAAGAATGGCACAAAACTCTGATCAATTTCCCAAGCAGCTGTTCGGGTGGATACAAGAATTGAAAATGGGGACAAGCAGCCGAGCAATTGTACAGTGTCACGTGTGTTCAGAGAGCGATATGTTATTTAATCGGATGATTAAATAACATATCGCTCTCTGAACACACGTGACACTGTACAATTAAATCGATTTGTTCTTCTGATCAAATCGATTTGTTCTTCTGATCAAATCGATTTAATCAGAGGAACAAGTATACTCTTATTTGATCACATGAACACATATATTTGTTCAGATGATTAAATCGATTTGGCCAGAAGAATAAATAGATGTTATTAGATCATCTGAATAAATCGAATTGTTGTTCTGATCAAATCGTATTGATCACATCATCAAATATCCCCCAACTTGGGTGCCCCGTTGGCTGAGCGGTAAGACGCTCGCCTTTCACCTCTGCGATCCGGGTTCGATTCTCGTCCTGAGCAGCATGTGGAAAAAGTTCCTACCACTTTAACCGTGCACGGTGGTTTTCTCCGAGTTCTTCGGTTTCCTCCACTAGGCAAGGTAGGAGGTATACGCTAACATCTGTGCCATGGAGAGTGACTCAATAAGTCAATGCTTGACTTCTTTCACAATCCATGTAAAACAAATGTGTCTATACTTTTTCTATACTTTTATAACTTAATCAAATTGACACTCCCTGTCTGATTTGTTCCGCGGATCAAATATTCATACTTCGGAACAAATCACTTCCGCCAGTATTTGATCCGCGCAACAAGTAGTAAAACACGTAAAAGGTACAATCTCGAAATGTCCGCGATGTCTGTGATATCTTCAACACGGACATGGCGGACATTTACAACGCGAACAATTTATGGCTTTGTTTGGAGATTAATACGGGTGAAGCCGGCCGTGCACAATGCATCATTATTATTTATTATTAAAATATGATCGTGTTTTGGCGGGATTAAATGTAAATTTGGACGGTGGTTCCATGATCTTTCGCTCTTGCTCTCGGGACGGATGTGAGGATTTTTTTTCTCTCTCACTGTTTCTTTGAGTTTGTTAGGCACTGCTTTTTGTCATGCCTTTCATGGTGGATATGACCATCTTTCTTTCACATTTTTTTCTTTCTAAAGTTCGGTGCTTATGCACTGCTTTTAGGAACGATGTGAGCAGTTTTCTTTCTTTCTATCTTTCTTTCTTTCTTTCTTTCTTTCTTTCTTTCTTTCTTTCTTTCTTTCTTTCTTTCTTTCTTTCTTTCTTTCTTTCTTTCTTTCCAAACGATTATAACGTGCCTGTAGCTAGAATCTGATTTTTTCTTAAATGTTTTCAACCGTTAATTGGAGCGCCTAGAAAAGCCAAGCATTGTCAAATGGGATTCTCAAAAAGTGCATGGTGACAACTTATCCCTGTGACAACTAGCTCCGTCCTTCGGTCCCTACTTGTTGTTGCCATATAAAGAAAATGTCAAATTTCGAGATTGTACCTCTTGCGTGTTATAGTAACACGGACAACCGGAAGTGACGCACGGCATACAAGAGGGAGTAATATTATCTGGTAGTGGAGAAACTTTTATTTATTCAGCGGATCAAATCGATTTGACTACGGGAACAAATGTATTTGTGCAAGTGAATAAATCGAGATATACCTAATTCTATTTGATCAGAAGAACAAATGGATTTAGTCATGAGAACAAATGCATTTGTTCATGTGATCAAATTCATTTTAATTGTTCCTCGGAACAAATCTATTTGATCTTCTGATTAAATAAGTTTGTACTTCTCATCAAATCAATTTGATAAGAAGAACAGATATACTGTATTTGATCATGTTATTAAATATTTAGTCTTCTGATTTAATATTTATCAACCTGATCAAACATTTGTTCATAAGAATAAATTTATTTGCTCTTCGGATCAAATATTTAATTATCTGATCACATACTGCATAAAACCAGAAACACCGTTTTACCATTATATATATATATATATATATATATATATATATATATATATATATATATATATATATATATATATATATATATATATATATATATATTATATATATATATTATATATATATTTATATTTGTATATTAATTCATCTGTATATACAAAGATATAAAGAAAATTGATTCTATTTTTTTTTTTGTAAGTAACAAAAAGCTAGACCAGGGAGGTCGTGGTTCTTTGTTACCCGCTAAATCCCCGGACTTATTAAAACTTCTGTAAGGAGGCCGCTACAAAAATACGGAAGAGAACATCAGCTAAGATGAACCTAAACTAAAAATTAGTGTTAGTTTTTTAAATCAGCCAAAATGGTTTCGTGTTAGAAGTAAAGACTGATTTGGGGATACGTTAAACGTGAAGACGTATAGTTTACCATTTCTATAGGCATCTGACGCCGCCAGCTCTAATTGAAGACCATTGAGATGGCGCACCGGATTGCCCACTTGCGGTGGTTTATTATCTGGAAGAAAATAAAACAGGTTTTACGGCAAACGAACTAGTGACAGGTCTGAGTCCCTTGGCACCGGTGCGTTTTTCTACGTAGTTATGGTGTCACGGAAGGAACCATACAGTGAAAGAAACAGGCATTTCCGTTCTTTTCCGACATGAAATGAACTGATAAAACCAAAGATGTGGCTACATGCAGCGCTTTATTTTGACCAACCATTTTTATCCGGTTTGCTCACTTTTCTGCTCTCAGATTCTCAATTTTATGACGCCCACAAAGGAACATACAGAGAAAAATGTTTCTTTCCTTGGATTTACATTTCGCTGGCACGAAATATTTATTTGATTAATTCTCTTTTGAGGTAACGAAACAAATGTATTTTGACATGTACATTCTAGTCCTGGCAAAAAAAAAAAAAAAAAAAAAAAAAAAAAGAAAATGAAAAAAAGAAAGAAACATTGAAATTATATTACGTGGGAAAGATATGCGTTGCATGTGAATTGATGATTTTGCATGTGATAGAAATGATGTTTCTTGTGAGTGAAAATAATATTGTATGTGAATGAAATAAATTGCGCGCCAATAAAACAATATCGCTCTTTCGTTCTCATGCAATGTTATTCTGTTCACACGCCACATATTTCCTTCTAAAAAACAGACGTTTGTGTCAGTTCTGCGCTCAGCTCAGTCTGCATGAAAACAGTAATATGTCCTTACAAGCTTGGGATTTGGTCTAAGGGCCCCAAATTCTGATAATAACCCTTCACTTTCCAGCAACATCATAGTGTGCAATTTCAAGTCCTTGAATGGTGCAGTCTGAATCTAACCCTTTAAGAGGATCATAAATTATTTTTAATTCAACAATCCAAGCTTGATACTCAGATTATTACTCCAAGATTATAGCTAAAAAGTGACCCTGTAAGTTTGCTTACCTATGTATGTCTCAGCTGGGCCTTGATCATGGACCCTTTTCAGATATGATATCATGTGCCTGGCCCAAATGTTTTGAGCTATCATGCTGATATGAGACCAAGTAAAGTTACCATTTGACCATTGGGATTATGTCAACATTACACATATGCGACACCAACCTAGCACTTCAAGGAGACCATTATCACGCCCAGTTTCAAAGTAAAGCGAATATATATATATATATATATATATATATATATATATATATATATATATATATATATATATATATATATATATATACATATATATATATATATATGTATATATATATGTATATATATGTATATATATATTAAATTTTCACCCACAAACTAAATGTAATGAAATTGTCATATGACTTTGGGAATTAGATCAAGATCGCTTATATAAAGCATTTAACATCATATATGGAGCCCATACGTGTCTTACATAATGATTTAGTTAACATGATGTCTTTACATTGGAATGGAATGCACTGTTTAAGTGCAATGTTCTGAGGTACAATCTTTTTGTCATGTACATCCTTTTGCCAATTACCATGACCTTTGTCTACCATTAAAGTTCGTATTCTGTATATTAACAAAGTTTTTGCAATCGGTTTAAACGTATGTTATTGAAAAAAAAAAACAATTGGCCGACAGGCTCTCTAGCCTAAATTAGGGCCTCTTGTACATATAACACAACAATGGAGTTGCAAGGCACCATCACACCGATAGATATACAAACAGGACCACAATTAAGATAAAGTAGGGAGAGGGCAATGAAGTAATGTGTGAGCTAGCGATTAAAAATCAATGTTTGAAGTAAAGTAGATATAACATAATATTTCGACATCATGTTTTAAACCTGTTAAAAATTTGCACATTTCGCTTCTTTATATTTCTTTTACCTTGGATACCAAATAATTCTGTTCTCAAATTTAAGTTTCCATGCACTATTAGCTTTGACTGTTGGTCATTTCTCAGAAGAACACATTTGTTACACTCAAAAGAAGTGGTAAGTATTTTCTGCATTAAAAGCACATGAACATAATGGAGAGTCAACAACACCCATTTTGAAGAGGTCACCGTTCAACTGGCTACGGCTCATGCTCATTCTAGAATGAATAACAGCAATTTTTCCTTTTACCTAGGTAGCAAAGATCGTTACGTTTAGGTTGGGTCTTATTTAATTCCCCTTTCAATTCGTCCAGGTGTTCCAAATTTCTAAAGGAGCGTGGCATTAGATTCCATTCGCGGATTGCTGATGGAAAACATGGATTGTGAAATGCACTTTCCTTAGCATCGATGACATGCATTTGATTAGTTCCCATCGAAGTTTTTCCAGGCAGTAGATTACAAAGATATTTCGGGGCAAAACCATTTACAATTTTAAACATAAGCACCAATTTTTGTTTTCTCCTACGTTCAGCAAGCGTTTCCCAACATACCGCAGAATAGATTTTTTTCAAGCCTTGTATGTACAAGTGCACCTGTTACCAGACGGGCTGCAATTAGCTGAATAGCTTCCAACTTGTCATTATCACCTTGCGTGCACCGTCCCAAATTACACTGGTATATTCTAAAGATAGAAGTACGAATGAAAAAAAAAGAAAGAGATTCTAACGATCGCCGGTTTACTTTTTATCTTAAACGTTTTAGGATTCCAGCTAAATTTTTAGATTCAGCAACAATATGATCTATGTGTGTTGACCAAAAGAGATCTCTACAGAACCAGAGACCCATGTGTTTATGAAGAGTAATCTTTTCAAGACTGCTATTGTTAAATGTCAAAGTAGGATGATCTCTAATATTAATTTTCCTACTTATTACCATTGACTTGGTTTTCGTAATGTCAACAGAAAACCACACGTACTTCCTTTTGCAAATCCACAGCTTTTGAAAATTCATGATACAAAAATACCAATCGGTTGACTGTTCCGTCTCAAAAACCAAACATTTTTATTCGGGACCCAATACCGAGCTGCATACAAAAACTTATTGGTCCAAGTAAGACAGGCCAGGTCGACAAAGCAGGCATCCGAGTCGACCTGGTTTAGGTTTTCTCCGAAGAAATCAAAATCAACATTAAAATACCGCCAGATAAATCTTCCATATGTTTTAATCCGAAAAAGTACACTTGCGGACACTGTGCAGTCGCCATTTTGAGCATGTGGACTTAGAACAGAGACACGCGACACATATTGGGAGATATTACTTAGTATTTGATCCAAACAAGTTGATGATTGTTTCGTTATCCTTGTCGGCTCAGTAACATGTATTGTTAATTTACTATACAGGCTAAATTTAATAGACGTACGTCCATGAGAAGTTCTAGGATCAGAATTGAGGTCACCCATCATGACAATTTTCCCAATGCCTAAGTATAGCCTGTAAAGTTGTGTCTTGTGTGAACTTGTAAAGCAGTTGTCGCCAAGAAACATCTTCATTTGTTGATTTTCTTTTCCTGGGTAGCGACTTATCTCTTGGTTTCTTCAGAAACACATAACCAAAACAATAGAAAATAAGATTTAGTGTCTTTTTTTCTTTGACAAAAAAGTGACAACCAATATCCAGATCTGCACTCTCAGTAGGACGTATTTCAACTAAAGATAACCAAAGTGATGATATCATAATCCAGCTTGACCCAGGAGCACTAGAGTTTAATCGATGTTTGATGATAATCTATTTCCACATGTCGTTTATTTGCTTGATTAGATGATTCAACCTTGACCTGCTTGAAGGAACTTTGTAATGCTGAGAAATTCTTGAAAATATTCACAAAAAGCAGATCAAGAAGTTGCCTGCGTAACAGACTTTTTTAATGTTTTTAAGACAAACCAAGAACCAAAATGATGGCAATATTGTTTTTCCGGCCTTTTCATACAACTTTTGTACAAGTCGCCAGGCCTTATCTTGTGCACCAGTGTTCTATAATTTGTACAATACACTATTTCTGTGAACAGTGTCAAAAGCCTTTCTAATATAGATATGGCAACCAAATTTTTTCCTTCTTATCTTTGTTGATATTAACAGTCCCTTCGGTGTATAAAAATGGTATTTTATCCATTTGCCTTCTTTGTATGCTCCCTACAGTTCACAACATATATAGTGTTATTTATGTTCATGGAACACTAAGGTTCATTTGAAGGTACTGATCAATTTTCTCTTGAAAAGAAATCATTTGTGTTTCTAACATTAATTCGGATAGAGTAAACGATGATTATTATTCAACTTTTTGTGCTTGTCGTCTTGTCGTAAAGATTTTATGGGATCTTTGGATCACTCATCAGCAAAACATTACAAAATCTTACATAAGTCGAATTTACTAAAGATTGTATCACTGTGTTGCCCCCATATTTTTAAAACCCGTTAAATGTATTGTCGATACCACAAGATTTTCTAGTTTTAGCTTACAATTGGCATCAGACGTAACATCGTCATCTACTACAATATCGATGATGTCAGTCATTTCCCTCATACACTAGATAGTCTCTGGCATTTTATTAATTTATAAATCACTCTGTGTTCCTTGATAAGATTCTTTTGGTTTGCCAAACTTTGCCCGTAAGTACTTGTTACTAATCTTCTTGGAGGGCATCATCAATAATATCAGTATCGTTAGTGTAAAAAAAAAAGTGTCAATAGAGAGCCGCCATTACCCTATATGCATTTCAGCATACGCCAATATGCGTGCATTTTCGTACCTCTCTTCAAGTTAGTCATTATAACCTTTGTTTTATGCTGCACCTCATGTACAAGGGACTTGGGTTTCAGGTATAAAAAACCGAAAAGGCAAATAGCTATTCTTATTTTCTTTTGCATAAGTACAAACCAACTGGCGATACAAACGTTCGACGGGGTTCAGTGTTTGCAAGAATAACGATCCGCTTTTTTCATTTTTCTCTACCCGAAGACCCAGTCTTGAAGACAGCTGCAAACCTACGATGGTTATATACCGGGCGGAAGGTTTAACAGTAGAGGTAACAGCTTCCATTTCCATTTCATCCGTTATGCTCACCTTTCGCAAGAACATATGAACATTTAAATTTGCTTTCCATTGTACTAAATGGTATGATTTCTACCACGAAAGACTCTCCAACTTTGAATAGATTGTGAGACACCAAGGTCTATGTCCTTATCAGGAAAAGTGTTCTGTAACCCTGTTGCGCATGCGCTTGCGACGTAGTTCGATGCCTATTTATGGCCAAAATGCTCTAAAAAATTCACACGGTTGCGCCTGCGCGAGCGTGACATGTCAAAAATGTATTGAAGTACACTCCTACAGCACTGATGAATTTGAAGGCTTCAAAACCTGGTCCTATTAAGGAAGTTTAGGATCAAAGGACAACGCATTGGCTCGGGTGTGGTAACCCAAGCCTACCCATATTCAGAGGTTCATTGAAGCCAGTTATTGAATTTGCGTGGGGAGATTTTAATTCTGTGAAGGATGTTTATGCCCGAGACAGACTGTAGCGAGCGTTTACTTCTGTACAGAGACCTTTTAATTCTCTGCAAAGTGCTTTTAATACCTTTCAGGAGGTTTCGCGTAAAACTCTTCGCAACGAGTTCAAAAACTCTCTGCACAGAATAAAAAATATCCATTGAGACTTCCGTGCATGAAGCCTCTCGAGAAAATTTGCACTTTCTGCAAAGAATTAAAAACTTTTTCAGCATGCTTTTAAATTTACTTTCTGAATCGCCTCCACCCCCCCCCCCCCCCCGCGATGCAATGGTGTATACAGATGGCCATATGTGCTAGGCCGCGGGAGAGTACTAATCTCATGGGGATTCCTTGTACGTAGCAATATTCAATTCATGTTCGATCTCATTCACATTCATATTCTGGGTTGGCCTGAACTCCATATCTTCCATTTAGTCGACATTTATGCAAGATAACGTTCAAGTGAGAGACCACATCATGGGGACGTATGAAAAATGAATATTGATCGTTACGAATTAGACTACAGGAAGTCAAAGTAATATAAGCCTGTAAACAGTTATATCCATATTTGTGTAGGGGTATGACATTTGACATGTGTGCCACAAACAAGAACGTTTAACAATTAGATGACAGGGTTAAAATTATAGTCAGATTTAGATACTTTGGGTCATGTCCATTCCACAAAATATCTACTCTTTACACATTTCTATGAATATTTTCACTCTAAGAACTTTGACAAGTCATAGCTTCCCAAAATTTCTTTGGTGCCTTGTCTGTCCTGAAGAAAGGGTACTCTTCACAAAGTATTAAGTTAGTACAAGCACTGGCGCAGACGTCATTTGCCTTTTGAGTGGAAACAAAAAATACACACCGCGAAAACAAAGACTATGTGCCGGTTTGTCGGATCCAGAAACTCTTGCAGCACTATGTGGTAAGGGAGAACCCTTATTTTCGGGTAAATACAAATTCAAAGGAGATCAGAAAGCAAGCGGCTGTAATTTAAGTTGTTGTATCCTTGGGTTGTGTGTGGTACATGTAAGTGCTAAATATTACTTCTTGAAAGCGGCAACGAAGATTAAAAACATCAATTGTATGATTAAGATCAGCAATATTACCTTCATTTAGTTATTTTTTGCATAATTATATGTAACATTAAGCAAAACCCAAAGGAAAAAAGGCATAGGACACCTATTATTTCAGACCACGGTCAGATTAATTGCAAACGTGAGCTTGAACATACCCGGCAGTACTTACCCCAAAGATCCTTGTTAGCCGTTGTCTTCATAGCTGACATTTTACCTCCTTGTCAGGTAAGTCTGGTCTCATTAAGCAGTCAAGTTTCAGGTTTTCCTGCATAAAAACAACGGGCAAACTACAATTTCGCCATGGGCATTCTACAAAAAAGTATGTAAATAATATAGATGAGTTCGTCGTGGTAACGACGCGAGATTGTCAAAAAAAGTAGCGGGGTAAAGTTGGGAGCGCTGTACAGTGGAACAGTGCTCTTATTCCTCCGCAGAACTCTTGGATAACTGTAGTAGCCAGGGATAGATGGGCTCAAGATGCTCACCCTGAGGGTACATTAACTATTGTTGCACACAAATGAATCCATGAACTGGGATTAAAAAACACTGACTTATGAAAAGATATCAAGCCCTTCCCAAACAGGGGGCGATCTCATCAAAATGGTATAAAGCCTCAGAATAACGTTGCCAATCTCATGAATACATACTATGCAGGTGTGGCTGGAAATTACTGTGCTGTCGTGCCTAATGACTACTATAATGTAAAGGACTTTACAGAAGCATCTTACACGTACCACGGGAAGTGTCCCAGAGTGTAAAGAAACCAGTCTGATCAGGTTGATTTAAATTTTGTTACGCAAAAATGAAGACAGTAGCAGCATTACCATACCTCTAAATAAGAAAGATTAAGGACAGGTAAGACACCTAAAATAAATCCCACTTCAGTTAATCCTAGCTCAGAATGAATGAATCTTTATTGACTGCGCTGTTACATAAAATACAGCAATATGTCAAATATACAACATGTACACATGTAGAGTATGAAAGAAAACAAAGAAGAAGAAAATCACATTAAAATATGCACACAATCAAAAGAAAAATGTAACAAAATCAGTACAGACACGTACAGCACAGTACAGTACAATAGATACAAAAGATTTACATAAATCACTAATCACCTGAAATGAAAATAGAGTGCAGTCATCAAATTGGCACGGTGTTACATGATTACAGTGGTTTCTCTCTTAGGGAAATGGCTTTGTCCATGAAATTTTCAAATAGGTATACAAGTTCTGTGTCATGCAGTACCAAAATAAATTTAAACATACTCTGAACATCATAAGCATCCGAATTACAAAATATTTCGCGTATACTCTTAAGCAGATTTTCTCTTGGATTTTGAAATTTAGTGCATGTCATAACAAAATAAAATTCATTATCAAGTTCTTGGCAAGTGTCACAAACTCTCTGGCTAACAGGAACTTTGGTAGGACGCTTATGTCTTCCTGTTTCGATATGTAAATTATGTGCACTGATGCGTAATTTAGTTATATTACTCCTTGTTTCGAAATTTTTTACAACGTCTAAATAATGTTCAAATTTAAGTTCTGTCTTAAAAGATGTATACGTTCTCAATTTAGATTCGTCATTTTGATTCAACATTTCATTTTTCCACTGATTTCGGAATTTGTTTTCTGTTTTATTACGGAAAAGATTAGAAGGAAATTCTTGAAAAAAATCATCTATCCCAAAGTTCCTGCAGCCCGAGCAAATTAAATGTATCTTTTACAGAATTTAACCAGGTTGATTGACTTGCTTGAGATAAGTCAACATTACATTTGTATGCGTTAAATAATAATGAATTTTGCTCCATATTGACGATTCTAAACCAGTTTTTACAGACAGAAGATAATATTCTGAGTGACAAAGGGGTCTTTCCTAGAATACATTTGCGCTAGGATAATATATCATATATGTGCGTACTCGTCATACCCCAAAGAATATATATGTCCCGTATTGGGGTGTCTGTGATGTTAATTGTTGAATAAACAATTGAAAGTTGACCGCAAAGCATCCACCCCATAAATGTCGATATAAGTCGCTAATTATTTGTGATAAAATCATAATTACACTTGCATCTTAATCCTGACATATTGGCAACACAAAAAAAATCCTGCGATATTTTATGTTTGGTTTCCTTTTTCTGTAATTCATCCTCAAAGTTTGACGTTTCAATTTTCCCTTTGATTTTCAGGATGTTCATTTTATTCATTTTATAGAAAAAGAACAAAGCAAAATTTAGAAAATCGCTGAATTCGTTTTGCAGTTTATACATTACAAAATCAAAAGCCGTAAACCGGATTAAATTTAGCCCAGCCGTTTTCCTGGAATAACCATTCTTAGGTGGGGTTCTCGTCCTATTATCCTTTCTGAGAAAACAAGTTTCAAAGGCCTTTGATTTTGATCAGTTGCCTCTGAAACAAAACCATTTGCTCAAGTTGAGCTGGTATTTGTACAAAACGTAGTAAACATCGTCCCTTAACATTTGGGGAGGTTGTCAATCAATTCTTGGCCAATCACATGAATAAAAGAGCCTTTGAAGTACAGAAAACATTATTTAGCGATCTGTCAAACGGCGACAGCGACAGTCTGGTTCCAAAGTGTGACTTCATGGAGGCGGCCCTTCGGGCCCCGTGACCTCAAGCCTGACAACGAAAGTTGGGTTGCCTAGCTTCGGTAGGGCGTCCTACGGCCGCTCGCTCGGATGGCGGGTTTGATCTTCCGCCCTCTACCTCTTCATCCCGTTTTTACGGATAGTATTTTATTGTATTTACTCCTATCTGTATACTTTATGTAGTAAGCTTGTTAGACTTTTCTGTACATTTTACTTAGTTTGTCATTATTTTGTAGTTATTTTCTCAATGAGTTTCATTTCTCTTCCCAACCTGAGTTTTGTAACGCTGTTTTGTGTTTTCTCTGCTGTTCACGTTTATGCTTATTTCGATGTGTTTATTTGTACTTTTATTTCCTCATCCCTGGGTTTCGATAAAATATTATTATGTACGTGGGTATTGTTGATTAAGGTGCCAGTTTTTTCCCGCCTGTTGTTGGTGTGCAGGACCACTGGGGTTATCCATCGCGGCACGGTCACTGAAGGGACATCGTCTGACGATTCCCGCTCCTCTTGAACATTTCAAGTCTCCCTTCATTAGAACGCAAAAAAAAAAAAAAAAAAAAAAAAAAAAAAAAAAAAGTAAACCACTATGGCTATGATATGTTAGCATGTTTGCATCTTTTCCCTGCCCACAAACATACTTTTGGCATGCCGCCCTGATACCACTCTCCTTTTGCCATGGGCCGTTGCTACCTGCAGCCACGTGACAGGCTGTTCAGTATGATTGACGGGTGGCATTGTTCCGTTTGGCGGCTGAAAACCAAAAGAATGACACATGGACGTTCGGATGTCCACATACCTGTGTGGTTTTTGGCGTTTTCATCATATTTCTATTTTAGCTAAAAGTTTGAAATTTTGACAACTGATAGAAAGGACATTCATCTTGTAAAAACCGTTAAAATATTAAAATCGGCCATGTAAACGTTTTTGGTGTATTAGCTGTCCTTAATTCTAAATCAACTGGATACAGCGTGTGACACTATTGTCCACTGGATGATATCGATCGGTTTTCAGGGCGTGCTAAAGATGGCAGTTTGTTCTACCACAAATTGTTTGAAAGAAGACTGACGTGCTGCTCTGGTGCAAAGCGCCTATATAGGCGTCCTATGCATTGACATATCAAGGCATTTAATAGTCTGCTACGTCATTATTTTATCACCTTAACGTTAACCTATGGCGTATCAGAAACGTTTGTGTGCTGCAAAATGGGCCTACTTTTATACTTCTAATTTAAAGGAGTCCTGTTGCTTTGTTTCTGCTATTTATTATTATGCTACACTAAAGCTTAAATAGATTACAAATAAATTAGTCACAGTGGATTTTTTATTCAGGACAATATCATGCAAGCTTGTAATTTACACAGGTATTTGCGGTAGGAAATGAGGAATTTCACTGTTGTACCGTTTTGCAAACATGGACACAGTTCGTGTTACATGAGTTCGTTTTGCCGTTATTGTTTTGGTAATTTGCTAATAATAAAAGCCTGAAACACCGTCGGCATGCTGGAAACAAAATCAGTGCTACCGTTACATTGCTATTGATGAGAACATGCATGTTAAGTTTGAAAAGGAAGGTTTCCTTGCCAACAATAAATATGCGATGATCCATCGATATGCTGAGTCAGCATCTCCAGCGAGCAGGGTGTGTGGTGCTTCATGGCAATGCTGATGCTGGTGATGATAACAGTTCAGGCAGGGCAGCACAGTGCTTGTTGGAGATGACACTGATTTGCTTATCCTCCGGTTGTACCACACTAAAGAAGATGCATGACATATCTTTGCACCTGAGCCACGGAAGGACTCAATGAACTGAATGGTTTATGACAGAAAAGCTGTCAAGAGGATGTCTGATGTTTGTGACAACATATTGGTCACCCGTTCCATCACTGGCTGTAACACCACCTCTAGCCTGACTGGCATTGGAAAGGGCAGTGTCCTTTAAAGGGCGCAAACTGATCCCAGTTTCAGAGAACAAGCCCAAGCAACAGGTACTCCTGTATAATGGAAAACTGGGAGACAGTCTTGGCCAACTAAGAAACAGGAGATTCCTTGGAAAATCAGTTGCAATAGTTCACATAAAGCCAGAGTATCTACCACTCACTTCATCAGCATGAAAGTATGACAGCTACCATATGCATCTCGAGATACAGGATTTTGTATTCTTCTAGTTTGTCTTACTTCCTTATTTTAACCCTTTTGGTGCTTCAAAAGGACCTCCTTTTCAAAATCAAAAGTAATACAGCTTAGTGCAATGGGATGAAAATATATGGAATATTGGCATCTATTTTGGTTTTCCTCATGTCAGAAAGAGGCCATGTAATCCATATATTTTCTAAATGTACCGCAATCCAAATGCAAGGCATCTGTTTTGAAAACAAGCGTGTTGGATTTACATTAGCAGTCATTTTTTTACCTTGCTAACCCTTTGATATCGGCCATTTTGTTTGTTTGTTTGTTTGGCTTGTTTATTATTTTTTGTATTTTTTTTTACTCTCAAGAAATTTGTTTTCTTAGGATCTTTAAGATGTTAAAAGGGTCCATATATATGGCCCCAAACCACTGAAAAATCTCTTGGTGCAATTTATTCTGGGTCCGACCTAAGATTGAGTTCACTAATATTTCTTTGCAGGTTAAGTCAAATGAATAATGATCAAAAGTTCCCACATCATGCGCTTCATCACCTGAAACAAATATTCTGTAACTTGCATGCTTGTGGACTATTTGACCTGTGCCCGGGCATACATGATTGTCTCCCATTGATAAAATTATAAAGCAATGACCTACACTGGATCTGGGTCTTAAGATAATAAGATCTGAAATAAACAGAAAAAGAGGTCTTTCGCTTTGAAATAACAGAACAATTCAAATATTTCTTCATTGCAAGCCAGATAAATTCAGTAGTAATGATCACGATTTCCACGCCAGGCAGGGTCCTGAAGATCTCAACTGCTCTATATGGTGCTATTTTCCAGTGGGGCTTTAAGCTTCCGTCAGGATGGCAGGGTTTTCTGGAGGTGGCACTAATGCAGGTCAATTGTATTCTGTCACCAGGTGGCTTGCCATGGATATCGAATCTTTATTAGAGTCTAAAATTATTATAAGCACTAGCATATAGTTTCACATGTTTCTCCTATATACACATAATTTCTGTTACTTCCAGAATGCAGGATATACATGTTATTAACATCGAGGTGTAAAAACCAGCATTTGAACAGAGATAGGAGACAGAAACGACTGTTTATGAGTAAGCCAATATCAAACGACACCCTTTCCCGAGTTGTCCGCCGAGCGTCCAGTTAAACTGGTGGCACAATTGTGAGCTAGTAACTCCCAGTCGGCTCCGATAACGCTCGGGATGAGGTATAATTGTCATTAGAGCTAATGCACATCTTCACGTTATAACTGGGGAAAATATAAAAAAAAAATATTGTGTAGGTGAGTAGTGAATATTCTGTTTTTTCAGTGTTTAACGCGTTACTGATATAGATCTTATGATTAACAACGTCGCTTTGAAGGCTTTGCAAAGTCAGTGCCCATACAGTTCTGTAAAACGGGCCCATGATGGATACAATACACCCTTATATAATGTATTCATTGTGATCTCTATTTGCACTATATGTATTGATCACTTGAAATGATGAATTTGTTTGAAGCAATTTACGATAGTCCAACATTCACACCACGTTGAGCCCCATATTTTCAAACATTACGTAAGCTAATTTTGAGACCGCTAGGCCTCTTCATGCGATAAATATAAGGTGTCCCTGATCAGGTCCTTTCATTATTGTCCAGGGTTTTAACCAAAATTGTTGATAAGTCACATGTCTGTCTGTTTGGTGGTTCTGTTTTATTGTAAATGTGAAGCAATTCCAAATCGTCATGTTTTCTTATCATACAAATCCGAAGATGCTCACGTGATCGCGAATTCATTTTACACATTTTCTTACGGATACCTCCAAAGGGACATGTATCTTGACGCAACGTCAGATAAATCATGAGAAGTTGCCATTGTTATTGCCTTTGTAATGACAAAGCAAAACTTTTATTTTCTTATAACATTATAATTAAATTCGCTGACTTAGTCTCTGCTCACCTTGACGTTATGTTCACAAACTTGTTTTGGGTACCATTTTGTATATTTTCAATGGTGCTCAATTTTACATTCTTAAGGCTTAAGAGAAAATTGTGAGATCATTTTCATACATAGTGCTTACTTTATCTGTTATTGTATAATGTAAATATTTCGTGTCGCTCTCACATCGTTTTTTGCTAATCAAACTGAATAAGAGAAAAACCCTAACAAAACCATAGGTTTTATCACAAAACCCTGGGCTTCGTAGGCAAACCCACGGTATTGGTGCCAAATCTTGGGTTTTGATTAGTTATTGCATTTTGATATGATTTTGGACAAAACCCTGGGTTTCATGAACGAAACTGATGGCTTAAGTACAAAACCATGGGTTTTGAGCACGAAACCCACAGTTTAAGAGCAAAACTGTGCGTTTTGATCACCAAACCTTCGGTTTTGTTCAATTGTTTGATCGAAACACACGATTTTGTTCACAAAACCCTCGGTTTTGCCAGAAAACCTTGGGTTTTATAACACAGGCCGATCGCACGGTCCCAGAAACTGAAAATCAGTCTGAATCTATTGAATTTTTAAAAACACATTTACGGTATACATCTTACATGTTTTCTCTTGTGGTACCTAAAATATTAGCTCATGAAATGCACAAGTGATAAAGTACACGACGTTTCAGTCGCGAATTGATGGAAGTTTTCTGGGATCCGCCATCTTGGCATGATATCGGTTTACAGCAAGTTCACCAGGTAAACCGTGTTGTGAGTGGTTGGTGTATCCATATGACCAATTTTGCAGTAAAGTACGAAACCGTGAGTTTTGCGACGTCACGAATTACAGGTTTTTTGCGAATAATTCAAAACCGTAGGGTTTCTGACATCACAAGACCCTGGATTTTGCAAATTATTGAACAAACAACTGCAAAACCAAGCGTTACCATGACAAAACTCAGAGTTTTGAAAGAAAATTGAGTTTTGTGAAAAATTAGATTACAAAGCAAAACCAAGAGTTTTCTTTTTACAAAACCTTAGAGTTTTATGTACAAATCCCCTTGGTTTTGACATAAACCTTAGGTTTTGCGAACAAAACCCAGCGGTTTGTGCATATTATTCAACAAAATTTAAAAAAAAATTAAGATATTTTTTTGTTATTCTGGGTAGTTTACAAAACCCTATAGGATTTGCAAGCAAAACTCATGGTATTGTTGCAAAAATCACGGTTTTACATAAGTTACGTTAGGTTTTCTAAAAAATACCCCTGGGTTTTGTGAATTATTGAACATTACAACTTTCATAACCATGTGCAAAGCAATTTATAGGAAACAAGCAATTTTAGTGATAATGGCCCAGAATGTAAATATGTTCCACTGTGGCCCAGTATTGCTTACCTAAACAATGATGCTTGCGGCAATGGTGTGTTGTCACTGCTTCAGTGTGGACTGTGTGTACAGGTATCAAAGACATAGGCAGGTGTTTATAAGTTTCAAACCTTTTTTAATTTAAACGGCGCCACATGTTCATGCTTAATTGAACTTCCAACTCGCAGGAAGCACTGTCTGCATGTAGAGTAACTGTGCTTCAGCCATAATTAGCCTATAGTTTTGAGCTAAAGAAAGAAATTCTAACCATCAATAAGTTCTGTTCATTTTTTCTTTTGCCCATGGTCGATATATTGGTAGAATCGGATGTCGTGTATAAAACAAAATCCACCGTGCAAGTTAAGCAAGCCCTTAGTCATGAACTTTTTACTCAAATTTGCAGTCATAACAGGTGCTGAATGCAGTCATATAAATGACGTTAGCCTATGCCTGAAGGTTGACTACAATGGATTAAATTTGCGAGTTGAAAGGCGCAAGCATACGAGACAGTGTAGGTCAACTATCAACCTACATGTATTTTACTGCGTGGAAAAAAGAAAGCTTTCATGGTAAAGTTGGTTAAAGGATCTGCGATAGTTAAAATACTTTGTCTGCAAATTAACTTCATGAAGAACGGTGAGATGTGTATCTTTTTTGACTATGGGTGGCTGGTTAAAGCCTAGGGTTCTCTTCATCGTTGGATTTAAAAGACATTGAATTGCCAACAAAACACCTCACTCTTCTTTGAGGCATTTTACTGTATTGTGGTCTTTGTCGTTAAAGCTCAAACAAAAAAGAACGTAGTATATAGGATGCTTACCTTTGGAAGTACACTAACTATTTTCAATAGACGCGTACCTTACTAGATCTTTGCACATTGATCTTGGCACTAACTCGACTGGTCCCCTGATATTGTAATCACTCAGAAAAGGACAACACGCACCCGTTTTTTAACATTACTGAACTGTTGCATCTCAGTAAAGGTATTGTGCACAAAAGTATACAAAACCTTGCCTCTGGATACATGTGTTACAAGTTCAAATGTTTTCACAACCATCTGCTCTGACACGCTCATCATCAAATTACTTTGTAAACATGACACAGTGCAACATGCATAGGGCCAGCTGTGATGTACAGGTTCACGCTCCTTTCACATCAAAGCTCCTTGTCCACACCAACTGATATAACACACACACTCACACACACACACACACACACACACACACACACACACACACACACACACACACACACACACACACACACACACACACATACATATATATATATATATATATATATATATATATATATATATATATATATATATATATATATATATATATATAAGTACTTCACGCTACGGAACTTGTAAATGGTATTTTGATATAAACTTAATGGCATCCAGAACAACCTCCTTGATATTTTGGCTTCTTTACTACTAACTAGTTTTGCCCAGAAAAAAATAATTTCTGTTATTCTGGTTTTAATTAAACTGTGATGCAGGGATGCCTTTCAGTTTTAAACCCATCAAACAGATGTGAGTAAAGTCGCATATTTCCATGGTGTATTTGCGATACTTTGTTTGTAGATGTTTAATGTAAGCGATAGGCAAATGACCATTTCTGCGCAAATAACCATTTCTGGCCCTTTTAATCAGAATATAATTGGTTTATTAGCCATCATTTTGTCTACTGTCAAACACGGGTCCTAGATATTTCAAACTATTACTAACGGCTAATGCACTACTTTTGCAACGTTACAACGAAAAGCTGGGTTATCCGATCCATAAGATCTGAAAGCAAATATGACCAACCCCGTTTGACTGTATGGTGTTCACAGTTAAATTCCATTAATAACATTACAGGTTTGAAATATCAGTCACTATTATATTATTATTATTATTATTATTATTATTATTATTATTATTATTATTATTATTATTATTATTATTATTATTATTATCTTTATTATATCGTTTATTCTGCATTAAAAATACACAGTACATAATTGCCTTCTGTAGGCCAGAAGGATTATTTGCCATAAGTGCTCGCTATTTGCCCGGAAATAAACTTGCTTAGGAATCCAAACAATTGTATTTCGAAATAAAATCGCTCATGGGGCTAGGAACGCCTCTGAACGCCAATTTATCGGAATGCACCCATGGGTGCGTCAGGAGTTTAACTTACGACGGTCATGTATTGAGTTCCATTTGAAAGAAATTTTGTTTTTAAAGGCTCACTGAAACATTTTGGACTGAAAAACTAAAAGGATCAGCGATTATTAAAAAAAGGGGTTTCTGGGGAAGATATCGGCATGCACAAGTGAAGACATTTTCAGCATCATTAAAATGTGGCGAATCCACAACTTTGCTCCTTAGTCACGTGGGGACGGAAGCAGGAATAACATCGCTGGTTATTGAAAAAATGAGCATACAATATGTTTCAAGAATGAATGATTTTGTCATAAAATTTTGAAAATGTGTCGCAACATTGTGATCATACATTTTTACGCGTCAGGCTAATGTGACAGACTGAGTATACAAAAAGGACCAGAAAGGACCAGAAACTCAGACAACGGTTTGAATCCGCAACACCCACAATATATATATATATATATATATATATATATATATATATATATATATATATATATATATATATATATATATATATATATATATATATATATATATATATATATATATATATATATATATATATATATATATATATATACATAATGAGCACGGAATGGCCGGGTTTCGAACCAGCAACTTTCGGCACAAACCACATAGTCGTAAATGAGAAACACAAATATCCACTGTAAGAATTATCATTTCTATTAAGAATAGTTCAATGGCAGCAGGTATGAGTAAAAGCCAGTTTCGACACTGTCCAGTTCGTTGTATTTGTATATATATATATATATATATATATATATATATATATATATATATATATATATATATATATATATATATATATATATATATATATATATATATATATATATATATATATATATATATATATATATATATATATATATATAAAATTTTCCTTGTAGCTTTGTGTAAACATTATTTTGTTCACTTTTTACATTTTTGGCATATACTTTAAACTCATTATGGTATGAAAAACATTATAGTTACTATACTTTACAAGCAATCTGTAAGAAATCTGCCAAATACGCATGCAACATCAAAACGAATTGGCCTGCCGTAATAAAATTTTTTGAAAACGGTAATGTCGGGTCGTGGCAATTATGTATTTATTTTGAAGAGAGATTATCTGGCATTATTAAATTTAAAAACGATGAAATAAAGTCTTGTCGAATGCCTATTTACTCGAAGGACAAAATAGCCTTATTATTCTCCTAAAATGTTTGACATTCCATAAAAATCTCAGATATCTAAAAAGTTATCTGAATCGGTAAATGAATTACCTACCTATCCCAGGTTTACGTTTCTGGTTTTAATGATTGTAGAATGTTTTACAAAAGATAACAGGCAAAAGAATAGGATTTTAGCATAATTATACCCCAACCATATATTATTTTGGAGTTAAGGGTCTCATGCTCTTAAATGAATTGTGTTTAAACATTTCACCCCCAAAAGAGGATTTTTTTTCTTTTCTTTTCTTTTCTTTTTTTTTTTTTTTTTTACAAATAAAGCGAAGTTACAGATTGAGTCCTTTTGCAGCGTGCGGATGCGGGAACACTCTATGTTCGGATTGTTTGGATATACCCAGCTGTAGCTGCAATGAATGGACGAACTAATTATGGCAGGTTGCGTGAAAAGGAAACACTCATGCAGGTGCATGCACTCGCCTGCAAGTATCTTTGTGCGGGATTTCTCGCCTGCAGAAGAGAAAGGGTAAATAGCCTTGTTTGCCTGGGTTGAGTATGGAGTGGGGGATGGGGTCATGAAAAAGAGTACTGTGTGTACGCTTGTGCAAATGATGAAAGTGTTGAAACACCCCTGGCAGTATCCAAAATACTCACTTTGAAGTATGTTCCACAATAGGAACACTTGTTGCCAAGAACAACCATGTCAGGATTTCATAGGAGTTAGGTACCTCTACCTAAAATAATATTTGAAATTATGTTCTGTAATGTCATTTATATTTCATGGGTGAAAAAATAAAACACAAACACACACACACACACACACACACACACACACACACACACACACACACACACACCAAAATGAAAAAAGCACAAAACTGTGTACATATATGTGGTAACCTACAGCAAAACATGTAGACTTGGTATCATGAGCTTGCATATGACATGAAATTTGGTAGAATGTTTGCAAAAATCTGTACGCATGTATATTGAAATTATAAGATGTGCAGAACCGAGAGCATCCTATGAGATTTTATGGACGTGGAAATAAAGTGAGCCCGTTTGTTTAGCACACGTCTATATAGATACTTTTCAGATACATGGAAGACCCTAAATATGAGGGGAAAAGGGAGACAAATACCGTGCAACATTCTCTATGTACCAATGTGGGGCTTGAATAAGAGCAATATAGATGTTTATGAGAGCGTGTATGAACATACTGTTTTCCCAATATTCTTTCTTTGTCGCTTGCATTCCTTCCTTCCTTCCTTCTTTCTTTCGTTCTTTACTGTTCACTCAAATTTTCTGTCGTCCTAAACTTTGCATGCGAACAGCAACTACAGCGAAGTTTTACAAATCCTTCAGAATAGTTTAGATGTTTAAAATTATGCAAATTGGGGTCAATAATACTTTCAATAGCTTCTGGCTTCTAAACTATTCCACAAACAGACACAGACATTAATGCAATGTTTTTGGGGGCTGCGCATTTAGTGACCACACTATATCAGTTGTTAAATGGAAATATACGCAAATTAATGACACTTAGAAATGTTGAAGTCGAACCGTTTAAAACAGTATTAACGATAAGAGTGCACAAAAAATAAAATTTAAACTTACGATACTTTTCCGTTTATAACATAGGCACAGTTGGTCATTAAGTCATATGTCTCAAATTGTATGTCTCTTATTCCCTGCATCGAAGAGAAAATCAGTAGTATCATGCGTTTGTGCACTTTACAGTCTTCAAATATATTGGAAACTGCAAAAATTAATTTGGACAATTTTTATTCAACGTAAAGCTTGTTACTTTGGCTTGTCAAAGCAAGTTGAACAAAATTTCCAAGAGGATTCTTTCATAATATGATGCTGTGTTGTTAGTAAAGAATAAATAGTTGGATCAAGGAGGGTAGAGAGACATATCGCAACAGGAAAGCTCGGCACACCGTGTTTGGCATCGAATTGCTCGTAAATTCTTCAACAATTTCAAATTTTGCACCACGCACAACTATCTTCCGTTGAATTCGAATAAAACGGCCTGTGCATGTGCAAAGGTTTGTACTTCCGGAAAGCATGTTTCCAGGGGTGTCAGTAAGGTTCGACCTCAGTCACGCACCAGCGAACACTTGTGTATTGCAAAGAGGATCGGCCGGCCGCTGATAGCAATCTCGGTGATTATCTCGACCAGGGACGTGCTATAGATAGCACGTCCCTGTCTCGACCCATCAAGTAAGATCACAACAAGACGAGCAATTAATTGGATTACGATACTTTTTATTCAAAACAAAGTTGTTTGGAGCAAAGAGACTTCCCTCCTTTCTCTCTGCCTTCCTTGGTTGGATATTCTGTACTATACTACTGTAGGTACTTACTGAAATTTGTCATTTCAGACAATTTGTTTATTAACTATAAGCAAATTTTTTAAAGTAAAAAGAAGTTCAGAAAACATGGGAGAGAAGCGCATTTGAAGTAGTGGGTTGGGAAAGGCGAAGACGCATATCTTTCCTCTGAAAGTTTTTGTTTACATTTTCGTTATCCAAAGGAACTCCCAACAGCAATAAAGTACTAAAAATGCATTATGTGACGTGTGTCTGCACAAATGAAAATGTGGGGGAATAGAACCTCATAAAATGACCCATGATACTGGAAAGAAAAGTTTATCTGTGAATAACAGAAAGGTGGTTTCCCTGTGGGCCAATACCTATAAGGACAGGTGTGCCAAAACTCCCTGACAATAGCCTCAGCTTAGAGAAAAGATTGAACTCTCTGAAGTTGAGATTTTCATGAATGCTGACTTGTGGCCCCAAAATTCCAGAAAATGCAAAAATTGACAAATGGGGCTTTGCAGAAAAGGAATCCCCGATGATGAGACGAACAGACAAGCCAGAAAATACATTACTTGCCCCATTTGTAGTATGGGTTCGCCACACACTAGATAAGCTCTATGTTGTTTTGGACTGTACATGGACACGTGGAGGAAATTCTTTGAACGATCACATGATTCGGAGAGACGAGATTTGAGTGCTCTACATTCAGTTCAATCGCTGTATTTTGATGTTTTATGTCACTAATGGCACAAAACCGTGAAACTAGGACACAATAAAAATAGTGTTTGAAGCGACCTACGTATATGTTCGAAACGGTAAAATTGTAACAAGTTACACATCTGGAATACAATAACTTCGAAAATTTACACACGTGAAAATAACTACATCTACAGTAATTCCTTAGTGCAGGTTGCTCTTGAGGTTACGTATGGAAGGGGCAGTTGTAAACAGTTTTTAGCCAGAATGACCCAGTTTTGGCCAATCACAGACAGGTTTTATTGCAGTAAAACCACTTTTATCACCTCGAACAGAATCATTAGATTCCCAGCAGTGATATAACATCTGACTAAGTGGGGTCCATTTTGGGGTGACGGGAGCATAAAATCTGCTCCGGCGATTTTTTTTCAGTGCCAGTTTGCAGGTAGTTTTGGGTAGCAAAACCGATCAGATCCTCTACTTTCGCATCTGGCATATTTCAAAACTTGTACCTCTTTAATCATAAGTCCAAGCTTTACCGGAGCTGAGTATGGGAATGACGGGCATAAGGTGTACAGAAAGAGATTGATATGGGAGTTGGTCGAGGATAAAGAAAGATAGAGACCAGTTTCAAACTGAATTATTGCTCTAATTCGTCAACATTACAAGTATAATAGTATTTTGTCTTGGCAACTGCTACATGTTAGTTGTATCCTGGACAATTTACGATCTTGACTGGTTCAGCTGCGGCTTGCAACTGCAATATCCTACACTTTCCAGGGGTAACACCATTACACATACTAACCATGTTCAAACAATGGTGGGCTGCAGCTAATAACTGAGACACCTTCAAGGTGGCCAAATAATTTTACACTTTATCTCTTTCAAGAAAGCAGCTGGTGGTTTGTCAAGTCTCTCTACTCAATGGTGATTTGATCCAGCTGCCAGAGACATATAGCATGAAAACATTTTGTTTGGGGGAGATTGGAGCCCTGTCGCAGCAAATTAAATTTTCAGCATACAACAAAATACTTACGACATAAGTATAATTTTGCTGTTGCAGATTCATTCTTTAAACATTTTTATGCCAAAAATTATGTAAAATCAGACCCTCACGGTGAGATGGGAATGTGGATGGGTATTTAAGGCATGAAATAAGTGGATCCAGGGGATTCATACCAGTTAAAGGCTCCGAAACATGTCGAGTAGTTAAGATCCTTTAATTTATTTGGGCTGATACAGCCTACGTCGAAATTTTACAGAGGAACGTGTGCAATATGGACAATAGTACTTCCATATGTATATAGGTTAGACAGGGACAGGTTACCTTATGGAGAGTAAAGAGTTCGGACTGCGGAATAGGGTAATGACTACTAGGAAGTGGTTCTGGGCAAAAGGACACAAATACAATACTGACAAAATACATTAGCCTCTATACTGCAGGGTGAAAGGGCGCAAAGTCCATATTTGGTTGACTGTGGCACAAACAACCTTGAATCTGTACTTGTTGTCAGTCACTAGATGAATTGAGTTGTGAGGAAAGAAAGCGACAAAGAAAGGGATCTTGAGCATTGTAAACACACACCCTATATCTTAAAAAGGACTGGACACTTGCTGTCAATGCCGCCACACACGAACAACGCCTTTCAAACCAGAAAATTAGAAACAATGTTTCAGAATGTTAACATGGCCGATGATTTCTGCGTACGGAGAGAGTACTTAAATTTCATTACTTTTTATTGCAGTGCCAGCTTGTATCATTTCAATCTATTTTATACCTATGTAATTTTCATGTCTCTTTATGTCGGCTGTCAGAAAACTAGCATAATTTTTTTATCTGAGAAAAGAAATTTCTATTTTTTCATCACCATACCACAATATAAATGTTATAATTGGAAACGGCCAAAAAGCAAAATGACATATACATGTATAACTATTCTGAGGAGCGGTGGTCCGAAAGTGTACTTTTGAAGCAATTAAAAACTCACACAGGTACTGTGTTTGTTGAAAATAGTCCGCAAACGGGGTTCTCACATTTCCCTCACGTGGTCTTGTTTCCGAACAGACTGTCCAGTCATTGTTAGAGAAGATTTCGTGACTGTATTCATGGCTCGTGCTGGGTTGCCCCCCCCCCCCCCCCCTTAAAAAAACCCCCAGCAAAAATGATCAACATAACAACTCTAGACTGCCGCAAGTTTGATGGGTGTCATCTCCTGGTTCGAGATTACTTGGTTTATCAGACAAGCTCATAGCTAGTAAGTCCCATCGATTGAGAAGATGCCCTCGTAGAGACTAAGTCCAAAAAAGGATAGTGAACAGACAGACAAATCTGCGTAGAATGACCAGAGCACTGCATTCTGACGTGCTTCTTTGCTCCACTATCTAGATACAGACAGGTTCATCAAAGCCTCGATCAGTTTCCTTGAAGACGTCGGGGTCGCTGACGTGCGTGTATGGCCTTAGTGTCTCTCGGCATCAATACCTGTCTCGACCCCACTGGTCTTAAAGCCATGACGCGCCAGTAAACGACCGTCATTCATTTTAACGTTTCTTTTCATATCCATGTACATTTAACACATGAAAATACTAAACTTATGCCTTTTAATGTTTAGAATTATGAGAAAGTTGATACTCACATGCGTGCAAATGTTTATCTGAGAAATAGGCATGGACTTGACAAAGCAAGCAACAAGACAGAACTAGAACAAATAAGTTCCAATTTCAGTTGTACAGTTTTTTTGTTCCACACTAATAAACAAACAAAGTTATTGGACGAAAGATTTAAAGTTTTCCATGTCATCAAGCAGGGTTGCTTAAGCTACAGAAGTCAATGTTCTTTGCGTTGTGTGTGGCATTACTTTCAACAAAATAGGAGTGTCTCAAGACAACATGGATATTAACGTCAAAGATCAACACCTCCATGGGATCGGTACATTGTAAGCACCACTCAAAGAACCGAACGCTACCGATCAGTGTTGTATCCAAAACTAAATTCAATAAATAAATAAATAAATAAAATAAAATAAATAAATAAATAAATAAATAAATAACAATAATAATAATAATAGTAATAATAATAATGATGATAATGAAATTAATGATGATGATGATCATAATAATAATAATAATGATAATGATAATGATAATGATAATGATAATGATGATGATGATAATAATAATAATGATGATAATAATAATAATAATGATGATGATGATGATGATGATGATGATGATGATGATGATGATGATGATGATAATAATAATAATAATAATAATAATAAAAGAAAGAAACACAGCTTAACTTGGCAGGATGCCCCTCTCAGGTAAAAATTAATCCTGGACACCGAATCATGTAGGCCTGCTCCAGATAGGAGGTCGGGATTTCGGGATTTTTGCTTTTCTTTTTATTGATTTTGTATTTTTTCAATTTAGTGTTTTTGATGCTTTTCTTTTATATTTTGCAAAATATATTAATGTCTTTGAGATCTATTTTTTCATAGAAACTAAAGCATAGCAATATAGACAGTGGTGGGTTATTAAGTAAAAGTTCATTTTCGTGGTACATTGTGTTTCAGCCTATTGCGCAATGCGAGTGTAAATGACGCTCCAAGCAACAACGTTTAAATATAGCAGTACTACCACATACATTACTTACAACTGTTTTACGAATATATCGATTTATCGCATGCATACAGTATAACGCTTGTATCAGGCTCTGCTGATCGTTTCTATCAACAATCGGCTGTAGATATTTTTCCTCATCACATGTTGTAACTTTTCCATTGGCCAATTAGGCTACTTGGACATCAAATAAAATGGCAAAAGCGCAATAGGAAATTTATTTACGATTAAGATTATTTTTTAGCAATTGCTGCCAAATACAGGTAAGTGAGAAATAAAATCAAGGATTGAATGGCAGTGGCAGAAAATGTTTGTTGCATTTGCTGTTGTATTTTTCGCTGTTTCTCGGCAAACCTTGCAATGACCCAAACAAATTCGACTCCTACCACAATCGTTGTCCCCAACTGCCACGCAATGCTAGATTCTCAATGTACATTTATGGAGGCCCTACAAGAAATATTAAAATATATTGAGTGCTTAAGTTTTGCAGGATTTTGATCATCGGCCCATTTTGTCCAAGGAAAAAAGGTTCAAATCAATTTAGTCACTCACTTCAGTCCCTGCTATGTGTACTTAAAGGGGATTTGCACTTTGAGTAAGACTAAGTACGGCAAAGAGAGGTTGTATTTTTTGAACAATTCTCACACTGCAATATATTGACCGAAGAGTCCAATTATTTGCGTCATTGGAATCTTATTCGTCATTTTTATTCAGCATTATGTGTGTTGTCTTTGCTGAATATTTAGCTTAGACGAAGACCCGCTACTCAGAGAGACATGTACGGGTAGAGGCTCCAAAACATGTTCTGAGTAAATGTCAACATTCTACAGAAGAATGTGTGCAATATGAACAATAGTTCTTCCATCTTTATATAGGTTACACAATGACAGATTAGCTTTTGCAGAGTCAAAGTTCGGACTGTGGAACAGGGTAATGACTACTAGGAAGTGTTTTTTTCGACAAAAAGACACAAATATGACAATGAGCATAGGCTACCTTTATGATTTAGGTTTTATAAGTAAACAAAATATCAGTTTTTATAAATGATAAGGAAACATCATATGTTCAATTATCTGTCGTTTATTATTTTTTTTCTGTCCTATGTGTCCGACTCTCCAGTATTATGGCAGTTTGCTATCTTGTATTCTATTGTGATCCCATGTGCTACGTATAACTGTGTATTTTGTCATTTTATGTTGTATCTTATTGTCTTTTACACTTTTTTTGTACGGTTGTATTTGTATATATTTTGTATTTACTCGAGGAGAAGAATTTGCAATAGCCTTTGGCTACTTTTCTAATCCTCTTTAAAGAAATAAAGTATATCAATCAATCAAACACCGGCCAGTATGAGGATATACATGTTTCCATTCCCGGTATTTGACAGTGTCTCGTCCACCACTTCAACAAGGCCGGCTTATATTGTAGGCGTGCAAACCAGATGACAAAGCAGTTCAATCAACGCAGTTTGACAACATCACAACTACTCAGATTTTAACAGCAACACCAACCTTATATGTTGCATGTTAAAAGCACTTTACGGGTTTCAACGAAAGAACCTGTTAGATGATGGTGACTTACCATGTTGTATTTTGGCATCCTGATGTACACCTTTGGTTGGATGTAGATAAGCGTTTGTTTTTTTTTTTTCACATTTGACCGCTCTTTGAGATAACTTGTGACAACATCATGCATGCATGTACGCTGATCGAGTCAGAACCGTCCCTCTGGAGATACTTGTACATCTACCTTCCATCTAAGTAGTCAATAACACATAGTAGGTTTTAGGAAAATATACATTCATCTTTGCCATCAAGTTTTCACGGGGTTACACAACACGTATCCATCCGGCAGAATGGATGCGATAGTGAATGTACGCTGGCATGCCCATACACAGTGTAAAGTCGCTTGTCCCATTGGTTTGGCGTCATTGGCGCGTGTAGTTACAGGCTCGTCTGCACATGAATAGATACTATTATTCAGACACGTACGTCCAAAAAATCGATATTATAGTTAAGGCAGTATGAGCAAGCATGTTAACATAATTACCAACGATCAATGGTCGCAAATA
Organism: Hermodice carunculata; assembly: GCA_964020975.1. Classification (NCBI taxonomy): domain Eukaryota; kingdom Metazoa; phylum Annelida; class Polychaeta; order Eunicida; family Amphinomidae; genus Hermodice; species Hermodice carunculata. The sequence goes on along the minus strand of OZ026612.1, from coordinate 96,175,377 downwards.
TTATAAAGGGTTGGACTAGTCTTTGCAAAAAAACATGACAACTAGACCTCAGGTTATTTAGAGCGAGCATCTTAAGGCAATATTTAAACGTATTTATTAAATTCGGATCAAGTAATTATATGATGGGTGGGAAGGTGGGGTGGGTGGGGGTTCCGTGTCATAAATACGACATTTTATGATACTTGCCTCAAAGCTACATGCATGCTTCATTGGCGAACACGTGTAATATATGACGGCACCCTTGTACCCTTTCACACCCCCTGGAAAATATTTTAAATTGGGATTGGGGGATCAGTGCCAAAAATGTGATATGTCGAACACGTATTTTCAAACACACGCGCGCGCCAAATTTGTTGGACCCATGCTCAAAGCTAACACACGCATGCTCAAAGTTATTTATTTGCTTTGTATTTATTTTCATGTACACATGCTGTTATTTTGTTGATACGAGCAGAATAATCAGTGCACAAATCCAACAAATTAAGCACGCATTTATGTTCAATGACACGCATTAGAAATATGGTACTTATGGCACTAATACCACACCGTCGTTACTCGGATGAAGTTAATAATCTGCACATGTCGATAAAATATCAGCACATGTGCATGAAACTGCACTTGCGTAGACTAACTTTCGGGACGCATAGACAACTCTGACATCGCGCCCAACAAATTAATGACGCATGTATGTTAATAACAAGCATTAGATATATCGTATATATGACGCCAATCCCCTGCATTATAGCTTACCTGAGCTTTTTGTCAAAAGCTTATTGCGCCATAAACGCAGCACCATGCACACCTGCTTCAATCCACAGATGCGTTCACAAAATAAAGCATATGCACGGTGTTATTAAACCTCAACATCTGTGAATATGCGTGGTTGTCATCGAATCAATATATAATCTTACATGGCTGAGAGTGAGTTACCATTTTTCTCTCACGAGGGATCAGTGTTGGTGGAGAAAATCTCGAGTGACTGAAGGGCTCTCGTTAATTTCCCCACCAGCATATTTAGAGTGGGAGAAAACTCACTCACTCTCCAGCCATGTCAAAATTGATTTGTTCTGTTTAAGTGGGTCAAGTTCGAAACCATTATCAACAACAGCTTAAAACTGCTGAAGACCAGTACAATACTAAGCTTCGTGTGGACCTCAACAACCCTTCCAAGAAAAGCAGAAGTTGATGGCGCACAGTTAAATATTTTTGCACCGTAATCAATCTTCATCTATTCCCTCTCTCATACATGGTGGTAAGCACATTTCTGATTATCTGTCCAAAGCTGAAATTTTTGAATTCTTACTTTCTAGAACAATGTAACGTTGATTCTGCAACGGCCAATTTACCCGAACACACAGATCCTGCTGCATCTACTCTTGACTCACTCACTGTAACGGAGAGAGAAGTTCTTCAGGTGCTTTTAAGTCTTGACACAACTAAAGCTACTACTCCTGATGGCATAAGTTCAAAACTACTCAAAGAAGCCGCACCTGTTATCTCCCCCTCACTTGCTAGCTTATTTAACTTTTCACTTTCTAATAGACGATTCCAAATTTACAAAGTAACGTTCTTTCGTTTTTCCAAAATATTGACGAATTTGCATTTCTGTACTGGTATCAATCGATAAAAAGATCCACATTTGGAGAAAAATACATGCTTGATTCTAATAATTTTAATGGCATTGGATTAAAATTTAAAGCGCGAACAGGGTGTCTGGGCCTTAAGGAGGTTTTGTGTAAACGGAAAGTGACAACTGATACTAAATGTGATTTATGTAAAGGTGCTTCTGAAGATTTAATTCATTTTCTGTTTCTTTGTCCTTCCCTAAATCTTATCCGAAACAAGTATTATAACCTGCTGGAATGCACACTAAGGTCGGAAGGAGCACTTGATGTATGGCACAGATTTTGTAGTTCATCCAATTTAAGTAAACTATGCTTATTTCTTGAAGAACATGCTTACGATTTTGGTGAAACCCCGGGTAAAGCATTTGATATGATTTTGAAGCAGTGTTTGATGGAAGCGTGGGAATGTCGACGTCAGTCTCTAGCAGACACGTCAGGGTAAAACCGACCTATTTTAAATAACGTAAATATTGTAATAAATGTACATACTCTATTGCTGCATTGTATGTAATGTTTTTATCTGACGCGCCGCGGGTTCTGCCCTGCCTGCAGGCGCCCCCGCTGTCAAGGGGTAGCTTCAGTAAATAAATAAATAAATAAATAAATAAATAAATAAATAAATAAATAAATAAATAAATAAATAAATAAGTAAATAAGTAAATAAGTAAGTAAGTAAGTAAGTAAGTAAATAAATAAATAAATAAATAAATAAATAAATAAATAAATAAATAAATAAATAAATAAATAAATAAATAAATAAATTCCCTTCAGCTTGGAAAAGAGCAAACGTTTCCCCACTTTATGAAAAAGGTCTGGAGAATTCATGCAATAATTACAGGCCTTTGTCTCTACTCAGCTGTGTTGGAAAAGTTCTAGAAAAGATAGTTTTTAAGCACGTATTTTTCGGGACAACATTGTTTTCTCCGCTCATCAGTCAGGTTTCACACCGGGCGACTCGACGGTCAATCAGTTGCTCCTTCTCTATCATGAACTATGTTTAGCCTTGGATCAACAAAAGGAAGTACGAATCATTTTCTTAGACATTAGTAAAGCTTTTGACAAGGTTTGGCATTCTGGCCTTTTGTACAAACTAAAGAAAGCAGGTATTGAGGGAGATCTTCACGATTGGTTTTTGGATTATCTAAAGAATCGCTACCAACGCGTAGTTATTCAAGGTCGGTCCTCCAGTTGCGGTAAAATTTGTGCTGGAGTGCCTCAAGGTTCCGTGCTGGGGCCTCTTATGTTCCTTATTTACATCAACGATATTGTGGATCTTGTTCGTTGTAACATAAAATTGTTTGCTGATGATACCTCTCTGTACTTGAATATTGATAATCCCCTTACTGCCGCTGAAATTATGAATTCCGATCATGCTGATATTGATCAATGGTCCAAAGATTGGCCAGTGACCTTTAATTCTCTAAAAACTAACTCCATGCTCATCTCTCAGAAGACAAACTAAACTAACCATCCTCCTATTTATTTTCAAGGTCATGTATTGCAAAATGTTACCCATCACAAACACCTTGGACTTACAATACGCTCCGATTTAAGATGGTCCAATCACATTACTGAAATCTCTAACATATCTAGTAAACTTATGAAAAACTTGAAGTTTAGTTGGACAGAATTACACTCGAAACTATTTATATTAGTTTTGTCAGGCCGATTCTCGAATACGGTAGTCAAGTGTGGAATGCGTGCTCGGTATTTGACGAGGAAAGGCTGGAAAACGTTCAAGTCCTACTCGTATCGTTATTGGTGCAATGCAAGGAACGAGCAATGTTAAGCTATACGAAGAAACCGGATGGTCAACTCTTGCCAAACGTAGAGAAATATCAAAACTGACATTTATGTACAAACTTGTTAACAAGCTCGTTCCTGATTCATTGTGCTCAGTTCTTCTTACTGCTTCTACTGCGGCTAACCAAACCTATCAAGCTCTTCAGCAATTTAATCTTCCCCATTTTCGTGCTCGTACTGAACTGTTTGATAATTCATTTTCCCCTCGACTATATGGCTGTGGAATCAGTTACCTCTAGAAACTAGAAATTCAGCTTCAACCAAGATATTCATGTCAAATATTATGAACCCAGTGTTCAGAGCTATCAAATTTCCTGAATTATACAACTTTGGTCACCGATTTCTCGCAGTTCAACACACCCGCCTTCGCCTGGGTGCGAGCCAATTAAATTCTCACTTCTTTAAGATCGGCGTGAAAGTTACACCTTTATGTGATTGTGGTAGAAGTGAAGATGCGTGGCATTACTTCTTTATATGTCCTTTTTATGCTGTTCAACGATCAGTTCTCCATACTACCATTTCCTTGTATGCTCCGTTCACATTACAGACAGTATTTTACGGCTGCCCTGAATGTTCTCTTGAAGTAAATATTGCAATTTTTCAGCAGTACACGATTATATTTCCGAAACCGGCCGCTTCAAACCGGCAGGCATAGGTTAGATTTTTAGGTGAAACGAACACATATCAGATTCTGCTACAATGCTAGCTTATGATACCTATTTGCAGACCTAATATAGTTATAAATTACATAGCCCCACTATCTGTTACGTCACTGTGTTCGTCATCTTATTATTTGTCTAATGTGTCTAGTTCTGTCCAGTTTATGTGTTGTCCTTTCTCGCAAGAGGGATTCGAATAGGGTTTTGCGCTTTTTCACAATTGTTGAGGTTATTATATTGTATGATAATTTCGATGTATTTGATCAATAAAATATGTTTAAATCAAGTGGGTATTTACCCACTCCATATGCCCTGGGCCCACTTTCAATGTCGACCTGATGAGCCATGTTTGTTTAGCTATCCCATTCGTCGTAGCTATCCCACGCCGCGTGATATAAGCCTGTAATCACACAGCCTTCGAGCATGTTTGATATTTTCTGCGTGTTACTGTACTACATCACTGATGCAGGAACACCACAATTAAGTTGTAACAACGTTTAGGTCATGTATCTACAGTGAGTTACTATTTTTGAATTTCCCTCTAGAAAGAATTAAGTCATCCTCAAACATTAAAAAACCCCCTTGTTTTACGCCTGACTCTAAGTCTTGTGCATGTGTGGGGATAAACAGGATGACCTCCGTGACTGCTCAAAGTGCTTACATTCACAGTTTTATTGCTCAAATATCCAATCTCACTGGCACAGGTCAAGCAGCACTTTCGTTACGCCTTTCCTCAGCAATGGTAAAAGAATGCATTGGGATGCTAGAAGGCTGTTCCGGCTAAGTCACAGCCATATCTTCCACTATTTCTGGAATATTTTCAATATAAAAAGACATGCAATCATTTAAATGATTATTGACTTTATTAGTCAAACAAATGAAACAGGTGGTTGTAAACACATTTTAGAAATATCACATATGTCACGGATTCGGCATGTTTGTACATTTTTAAAGTGACGCACGCGTGTTTATTTTTTTGACCCGTTAACTAAATAATAAGGCACGTCTAATAAATATTTAAACATACATTTCACAAAACATGGGCGTGTGCACTAAATAATAGCACTTGTCTGATACTTAGGCACACGAAGGGTCAATCAGAGCACACCACAAAAATGGTCATGATTTTGACACCTTATAGCGTTTATAATTTGGAAACGCGCGCACACTTTGGGGACACTTTTTTTAGTAATCAAATTCATGCAACAGCTATTAATAGGACTTGTAGTCTAGTCAGTCTAAAGACTAACACACATATTGTTAAGCAAATAAAGCCCAACCCGCAACAAAAGGTTTTTCAGTGGTTTACAATACCTTGAAGTGTCCTCTATAACATATAAAAAGTCCTAAAAAAATCTACGGTCGAGAGAGATGTGAAATATGAAAATTAATTTTCGGGGTTATTTTTAGGTAAAATCTTAAAGTGTCATATTCTTCGAAACAGCTCTCAGCCAATTACTTCGAAAATGCACAGGGATACTTTAGAATATTCATAGATACTATGTTGCTCGTGATCGAGCACTGCGAGTTTGTAATATATTTTTCAAATTTTGTGGTTTGGGGGCATTTTTTTACACTTTGGCCCTAGTCACAAGTACGATTAAGATAAACCTTAATGGAGATAAATTAACTCAAGGCAAGTTATACATCTACTTTTATGGCGGTATCATAGATCTCAGATTTTTCACCATTTTCAAAAATGTGGGTACTTTTCAATTTTTGGCTCTGATTCACATGTTAGTATGGAGATGTTATGGGTGTCAGGTTGATTCTTTCGGTTGTAAGGAGTTACACTCCGTGAACTGTATATAACCATCCCTTGAAGGGACACTATCCTCGTAAAAAGTTAAAGCTCAATGGCTTAAGTTTCATTTTATTGTCTTTGCGGCCTATGTGTGCAGAGCTAGTCCCGGAGACGCCCAGTGACAAAAGGACGGGTGTGTGGTGTGGCGAACGCATTTTTGCTTTGTATTGTGTCTTTGGAAGTTACTGAATTTGAAATACGGAAATTACTGGTACATTTTGAGGTGTTTGGTGAGATGAACACACCGATAATTCATGCACTGTCTCTTTAGCAGTGCATGATTCTTTTTAATATACTTTGCTCATAATGGGAGACGTTGTTAGGTTCAGTGTCTTTGCGGCAGGTGTCTTTTGCAAGCCAATTCAGGGCTTTCCCCCACAGGTGTACCACTGTGTCCAGTGATTTCATCACCTCCAATGCCTAGCGAAAACTCATTGGCTGGGGTAAGACTACTTGATAGTATAGTTTTAACATAGGTGCTTGCCACAGGACAAGTTTTACGTGGTAAAATAACATGAATATCTCAGCCGAATATGTTTAAGTATGGAAGGAAAATGGACTCTGAACTATTAATGAAATCTTTCATAAAATGTTGAACTCATAACAATAGGTTAAGACTATTTTAAGGCAGTAAAGCTTGCCTAATCAGTGAAGTGTCTGCCATAACTGAAACAATGGCGTTTTGCCCTTTAAACACCACACTTGTATGAATGGCTATATCCCACAGAGCCATCTGCTGTGGTATCATCAGCACATGCTGTCAAAATGTACTCAGTTTCACAAACTACTCTCGTGATTAACCCCACAGGTGTCAGAAACCAATCGACACCTTTGCATGTGTGGTGGTCAGTACACAGATAATGTATGTAGTAGTAATATACTTTATTTGTTTATGAGGATTAGACAGATAGTCAGGTAGACTAATAAACGTCTTCTCCTCGTGTACAAACAAATACGCTACATCATTTATACATTCAACGCAATGGATCATGGAAAAAAACCCAACAAATATATATATACAAGAAACATAAATGAGGGTCTCATTAATTTTGCCTGTAAAAAGTTTCTAACATCTTCAAATTGGAAATGCCTGGATCATCACCGACATTGACAGGCATACTAATCAGAAAGTTTCACAATTTATATTAATGTTGCTGTAATTGATCTCAAATTTACTCTGAAAATTGGTACATTACCCTTTGCCCACAAGTGTGCACCCCGCGATGCCCTCTCCAGTCAGCTGGAGGTGAGAAAATTCTATGCTTTGTCAAATCATTGAGGGATATCATTAAATTATTTAGATATATCGCCAAATGATTTAGTGATATCGCTAAACTGGATTAAATGTCAAAACGGCGAGCCATAAATGTCTGGATTTGGAATGCAGACATCACGGATACTGGCAACTGTTGTTGTCAGTCAGTGTGCAGAGGGGTTTATATCCAGACTAAAAATATAAAGAAAAAACCTAGACAGTTACTTTGATGTCTTTGACTCAGTAAGTCTGTAGTACCGGCTCTAGTGTTCTTTGTTCCCGGGAGTGAATAGTTTTGTGGTTTTCCTACTTCAAGCACTAGATAGTTACCGGACATTTTGCCATTAGGGGGGCCCATGTGTGCCAAACCGTTCCACATCAGCAGGTCCATAAAGACTGTCAACAGGCCTATTGTAAACCGCAGTCCATGCTAAAAGCTGAGAAACGGACCCTAATGCCAGATGAATCAAAAGTTTTGCGGATGCATTCAGCTGTCATTTCTTTCAGCTACCAAACTGACTATTTGTTTTGTGGCACGGCTGTCAATGATTATTTCCATACTCCAAATGAGGAAGTGCGAAAGGCGTTGACTGGTGATTTCTCGTCTACAATGCATAAAATTTGCGTCTAAAGAAAAAATAAGATTGGTCATTAAAGGTATAGGAAACATTTTTACATGTGCTTCAACTGTGAACAGCTGAATACCATCAAAGGTGCAGTGTCAACTTTCGTACCAGATGCGAAATAGCATCTGCACATTCTTCAGGACATAATGGTAAGGGGTGTGTGTGTAAGAGATACAAAATTGAAAGGCCTCAAGATATATAAAGGATGGAGTCATTCCTTAAGGGTTTAGAGTATCTTGGGGGAAGTATAATAAAACACTAAATGATCTTGTTGCCTGCAAGGGAGGCATCCTTGAGGGGCCTGGTAGTAAAGCGTACAATGAAAAATACACAAAGACTTAGATGCTTGGACACTTTGGAGATAGGACAGTCATGACTGAAATTATTGTCAAAGCAAAGATCTTGATATTCAAAACTTCTGCAGACGCTACAGCTCCCTAATTCCATATCTCCCAATGGCACTATCCTGATGTTGAGACGATAAATATCATGAAAGCTGCAGCAAAAATTATATGTGATGCAATTAAGGCATGCTAGATGTGCAAAGATCACTACCCTAGCCCAGATGATGCGGAATCAGAGAAAAGAATGTTGGTTTCTTTCTTGAGACTCTCAGACTGCTTATGCAGACCCACTTTGTGGAAAAGCAGATGAACATAGAGCACAGACAGGCTATTATGCAGGCTGCACACCCTACGTCATGGTTGTGCAGTTCAGTTTCTGCATCACTTTGGGTCCAAATTTTGGACTTCATCAACATGGGTTCTGCTGTTCTAACAATGATGCCCAACAGTTTGAAAACAATGTGCCTTGACTCAAGGAACAGATGTAAAGGGTGGTTTGTCAGCAAGCATCTTCATTAAGTATGTTGCAGACAATGCTGATCACAACTGTGTCACACTTGATGGGAGAGGAACCTTTCATGATATGGGCATGATTGCCACCATAACACCAAATGTTAATGTCAGCTCTCACATTCCTCAGATCAAAGCAACATTCAGCGACATTGCTAGGATTCGCAAAGTAAATTTTAAATACCACATTTCAGAGGTTTCTATCAGTCACATGCTGTATAATGATATGGTGCTTGATGCCAAAACCAGGATTAGTGGTGCCATTCTTCTTCATAGCATCCCCTTGCCGCTGAAGGCAGCCTGATCCTCATGGTCAGGATCCATACAAAGTATACACAATGGGTCCCATTAATGCAAGGCTTTTGTCATTTCTCTGTCCATGATTGGCACGAATCCTAGTGACCCAACCTGTGGCAGCCATAGGACATCTGATGTTAGGATCATGTAGCCAGTCTATGCATTAAATGCTACCTACCACATACTGATGGTCAAGAGTGTGTCAAGAGCAGTATGTATTGTTCTTGTTGATGCTGCACTCAATATAATCATGACATCAAAGTTTTCAACATGCCTCAGCCTATCCTGATGATCTAGCAGGTACCACTGATAGTCCTCCAGAAGCTGAGATGAATTTGCATGCAGCACCTTACACAACACATCACCAAGATGAAACCCCAAAGAACTCAGGTATTTGCATGGATAGATGCGTTGAAGGGTGAGGCCAAAGCTTTGCTGTATGATCTCTAGAATGGAACCATGTCTGTTGATGATCTTGCAGGATCTATATGTTTTAGATTCGATAAGAACTGGATTCAAATGTATGGAAACAGTCTATGGTTGGTCTTTGAACGGCAGGTTTTGGATGCAGTGTGCTGAAATGATTGACATCCTAAAGCAGTTCGTGTCAAGCGGAGGAGAAGGGGAGTCTTCATCTGAAAGCCTTGGCTGACATGGTGCCCTTTTTTGGCTTCAGGTAGACACAATCATTACACCACATCAGTCCGGTTGCATGTGGATGATTTGATGTACAGTGTGAAATCTATAGGCGGACTAACGTATGATCAGGCGTGGCTCAGTATCATCTCGGCGAATTTGTGCCTGAATGATGGACAAGCTCCTTGCTCCAGACCAGTTGCTGAAAGTGAACCATTGTCACTGCATGCCAGATTGTATAACGGACATATATGTGTATATATATATATATATATATATATATATATATATATATATATATATATATATATCACAATAACAAGGTGAGGTGCTCTAGTGTCGGTGGTCAATGCAAAGGTGCTGCATATGCCAATGCTGAAATGACAAATGTAGATATAAATGATTGATTCATTGTAATCCAATGCCTCTAATAGCATCTATTTTACAGAAGTCAAGCACCAAAGTGTTCATGCAAGAGAGGGGGTCTGGGGGCATTGCCGACCTCCCCCTACGAAATATTTTAATTGGAACATCCAAAATGGTGCATTCTGGGGAATTGCGAGTATGTTGCCTTCACATGGTTGACGAAATCCAACATTTTAGTCAATATTGTACTGATTTGGCTATTTTTCCTCAGATTGTACAAAAATCTGATGAAAATTAGGAAAAATAAATTTAAAAAAAACATCGCCATGTTATCAATTAAGATAATAAAAGTTTTGCATTCATACATGTAAAGCTTTAGAGAATTTTTGTGCACATATTATGTTTATTAATTTGGGGGAAAATTAACAAATACAGTATCCCGTAATTAGTAAGTTGTGTATTTTCTCTGCAAAAGCTAGAAGAAAAAATACATTAAGATATTTACTAGGCCTGAATGTACTTAACTTTTATCAATGAATGTTGATTGGTAATATTTTAGGCACATATGCCAGGATGGTGTAATTATATTGCTGAAAGCACACCAAACTATAATGCATGGAATGGGAGTACCAAATGCTTAGGGAATCTTGCCTTGGCTTATTTCCATGGTGGACCACAAAATGAAAATAGCAGAAATGCAAATATGACATCAGAAAAATATTAAGTTGCTCTGCACAGGTTTGTAGCTGATATGCTGTAATTATTCATGGATTAAAAGATTGATATAAATTTTCCATAGATTAATTTATAAATAAATATAAGCACCAAAGCCGTAATTTTTACAACTCCAGGGACCTGCTTTGTATATAAATTGCAGGTCCCTGATAACCCTAAGACGCTGAAACTATAAATATATAATAAAGGATTAAAGCGGTCCCTCTCCAGTACTCCCATCTCGTGCATCCAGTATGATTTCACCATATTTTTAAAAATGTTCTTACATTCACTCTCTTTGATACACCCTGGCAGGTTCTGCATGGGAATAGGTTATAATCATGGTACAGTAGTACCTGAAATTACCGACCCCAGTCCCCACGTGGTCAAAACGACCAGATTCCTTGGCGTGGGTGCTTTTGCCATGTTAAATGACCTGACGCGCAGGACCACGGTGCTGTCCAATTGCAGCGGCAAATTTACATTCACTGGATCATTTTGTGAATAAACTTCTTCGCATGAGAAACACTTATTTTGGATAAATTCTGTAGCCTTTTTCAAGGGATGTGATGCAAATTTTGCTCCAGTGCTCCGGTTGGACAACCTTAGGCCAACTGCAACATGCGGCCGACCAGCAAGATCACCCCACAACCAGCCACCCGTAAAAAAACAAACAAAAAAAAAGAACAAAATAAAAAAGCAACACAAAGAAAAAAAAACAAAAAAACAAAAAGAAAAAAAAACAAAAAACAAAAAAAAAAAAGAAAAAAAAAAAAAAAAAAACAAAAACAAAAAACAAAAAGAAAAAAACCCAAACAAACCCCGGTCGTTCAAATCAACCATAACCAAGTTGCAAGACAAAATTAACAGAAAAGCTGGCCAACATGTGCCGTTATTTTGCAGTAAAGTCAACTCAAATACAGCATTTTATTTCAACTTGTCTGGACGGTCAACTTGGGCCGGGGAAAAAGCATAGCGCCACGATGCGTGCGGTATAGGCATTTAGTATCGCTAGGTTTCAGGTGTCGTTCTCCGAGTTACCAGAGTCGTCAAAGTATTTTTAAAAGACGACATATATATTATATATGAAAATAGTGTGCTCACGTACTGTAACAATTTCGAGCTTTACAATTAACATTGAGATTTCAAATTTAGTGTTAATGTCAAGGATGATTTTATGTTTTCTTTCGGAAAATATATACCGACAAATATTACGCATATGCATGTGATATTAAAAAAAAATGCACAAAGAAGTATTGTTTATGGTTTCACGAGCACATGTTTGAATCTGAACTGGAAAAAAAAGTTGCAAATTCAACATGCCCCTTGTGTGACCTGCACAAATGACAATGGGTCATTTTCAATATCAAATCAAGCTGTTTTCATGTTTCATTGTGTACTACACGCACTTTCCTAAGGAAACCAAGGTCTATTGATTTTTTAAAAAAAGGGGTTTGTTCATAGAAAAATGACATTATTTCATGGCATGAATAATACAGTCACTATTCGTCCAGCACGCCCCTACAGAATACATGTCTGCCTACATGTATTTCAGCAGCAATGGTATGCAGCTTGTATCTAAATTCAAGGACCAGCATTATTGCCACATTACAAAGGTACAACCGGTGTAAATCACGCAACCCAGTTAGTATCGAATACGTTCATACTCCACTATGCCATGTACTAAGCAAAGTGTCTGCATGAGACATTAACAAGTTTAAATGGACTGAGTCTCAAAAGCTTTCTAATTACCATTCTTATCTTTTCAAAATTTGTGCCATTGTCTATTCCCCTGATTCGACCACTGTACTTGAGTTTATATGAAATGATTTCCATGCCAGGTATTATATCCTTATACAAGTATGTATTTTACATCCAGCATGATTATTAATATATTGTTAGCGCCGGTGGAGGCAGCACATGTGGTCAAACCACAGCATGACCCAGGATACAACACCCGCCATTTACCGCTGCTGACTTGTCAGTCAGTCAGTCAGCTGGGACTGTGGTGGCGGTTGGGCATCCGTCGTTCATCCGTACGTCGGCGTCGTCTATAATTCACATTTTCGACTTCTTCCCCAAAACCGCCAGCCAGATTCACTTCGAACTTGGTGGGAATGTAGCTTGGATGGGTATACCAAATTTATTCACATGATCATGTTCATGTGTGTGCTTATTTTTAACCTCTCCAAAAACATTACTCAGATTGTCCTGAAACTCGGTATAAATGTATGGGGGCGTGTTGGAGGTTAAACAAAGATGTGTAGTAGGTGGTGACACTGTGGCTCCTTGGTTTTTAACGAATGTTTCAATTCGAACGGATACTTGTCGGTGAACGCATGCATTCCTTTTGTCAGATTGTCCTGAAACTCGGTATAAATGTATGGGGGCGTGTTGGAGGTTAAACAAAGATGTGTAGTAGGTGGTGACACTGTGGCTCCTTGGTTTTTAACGAATGTTTCAATTCGAACGGATACTTGTCGGTGAACGCATGCATTCCTTTTGATTATTATATATGTCAATGGGATTTGCCATAGAAATTCACATTTTCACTTCCTCTCCAAACCCCTCATTCCCTGGCCCTGAGTGGGACTTACATGTACTATGGGTTGAATGTCAAGGTTAGATGAAGACGGGCTGTTCATACAGCCTTCTTGTTTATTATGATATTATTTCGATGTAAGTTTTCTATATATTATTTTTTCTGCTTGCAGATGCCCAATCATCATCATCATCATCATCATCATCATCATCATCATCATCATCATCATCATCATCATCATCATCATCATCATCATCATCATCATCATCATCATCATCATCATCATCATCATCATCATCATCATCATCATCATCATCCACTGATACTGTTCTACCGAAGCACTTCATTTGGCTTAGTGTACAACCGGGTCAACAAAAATTAAGCCCACAAAATTGTAATGAAAATACCAAACAAAGGAAACTGTAAAATTAACATAAGGATTTGTACCCCCTTCTAGAGCAATGGACGGTTCCTTATTGTTATACTGAAACATATAAATCATGGAATTGGTTATTTTATCTGCGCTTCGTGACCCCGACAAAATGATTCAATATGCAAGGTTTACAAAAGTATAAATCAAGTAAATTGCAAAGTACTGCCTTGCTTTCTGTAGACAAAACGTTCTGTAACATTTCTTTGTTTAATTGCGCTTGCAACCGTTCTGGTATACTGAACACATTTCTCATGTTAAGCCTTCCATTTGGTCTAGAAAGCACGTGCATAGAGTTTTCTCACTTTCTTTGTCATCACCAGTTGTTGCACTGAACATAGAACTGCATGCAGGAAAATGTCCGATGAAGATCTCTCCAGATTAATTTGGCACTTACCACATGTTGATAGATTTGTCAACTTGGATTGACAACAATTTATGACGTTAACGTTGGATCGAAGACAGACTCAGCAGAGGATTCTTTTTACTCCAGGCATTAGACATGGCTAAGTTTCTACTGTTGGTATCCAGCTTAAAGCAAGCAACGAGGGTATCACATTCCTAACCAGGCACTGGGAATGACAGAAGAGTGTAATGAACGATAAGCCAGTAATTCCGATACCCCTTTCTTTCTGCTGAACTGTCAAATGGCCCAGACCAGAGAGGCTTGTACAAAAAACAAAAACAAAAACAAAAAAAGACCCCCCCCAAAAAAACCACCCCCTGCAAACACCCCCCCCCCAAATCTCTACGCTCAACATTCAATTCAGTCACTGTGTATGAACAATACATAGACTTTAATTTTATGGTTTGCAAATTTACAGCATTCAAGGCAGAAACAGCCGGATAAACGGATCGGCGGCAAAGCGGCAATCACGTTTTGCAGCCCAATTTTGAATTACCGGATACTGTACGGCTGCTTAAATCACACTGTTTCACACTCGTTTATCGCTTATGAAATGATGTATAAATATAACATGATTAAAAGCACAACTATTCAGTCTGGCTTATAGCTGGTGAAATAATGACGACGACTGAAAACAAGTCAGTCCACATTTGTTGACACCTTGTGAACTGCCAAGTCTGCACCATGTGAACATTTGATCTACTGATTCTAATACTGTATAATTATGAACATTTCCGCGCATTTGAATTACCAGTTTGACCGCAAAACAGCCGAGTTATATTTAACCGAATTGATCCTAGAAAATAATTTCCATGCCGAGAGACTATGTTATACAACAGCACACAATTATAGACTAACGGCTATTTCGGGAACTACATATTTCAAAACTGACAAATAAATTATCAATTTGCATTAAAATTCTGTAAGATTCGTCCAATCTAGAATTATGTATTTTTCAAAAAATTTAATCTGCTAACTCACAATATGAGTTTAGTTTTGGACTTCTAGTTAGTGTACATATCTCTGCTAGCTGCTAGCATGAAAATAATCTGCAACGAATTTGAAAGCACCAAATTTCTCATTTTCTGCTGATGACGTTCCTGTGAAACTAGGTGCAAGCATTTTCTACTAAATATTTATTATTCTTTTTTAACCTATGGGGCCCTCACATGTCACCCATACACACCTTAATTAAAAATGCATATAGATAGTTCAGTCCGTGTGAACGATGCATTTTAATTGTGCTCCACATGGGCCACAACCGTTAAGATGTGCCAAACCAGGAAAAATGACTGCTTAAGAGATTCCATGCGTAAACCATGGAATAGAGGGGTGATGTTATCTATTCCCGAGTTGGTATTTGAAGTACTCCTTGTAAGACTGGTAGGATTATTTAATGATTATTTTTTCATAAAATTAAAGAATCTAAGAACAAAATGTAGTCTTCAATGTGAAATATCTAACACCACAAAGCAAATTAGTATTGATATATGAAATAAAAATTGTGTACAGCCGTTGTGTGAGCCATAATGAAGAGAAATAATGACTTTAAAGACTCAAATGTCAATGAAATATCTGGTAAGATGTACAGCTTTATGTATGTGAAAGTTATTTTA
Organism: Hermodice carunculata; assembly: GCA_964020975.1. Classification (NCBI taxonomy): domain Eukaryota; kingdom Metazoa; phylum Annelida; class Polychaeta; order Eunicida; family Amphinomidae; genus Hermodice; species Hermodice carunculata. The sequence goes on along the minus strand of OZ026612.1, from coordinate 96,159,744 downwards.
AAATCAAAACATTGAATTAATTTATATCTGTCTGGTTCATCTACTCGATATTTGTACGCAATTCTTAATAAACTAAGTACATTTAATAAAAAAAGTATGTGTATAAAGCTAAAATACTTTCAGTGCCACTTCGTCATAATATTTAAGATTACATTATGGTTTCCTCGTTCATCTTTTATGGAAAATGCTGTTTTGTCGAAAACACAAAAACATTGCATCAAATTTGACGTTGGTCTGTTTTACACTTTATAAGTCTCCCGTGGTTTTTGGGGCATCAGATACCTATTTTTCCTCCAACACTACAGATCAAACTAGACCCTAAAGTCCAGTGCTGCGCGAGTGTGCCAAGCTATATATTCCTAAATGGACCTCGTCGGTAAAAATATCAACCGGAGAATATATGTCCTTCAGGAAAATTTTTGTTTAGGCCCGTATATTGTGTAAGTCGTTTGAATGCGTACTGCATGTACATGAGTTTTATTTTTGTAGCATCATGAAGAGACACTCTTAGTTTGTTCAAATTAATCTATTTGTACGGTGCCCTTGGACACCTCGAGCGGAAATGGCGCCTTATAAATTTATGTGCATTTATTATTATTACAACTCCAAAAGTGCATATGGCCATCATCACGATATATTACATAGGGGCCCAAGTACTCTAAATGCTGACCTTTTTGAAGATCGGTGTTATTGATTGTCCTATGTGTTTCTGTGTGCCGGGAATCATTTGATAGTTATCTTGTCTCTTTTGGTTTGTACAATTTCCTATCTTTGTCTTATGTTATGCAAGATGGTTTTGCAGAGGTTCCCTATTCATTTTCCGTTTAATAATAATGAAAATATGTATCAATAAATATGGACAGTTGGATAGATTGATGGATGGATAGATACAGATATTTAGATAGATATGTGGGTACATATAGATAAAACAAAGAACCAAAAACAAACAGAGAAATAAACAAACAAGCAATCAAACAAATGAATAAACAAATATGCTGTGCTTTGCAAGGTCACACTCCACTCAGATGGAGACTGAGCGTTGGACAGAAAAAGATAAGGCGTGTAAGAACCTGTAACAAGTTCGAAATATGACAGAAAGGGATAGATTAACTTCGATGCTTGGGGTGAAGGGGGGATTCCAGGAAGTCAGGAAGTAGAGTGGGGGTAGGCTTTAATTGTGAAGGGCTTCCTGGTGGAATGCTGGGGGAGGAGATATGGTGTGCTGGGTTTTAGGGAGGCAGAATCTAGAGGGGGCAACTAAAGGTAGGGAACGGAGAAGGTAGTCCTTGTAAGGGCTTCCGTGAATCTGGCTTTGGCAATACAGACAGGGTCTGAGATGAAGCAGTTTTATCAATGGCTCTTTTTTTCAGGACCACGGCAAACAAGCGGCACACCACAGATTATTAGTATGCAGATAATACGTGCAGAATGCTGACTGACATGAAACACAATGAGGTGAATCCATAGGAAATGTGATGGCCTGGCGTTGGATATTATTTTAGAGGTGTATTTCATAAATTGTCGGTCTGTGGAAGTGTCCTACCGTGTCAATGTACAAGCCACACCTGCTATAACATCACCCTGGGTCCTGGGTCAACCTTTATTGGGGTTGCCCTGATGGCCTAGAGATCAGCGTGTTTGACTTTACATTTGGCTAGGCGAGTGTGCCAAAGGTAGTGGGTTTAAATCCCATACAGGTCAACATAAATTTATCGTATTTTTCACAAATCATAACAAAATAGTTCTGAGATTTAAGTAGTCTCAGGATCACCGGCAGTAAAACAAAAGCACTTTTGAATTTGAACATAACGAAAGAGTATGTGATTAGCCACACAAAAATACCCCTTGCTTTACAATATTTTTTTGTTTTTTTGTTTTTTTTGTTTTTGTTTTTTTGTTTTGTTTTGATTTTTGTTTTTGCTTTACAATATTTTGCCTGCATTATATAGCACTTGGTTTAAATATTTCTATCGTTTAAATCAATTCAGTGAGAAACAATAAATGAATGCGAATTTAGTAATACGGGACATTTGAAGCAATATCAGTATTAGTAAATACACTTACCGTTCGACCACCATTGCCAAGACCTCTGTGTCTTGGCATGACGCCCAAGAAATCGGTCATGGATGATAGCCATTGGCAGGCCCACAGAATGTCAACAACCTCAACATTCCGCAGGGTGCTCTCGGACGAGGCATTAAAGGCTTGTACCTAGGAGGAGGCATGAAAGGCTTGCTCAGGCAAAGACAAGCTGTAAGGCATCCAGCCAATCCAGCAAAGTCTCATATGCTTTAAGGATACGTCTGTTTAATCCACAATAATTCTATGTTTCTGCAAGCTTACTCCTTTCATGGGTTACTGAGTAGTAAAGGTGGACCCCGTCCTCTGAGTCTGTGCGAAAAAGGTACCAGCAAAGTGCTATCACAGGACACAGGGGTCTCTCCTCGAGAAGAAGAGCAGCGTCCATTGCACAAAGGGTAAACCCCTTAAAGGCTGTAGCCAGATTTCAAGCCACTAGGTTCTTTGCAAGGAAGCCCAAGTGAGGCCTCAGGGTCACCTGGGAGTGGTCAGGTGACCATTGGATAGGGTCATGAGCTAGAGAGCGGATCTCGCTTCTCTTACCCCCGAAGCAAGCATTAATAAAAAGCAAGTCTTCCACATCCAGTACTTGACGGAAACCCACCTGGGATCCCCAAGGCACTCAAAGGGCCACTTCTCACTAAAACCAGCAGTAGGTCTCACCTGGGCAGGACCTGTCGTATTGCTAGCCTGTCAGTGTAGAAGGATGCAATGAGCACAGAGAGATAAGGATGGCTACCAATGCACATGTCTAAGACGTTGGCAAGGGTTGAGGAGGTAGCTGATCAAAACCCCTCCATTGTTCTTGAGCTCTTGCCTAGGAATTCCCACTGATATAACAGAATGCCGGCAATGTCCACAATACATGGAGCCAATGGGTTAATTCATCTACTGGCACACCAGTCAGAAAACACCTTCCATCGAGCTGGGTAAGCAACTGGATAAGAAGATTGAAGCCCACCTCTGGCAATTCTACCTAAGATGGGAAGCCTCTGTTGCGGATTTGATGTGAGATAACTGCCAGGTGTAGAAGTTGAGGACTTCAGGGTTCTGATGGAACATGCTCGTCTGTGGTTGCACCAGAAGTTTCAGCCAAGCCGGTAATGGTAGCAGAGGCCTGATGCTCATTTCCAACAGGTCTACTGAGCAATCCCTCCAGGGCTGCTAGGGGGTCACCAGGATCAGATTGCAATCGTGGGACCGAACCTTGCGCAGTACCCTTGGAAGGAGCTGCCAAGGCAGAAAGGCATATGCCCACAAGTTGCTCCAGTCCATGGCTAGAGCATCCACTGCTAGGGCTTGGGGGGTCTGGGACAGGCAAGACGTAAACCATCAGTTTTGTGTTCTAGCAAGATGCCAACAGATCCACATGTGGAGTCCCAAAATGTGCCCACATGGCCTGAATAGCCCTGGGGTGGAGTGATCACTCTGTCCCTGCTGGCTGACCTTTCCTGATGCGTGTGAACATCATGGTTATAACACCATCTGATGATGCACCTGGTTAACTCTGTCAGCGTCCTGAACCATGTCCTGCCTGGCCTGTTGATGTAGGATACTGCAGTCCTATTGTTGCAGATGTTTGTGCCCCACCAGATCTCAGAAGTGGAGGAGAGCCAAGCGCATTGCTTCCAGTTCCAACCAGTTTGTGTGTTGAGCTGCAAATGACACCATTCAAGGGCCCAACACCATCTGGCTCTCTACATGGGCCCCCCACCTGGATGGAGAAGAGTCTGAGTAAATGGTAATCTGGGCCTGAAAAGGTTCCAGCATCTGTCCTTTCATGACATTTTCCCTGACAGTCCACGGCTGAAGGTGCAGCTGATCCTCGATGAGGATAGGCACCTGGGTGAGGTAGCCCTGGTCTCCTCCATCTGCACCACAGTGCGAGCTGCAAGGGATGACAGTGGAGTTGGCCTAACAGGACCTGGGAGTCCATTGAGGACAGGGAGCCCAGCAGGGTGAGCCATTGTTGTGCCAAGTGGACCTTGCCAGACAGAAAAAGCCTGAGCAGAGACTGCAGTCTGTCCCACCTGTTCTCCGAAGGGCAACAGATGTAGGCTACTAGATCAAACTGGATGCCCAGGAAGACGTAGATCTGCCTTGGCTGAAGATGGGACTTGGGTGGGTTCACTATCAGGTCCAAGCATTGGCAAGGTTACAGGACAGTCTGTATGTGTCACTGCAAATCTAGGCACCCAAGTGCTGGATAAGTTAATCGTTCATGTACACATGAATGTGAACAGCTCATCAGTGAAGGTGAGCAGCAGCTGTCTGTGCAAACCTGGTAAACACCAGCAGTGCCATGGCATGACCAAACAGAAGTGATTTGAACTGGTATATTTGACCAACAAATGCAAAGTGCAGATACTTTGGTAAAGACTACACTACTGGCACATGGAAGAATGTGTCCTTGAGATCCAGGGACATTGCAACTCCAGGGACCATAAAGATTCTGCCACTGACTGGGATGTCTCCATCTGAAGGGAAAGGACTTCTAGTTAGATGTTGAGCATCGATAGGTCTATGACTGGGTGCCATCCTCCATCTTGCTTGGGGATCAGGAAGTGTAGATTGTAGAAGCCGGGGAAAACCTAGGTCCCCTATGAGCTCTATGGCTCTCTTGCTCCAAAGCATATAAATTGCCTCCAGGAACGTGGATGTTTTAGGTTACAAGGTGTGTGGAGCAAACCACCATGGTTTTCGGCTTAGCGGAGGGCTGTTTGCTGAAGGGCAGCGTGTTCCCATGTCTCAGGATGTTTAGGACGAACAAATGGTCCTATGCTCGACGGAACACTTCCACCATCTCTCCTCTGAACAGAGGTCCAGAGGAGAGGGGTCCTGTTCAGGCTGTCCAAAAGCTCGGGTCAGGCAGCTTTTGACCCTGGAGGTAGGCATACCTTTGCAACAAACGAAAATTGGGTCCATAGACATCAGCGGCTTGACGGGAACCCATATGACACAAGTCTTGGCTGTGAGCTGGTCATAGAACCCAGTTACAAAGGATGAAAAAGGTATGGGTGTATGTTGACAGGTGTCCTTGAGAGACAAGCCCCTGCACAACAGTTCCTGACCTCTCCCCTACTGGCAGAACCAGAGCTTGGTCACCAAAAAGCTCTGAATAAGAGCTTTGATGTGGTAAAAACCCTTAGCAGGTGCAGTGTCCATGGGGGCAGTGGCCAAAGCCTCTGCAAAGGCCACTGTTGCTGGCTCTCTGCACCTGTCAGAGCATGAACACCATGAATGATGAGCTTTTGACCTGGCTCAGGATCTGGTAATGAATGAATCCGAAATCAGCAGCTCATTTTTTGCCTTGGTGTCCAGGTCCGAAGACTCCGGACTCACGAGAGGAGCACGGATGCCCAAGAACTCGTCGAACAACATATTGTCCAAGGGCAATGGAGCAGCCATCTGTGAGAGCAGGGCATCTGTCACCATGCCAGGCATAGGGGTAGTGATGCCAGGCATAGGGGTAGTGAGCACCTCCACAGAAGTAGTCACCCCCACAGACATCGCCTCCACTTGCTCCTACCATGAGGGGAGAGAGAAGGAAGGCAAAAGTGACTCATACACCAATATCTCCAAGCCTGGAGGCCAGAGGGATCTGGCTGAGGCTCTGCCAGCCCACTATCCTGGACCTCAGCTGCGGCCAACTGAGCAATCTGCTGGCAGGAGGGGTCCAGAGGGAGTTCAAAGAACTCCCCAACCTGAGGCCTGAGAGAGAGTCAAACCAGAAACAGCGAGCTGCTCCACTCCACCCACTGAGTCTGCTCCAAATCGGTGACAGTAGTGGTGGCCAATACAGAAGACTGAGCTTCCTTGTGGAACCACTGATCCTAACAGAGCTCTGCCTGCCACTTGAGACAGTAAGGCAGGGTACCCAGTTCAAACATAGGGACCAGCAGGATCCCTAACTGCTCACTTTGGGGCAAAGCTGCTGGAAGTACAGGAGGGATTGCCGATGCTACTGTCTGGGGAACAGGGGGTTCTGCCCAGGCTGGGGGTGCCAACACTGCCGGGGGGTGCCAACACCAACGGGGTCAAAAGTCCACTGGCGGTGGAAGGCTACCCCTTCGAGGTGTCTCAATCCTTGGTTCCCTTTGCCTTCATTTACTACCCGAGCTCTTGGATCCGGGAGCTCAGGGAGCCAACAGAGGCACCAGTGCCTTAAATAGCACTCCGGGCTTACCATCTGAGCACTCAGACTTGTGCGCTTGGACTGGCTTGGGTTCCGGAATGCCAGGGCAGGGGCTTGTAAGCTTCCACTCTGGACACATTGGTTTGCCAGGTTAGTGTTTATCTGAGTGCTCGGACCCAGAGGACCCAGATCTCAACAGGTGCAGCCGTTCCTTGGCAAACATCATCTCAAAATTTGAAAAAGTCTGATGAGAAGACAATGCACGCAACATCTCATCCTGCTGTATCATACTTTCGGACATCAATTTCAAGGCCTGGACCACCTTTAGATGAGTGCCAAGAGAAGTTTTGGAAGTTGGTTGGGGCACAGTTGCTTGCTGAGGACCTCCCAGAGGAGATCTCTTGCTACTAGACTTTCAACTCCAACAAAAAAGTCTGCCGAGAGGGCACAAACAATGCACGCAACAGGTGCTGTGTCCATGGGGGCAGGTGCCAAAGCCTCTACAGAGTCTACTGAGAGGGGGCAAACAATGCATGCAACATCTCAGCCTGCTGTGTCATACCCTGGGAAATTGCTTCCAAGGCATGCATCACCTTTGGATCTGTGCCAAGACCAGTTTGGAAGCTGTTTGGGCCAAAGTTGTTTGCGGAGGACCTCCCAGAGGAGATCTCTTGCTACTTGACTTTCGACTCTGATGGCTCTGAACCTTCTCTCAAGGGGTATGTGGAGAAGAACATCTGTCTTTGGGGATTGCGAAACAGCCAGAGCAATTCTACACTCTTTCCCCTTAGACACGTGAGGCACATGAAAAGACGGATGAGCCGAAGCAAGTCTATGCTTTTTCTCATTGGAAGTCATAGGTGAGGACTCAACAGAGTCAGACATCTCAGTCTAGCATTAAGCCGCTATTGCCATCTGCTGCCTAGCATGATCTGACTTCCTCCATGCCTGCTCACAGAGCAGCCATTTGTCCCCTCCCCAGTCCTGGCAGTATTTGCAAGCTCGATCATGAGAGCAACTTGGCCCATCTGCAGGGGACAACCAAAGCAGTGTAGATGGTTGTCCCAAGCTGCCATCTAGTGGTTTCTGGAATCCAACTTGGACAAGGATGCAGATAAAGTGGTATCCAGATCAACACCAATGCACTGCCTCTGAAAGGAAGCAAAAGCTTGGTGTGCACTGCTTTCCTGCTCTCTGCATTCTGTTTGCCGGGAAGCCATCTTGACAAATCTAAGTACAATTCAAACTACCAACTTTGCACTTGCAATTTCAGTGGTATCCGATCACATAAATCAGATATCTAGGTATCCGAAGATTCCCGGACCACTGAGAAAAGATTTTCCGCACAATAGGGCATGTGTAAGGACAAAAAACAGTGCGCGTGAACGATAGTTCAGGGGGCTTCAACTTGCAAAGCCAGCCAGTAATGAGCCCAAAAGAGGAAGGATGATCCCAGGTACATGTGCACCTGACGTCACCTTTAATTCCACATGGACCAAGAGATGTCGCCACGAGACCGTCAGGTTTCAGGATCAAGTGAGTAAGCAAGCTTCTCAACTCGATTTCTTGGGCGTCAAGCCAGGACACAGAGGTCTTGGCAATGGTGGTCAAGGGGTAACGTTACGTAACTAATACGTAGTTACGCATTGCATTTCTTGAAAGTGGATTGGATAAATAGCATATTTAAATATTTCATTGTTTGACTAAAATCAGTTGAGTGAAAAAACAATAAATGATGACGAAATCAGTAATACGTGGTAAAACACTTTATTTTCCCTTTTTGCTATGCCAAAATTTTTTCTCTTCAGATACAAGCAGAAACATCAAACTCAGAATCTTGAAGCAATTTGTGTTGAAACATAGTTCAAAGGGTAATAACGACTTAAACACATGAACACAAACTGAGGCATTGTATCATCATTTAAAAGCTAAAAGGGTCATCTATCTTTAACATAAAGAAATTTGCAAATTATGGCATATTACATTGCGGAATATCATTTCCAGTACCTGCACTTTTGTAATTGTCACAGCTACAACCACATACTCTGCATTTCAGGTGAAAAATATTAAATAACTAGAAAGGAAGATTTGCTTCACAGCAAATCTGTCTAGGTGCCTTCAAAATGAGAACAGTTTGAAATGATACCCTTTGCCATTGTTCAACATAATCTAAATTTTGTGTATTAACCTAATTTTCATAAATTAAAATGCTCAGCTTTGGTTCTTGGTTCAAGGGATGTGGCCATGTCCCAAACTTATAAAGTGATGTTTGAATGAAACTACTATCTATAATAGTTTTGAAGCTATTCAACATTTTAAGTTTGCGCATTTGCCTAATTTGCATGAATTATAAGCCTAGAAGAACTTTGGTTTATTGTTCATTGATGGGGCTATGCCACAAACCCATAAATTGAAGTAGGAATGGCACCTCTATAATAGTTTTAAAGCTATTAAAGATTTAAATTTTGCATATTCACCTAATTTGCACAAATTGAAATCCTACAACTTTGGTTCATGGTTCATTGGATGTGGCTTTGCCACAAATCTACAAATTCAAATTGGAATAGCATCTCTATGTACAATAGTTTTGGAGATATTAAACTTTTAAATTTTTCAATGCCCCTTATTAGAATAATTTGGAATTCTACAACTATACTGTCCATTATAGTGGTAAGTGTCACAGAGGTATATATGCACATTGAAATTTGGAGTCCATCTGCAATAGTTTGGAAGATATGGCGCTTTTAAAATTTTTGTTGCCTCTGAAAATTGGCATAAATTTAAACATCATGACTGTTCCAAATGAGATGAACAATTTCACTGGTTATGTCAGTCACCATGGCAAGTTTGGTGGTTTTTGGAAAAATAGTCTCTGAAAAAAACTGTGGACCAACTTGGTCATAAAGAAAGAAATTAGCCTTATATTTCTTTGTTAATTTATCTGAAATGAAAGACCACCTGTCCTATGTGACCACTTTTGTCTGGTATTCATTGATTAGGGATGGTTTTAAATTGCAAATACCACTGCACAGTGAAACCTCTCTACAGTGAGGATCCTCGCGACCACAGAAAAGTGCTCACTCCTGAGAGGGTCAGCGCTTCTGGGCAGTATTGATGAGTATATGTTAACGTACAGAGTACACATATTATAATTTAGAGGGATGTGTATACATGCAATACAAAACTCTCTTTTTTCCTTTATTACATAAACAAATTTTAACAGAAGCTGTCAAAAACTACATAAACATATACCTGTGAACCAAGACAAAACTATACTGTCTCAGTATTGGCTATGAAGAACAGGCTTCATCTCACTGGTTACAAGAAAACAAAGACAGCAAAGTGTCCACTGAGATGACACAACTATTTGCGCTTCCCAGGTCTGACTCAGCTGTGTATGTTGTCTATTTTTAACAGAGGGTACACTCAGGCTTGTTCTGCCTAGAAGGCCAGAGCAGTGAGTCCCCTTGGGACTGAGCTCAGGCAAAAACAGGCCAGCTAGGACACCAGTGGAAGCAAAAGCCTGCCTGGTACATATGGCAGCATGGACTCAATCTGTTCTTGCATGAACAGTAAGAGATACTCTGTATTTTATTGAGAGCCTCATTACACAGTTGATGGGAGTCTCCCCACCCCACCCCACACCACAGTTTGCGACAAGACCCAAACCTTTCAAAGCGTACACTCAGCATGCATGGACAGAAAGCTGTGAGACAGGTTCAAGCTAATTAATTATGAATGCAAAATGGTTGTCTGGCAACATAAGGTCAAGCAATAGGTCATACAGGAGGCAGTTGAAAGCCTGCATGTGGATTGGGGAGAAATTTGGTGAATTTAGCAGGTATTAAAATTCCCCAAGTTTTGTTTGTGTGCTATTGGATTTGCCAGTTGTCTCAAACCTATATGTGTAACTTGGAACTTTGTGGCTATCTGCAATAGTTTGGAAGATATGGAGATTTTACAATTTTACGTGCCCCTAATTTGCATAACTTTAAACATCATGACTATTCCAAGTCAGGTGCCTAATTTCACTGGTAGGTCAGTCGCCCTGGCAAGTTTGGTGGTTTTCAGAAACGTAGGGTCCGAGAAAAACTCCGGACAAATCTGGTCGTAAAGAAACAAGAAAGAAAGAAAGAAAGAAAAAAGGATTCTTGGAAAAACAAAATGTGTGGGTTAGGACCCAGACATATTGAAGCAACTGCCATCATGTTTTATTCGAATATTAATTTTAGTCAATCGATCATGTACAATAGTGTTCAGTGTGGACGTATTCTGTCAAGAGCAAAACATGTCAAAATACCAACATTATATGTTTATCCACTATTAGAGAATGTTCAATGAAGATGTGCATTATTAATGCCTATTTCCAAAGGTCCAATTATCTGTTATTGGCCAAGAATTGACACACAATTAGATTTGAAAGTCACTAGGGCGACAACAATGGCTTTGGTCATTGTCATTCATTCTCTAAATCAATCGGTTTGAATAGGTGAATGAATATATGTTAGTAATGTTGAAGTTTAAATGGGCACGTTTTATATGCCTTTCTGTATAATTTTTTCAGCGATACTTTAATTATGCTACGTACATGGCACGTTTTATTCCCTAGATAAAGTATTATTTCCCTAACCCCAATGGACCGTGACAATAGAATCAAAATTTTCATCCCTTAAACGCAAAGAAAAAAAAATTCTCATACTTGGCAAAATGTCAAGGCTGTTTTCAAATGTTTATCGTTTCATCAACACTTTGAAAAGGAGATTTCGAGGGGCGTTTATGAATTAATATACATACGCAAAACCTGTCTTCTGGCAACTGTTAAGAAAATAGTGCACACTTATTTCCACAATCCAGAAGGTTCTTTTTGTGCTGTCAGCTTACCCGTCCGCAAATACATGTAGCTCACCAAATTATTTCCTCACTTCAGCAAATAAGGGTATAAGACTGCACAAAAAGTCGGCAAGGAAGCGGCTTTTATTATTGTGACCAGTTTACTGACAGCCGATCCAATCCAAGACAATGCATCACAAAAAAACAACAACAAAAAAAAAAAAAACAACAAAAAAAACCCCCAACTTCTGATCAGTTCAAGTGAACCTGGTCGTGTTAGAGGAAAGGCGGGGCGATCTCTCTGAAAATATATACCCGTACGTCTGCAACAATCGAAGTCCACGTGATATCATAGGCACATGGTTACGGTCACAGAAAAGACTCTGCATATATTTTCAATGCACTCTCCATCAGACTTAATAACAGTGTGTTCTCTCAACAAGTAGTCAATTGAACGTTTTTATGTTACATGGAGGAAAGCAACTAGACGTTTTACGTGTATTTACCTTATACTTCGAAACGTCAACAGCCAGCAGTATATACCCAAACAAATTATTGTTCCTATTGACGTCGATAGTGTCTCCTTCGACAAAGAACTGGATACATGTCTATGCTCCTAAACGTATGAAATGTAGAGATATACTTGAGTATCTAAACATGCAGATGGATTTTGTCCCCCACTAAAACAAAGGTATCTATTTCGCATAAGGCTGCATTTTTTGTCGCTGTTGTTATTGCAAAGGCGGTTGTTATAATACAATAGGTTATCAACGGCGCTGCTGAAGTAGACTCATCTCTCTCCCCCTCCCCTCTTCCTCCCTCTAGTTCTTTATATACATACAAATATTTATATGTACATCTCTCTCTCTCTCTCTCTCTCTCTCTCTCTCTCTCTCTCTATATATATATATATATACATATACATGTATAAACATGTTTGTGCGAGGGATACAAGGGCAGGTGCTCTGGAGACACAAGCTGTGGTCCTGAAATTAGTATGGAACCTTGTCCAGCTACAAAGCAGATGTTTACAATCTACTGGCTGACAGTGTCACTGTCTTACTCAATGATGGGTTTACAAATACGTCGCCGCAGAAGAACAGAAGGTTCTTTGTTATTATTTATGTAGATATTTGTGATGGCGCAATCACGGAACAGGCCACTTCCTGTGTCTGCTGGTGGACCGCTGCACTGAACCTGGGGAAGCGGTGTCAATGATGGTGTATCGATGACCCTATTAGGCCTAGCTAGTACTGGTACTGTTGATGTAAACGGCGGTCTGCAGGATGTCGCACTTCTGCGTGGGAAAGCAGTAGGATGAGACGCTGGCGCTGGAGGAGCGCGGACAGGGTCAAGCATATTTGACAGCCGGCCAGCGAGGATGTGAGATATGTTCTGCAGGGTGTTGCTCAATGGATACTTCACTGTAATTATTGACCGCAACGCCACCCCATTTTGTTTCTTTCTCAACAATGTTATCTGCTTTTTATGAATGGAACTCCATAGTAGTCACGTGACTACTATAGTTTTACTATTGAAAGTCGTCCCTCAAATGTAATTTTATCGGATGGTATTAATATCGTGTCCCAATGAAATTCGAAAGTGCTTTCCAATTAGATTGCCTGAAAAACGCTGAAAGCCTTGTCTTCAACAACTTGATGACATGTTTTTGTCCTACACCGGTAAATGCCTGTATCTATAATTAGGTATGTGAGAAAAGTATATTGCTGATACTGGGTCAACTACTGTGTGTTGGGCGTTTAATTGTTGAATGTCCTAATGCCAGTGAAAATCCCGTATTTATACCAGCCGCATAGAGATAAAGGAAGCATGCTGGACGAAAGATAATTCATACAAAAGGGGCTGTTGCACACATTTTGATTAAATGACCTGAATAAAGATCAGGGTTACCTTGTTCTATCAGTTTTAGGAGGTCCAGTTAAGCCTCATAATTGACACTCATAGCTGTCGGAAATATCTGCAAAAATGCACATTAACAATGAAACATGAATGCTGATAGTAATTTGGTAAAATTTCGCACCATAAAATTTTTATGAGACCGTTCCACGTAATCTATCTCTGAGATAATTGCCCTCTACAATAGTCGAATCTTATAGATCCGATAGTCCGTTTTTGAAAAAGAAAGCATTTCCGTATAGTCTTTGAAAAAATTCTCCTCTAGATGTAATCAATTCAAATTATGGCTACATTGTCTCAACCTAGCTTGGGTTTCTAACCATGCTTAATTTTCATGAGAAGAAGACAATCCGAAATTATGCAGAATATATGCTGTCGCAGTAGACGCGGCAGATAGACTGCACCAGTGTATGACGGGCAAAATCAGCGATTTATTGCCAAAAGGTGGACAAAGTCACTTTAATGCACATCGGCTTTCAAATTAACCGACATCCCTTTAAAAGTTGAAGCAAGAGCTGTGTGTTTTATATGGAATGTTCAATTCCTTGTGATATCCGTATGTCACTGAGACAATAAAACTAGTGAGGTAAATGATGTAAAGAATCTGGTGTTTTGAGTATGCCTGTTATGAGAAGCTCAGAGGCTAGGTGTGCCAGAAAGGGCCAGCTGTAACAGAAGTTACATCATGTCTGTGCATTAATAAATAATCTGAAATTATGACAAGGCAGAAGCAAGGGAAACAGTCTGTGTACCAACTTTGTCAAAACACAAAATAAAGGTTTCATCATTAAATGAACCCCCCCCCAAAAAAACAACCCCCCCCAAAAAAACCAAAAAACAAAAACAAACACCACCCCCCCCCAAAAAGAACAAAACTGGCACATGAAGCAGGTCACCAAAGCTCGGAATTTGAAAATTAAATTTTTAAATGTGATGACCAACTTCCAGGATTGGTAAGAGTTAGTATTCACTACCATGTGGCACAGGTTATTTGGATATACTAATGCACCACAGCTAGTGTTTGTGCATACGTTGCTCTATTGGCAGTAGCCACCGGTTGTTACAGATCATACAGGCAACATGTCCCATCACTCAAGTTCAAGTTCAAGTTAAGCTTTATTTCGTGTCGGTTTCTGGTACAATAAACATTAGCTTGTTAGAGTTATTTTCCGACATGGTATAAAAGGTATAAAACATAGAAAAATCTAACTTAAAAAACAGGGAGTACCACTAAGTTTTTAAAATACAATATAGATCAGCAACAATAAAATAAGTCTGCCATGTAGCGGCCAGGTAGACCAGCAGGGACCTGCCGCCATCCTCGATGGGCACCTGCTGGGCCACTCGGCCACCACAGAGCATACATAGCACTCATTACTAAATTAAATATAAGGAAGATTATTTGCTTGCTCTAAATTTGCATTCAATTCCGTTCCAGTTTTCGAGTAGACTCTTGAACTGGCTGAAGCTGGAACTGGTCCTGAAATTATCAGGTAATTGGTTCCATAGCTTGGCAGCACTGTATCTGAAAGAGTTTATCCCGTGTGTTTTGGTTCTTACCCTGGGTATGACTACTGTATCATTATTTTTTAAAAGTGATTTTGTTGTCGTTCTGTACCAACAGATTGTATAAGTAGGTATGACTTTGTTTGTGAAAAATTCTATATGCTTCCAGCGCCATGGCTTTCAACCGTCTTATATGGAGGGACGGGAATTTAGATTTAAGTAAGAGGTCATCATATGTTGACGTATGATCATCAAAAATGAATTGTAAGGCCCTCTCTTGGATCCGCTCCATCTTGTGGACACTGCCCTTGCTGCAGAAGTGCCAAGCCAGAGGGCAGTATCCAAAATTAGACAAAATAAAAGAATGGTAGATAAGCAGCTTGCAGCTTCTATTTAAGTAATGTCCTACTCTTTTTAGGACACTAAGTTACTTGGAAGCTTTGGCACAGATATCAGATATATATGTGTCAAATTTCAGTTTGAAGTCGATTGCCACACCAAGAAGTTTTACCTCTTCCGGGCAAATGATGTCATAATGGTCTATGTTGAGAGGAAACTCCTGATTTGAATCACCACTTAGTAATATTCCTTGGAATTTATCTGGGTTTGCTCTCATCGTGTTGAGGTCAAACCAGTCTATCAGGTCTTTACAGCGCTCTTCCAATACTCTTTTTACTGCTTGTAGACAAGTATGTGAAAAAGACTAAAAGAGTATTGTCATCAGCGTAGTTATAAAGGAGTCCTTCTTTGATAAAGAAGAACATGTCATTTATGAACACGTTAAACAACAAGGGACCCGTAATGGAGCCCTGGGGGACATCTTTCAAGATGTTTTGCCAAGAACTAGTAGTATTTGCCACATTTACACACTGTTTTCTATTGGCAAGGTAGTTCTCCATTAGTTTCAAGGCCTTGCCATTTAGACCATAAGCTTTGAGTTTACATAGGAGCAGCTTATGAAGAAGACCGTCGAAAGCCGAAGAGAGATCTGTGAGGACTGCTGTTTGTTCTCATCTAGGGCCTTCTTCCAGTCTCCCACTATTCGTAGTAGAGTGGTCTGGCATCCATAGCCTCGCCTAAAGGCAGAGACAAATGGATGTAGGATGTCTGCAAATCAATTTCCCAATTGTTCATTTATCGCCCGCTCAAACAATTTTGAAAAAATAGTCAACACAATCACAGGTCTATAATTTTTCTTTTCCATTGGGTCATCTTTTTTTAATATCGGGTAACCTGAGCTTCTTTCAACTTATCTGGGAAACGACTCTCTGTCAAGGTCAAGTTTATCAAATTAGTTATTGGCATCACAATAGCTGGTTTTACTTGTCTAGTTTTAGTGATGAGATGCCGTCATGTCCTGTCGCTTTTCGTACGTTTATCCTTTCAATTTGTTTTGAAACAAATTCAGGATTGCCTTTCGTAAATTCAAAGATCTCATTTTCCCCAAAATGAGAATTCATTTCGACAGTGCTGAGGTGATTTGCAAGATCAGTAAAGTTTCCATGACCAATATCGTCAGCAACACGTATATAATTCTCGGGGATGTCCGATCTAAGGTAGGCCAAATTCCGCCAACTTTCTCACTTCGGTCCGCTCTCCATAGATTATAACCAGGGACCGTAAATTATGAGTCTTTAAAAGAAGCGTCCCATTTGGTTTCTGAAATAAAAGTCATGTGCACCACATTTTTCAGACGATAACTCATAAATATCATTAAACGTTTGTCTAAAACTATTTATATAGAACTGAGTGCAACCCGCAAATCTGCAAAACAACAAGCTTTACCGTTCCTCAGATCAAAACAGTTATCCTTTCCTGTGTTTCGGAATGGTACACCTAATGGTACACTTAATATTTAAAGCATAAGTTTATACAGATGTTATATAACTATACTTTATTATTTTGTAAAGGTTATAGATAATATACTGTGTAACTCACCAAGGTGGCCCATGCGACTACAACATTACTTCAATGTTTCAGCATGGGTCTCCTTGACCTGTTTGGTTTACATGTATTGATTCTCTAAGATTCTGTATATTCATATGGTCAAAATAAAAGTCAATCTGAATCTGATGAATCATATGACAGATACCAGGCCCAGGATTCACATTTATAGGACCTCCCCACAAACATTACCTTGCTCCGGTGCAAGGAAATCATTAGCCATTCAGTCATCCCGGAGGAACATTTGCTTACGCGATGCGAGGAATCCATTAGCCTTTGATTCATCCCGAAGAACAGTCAGCATATTTATGGAAGTAATTTTAGTTCGCGCTATTGTTTCGTTACTTTGAACGTGGGCACTGAAGCGAGGTTGCTTTGTAAGCCAAATCTTCCCAGTAGTATGGCAAAACCACAAAATAAACAAGATAGTGTGGCTGCATTTTGATGAAAGTGAGTTCAAAAACTTCATTTTTTTAGCCAAGAAATCAAGCAAATCCCACGCACGAAAACTTCGCCGAGGCAAAGCTATGTTTTTATTTCATGTGCTGTCAAACTTGGAGGTGACGGCATCAGGCTGTGTCAGGTAACAGCCAGTTATGTTGGCCAATCGGAACTCCATCCCTTCCTTTTCATTGTCTCTCCACTTTCAGACAAATGCGTTTTTAAAATAAGTCTTTCAAGAATGTAATGCCCGGATCACGTTCAACGAGAAGGATATTGATTAAAAATCATTTAATCAAGCAACGAGTTCCGTTATTTGTTTTTTTTATATCTCTTCATTGTGACGTTTACAGCTCATTAAATGAAGAAAATGTACAACGTAGAAGAACCAACTTCAAAAATCAATAACTTTGAACCACTGGTATTTATAAACGACAGAACCGATCCATGATACTCCTATATATATTTACGATTTCTGTCGTTTTCGATGCTTAACAATAACATTTCGTCATAAGCCCGCAATTAATGTGTAATATCATACCAGTTCGTAAATTGACTACAAACAGCGCATAAATACTTCTTACATATTTTTTTCTTTGCAAGGCTAGAGACCTTTAGGATCCAAAAAATGCATGGTGGTATTATGGTCATATCAAAATTGGTTGTAGTGAGAACTAATACAGCCGTCATAATAATTGCCAGCTTCCACTTTTTTTAACTTTGAAGGATTTCGGCAGTCATTATGACAGGTTTTTTTTATTGTTAGGCTTGTTTTGGTATGTGGTGTTTGGCACTTGTTACGACACATATGCACATGGACTGGTTGCAAAACTGGGAATTTTTGCCTTGGGAAAAGATGGGATAATAATAATAATAATAATAATAATAATAGATTAAATATATTCTGCAATCTGCATATTTTCAACCCATATGTATTTATTTTTCTATTTGTAATTTCTAATTATTGATAATAAATCTTCACAGACCTTTTGTATAGAATCCCAATTGAGTACATCGCTAATAAATTTTTGGACATTTGATTCTCTTTCTGGTGATCAGAGGACATATTTAGATATTAATGCGCAACGAATTAACTAAAATGCAATGCACTCACGAAAAAAAAAACTTCTTTGATATTCATTCCTGGAAAAAACTATGTTCTGCGTATATACAAAATCTACGTCGAGCAACTCGATATAGCTTCACGAATAATTTGACAGAGTGTTGTCACATAGTGTACATGATACAAAGCATACAAGTAGGATAGTATGTGTGAAAGCACATTGCTGTGACATGGACTGAAACGCAGATGGGCTTATGTGCTCATTCAGATATCATACAACAGATGTATAACAATTATATGAACTAAATACATGCGGGTTGAAACTATTCAGTATGCAGTTGGTGCAATTTGTACATGCAAAAAACTATACCAGCACATGTATCTATATATAAATTAAATATTAAACCACAATACTTCAAATAGTGTTGAGACCATTACGTGTCAATATCATAGTCGAAAATCAGTCCAAGTTGGAAACCATCCAAATCTTGACAAGTTCATTAATATAAATATCACCAGATATAACAGCAAGACAGGAATAGCCATTAAGCAATGTATTATTCATTGATTATCTAAAGAAGATAAGATGTCACATTGACACGGTAGAAATGATAACTGCCATGAAAAATAGAAGTGGGAAACAGTTTTCAACAATGTTAGAGAAGCTGGACCGAAAAAATGGTAAACAAGAACTATCCATTATACGAAACGTGGCGTGAAGGAAAATATCTCTCATTAAGACAGGTACCAACAAAAGTTAGCAGCAGTTAAAATCGATTTGATGCTTGCAACGTAAAGAAATATCTTGGCTCATACACACATTGTGTAAAATATGCGTTAAGATTGTAAGGTTTACACGTTTACAACATCATTACATAGAATCTCAAATCCACTGGATATCTATATAATAAATTGTCATTTTTACCCAGAAACTTCAGAAACGATCGTTTTGATTTCATTTTCGATTATTCCCTTTTCATAAAAAATGATTAGTGCACAATTTACTTATCAACCAGTATGTTATTCAGGCTGCATATGATGGAAGTGTTATTTGAGTCACCCTGTGAATTGTCGTAGGTTGTCTGCAAAAACGTATTTTGTGGCGAAACACGTTCCAGATTTTGCCACCCAGAAAACGCATGCGAAACTGACTTTATAATTTACTTTTGAAAAATTGCCAGCCGACGGACGTTTGTTACATAGTTCGAAGCCCAGAGTGCATCAGATGAGGATACACAAATGTGCAATACACATATGTGCAATACACATTTATTAAGATATTCATTTGCACCAACTGTCGAACATTTATGACAAATGCTTATAATTTTCGACAGTTTGGTTGCTGTGTAATAGATATGAAATAAAATTTTCCCCTTTAGTTTCTATCCACCAAAACCACCAAAATTTTGCATGCGATACCCTTTCTATATTATGGCCGTCAATTACGAGTTTTAGAAACTCATTACATTTTTTCTTGTTTTCCTGTTGAAATAAGGTGAAATTTGTTTTCTTGGTATTTAGTAATTTGTTAACCTTGAAGCATGTGTTTATTTTTGTAATTTCATCGTTAAGAGCTTCACAGAGCCAATTTTTATTTTCATGGGAGAACATCAAGTTAGTGTCATCAGCAAATACGATGCAGCAAATCGGAAATGATGGAAAAAAATCTAGCGTCCTTTGCCAGATAAGGATGATAGATCTAGGTTATGTGCCATTTTAAGGAAAATGAAGAATGCATTAAGTCTTTTTTCTACCTATGTTACACTGGCTATTGCTAGTAGAAGTTTCATCGGTGTTACGTTTGAAATTGGCAAATTGCGCTCGCGTTTCTGAGTTAACGGAGATCGTTTTTAACAGCAGCCTGTGTCTCAAGCAGCACATTAGTGGTCTATAGGGCCCGTCGTATCTGAAATGCAATCCTGTACATCATCAACATTTTGACAACATTTGTATCTTAAATTACTTTATGTTGATTGAAATGTAAATTATCTATTAATATGTTTAAAACCAAATAACCACAGAGAGAAAATATATTCACAATTTGCTTTAAGTTGTTTATTTTCCATTTACCAGTTACTGAAGCTGAAATATCAGACATCGGTGCTGTTCACGGTGACTAAAATATTGCATATTGCTCATCAGAATGCATCGTATTACAATTATATTTTATTTCTTACTTTGAAACATTGCGTCAAAATATTAAGCGTTGAATCTATCGCTACAACGCGTTGAAATCTATATCTTCTGATAGCAAATCCCATTTGATGTCTGTGCAGCTGCCTTTATAGTTAAAATATTTGATGGGCTCAACTTGCAATTGTTCGCAGTCTTCTTTGAATTTGTGCTCGCAGTTAATTGTCTGCGTTTGTCTTGATACTCGTAGGGTACAACCCATCTCCCCACAGCCTTCATACAATGTACGTATGTCCGTATGCCTGTTTCCATAGGAGCTGGGGCAAAAACCCAAGGAAACCACCGCATGGGAGACATGACAATATGTGCTAAGTGGTGATTGAATGCTGCGTACGAGGACGTGTAAACGCCGTCAACTATCAGTGTCCCGTGGTCTGTCAGTGGCACATACACCCCTGCAATTAGACCAGAAAAGCAAAATCATATAAACACCAAAGTGCATTGAATTGTAAACACAGTTTTTCGATAAAGATAAATGAAGAGATTTGTACCTTCTGTGACAACTAATTGATTTGTCAGTTACAGTGGAATCTTACAATTAAGGCCTCCAGCGCCATAGCAAAATGTGGTTTTAAGAGGGATAGAACTTAATTACGGATACCCGAAAGAGAATGAGGTGGTCGTTTATATATAGAAATTGTCTGTCCGAGGTGGTCTTAATTTGAGATTATCCTATTTACTTGTACCATCCATAACAAGTATAAGGTTGTAACCTAGATAGTATCTACGGTTGCCGTGGTATAGCAGAAGTGCATCATGTCTAGTAGGTTAGGGTGTGGACACTCTTTACCTTGAAACGAAAGCCATCCGTTGTTTCTCTCGGGTGTACAAGGTGTCAATGTGACTGGGCACAGCAGGGCAGTTGTCGCTACTTACATAGCCAATGATTTACGATATACCATGTAATCCTAAATTTTCCCAAAGGACAAGAAGGCCCTTTATCATATTTTCAAGAGGGCGTCCATTAACAAAAAAATATTTGACACGGGAATGAGGGAATTATATTTTATATATGAATATTGAACTCAGTTCGTCATTAGTTCTGGAAAATATAACTCGTAAAAAACCATCTTGGGGTCAAATCGAGGCCCTATATGCGAGTGACTATATATTATTTACTGTGTCCGTTTCCGATTGCAAAGATCGTTCCAAATTCTGAACAATTGTAGGGGTATGCTCTATCTTATGTACGTGAGTACAAATTTGCAAGTTATGTACCTTCCATAGCTTGGGAGACCACTGAAGTTACTCGGGAAGGCACAAGTTTTGGTTCGAAGGCGGAGTCAGCCAGATGAACAAGCACGAACTCTCCTACTTTTATGCTCCCACTGAACCTGTAATAAAGCACAAGAGACGCCAAAATTCACTACAGTTGTGCACTGAAACCATTACTAAATGTTGAAAATCGGCCTACGGTTTCTATTCAAAAATAAAACTCGTGTTACAGATTGGATTCTTTATGAATAACATAAGATGTATTGGCACACATTTCCCACTTGTATTCTCAAAACAACAGCCATATTGTAGTAAATAGTCATTGTAGAACTGACGAAACCTAGCAGAACTTCATAGTTTTTCGGGACCCAGCCTCACAATTCTTCATTTTTACCTTGTCTGTTTTTGTACTGGCGGGGATCAGTAGCGTCGCAAGAGTTGTGTGTGTGTGTGTGTGTGTGTGTGTGTGTGTGTGTGTGTGTGAGTGAGTGAGAGAGAGAGAGAGAGAGAGAGAGAGAGAGAGAGAGAGAGGGGGAGAGAGAGAGAGTGTGTGTTGTCTTTTTAGACACAAAGACATTTGAAAGACCAGAAAAGATGATTTGCTCCAAAACAAGTGAGTATGTGTGTCCGGAAATCTTATAGGTATGACAATGTACAATTGGTATTTCAGTATTACAGTTTATTATGGGTACGGCAATGTACACGGGCTACTTCAAGTACAACAGGGTATTATGATCTGTACGACAATGTTACGACAATGTACAATGGGCACTTAAGTACTAAGTGCATGATCAGTACGACAATGTTAGAACAGTGTACAAAGGGTACTTCATTACTGCAGTGTATGATCGGTACGACAATGAAACGCCATTATACATTGGGTACTTACGTACCACAGGGTATGATCGGTACGACAACGTTACGGCAGTGTACAATGGGTAGTTCAGTACTACAGTGTGAAACAGATACAACCAGTTGGTATGATCAACTGGTTTTCAGGAACAATGTTCGAAAGCCACACTTCACACAAAGCAGTCTCAGTGTAACATACTCCAAGTCTTACTTAAATGCACCCAACGTATCTCTGGGATGGTGGAAAATATATATTTTTTCAAATTGCTTCAAAGTGCTCTAACTTTAACTCAACTTAATTTCAATATTACTACATGAACCATTGTGTAATACCAGCCGTATGTATTACACAGTCCAACCAAGCTTGTGTACAAGCCTCTAAGTGTACATACAGAAGTTTTACAACTTTTACGCATACTAATTGGCAATATCTAAAAATAGAGCTCTGTCACAGCTGAGGTACCTAGTAAGGAGGGAGATGGAGGCCTGGCCCCACCTGACTTTTAACCACTGGTTGTGCACATGTAAATGAAGTTCCTTCTTGGAGTCACTTGTTAGAGTACAGCTATTGCATCATGGACCACCCCAATTCGCACAGTTTTACGCATGCTTGAGCACTGCTCCATGCATCTCGCATGCCGCCAGCGAGATATGCTTGCTACCGGCGTGCTCAAACGTGCGCGTATGCCTTTCTAAGCATGCGTTTTAGTGCTCATTTTTCTCGCATCTGGCGACTGGCGTGCTACAAAATGCGTTGAGCCTATCGCACGATGCTAAATGCCTGTCTGACGAGGTTGAAACAACTTTTCAAACCGTGCGTAAATTACTAGCATTGACTGCCAGTCATTCTTCTTATGAGGAGAACCATTACGACACATGGTTTCTTTGAACCAATCATAATTGACATGTTGACCTCAAACTACAAATAGCATCATCGAGGAACACCAGGGAACCGGCGATATCAGGGTCACAACAGCCAATGGTTTGTATTCCTCCCCTGCTCCAGCCAAGGCCTCGTCTTCACCATTTCATGTACAATATGGACAGCGACAAACCAACCAAATCTTGTAAAAGTTTTTGTATGTCACGAGCTGTTCTCTCCCAATTAAAAGTCATAAGAACATTGTCAATTTCAGATGCTGATCTGTCACTTTCTCTCCTGCCCGGCAACAAGATGTTACATTGGTAGGAATTCCTTCTGTTTTTCCGTGATATTTCACCACCCTTTTCAATGTAGTTAATCCAATAATAACATGGCGCTGTTGAATAAGTGTCGTTCTGATTTGACTAAAACTGTGTCTGTCCTGCTTTTCCCGAACAATTTTACATTTCAAGTCCCCATTGAAACGCACCATCTTGCTTTGGCGGTAAACAAGAGGACATGCCGAAAATCTTGGAAATTGTTTGCTGGGAAATAACTGATGACCCTCGCACTGTTTTCTGCACGCACAAGACATGTACAGTTAAGTATACGTAAATTTACACACATTAACCCCTAGCACTCTGGGCAGTTTTTGGGATCTGGCACAGCCAGCCATAGCGCATTTTTTATTTTGTTGCGCAACATGCAACGTGCTGGGGCAAAAGTGCTGTAACTTTTTTGTTATTTTTGCAAGTCATGCAAAATGATCAAATTGTCTTTTGTTGAGTTAGACATTCTCTACATTTCTATGTGTTTTTTAGTCAATTTAAACAAAAACTCGTGCCCTAAACCCTAACAACGTGAATATACCTATCTCAATGACGAATTGATCAATATGGTCAAGCCTGTATGAAAACAATGCATGGGTAGCGGTCCGCGCATTTTCCTTGGTTAGCGTCACAAACGATGCTCGTCCGTAGGCACGTAGCCAGACGCATTGATAGCCAAATGCGAAGAGTGACGACCATGCATTCGCATGGTGCGAGGACCTCATTTGAGCATGTTACACAAGGCTAGCTTTTTTTTTCGTTTACGCGCCAGCGTGCTCGACGACCTTGTAATTTGGTCCATTTGGCGAGAGCTGTACAGTACTATTCCTTCCAACTAAAGACAACATATTGCTCAAAGCCACACTGTATATCCCACCATACCCATACCTTATGGTTCCACTTTCACCTACATGTCCGATCTTTTGCTAGGTAACTGGCCTTGCCCCAATCTGAGACTAGGAATTCCTAGTCTCAGCCACAATTCAGATCCTATGCATGTATACATACCACCAGAAACTGAATTTGCTTCTGTTTACTTCATTTAACTGAATCAATCAGCTATACACTCATAGAAGATATAAATGGAGTAAATGGCAGGTCTAACAGTGATATTTTTTATGACAGTCAACCCTTAGACTCAATTGCATTTTTAATTTCGCTCACTAGGTGTCATCCCCTATACAGAGCTGAACTAATCTGTCTGTGTGCATAATTTTAAAGATATTTAAGATTTGAAATTAAAAATGTCCTCAATTTGCATAATTTATATTTGTGCAGTCTTTATTATCAATTCATCTCATGTGTACCGGGCCATAACATAGTAGAAGTTGAAATGGCATCTCTATCTATTATAGCTTTAAAGTAATTCAAGATTGAAAATTTTCAATGGTGCTACTTAGCATAATTTAAATTGCTACAACTCGTGTCTGTAAATCATTAGGTGCGCAATAGTCAACAACCCCCTAGTAGAAGTTGGATTGACGTCTTTATCTAATACGGTTTTGAAGATATTGAAGATTGAAAATTTCGAATACTGCTAATTAGCATAAATTAAATTGCAATTTTGGTGTTAAATTTATTAGATGTGCAATGGTCAATTTGGTCCATACAAAATAGTTTGGTCACAGGTCACGAATACAATTCTATGCATGTTTAAAAAACTAGGGCCTAGCCTTGCCTTGCACTGTTTGGTCAGCCGTTGAAAACAAGCACTGGTAAACAGTTATGCTTACGAGGGCCATCGCAGAATTAATGTCAATAGTGCAAAACTTACACTTGCTCGTATTTTTACTTTTGGATGAAATTTCACATGGTCCATCGTCCATATCTTTACTTTAACTTAGAAACAAGAGTGTCTCTTGACCTACATTTGGCATTGTTGTATGGACACAATTGAAATGATCTTTCCATGTAGATGTCTTCAAGATGGAGTCGCCAAGTGTGGAATAAATAAAATTCTACATCTTTGTTCAGGCAAAACTCGGTAAATCGGCGAAAGAAAAATTCATGCAGATTTCCATGAGTTTTAGGTGAGTCTGACGTACAGTCTTCCGTGATATACGAATTTAATGCAGGTAAGGGAGGGTTTTCCGATAAGCTCACGTCAGGGCGAATTCCATAAGCATTGACCGAGACCTTAAACTCAATGATAAAGGACATTGTAAACGGTGATCCAAGATTAACTGTTCTTCAAATCAGCTCAATCACTGAGGTATCCAACGCACTGTACACAGGATTCTGTCTTAACATCTTCACTTACGGAAGGTATGTGCAAGATGGGTTCCCCACCATCTATCTGAAGAGAAAACCAATAGGGTCCGAATTGCATATGAATTTTTCGCTGATTTTGGGCCAAATAAAGAAAAAAAAAAAAAAAAAGAAAAAACAAAAAAAAAAAAAAAAAAAAAAAAAAAACGAATTACAGATATAGTAACAGGGGACGAATGATGGGTTCATTTCCGTGAAACGCCAAATAAGCGCAGGAATACGGTTTGGTCGGAAGAACACGACCCTCGACCAACAGTTTGACGCCCTTCATTTAGAAATAGGAAGAAAATGTTTACATGTTTTTTCAACTATAGTGGCCCAGTCGCCATGTGGATATACCTCCAGAGGGTGAGACTGTCCCCGGGGACTACCATGCTATATTAGTTATGCCCAAAGTGATAAAAGAGCTAAAAGAACTACGTCCCAAGATTGGCACCAGTAGAACATGTAGAACACATGTCCAGCATGACAATGCAAGTCCGCATAAGACACGTCAAGTGATGGAGTACCTTGGAGGAAAATAAAATTACTTTGATACTCCATCCATCCTGCTCCTCTGACCTCGCACCACTGGACTTCGGATGTTCCCGAAATTGAAAGAGCACATAGCTGAGCACATAGCTGAGCACATAGCTGAGCACTCTTTTAAGCCCAGCCAAGACTTTGCTCAGGCTATGAGGGATACCTGCAGAGGTGTACCGTTTGGCTCTGGAAAATTGGACGAAGCGTCTCCAACGATCTGTGTCGGTCCATGGAGAGTATGTTGAAGGACACAGAATAAAAAGAAAATTAAATACGATATATGGCTTTGAAATAAAATGATCATTGACCAAAAATCTGAGATGGTCCTCGTATTTGTAGCTGCTTGCAGAGTGGCACACAGTTGGCGAGCGATCACAAGTTAAAGTCAGTTGATGTTCAACCAAGCAATTCTGTTGTGGCTTCCTCCAAGGACTATGGCTTCACATTTAGAGTTCAGTATATTAACTGAGAAAAAATTGAAAAGCTTAAGGTCACATAATTGGAAGTCACAGGAGGGCATTATTTCAAATAGGTTTGAGCAACAAAGAGTACAACAAATTTACTATAGAGTAACAAGAAAACGGGCAAAGTCATTTATTTTATAAACAAGGGCTCCAAAAGCCCCCCCCCCTTTACATCAGGAAAACCATTTTCGTAATGACACCGCACGCCAAACCAGATTCCTCTGTGTATAATATTTGTATGAAGGAATATATGACTGTTCCAAAACCTGATGGCCTCAGGTATTCTATACCCACACTGGGCATCGTGCATATTATGCACGATGACAATATTTGAATCCACCTTTGTGCTGTACAGGAAGCAGCCATCCATAATTCAGAGCTTGATACTTTTGAAAGTCAATGCTGACTTCCGTCTGATTAAACTGTGTGTTGTGAAATTGTCGGTTCAAATTTCTCTTCAGGCAAAAATATTTTGTACATGAAAGCTTATTTTATACTTACTTATAATTAACTGAAACATGGCTTCCTGTTTTACCGTGGGGGGGGGGGGGCTGTTTTGCGTCACCCAACCCGGATTACAAGTATCATATTATAGCTTCTATTACCTGCTCTCAGTATATTAAAGCATTCAAATGCATACATTGTCTGTGTCAGATGTGTTGTGCATGCGACGGACTGAAAGACTGTCTCACCATGCAACATTAAACAAACAAACAAACAACAAAAAACAAACAAAAAAAGACCCGTAGAAAAGGAAACTCAGAAAACACAACACAACACACACACACACACACACACACACACACACACACACACACACACATACACACACACACACTCACACACACACACACACACACACACACACACACACACACACACACACACACACACACCTTTTGGGCCGTGTAGATCACACTTGGGCCACTGAAATAAATTACGGACTTTTTTGCACCACTTGGGTCTCTGACTGGGTTTGGAGCACTGGCCCGGGTCAACCAGTATATATTAGGGAAGGGGGCTTAAAGAAACTTTTGTTTTTTGTTCCATTAGTTTTAGGGTTGTATTTTTTAGTAGGGTCTGTCAGGTTACCAAACCACGCATTTATTTTTGTTAGGCCTTGGGTAACTTGGACATTTGTTGAAACATGTTGAAAATTTATGTTCTTTTGCCTTTTACACATTACCTCTTTTGACGTCACTTTAATTTGTTACCCGGGCACAGCCCGAGGCACTTGTACAATTATGAAAGAAACATTTGTTGAACAACTGAATGTGATTTTTGCCCGTATATTAATATCGGTGTACAGGGGCAAGCGCCCACTTCACTTGAGGATATGACAATATCCTAAAAGAAATTGCATGAGTCACATGATTCCCCGGAAACCTCAGTCTAAAGATGCCTGAGGACTGCATGATAAGGAGTGTGGCCTAGGCAAGAACATGGGGTATAATGGTTGCATCTCCAAACTGAGAATTCTGGTCATTTTCCCGCCCTCTCGCCCAGTTTCTCCAGGTAATTAGGATCACTTGCCCTTCACACTGAATGCCATTTTTGTCTGTATCTTGGTATCAGTGTACCGGGGCGAGTGCCCAGTTCTCTTGAGGATAAGACAATAACATGACCTTGCGCCTTTGAAAAGAAGACACCTATGCGGAGGCATAATCTGGCCTTTAGAGAGCCCATCCTCATGCCCAGTATCCAACTTTAGGGTCAAATAGTTCCTCCGGTATGATTTTCAAATGAAATTCACAAAGCCTTCCAGGTGACCTTGAGGATCATGTCAAATTAACCCCAAAGCAGTTCTTATCTGGTCCTTACAGCAGTTCTTATCTGGTCCTTACAGAGGACCGACGATCATCATGCCCCTTTCCGTCTGAACTGTGTTCATTATATATGCACCCAGCTCTCCTGGTTACCTTGGAAAGTTGGTTATCGTCACCCTTTCAGCAAATTAATAACTACTACCCCCGACTGCATTCCGGTGTCTTTATGTAATAATTTATCCAATCATTTAAGAGAAGCTAACCTTTTAAAGATTTTCTGGAATAATGGAAAGAAAATCACATACATCTGCACTTGTGTCCCTATACTATTTGTGCTCTCATGTACTCTAACTGATCATGGTGTAATTGTAAACAGACATTCCAAAACATGAAAAAAATGGCAGCACAACCTCGTGGAAAAAATTGTAAAGACGCGGTGAAATACGTGCCTTCCAAGTTTACAGAGAGTTGACAAACATTTTTTTTAACAAGTTGAAAATTACAAAGCACACAGAATCTGTTTCCATGCAACTTGGACGAAAAAGACTAAGTGGTTTTGGAATATTGTGTTAATCAGCCCCCAAAATAAAAAAGAAATGATTAAAGCCGGAAGTTTGGAACACACTTTGTCGAGACACATGAAATATACATCCGAACCACATTGGGAGGATCTGACAAAAGGTATTTGCAAAATGGTCCAAAATTTAAAATTGTTGATGAATGATAAAGCATGACCAAAGACTACGTTGGATGGAGAACCAAAGACAAACTCAGTTGATATTTCAGCTGTGCTAAGGCATGGTGGTCTGTCGACAGCTTATTGTTTACGCGATGAAGCACTATGTCTGTTGGCTGCAGTCCTACCGAAATTAGGAAAGCCTATCTTAGTTGCACATAGCTCTGCTTCGGTGGTTACAAAGTATTTGTGAAAGAATGAGGCTGAATAGCCATAAACAAGGTTTCATATGGAGCTCTGTCACCTATAAACTGGGCTCACACGTCTGTCTGTTTCTCTGTGTGCCTCTTTTGCCCTGAATTCTAAGTCGGCAGTTAGTTAACCGTGTGTTTAAATGTTACAACCATAGTTTTATGCTGCAATAGCTTGTAAGCTAGTGCGTGAAAACTTAAACATAATGGACCTCACCAGAGCCATTGTTCAAAACAAATCTTTGTCTGTGTTACTATAGTTTAGAAAAAAGTTCTGGTAAGGTCTTTGTTATTATATTCTTTCTGATACCTTGTTATATGTAAATACTAATACCATATGTTATACAGGTGCTCAGTGTACAGTATTTGAAGATATTTATTAAAGAGGTGTACATTATGTATGAGTAACATGTTTTGTGATGTCTTGTGTGTTACATACATATACAGAGTGTTCCTCCATGTCTTTGGGTCCAATTGGTTAGTCCTTATTGTACTCTAGGGTCATCCAGTATAAATATATATGTTTAAATCAAGTAAAATATACCGGGCTTAGACATTTAACTTTTTCACATCGACTAGGGACTTCGCTGATTAGACTCTCCTCATAATGTTCTCTAATGGTCTTCATTGTTATGTGTGCTGGTAATTTGATTGTGTATCATTGTTTGTGATCAAATAAGCATTAGCCATACCTAGATACCATGGTACTGGTATCATTATGCCTGGAAGCAAAGATGACGTGGTCGGGGGATAGCGACAGTACGTGCCCAGTCGATGTCTTTATGTTGACGCAATCCAGAATTTGCTCAGGGATCCGTTTCATGAAAGCTACTACTGTAGTTGGCACTATATTGCCACCAAGTGCTGTGATAAAAACGATAAAGTCAACCAGTGGGGCTAATTATGCACGATTTATAGCAAAATTCATCTATTTGTTGGCTCATGTCTGTAAGCAGATTTCTAAATATTGAATATTAAAATCAATCGTACATTACAGTCAGCCTAAAACATGATATAAAACACTTTACTCGTCGATCTCGCCACTTCAACGTTTAGTAAAAGTAGGTAGCGGAAAAAGCCAGTTATTCAAGGTTTATAAATGAAGTAACATCTAGTTACAACGGGCTGCTATTACAATGTTTTACCCAATTTCAAAGGGGACATGTATGATTCAGCTAAACATAGAAAACATTTGTACAGACGAAAAAATGTTCAAATGTCGCAGTAGCATTCTACGGCTTTTAACAGCCCGCTGTGGCACTTGGCGGCAAACTGCAACAACCACGCTGATTGCCCAGTTGCAGGCGGCGGTTAGTAGCGTGCCGCAGCACCACTGCAGATCCTCATAGTGCATCAACACACACCACAGATGGCTACACACTGCACATCGCGAACAAGCACAAAAATGCTAGTTCAAGATGCGAATGTCCAAGTGCAAAGGTTGTACTTGTTATAATATTTAAATGAAGATTACAGAGACTGTGAACAAAAGTTAAAGAGAAGTTCTATATTAAACGTTTTAAGACATTACTTGTCAGAACTTAGTTCGGCATTAACAAGTATCACTGTATCTTCCTATGTATGACTACCTTTTTAAAATCTTCTATACATACATGTTAGAATGTTCTGGCCACGACGGAGGTTGGACATTCTGATGATGTCACCTGAAGGCGACCTGACTGTTGCAATGGCAGGGAAACAAGCTTGGTCCTTATATGGGCACTTACAGCAGTGATACCATTCTCCTTGTCGTGTTCTTCGGCAAGAACACTCGCAAATGCTTCGCTTGCCGTAATGGTCTTTTTCCTGAAATAGCATGTCTAATATGGCATGTATATTAAAATTTCGAGTGATATTGAACTGCTGCTGTTACTACTACAACTGCTGCTACTACTACTAGTACCACCCACTACCACTACAACTTCAACTACTACTAGTGATGATCGTGATGATGATGATGATAATGATGATGATGACATGAAAATACAATAATATAAATCAAATTTCTTAGAATTATTTCTTAATATACAGAAGATATTTTTTTTATATTCCAGGAATATTCAAGGAAATGACATTAGCTAGTTCGATTTGTATTATTAAATTTAGACTCTACAGGACAAGACAAAAAGTGTTTACACTCTCCCGCGTTTTAAAGCAACTTTTCCTTTCTGATGTTCAATTTGACTAAACCTAAAAACACCAAAGGCTGATTTATATAAAGTCTCAGGCCGGCTAAACCAGTCCACTGTGCCGTACGAAGCTTTCCTCTGATGATGTATAACCGGGCTGTTTAGATAGAGAACAAAGTTGCTTTCATAAAAGAATTGGGCACGACTGGATGAAAGATAAATTGGAAGAATTATCGGGAAGAAACTTTGTATGGCACAAACTGTAATAAATAGATTTAACAGTAAATATGATTTTAATTTACATGTAAACTTGTCTTAAAGTCAAAGTATGGTAATATAGACTGCTACTAAGATTGGGTAATTGCCCTAGCCAGGCTAGCTCAGACAACCAGACTTTGACTTTAAGTCAAAGTCTGGTTGTCTGAGCAAAAACTACAGTAATTGTTTGTAGCATAGATTTTTCTTAACCTTGAAAATTATAATGAACTTCTAAACTCAACCTGAATATCAATAGTTGACTTTTCGAAGAAAAAAAAGTTAAAATCTTATGAGCCAAACTGGCTACAGATTATAGAATTAACTTGTCGAAGTCAATGTTTTAGCCACTGGTGATTTGACTAATTGACAGTGCAATGTTAGGAAAGTATATCGATGAGTTTCGTTGTATGGTGAATAATCTTATATTTGTTGCAAAATTCTGTCTTCTTTTCTTTTGGGGTTCTTTATTTTAAAGAATTAACCCATCTTGAATATGGCGTAGCGCTGTTGTCATTATTAAATGAAGCCGAATAACACTATTAATAAGCAACATATGAGTTTTTTTTGCATAATTATATTTATATATAACTATTACGAGATGCTGAAGCAACAAATTGCGTGTGTATTTTGTCCTTGGAATTGCCTTGGAACGGGATTATTTTTGTTCGTTGAGGGTGTAGAACTGCAAAATTGTTTGTTTTTGTTTTGATGTGGATCATATTAGATCAGCATTGTGTATACCCATAGTCCTAACGTCCAAATTTTAACAAATGTCAGGCGCTCAAACCGATAAAAATCACACGCTCCCCCCCCCCGCCAACCCTCCCCCCCCAAAAAAAAAAGCTGCAACAGCTGTTTGAATGGTGCGCGAGAGTGGTTGGTCAGGGCGCTGCGTGCTAATATCCCTTTTCCGGTCAGACTGATCTGTAGCGACCGATCATCTCAAAGGTCGTTTGCTTCAATTTAGGGAGCTTGGGTACAGGGTGCACCAAGGAAAGCTTTTGACTCAGTTCACTAGTTTGGCCTTTCAAGAGTTAAAAGCGATGCTCTTTTGTTGCCTTCACGCAGCCTGCCAGGGTTTTGCCTTTTTCATTGGTTCATTATGGGTCTCACCTATGTGTCTCACTTTTGATTCGTCCTTTTTGCTGAATTTCTGCTGAAAGCGAATTCACTCAGTGAATTTACAATTGGCCAATGAAGCAAATGTAACAAGGCGCTAAACTGACCAATTGCATTGTTATTGGCGTTGATTTCCATTAAATGAGATTAAGAGGTGACTTACACTTGAAACATTTGAGTTCAATGATGCATTTATTCTCTGAAATAATTTGCACAAGAATAAATGTATGTATATCGTGAGGTAATTGGTGCATTTCTAATTGAGTATTTTACAGATTGAAAAGGTTAACAGAAAAGTAAAATACAATTTTTTTTATCTCAGCTCAAGTATAGATTCGAGTCCAAATAATGGAAAAGACGAGGCATAAATGCTATACGTGAATCAGGCCGCAAGACTAAGAAATTGCAAGGCTGTCGGCAGAACTTGTGTAAAAATATTGAGTAATCAACTTTGCGCACATGTTATTTTTTTAAATTACTGTCTTTCAGAGTTTGGCTACACAGGTGTAACACTTGAATGGTCGTTAGGAACAACCTAAGTTGCAACCGTGAAGTTAGCGTGAATATTTTACTCTCCAAATGTGAGGTCGTAAATGCAATATAATTAGTAGTTGAATTGTAAAAAAACAAA
Source organism: Hermodice carunculata (assembly GCA_964020975.1). Lineage (NCBI taxonomy): Eukaryota > Metazoa > Annelida > Polychaeta > Eunicida > Amphinomidae > Hermodice > Hermodice carunculata. The sequence goes on along the minus strand of OZ026612.1, from coordinate 96,126,294 downwards.
TAGTTGATTCATTTAGTCGTCATATCTCGTTATTGTGAAGTGTAATATATACATATATATAACTGGGTAATATGACTCAACAACTTTATAATATAGCGCAAAGAATTTAATTGTCTGAAGTATTTGTCGGGCAAGATGAAGTTAAAAAAAGGTAGATGAAACGGATGATGACTGTATTTTTTCTTTCTTTCTTTCTCTTTCTTTCTTTTTCTTTCTTTCCTTCCTTCTTTCTTTCCTTCCTTTTTCTTTCTTTTTTCTTTCCGTCTTTCTTAATTATTTACAAAAATGTTTGCAATGGAGTGTTTTTCTATGGTCTTGGGTGGTTGTTTAGCTATTTATCATTGTTTTGATGGACAGTTTTTTGTGTAACAGGCGGTACTTCATTTTCTTCCATATGAAGTAATTTATAAATTGCCACATAGGAGGTCATATCAAAGCCCGCAGGTGTCTGAGACCGCAAAAGAAGTCTTGTGCATGGGTAAGCGGACATAAATCTCGGACACCCTGAGAGCGGCTTTGTAAAATAAGTACTCTCTCGCCGGGCAAACAGCTTGAGCTGGATACTGTCATTTTAGTTTTTTTTTTTTTGCCTGGTAAAATAAATCTCCAGATGTTTTACGGATAGTGAATACAAATTAAAAAAGTATTGTGTTGAACATATGGATGAAAACATTCATATTATATAGCAGATCGTTCCAAAAATGTGTTAATGGAAGTCACTCCGTAAAAAACGTCTCCAAATGTACTTGAAGTAGTAGAGTGATAAAAGTGATGAATTATTTCCATTACTGTTTCCGTACAAGATATTGACTACATATTTTTCTCTCACCGCTATACCGTATTGCAGTGATTACACTTTAAATATTAATAGTAAATACCTATTTCGCGTGACACTATGTTTTTCAAGAGATCCATAATGTCGAAATTTGCGAAAATTACAGAAGTTTTCCAGACAGCTAACACAAACCACGAAACCATCTGTTAGGTGATGCGATGCACCCAAACCATCAAGGTACCAGGTTACCAGCAGCTGATTTAAGGATGATGAATTTATAAGTATGATATAGAAATACCATATACTCGGGTTATTTGAGAAGCATGCTGGGTCAGATGACTGTATGGATATCAGCATGAGCACACGAAAGAAAACCAATACTGCGAAAAAATGTTCAAGTGGAATAGCAGTTTTTGTGAAAAATTTGATTAAATCTTGTGTTGCTTTTTTGAGATATTACTAACCCTTATGTTGTCCGGATTACACTGAAATGTGATTGTTTGCAGATGGAGAGTGATATTTATTTCAGCGTTTGTTTACGGTTCGCCGAAGAATTCGATTTATAGTGGCAATGTTGATCTATTTGAATGTTTTAAAAAGGCCATTGCTAAATATATGATAACCGGTATCTCTTGCATTGCATAGGGTGATTTGAACGCCGCAACTAATACTGAGTATGATTTTGTTGTCAGCAATAAAGTAGATTAGTCGTTATTACCATTACCATTACCATTACCATTTCCATTACCATTACCATTACCAGTACCATTGGATGCTTTTCCCGATGAAGCCTTGATCAGAAGCAACATGGATTCCAGAAAAAAAAATCGAACAGCACGGTAAACAGCTGACAGATTTGTGTAGATTTAATATAGACATTTTGAACGGCCGAACTCTAGGAGACTTACAAGGACAAGCCACATGTTTTTGCCTAAATGCTAGACAGGCAAGCTGTTGATGATTATATTGGCAACTGCAAAGCGTTTACCTTCGATTTCTCACGTTGGAGTCCACGAGACCAACTGGTAATCTGATCATATTATGATTTATTTCAATTAAGCGACCCAGGTAGCCCGATGTGAATTTCCATGTACCGAAGCGTACAACAAAAACGATACTTCAGCCCCTCCCTCTTCACCTATTTGGGACAATGGTAACATTGAAACATTTAAACATGCATTTGGAACTGCCTGTAAATATGCTTCGGATTGCGTTATGGCGACGAATGTAAAGTCCGCAGTGTCGGGTTGAAAGAAATAGCCATATTTTATACAATAGCATGAAATATTTAACTGAGCAGCTCTCGGATGATTGTCATAATTATGAACTATTTAAAACACCATATGCCACAAGACGTCAGCTTCGGAAATAAGAAGCGCAAATGAACGAAATTTTAGAAACACAATATCTCTCTTGAACAAGCTCCGTAATGCCTTTCCTGCCAAATACTGGAACATTGTGGAGGAGTTGGAAAATGTTGTCTAAGAAAAGTATACCCAAGTGAAAAATTTGAACCAGATACATGGTTCAGACATTTCAGTCATATTGTGTCAAAAGGTATAACTGCTTCTCAGAGTCCCTTGTTCATGGAAGTGACAAACACAGTTAGTAAAGCGACTGTACCTTCATTTTGTGAAACGGATTACAGAGCTGCCAAGTTAAAGATTGTATTTCGGAATTACAAAAAAGGGAATTCTCCTAGCAAAGACGGAATCTTAAACGAAGTGACAAAAAGTTGTCGAGAAGCACTATCTCCGATTTTAACTCAGCTGTTCAATTTGATATTCACTCCTTTTTTTTGTCTAAGTTTATGGAAAGTCAGCTTATTGACGTCACCACTCCACAATTAGGCTGGTGAATTATCTCTCTCTCTCTCTCTTTCTCTCTCTCTCTCTCTCTCTCTCTCTCTCTCTCTCTCTCTCTCTATATATATATATATATCCTGCTGGGATACATGTTTATGTGTAAGTTCTGTTAACACTGTGTTTATGTTTTGAATTGTATTGTATATACTGTGTTGTGCGGTTCAGGTATAATGCCTCGCCATTGTAAATAGGTACAGTCAATAAAGATTCAATCATTCATATTAGAATCTGGGCATGATTAGATCATTACATTTTGATGCAAAATCTGTTGCAAATTGCATACAGTAATTGGTGTCTACTGATGGTACACAAGTTTATGGCAGGAAGTATTACAAATTGTTTTCAATTTGTTGTTACAAATTTCTTTTTTTAATTCGAACTAATAAACCATTAGATTTTGCTGCAGAAAAACATTAATCCGCTAATATGTCAGTAACGATAAGTTTGAAGAATGCAAATGTTAAAACCCACTTCTCGTCCCAACACTATAAAATGTATTTTTCAGACCGTAAAAGGTCAATATTTTATCACTCCATTTAATGATTAATAAGAATGTGTGCACAACCCATCAGACTACCTGATGGTTGCATGCCCTACTGCATACCAATGCAGAAGCTGATGTCTCTCTAGTGTTCTGTTAAAATCATATCATCCGTCAGTAAACTACAGTCTGTACCTTGCTTGCAAAATTGTACACTGTTTCTAAAATATTGTCAGAGGTTTTTTATACGCGTAGCTGTGGCAGTTCCTTGTGAAAACAGGCGAGCTATGAAATATGTGATTGGCATTATTAATTTGATGGGTTACTCACCGGATGGTGTCTGACGACAACCAGGTCACCATCGCTGTCGACGTACTCGAATAGCTCGATCACAGGCAAATCTATGAAAATATTCCGATTTTGTGCATACAATTATAGAGGCATTGGTCATCATATTATTATTTGGTATGGATGGTCAGAGTTTAAAATATACAGCGAAACCCGTTTTTTCCCCGAATTTTTATTTATGAAATGCCAACATGTATCGAACATCAAGCCAAACATTAAAGGTTCACATGAAGTTTGAAACTCTATATGCAGAATGAATATTCATTTACCTTACTGCATCCACACAAGAATGACAATTTATGTGTGATATGGTCTCGGAAACCAATATAGCATTATACAAACAGAGGGCTAAAGCATGCATTTTTGTTCAAGGGAAACAAATTTACGTAAATTTTTTTCCACAACTCTCCGAAGCCGACAACCGGTTGTTAAGATGGAAATTAGAAAAGTGACAACACAGTACCAATGCAGACTTTTAAATGGTATTTTCTAGGGCAACGCGTATCAATTCTTAAGTGCTCCCTTAAAACACCAAAGAGGGTTGTAGTACCCTTACGTAGACCAGAATTGTCCTTGAACACAAAAGGGAATGTTCGCACAAAAGGGTGGTCCATGGATGAGCATTATATTTTGAAGATTTTATGCATTTCATTGTCACCACTTTCGGGATGGGTAGTTAATAATTGTGAAAAACTCGGGTGGAGTGCAACACATTTTCCTGGGTCTTGCACACTTTATTGACGAAGTAACATTCAGCACGTGCCACCCATGTTGAGCAGCATCTCTAACAAGCTCGTAAACCACCAACAGGATAATGATATTGGATCTGCTACTCTGGGTAGCCGTTGTCATAGTGTACACAGTTCTGATACGGAAAAATGTGTCTTTTGTCTCTATAGCAGTTGTTTTGAGCTACCAAAACAAAGACAGACCCGGGCATAGAAACAACGTTGGGAAACCAGCTCTAAATTCAAATTGCACCGACGAAGGCAGCATATCAGCAACCAAAATTGTCTGCAGGATGGTACATTTACTGTGTATCCCAAAACCAATTAAAAATGTGATAATACCACCCTAGTGGCCATATTTAGAACTTAAATTCTGTGGTTATAGAGTTATTTTACAAAATTCACATCGCGCCAAAATCGAATGTCCATGCTCAAAAAGATTTTGACTTATAACCAAAACAATAAATATGTATACACACACACACACACACGCACACACACACACACACACACACATACATATATATATATATATATATATATATATATATATATATATATATATATATATATATATATATATATATATATATATATATATATATATGGGGCTAGGGTTGGGGTGGATGGGTGCGTGCGTGCATTGTGAGCGTCTGCCTCCATATCATAATCATTGCAAATGAAATGTAAAGGGTTAATGTGGCAACTATAAAGGTTATCAATTACACTCTAATAGCCGTTTAGCCGGTTGCCAATGAGCATAAACAACTCCGCACAGGAATTTATTACGCAGGAAATTGCTCCATATCAATCTGGATCATTTTATGTGCCTGATACGTGCGTGAAAGTTCTGAGTTTAAATGCTGGTACTGCAAATTGGTAGAGCATAAAATATTCATGTCTTAAGATGCTGTGGTGTTGATCACATAATAACGGGCGTTTGATTTCTTTTATCCAAATGAATGTTTAGGCACTCAGCGCACTTTATAAACATCATTTGAAATGTCTCTCTCTCATCCAGAACGACCATTAAGCTGTGTATTTTCCTAAGGAAAACATCGGGTCCTACGGGATTTGGCTTCTGAATCCACGAGTTTAATATTTCAGACAAAACCGTTAGTGAACCGCAGAACATTCTTTGTCAGACAAATGGAGAGGACATGAGCCGAAAGTATGGACTCTTTTAGTATGAAGAGGCCTGTAGAAAATTACTGTTTATCAGTCACAATACGGAAATCATGTCCAGTAAATACTGGCACCCATATTGCTGTACTTATTTATTTCCTTATTTCCACTTTTATCTCTCCGATGTGCTGCAAAGAATGATATGGCTATGTATAAACGCTAGAAACAAGCCCTTGTGTGTGAATGGTAGATCTGGCTTGGTCAAAGAAAGTACTTAATTTACAAGTGGGCGACAACACTACCACTGTGTTTGCTGAATTGGTTCTGAGGGTAGTTTCTCCTGTGGTCAGCAGAGGGCTTTATCCAGCTGATATCCGTCCAAAATTCACCGGGGGCTGCAGCAGATCTGAAAGGGCGAGACACCTTTTTGGGCGGTACATGGCCGGACCGCACTTAGCATTTCAGTCGAGTAGAATGAGACACAGGCAAAAATAAAAACATTTTGTCAACAATAAAATCAAAGAATAAAAATCGGGATACAAAAATGCTAACAAATGACACCCTGGACTTCTGGCAGCTCTGGACCCTTGATTCAAATGACACGGGCAAGCTTTTCACATTCATTGTGTTCAGGCCAGTAGGCCTACGGGGAAATAAATGCGTAGTACCGACCTCTGGATATGGTCCTTGTTGGTCCGCCAGTCATAATAAATTAAATAGAAGGCTGATGACTGAACGAGTAAGAGTTTGCAAATATAATATACTCCCCTCAATGGTCTGCATTCACAGGAAAAATCACAATTGTCAACATGTTTTCGCTGACCTGATTGAGTAAAGACATGAACGTCTGGCAGTCTTCCCAGTTACAGCTGTTACTGATCGAACCGCTCACGAGCTATGTCAGAATGCCTTCACACCCGCTACACAGACTGATGTTATTCTATGCAACTCTACCGTTGTTGTCTGCCAGCGTATTATCAAAGACGCACAATAAGGGTTATTCAGCAAGACTTTCACTACGTGTAATCTAGTAACTCCATGAAATGTCTTATTGACACTGTAATCTTGGACTTTTGCTCATGTTTTGGCCAATATTGACGCCATGCAATGTCTTAATTACACAGTAATCTTGCACATAAGTCGCCCTGCCTTGTCGCCTAATTGTATACCAAATATCACTTCCTCAAAAGATGACAATGGCTTTATAGACTTGGAACACAGCGTCTGCTTTACGGAAGTCACCAACTATCAGCTTTATTTTACCATGTATCAAAAATCAAAAGGCGGGAAAACAAATCGGTTTTCTCGGTGAACACGGCACATTGCCAACTCGGGACGCACGACTGGGTGCTATTAAACAACTCGTTTTGTGCAATGCCATTTACTGGCTGTGCAACAATCCTGTGGTGTCCAAATTCCAAAATATTGAAATAAAATGTGATTCATACACATAGACTGATTTAGGTTTTCAAATAATGTCAAACATACAAATGATTCTCTTTGAACCAAAGGTAGGTTCACTTCACACTCTTCACCTAAACGTGGTGAAAAACGATCACAACAATTCTGCCTAAGTGTGTGACATGGATTCTGAATATTTTCTGGCTTACGCATATATTGTTATAAAAGCAAGTTGTCCATAAATTTGGTAAAAGGTTGTTAATACTAGCTTGCATGCAAGGACTCAGCAACAAGTTTACTATTTGATCTAATAAAGTAAAAAGATCGATATTTGTTGTACTTATGCAGGTATTAGCGACCCATTGGTATATTTCTCTCTTTCACTGCTTTGATTTGTGGCATTTGCATTTTAAGAATTTCACAGAAGCTTTAAATTCACTACATTGGAATCAATTGCCATCAAACATGTAAAAAAAATCCATTTTTGTTTTCGATTTCACATTTAGGAAATTAGAGAAATACGCTACAACATGAAACAAAGTCAAGAACGTAAATGTAGTCAATGTACAGTTTGTTGTGGATTGCAACAAAACAGCTTTCATCATATTAGAAACAAGTTAAAATGCCGTCCATTTTTTTGTAAAGTTCTGCGCAATTTACACTTTTCCTGTGAACGACCATGAATGCGTTTTAATGTGGCCCCAATGTCCGGTACATTACTGCAAAAAGAACCATTTCAGTACGCCAAATTGCACAGTGTTTATTTTCATTGAAAAACACTCCAGCCAGTTTTTCTATTATACAGATGCGAGCACTATATGTTTTACCGGTCATAAACTATTTGTTCCATCCTATAACTGCACTTTGTATTAAAATATGACTTATACCAATAAAACATTTAATGAACTGATAAAGAGAGTATACCGTGCAAGGATTTTGAATATCGTCATTAAATCAGTTTTGAATGTATTGTTTGTTGTGTTATGCCCTTCAGTGTCAAGATATATATATATATATATATATATATATACATTGTAGCATGGTTTGTGGTCGATATGAAGAATATCAACGATCACTGGGTGCCACATATGCAGAACGAGTGAGCAAAGCGAACGAGTTCTGCTATGCGGTATCTAGTGCGAGTTAATATTTTTCGTATCCACAACAAACCATGCAGTGAAGGCCTATTTCAACAAGTTGTGCCGCATCAGATGCCAAATGTTCCAGCAGAGATTCAACAGTCTCACTAACAGCAGAAGACGCCATCGTTACCCGGGAAGTAGGTTAGCCCATAATCACGACATTAGCATATCGTATATCGGTACTTCCGGTTATAGGTACTCAGCCGAACAGTAGGCCTATTGTAGCACTTTCTAATGACTTTATTATAGGGTCCATAGTGGTTTGGCCTATACGATATTTATACACAAGTTTTATAGCACTGAAAGCGAACCAAACGGAAAATGGTAAAATGGTACATGTGTACATGGATATATATATATATATATATATATAAATATATATACCTACATTACACTTGTAAGGATGTTGTGTCCCTTGGGATAATACCTTGCTTATCAGGGCCATAAACATGGTAACATCATAAGTAATTTATCCTTAAATCGATACAAAATGTGCACATAAAATTTGAAAGGAAAAACTGATATATCAGTTCCCTTGATCAATTTAGTTGCATGCAACATACATGCACAAGCTGCAAACGTACGTTAAAAAATTACAGCATGGTATCTTGCTGGTAATCCTAATGTACACACTTTAACTGCCATAAATAAGGAATTATAGTACCTAAATTGCTTTGGATAGGCATATTATATTCAAATAGATCTGTAAAAACAAAAACAAAAATACTCTAACTTTAGAACGGCATGAGGTGAACATAGTCTTTTCGGTGATTTTTTGGCACTAGACTTACAAACAACATTATGGCAACTTTTAACAATGTTTGCAATAAACACGTTATACTAATAATATTAACTATTTAAACGACTGCAGTATCCTACTTTTTCGACATTACATTTTATCTGCAAATTTGTATTAAAGGGACACGAAATACACACATACCTTTAATGTAATTTGGGTCATGTGGATCTTTGGATCGGCCCTGAATCTCCAATGCAAGAGGTATCAAAGCCCCCAAGAAGACAAACAGCGCAGATTTCATGGCAGCAGCTGGACCATGTCAGAGTGTTTCAGTAACAGTCGTGCATATATTGTTCTAATAAGAGGTCTGCGCAGCATTATACCCTAACAGTGTGTTGAAGCACACAGGCGCAAAATTACCATTACTCGTTTGGTTTTTATGACATCCTGCATTTGGAGAGCTTGGCTGTTTGTCGGCCCTCATTTAGAGATGTGCCTGACACAGAGATAAAGCAAACAAAGCGCGCAATCGCTGTGATCTTTATTGCATTTTTTTTCAGATTCATACTTTATTTCATTGCGCAAGTAAGGGAAAGGAACGTACAATATGTATTTCCATCATGAGTATATATATATATATATATATATATATATATATATATATATATATATATATATATATATATATATATATATATATATATATACATATATAAAATTGGATCTGTGGGAACGTGAGTTTCCCAACATTCTGATTAGTGAGATAGCTGGCGACTGGTGTCTGAAAGTGCCAAATATGATTTCACAAAAAATGAAGCTGCTATTTTTTTATACAAAGAGTACCATTAGATTCTTTGTGACAGCAAACTAGATACAAATTCTGAATGTGTTTGCATTTCATTATCTCAGTATTTAATACGTTGCGTGTAAAACATGGCAAATATACCACTGTCCGTGTACTTTTTCTTTTCATCGACATACGCTGTAGTGTCATAATGTACCGTGTGTCACTTATGTTACATAGACTTATAAAAGTTGCATTAATTGTGATCAATATCTTGTAAATAGTGTCTAGATGCATCATGAAATTATCCCCAATCCTCAGACACCCGATGTAAAGGGGTAGTTTTTCCAATAAAACTAATCTTATAATTGATAGAAAGGTCACAGCCACTAAAAGCGTCAATATGTGAATCAAAGCATCTGAGGTTTAACTCTGCCAAAGAATTCAACACAATGCCAAAGGGCAAGCTGAATTTCTGATCATTATCGCTTTCAATGAATATAATATGAAGGGCAGATGTTGCGAGTTGTATGATTGCTTTTGTAATGCCCACAGGGATCCATACACCCAAACTGTGTATTTAGATGTCTTGCACACCGCGCTCGAGATATTAATGATCCGATGTTCAAGGGAACTGTAAATTCGTGTTCAGTGCACATTCTCATGTTGCTGGACAATCATATAACTTGAATGCTTTTAAATCCAGAATTGTTCATTTTAGATATGCAATAAAATTCTACGAAACACGATTTCAACGACCAGAGAGATTCAGCTTTTATGTATTTGCTAAAAGGAAATTGAGAAGGTGCTATCCATTTACAGAACTCACTGGAAGATGCAAATATTCAAAATACAGTCTTACTCTATGTAACACGGCTTCAATTGATGTGCCAAATTCACCCTTCATGTGCTGACAGGTAAGCTGGTGTTCGCTTCAATGTGCAATGCCAGGTTGTCACGCCGTAAGTGTTGGGTTCATATCCCAGGAGCTAAACACGATATGTGTTTGGTTCTTTCTTAGTTACTGATGTGACTTTGATGTTTTGTCAGGCCACGTAATAATTGAAATATTATTAACATTCGGATTCTTGATTATCCTGATGTATTACAACCTCATCTTTGGATATTGTAAGCATCTATGGGTTTCTTTTACTCAAGCGCATTACATTTGGTCAACTAAATGTAATGGTAGATTTAATTCCATCCAGTAACGTACCTACCGTGAAAATTGTGGTAAAAATTGATTTCGCCCACACACTTTGATCTCTTACATTAATACCTTCGTGTTGTTCATGCTGGTTATTTGGGAATGAATTTGGAAGACATAATATAATATGCATATGCATTGCTCACGGCCAGATATGATAATACTGTAGATTATGTGATTACGTATCAAAAACGGATGCTAGTTTGTACAAAATGCAGTTTTAAAATGAACTGGGTGATTATTTATGATTATGAATACTTTCAAGTCAGGAGTGAAATTTGTTTTTTCACATTGGTATTGGAAAGAAATGTTGATGCTTGGGCAAGTCTGAAATCTCTTTGCCGTCATTGTTGGGTTTGGAATTGATGAATATGGATCATGTGTTTCTGTACTATTTAATTATTATGTTTTCTGACATGTTGAGTACAAATATTACCAAAAGAATAAACATGCAAATATATAGAGTATTCATATTTTATCACTTGCAAAATACAATGTTGCTGAGCTACAGGTCTTGATCCATCTTCTCTCTTTTTTGCATCTACACTTACTGCAAGAAATTATGTGTAAAACACACACGTGTTCCCTGTTTCGCTCCAGAGAAGAAATACATATAATGAGCAATTTTTGATAATCTTTTCTGCAGTCTGTACTCATTATGTATTATACAGTCATTTACTTGCATCATCACAATGCTAAAGCCAACTTGCTGTTGCTTCGATAACACGGGTTTCTATTTTAAAATTGAGTTGCTGGAACGCTGCATCACCATAAAAACACAATAGTGGTACATTGAGAATAAGCACGAATAGAAAAACAGTGCTTGATAATCTAATTCTTGAAATATTCTGGTATGCATTTTCATTGTCCAAAAGCAAACATGGTAAAAATCATATACATTGAAATACTGCATTGAGTTGCTTGTTTTCCATGTTATCTACCTGCAAGTGGATATTTTAGGCATCGGTGTGAGTTGATCTGACCCATTTCATTGTAGGCTGAAATACTTTGAAAACAAAATCTTGTTGCAATGAGTTTATTTGCAATTTGTTCTTGCATTTGTTTCTTGATCACGGCTTCAAGGCTTGACTCTGTATATGCGGCATTTTTAGCCAAAATTTTCATTTGCAAATATCGGAATTATATACACTGGCCTTCATAGTTAAAATATTTGACGGGCTCAGATTGCAACTGTTCACCTTATTCCTTGAACGTTGACTGGTTGTGTTTTTTGAACGTTTGTCTTGATACCCGGATGGAACAATCCACCGCCCCACAACCTTTAAACAATGTACATAAGTCCGTATACCAGTCGTCAAGGGAGTGGGGGCAAACAACCAAGGGAACCACCTCATAGGAGACATAAGAACGTGTGCTAAGTGGTGATTGAAGGCTGTATAAGATGATGTGTACACGCCATCAACTATAAGTGTCCCGTGTTCTGTCAGTGGCAAATACACCCCTGTAATAAGAGCAGGAAAGCAAAATTATCTAAAGCAGAAAACGCAAATGATATCGTAGAAAGTTTACTTTTGTAAAATATTACACAATGACTCATTTACTCCCTGGCCAGGAACACGTTGGCCACTTATTTACACACACTCTCCATTTATGATAAAGTGCAGGCTTGCAACATGTACAGCGCCTGCACTAGGTAAGGTATCAGAGCGGCCCATTGTGATCCCTGCATAGAATATACCGGTTTGCCCGCCATTTACGATCTGAAGAAAGCGTCAGTGCAAGCTTATATATTTTCACCAGATGGTCCACAGGCAGCTCTCAGTCGTCCTACAGGAACATAACGTGGACGCTCCAGCCAACTTCCGTGCCAAGCAAAGCATATGTTAGTAAAACTGTTTAGTCTAAGTACAGGTGTGATCCATCTACCTACCGCAAAAGACTGTCATGCAGTGGTTTGTGAGGTATCGCATTCCATTTGCAAAAACAAAGGGCTGTCTGGCTTCCTTTGTGTGTAAGGGCTGGCGACTAATCTACGTCTCATTCAAGTACAAGTTTACAAGCTATATATCTGAAATTAAAAGGACAATTTTGTCAACTTCTGTCTTTCGCGACAAGCATAATTTAGTTGCTATCTACGTCACGCACTTGCAAGACAATACATGCTCATCATCTATCTTCTTTCATGAGGGGTACGGTCCGTTTTGCTCATTATATAGTTCTACAAGTGCAGGTTTGTCAAGTATCTATTCCAATTGCAAATGTAAATTCGTTAGTTATTTACCTTGCATGACCAGGGAGACAACACTGGTTACTTGGGACGGCACAAGTTTTTGTCCAGATGCACTCTCCTCCTTACTAACAAATATAAAATCTCCTACTTCTATGTCCCCACTGAACCTGCAATCAGACATCAGAAATACTTATTCAGTCTGGCTATGAGGTCAATGCCAAAGATTGAATCTCTGCCGAACCAACACGAGTTCTCCTTTCAACGTATTACCATAATAAGTACAACAATGTGTATCGATGTTCTTCTTATATAAACAGGAGCAACAGTGCCACATCCTCTGTGGGGTTAAAAAAAACAAGTCCAATTTTTCTGCGCTCCAACCATACCCAATCCAATCACAGCTTATGTCTCAACTTTAACCTTAAATAATTACTATTGTCACCTGTATTTAAAAAAAAAGAAAATTCAAGGCTAAATTCTTTTTAAAATTCAAAGCTGATTTTTTTTGCTAATTCAAGGCTTCACGGCCAACTGAATGTAGTAGCAGGACATCCGCGGGAAACCATAATGCCTTTTGCTTGGAATAAGAAGACTTGTTTGGCATGAACACTTTGTTTTCATCTCTTAAGCGAAAGCAACATCTTAACTCACGAAAGTAAATTCTACATTTTCGCTTTTCACTATTTAAAATCCGATATTTGCGGAAAGCTGCAATTATGAGAAAATAGTTTTACAATGATTGAAAGCAAAAGGCAAACTTGGAGCAGATATGGGGAGATATCAAAGTTTTGAACACAGACATATCAAGATTATATCACTTTTTCATTTTTTTACTCGTCGATAGTATACCACAGGCACTTATCTTTTTCTGTACATGTAGTGACATGGAGTGATTGTATTATTTTATTGTGTGTGGCGTTGTCGCCCAATTGGTCGCGGTGATGTGACATTTCCCAGATATCCATCATTTGTCCGAGGCTCATTGTAATACCACATAATATCTATTAATCAATCAATCAATCTATATGTATAAAAGATGGATTGATATGAAATATCTCGCTCTTTTCAATGCTTATATGATCAAACTATATAATATTGGGAAATTTGTTCTAATCCTACTAAACGTCCAGGTATTTGTTTGATGATAAGTGCCATTGGCTGTGCCCAGGTAACAAATTAAACTGACGTGAAAGAGGAACATCCATTTTAAACATGTTTCAACAGATATCTAAGTTATCTAAGGCCTAACAAAAATAAATGTGTGGTTCCAGTAACACGACCAATCTACTGAAAAGGCCCGACCCTAAATAAATTTTATGACACATAAAATCAAGTTTCAAGCTGACCTGCCACAATAAAAATTGATCAACCCAGACTGAAAGATTTTATCAAGAAAGTGGCCGTCGTCTGCCGTTATTTTGCAGTAAAGTCAACTCAAACAGACCATTTTATTCAACTTTGTCTGGAGGTATAACTTGGGTGGGGGAAACAGCATACTGTATAGCCAAGGTTTTTGATGAAACAGCATAGATCCAGCATTGCTGCATAGTCACGGATGTCCAGTTATCGTTATCGTAATATTTCGTTAGGTGCCAGGTGTCCTTTCTCCAAGTCACCACGGCAAACGGTTGTTAAAGCATTTTAAAAACATGACGTACTATCTTAACTTTAATTTGCCTGCTCTGTTGTGTCTGAGGTATCGTGAGTTGTAAATCCAAATGCGACACGATACCCTGGTAAATCATGCACGTGTGGGGAGCGCCATTATGAACAAGGTGCAATGCATTGTGGGACAGTCGCACCAAATTACATATCATTATTGATGCTCGGAAATATTTGCACAATATATACTTTGGGTTTCATGTATTATTAACCCCCCAAGATCATCCCATTACTATCCTTATTCACAAACCATTAGATACGGAATCCACAATTTTTTTCAAAATGGCAGCCACGTATATGTGGGCTAGTCCCGATTGGATATTTTGAAGAGCTGCTATCCAAAATGTGTATATGATTAGTGTTAACGGAAAGTTGATTTGTCGAATGCATGTGATGTACAATATATAATGGGACCTTTCCAGAGTTATTATTACCTAAAAAAATGTAAATACAATGCGCTTAAGTTACTAGCAGTGGGCGGCGATGGGCCCCAGAATAGGAATATGGTAGTCACTCCCAGGCTATGTATTAAACAGCAGCACTGGGTGGAGGAGCAAGATCGCCTGTGGGTCAAAGATGGAGCTTAGTGGAGAAGGTTGCCGAGATAGAGGATACAGGTGCCAAAGTGCCGTTTTTTATTTAATTGGTAAATTCAGTTCTGTCTTGCTGCCTATGAGAAGATAGTGCCAGGGAATAAATGAAGCAAAATTAAGACTAAAGAACGCGTCTTAATTTTGGGACAACATTACCTATATATTGAACTGTTACATGGGATGTTTTCGCACTGAACAGACATTGCGCACATCTTTCACCCCACCCATGTTTTTATGCATGTATGTACGTACGTCTAAGTGTGAACCTTACCGGGCTAATATGGTCCGTGTATCATTATGTTTAGAAGCAAAGACGACGTGATCAGGGGACAGAGACAGTACGTGCCCAGTTGAAGTCCTAATCTTCAAGCAATTGAGAAGTTGCTCAGGTTTCCGTTTCATAAAAGCCACTACTTTGGTTTGCACTATTTTGCCACCATATGCTGTGACGAAACGATAAAATAACATTGCAAATACTTTTAAGCAAGAATTCACAAGCTTTAACGTTATCCTGTATTTGATCATAAATATAATTATAAATAATAAATAAACAAATATGGGTGTCTGTAATTAAGATTGCATTTGATACTTTGTAAACCAGATACGTATATACATTAGAAATAGATCCCGTTTTACTCTGTTTGGCGATAACATTTAAGAAAATACCAAATAAGTAGATATCAAATTGCATGTTTTACTGCATGTATGCATTGACTGCAGTTTACCTCCTTTGGTACATACATGTTAAGATAATCTGGCCACGGTGGAGGTTTACCATTTGGATGACGTCACCTGCTGGCGATCGAACTGTTGCAACGGCTGGGAAGCAACCACCACCACTGTATGGACACTTGCAGCAGTGATACTTTTCACCTTTAGGTGTTCTGCGGCAGGTACACCTACAAATGCTTCGCTTGCCGCGGTGATCTAGCTCCTGAAATATAACGTTTTTTTTTTTTATCATTTATCAGATATTCATTTCAGTAAATGATGTTTAAATTAACTTCTTGGCATCAAGAATAATGTGCTTCGGGTACATGTAACAAAGGCATGTGAATACAAACCACAAGAACTCCCGCATACACTAGAAATGTAAGCAAACAAACAATTAAAAAAATACCAAAAACAAAAGAAAAACAAAACAAACCCAGAAAACAAAAAGGCAAACAAACGAAACAAACAAATCAAACAGACAAAGAAGCTAACAAGCACACCTATAAGCATTTCATTTTCGCACCAAGAAGCACATTTCTTAAGACGCTTACTTGGTATGGACCAAACCATTTTGAGAAAAGCACGTGCTTGGTCCGCTTATTTCCGTGACTTTATCTCGAAAATAACGAGAAGGATTGATAAAATTTAATAAAGGTGGAACTGATTAAAAGACAATCCTGGAGAGGGTAGATTTGGGTATTTGATAAAGTATTTTTATGAAGTTGCCTACTAAGGAACCTTCAGCTCCGAGGCATCCAGTAAAGTTCAGTGACGTTGACGCTATCGACGCAGCCAATGATAATATGGAATATGAAATATTGTGACACACCCAATACGGTGCGAACTTAGGAGCTTTAGATCGGATCCCAGCACTTTTGCAATCACCATGCATTTTAAATCATGCAGTCTTACCCTAAGTCGGCTTAACACGGGTCTGCACTATTTGTTTGGTACTTTGCAGATTATCTACCTGCTTCTTCGGGCACGAACTGTCGCTAACGCTTAAAATATCTGCTAAATAGACAATTTCAAGTAGACATATTATTCATTGCTGAGCAAAAATTACCAGCAGTAAAAGTTTTAAAGAAAGAGGTTGCAAACGCTATATACCTGGCAAATTGCTTCATTAAATTTTATTTAGGCTTCAGATAACCCCCCCCCCCCGATATTATGGCACCTACACGCATGTATACATGTATGACTGTTTTTAAAGGTGCGAGTGCGGGCGTTCTGGCATTGTGAAAACAAAGTCCCTACGATTTATTTTCACGAAATCTAGAATTTCCTCGGGGATTCCGTTTTATGCGAGCATCTGCTTTAGCTTCTGTTGTTCTGCGATTCAAGGTTTTAAAAATTATAAAATCTTAGTGGTGGAACTGAGTCGGTGTTAATGCAGTCATGTTTGACCCGAGGAAAATGATTATGCAGTGGTTGTAGACAATATACCGCTTAACTAATAAATATAAATAGTTTCATGCCAAACTAACTGTGAAAATGATGACTCGGTCACTACAAGACTTCTTAGTTTACCAACTAGTCACCAGCACGTTAAATCTTGCTACACCTTCTTCCATCATAATTTCTCAAAACTCGCATACATGTTTATTATTTTGTTATTTTTTAACCCACAACATGTAAACACCCATGTTTTACACACGATCTTGTATATACAGGCACTGTTATCATTAAATGTTTCCTGCGCATTGACGTTGTGGTAAACCACAAGGCCCACCTGCCGTTTAACTGCCACTTATGTCAGGTGAAGTGTGTCATGTGACCCGTGAGCCCACACTATAGTTGACAATATTCTTTGGAACATCATTTATTGTATCTTAACGTGACATAATGCTGATTTAAACAAGTTTTCTGTCTTGTGTGATTAATGTGCCACATGCTACAATATTATTGTGCTTATTTGCTGATATGTTTATGTTCCTCTGATCACGTTGTATGAAGTGATACATTTGTGCGGTTGTGCGGTTATCTCATCCAGGTACTGCTGTGTACTGCACGAATAAATTTGTCGCATCATGGATCGTACGTGATCGATGGATATCAGATATACAACCCTACCCGAGCTATTCAACTTATCTAATTCACAACTGACCAATGAGTTATGATTTATCTCCAAACAAAAGTGATTTTCCGTTCCAAGTTACCATGGCTAGCATCCATCAATTATGGATGGCCCCTAAGACAAGACATTTCTGCCATTTTAGAGCTAGAACTGATTTGTTGAACCGCTCACATTATCCCAGTACTACTAGATCACGGAATTCGTCACCCCTTGATGTTTGTAACTTCACCGCAATGAAACAGTTCAAAATAATATCTTTGTCAATATTCCTCGACCAGTGAAGCACAACAGTCTTTACCATGATGGCAAAAGATTCCCTGCTGTTCTGCATGCAAGATTAAGAATTGACCGCAGTCAGCTAAATGCTCAATGCTCATGCTTATATACTGAGGATTTTGCTAGTCAAAATTGAAGAAATATGTAATAACCCATCAAAGCATTATGTCTATCAGAGAAAGGGGGCAGTGAGCAAAATAAAAAGGCAGGGAGCAAAGAAAAACGTCAGGGAGCAAAGAAAAAGGGCAGGGTAAATTTCCTTTCTATTTTAAGCGGCAGAGACCACTGGATGATGTGTTTGGTTCCAGTATAAGTGTATTTCATTTGGCTTTAATTATATTGTTACTTCAAGTGAACTTTTTACTTTACTTTTGTACAGTATTGTATTGTTCTTTTGTTTGTTTTTTTCGCGGGAGGAATTCATAACACATAATGTGTTTTCATCGGTAAGCTAAGAAAAGTGTTTTCACTATCAGCCTAAACCTTGTATCCATTATTTATTTTGACTTATACTTCATTGTGATGCAGGGACAAGTCCAGGATTTAAACATCCATGGGCCTTTCCATTAAGATAATACATAGACGAACTTACCATGCATTTTTCCATAATTATTATACATGATGCGTTTCTGTACGTTCATTGGTTACGATAATTGTCTAATCAATGTTGCATGTTTTAAACTATGTTCATTCGTTATTTCTTCATATATGGATTTGCACTTACATATGTTCCATCAAGTACAATAAACTTCATGAGCAAATCTCATCCATCCATGGCTCAAGGTAAACTCGAACTTATAGTTTCCACAGGTTCTATACTATATACATATGTATATACATACATACATACATGCGCACATACCCATATATATTATATATGTATACAAAATATGTGCATAAAGTACATGCAAATTAAGTAAAAAATTGATAACATTGTCCATGTCCATTCATAGTTCTTACCGTCCTTTGCTAAGTATTCGTCGCAATATCAAAGTATTGAACAAGGTTTGGTTATATTCAAAGTTGAAATATACTGCTAAGGTATCTAGAAATTAGAAACCTTTGGCCGGGTCAACATGATAGTGTTATCAGGTATTTGATCACATACGTCAAGGTACTCTACTTTCATTTCAATAATGGTTCCTTAGATTTTGTATTCTATTTTGTGCAATTAAGCATCATGGAACGGTCTACATGAACAGGGTATGCTGCCTCCTGGGACAGAGAATATCTTTTTATATGTACACGTGTTATTGTATCGTCGTCAGTATGAGTGGAGTATAAATCTTTACCTTAAAAAAAAAAACCATGCAAAACAAATTCTGCTGTTCTGTTAGATTTGTAATATGTTGCCTACTGCAACACACCTGTTGTTTGTGACATTACCACCTGGAGTATTTTATTTGCATTGTACATAACCGACTTGTATTTATTATTACTGCTTTATTGGGTGTTGAATACTGTTCATGCTACAATGAAAATTAAACTGATAAGCCAAAACACTCTAAACGTCATTTTATACAGATTTGTTATCGGTTCGATAGTTCTGATGATTAAATAACATCATTGCTTGTGTGCAGCCATCCCTGACACCATACAATTTCTGATTATTACCAGGAAATTACGTACGTAAAACAGGTGGTTCTCTTTGTCTACTTATTTATCTACTTATTGTATACACATAGCTTAGTGTCTTTAGCTTATTCACGACGATTGAAAGTGCGACTCTTTATATATCATGTTTCTATATTCTTCTCCCATAAATACTTGTGTCGCCTGGATGATTTGTATTCAGGCTTTTAGCCATACTGCTACTCCAAGCCGGAAATATTCACATAAACCCTGGACGGACTGCAACCCATTGTGATGTCCCACCGTGTCATATTAATATCCGCAGTCTGAACGCAGCTAAAATCAGAAGCATAAAAACCGGCATACCTCCGGACTTTGACGCAATTACACTCTCTGAAACATCACTGTCAAACAATACACTAGGCAACAATTTGACATTGCCTGGTTACCACAACATAATACGCAGACACCGCCTGAGCGCGACATGCAGTGGAGTAGCACTTTTCGATCTAAATCCCTGGCTGTTTCACGGCGTAGTAGTAATAAACTTTGTTTCTTTAACGAGGATTGGGCAATAGCCATTGGCTAATACAGGGACCTTTCCTCAAGTACATACAATACCATTAAATACAATAGAACAACAATAATCCACAATGGAAAAGGAAAAAATAATGATATATATAAAAAATGAAAATATTTCGCAATATATAATAAAATAAAAGAACATGACAATATGATGTGATAGAGCAGGCGCATATAGATGGTTTAAACTATGTAGAAGCCAGTCAAACAAATAAGTATAGTTTCGTGTAAATAGGCACGTATAATTAATCGTCTTCGTGAGAATCAGAATTAACATCAGATTCTTTACCAATCTTTTTGTTTGGAGAATAAATTTCATTGAAGCATCCATTATTTTGCAGTTACACTCAAAAGACAAATTATGGTGACCGAACAAACAAAGCGACACTTTATCGTTATTAGATAAATTATTAAAATTCAAATTAAGATGACTGGTTTCGAGAGCTGAGGAGATTCTAGCCAAGAAAATGTTTCTGGGAACTGTATACAATGGACACTGCAAAAGAAAGTGATAAGTAGTTGTGTACAATGGACACTGCATAAGAAAGTCATAAGTAGTTTCAGAATGATGTCCACAATGACATATTTGCGAGTCTATCAAACGACGAGTATACAGATGTGCATTGAGGGCACTAAAATCAACTCTTAATCTATTAATGAGAATGTTTAATTTACGAGGCCCATAACGTAGGTGGCCGAGCCTAGAAGGAAAGAATATTTGTTTAACGTACAATTTGAAGACGCTAAGAGACATGGAGTCACGAACGGAAAGTGGAAAAGAGTTCCAGATTAAAGTTGTAGAGGGGATAAAGCTACGAGATGAAATTTTAATCCGAGTTCTAGGCAAAAGTCGATCATTTATGGTGCGTAAATTATAGTTGCGACGACCATTTTCAGGAGGAAGAAGATCGCTCAAGTGAGCCGGGCATAAGTTTTTAACCATTTTGAAAAAAAGTACTAACTTAAAGTATTTTCTGCTAAGCTCGGCCACCCTAGGCATTTTAAAACTTTAACACGACTAGATGTATTCATAGCTCCTGATACAGAAAGTGCAGCTCGGTACTGAACTGATTCGAGCATATCACTACTCCTGACTGAACAACTGTCTATAACCTGAGACGCATATTCCAAAATCGGCCGAATACCTGATGTGTAAATAGTTTCAAGAGCATTACATGGAAGTGTAAGCATACATTTCCTTGATCTCCCAAGTCTTGCTGATGCTTTGTTACATATTGATAAAACATGTTTATCCCATAACAAATTATGGGTAAGAATGACACCAAGGTGTTTGTGCTCTTTTACGTTTTTAATCGTTTCACCCATGAAAATTACAGGTGGGTGGTTTTCATGTTTAAATTTTCTAGAAATGACCATATCTTCAGTTTTTCCAGGGTTAAAGTCTACTTTCCATTTTACTCCCCAATCCTGAATGGTTAACAGATTTTCATTTAGAGTTATTACAGTTTGGTCAGTAGACTCAACAATTTCCAGAAGCGATGTGTCATCAGCAAAAATGTAAACTTTGCAAGAAAGGTTGTCAACTAAATCGTTAATGAAGACCAAGAACAATAACGGTCCACGGCGTCCCGATCTAGACTAGGATCCTATGGACTGAAACAACAGTTCAAAACAAGAAATTCTTACCGGGTACTAAGGTACTAATGATAGACCTCCCAACTCACTGGTATCTTTTTCGGAAAACTTCAGGACAATTTTGACTTAGTAAAAACTTGTGACATACAAAAAATTATATTAACGAGTGACTTAAACTCCGATCCTGATAATACTTCTGGCATAAGTTACATCAGTTTTGTGATGTAAATTTGTAATCCTCCATGTCAGAGAGCCAACATGTATAACAGTACCACAGTTTATTGTCCGGATCCTATTATCGAACATATACCGAATTCTATTAGGGATGCTCGAGTTTAACCCCTATTTCGAATTGCGACCACTGTGTAATTTCTTTCGATAGCCTCTTTCGAGGCAAAAAGGAATCAACATACTAAATATATGTGCGGGAATACGAAAAAGAAGATTTCGAATATTTTAGAGAATCTCTGGGCCAAGGAAATGGAAATGATTGTTTTCAGTCTGAAATGTCAATGATTTTTTGTGAAAAATCGATTACTGTACGTCCCTCTGGGTTATTTTGGCACAGCTCGGATCTGTGATGCGAAAAGTTTCGTGTTGTGTGAGCATAAAACAAGGCAAAAAATGATAAGCGGGTTGACTTGTGGAACACTTACATTAATCTTAGGAACCAGTACCAGGACAACCTCATAAAGGCGTGGGAAAACCACATTGAAAAGCTGAGTACTCCGTTCAAATACTCCAAAAGAAAAACAAGGCGTTGTGGCACACTTGAAAATACTTTATGAACAGAAATAATTGTCCTCTATTCCTTTTCTTCAGCACGACAATGGGCACATTACCGATAGCTCTTCCAAAGCTGAACTATTTCACAACTTCCTCCTGAGTCAAAGCAACATTGCTACTTATAGCGCTCTGAGGCTTCCGCCGACAAACCCACCCCAATCTTCACTACGTTCCATTGCAATAAATTGAGAGGAAGTCTCAGACGTTTTGATAGGTTTGGACGTCACAAAGGCCACTGGTCTTGACGACATCAACCTAAGACTTCATAAAGAGTGTGCACCTGCTATTTATGACTCACTGGCGCGTATCTTAAGTTTATTTCTTTAATTTGAAACATTTCCTTCCTCATGGAAGCAGGCAAATATCACTCCATGCACAAAAAGGGTAGGAACTTACACACGCTTTATTATGGAAACTATATGATTTGGAGCATCAGATTGTACTTTCGAAAATGACAAAACAATTGCTTTGGCTGTTCAAGAATACCTTACAAAGACAAAACGCTTTGAGAAAATTTCACTCAAGGTGTACTGGTAACGATAATTATTATATTTGATTTCGAGGTAAGCCCCACTGTCTGTCTTGTGCCGGTGTGGTGTCATCTTACATCGGTTAATTTAGGGCAGTGCTCTGCAACTCCTGGTGTAGGGATTCTGGCGGAGCACAGAAGTAAGACTTGTCTTGTCACGTCTGTCCTGTCTGCCCGTCTCGACAACAGGAGGTCACATAGGGTTTGACCATCCTCACTATTTGTATTCTTTGTGAATAAACCATGTTTAAACCAAGACGTTTATTTTAGAGCGTGGATCTAGCGTTTCACTGTGTACTATCAACATGTGTTTTAGTATATTAATGCGGAGTTTTACTATGGCTTTACTGTGTACTATCAACATGTGTTTTAGTATATTAATGCGGAGTTTTACTATGGCTTTATGCATTTTGATTCATACATTATTGGTGAATCTTGGGTTTTTACATGTACTTTTTGCGCATGAATTAAGTATTATTAGTTATAAGCATATGACATGTATACAATTGTACTGGGCCCGAATGAAATATATGTCAGCTGATTTGGTTTCCCGGAATAAACATATTGAATTATTATTATTATTATTATTATTATTATTATTATTATTATTATTATTATTATTATTATTATTATTATTATTATTATTATTATTATTATTAGATATACCCTATGTGGAGAATTGTTAAAGCTTTTTTAAGCTTCAGGATGATTTCATTATATACAAAAACGTGCAGGCACATACCCATGGCCATTGCGACCATATTTGTTTTTTGTGTTCATTAGCACTGAAGTGTGGCAGCTCCCCTCACCGATGCCAGTGTTCACCTGAACACTAATTATTTCGCGACATTTCTGCCACGAATATATTTTATTTGAACCTGTGTTTCACTTTGTTGCTCTCATTGCTTGTGCTCGTGTATTATGATTTGGTGTGCTTTATTACTATTGTACATATTGCTTGGTTATGCTGTCTTCTTTTATGATTTATTGTGCGTATATATATATATATATATATATATATATATATATATATATATATATATATATATATATATATATATATATATATATATATATATATATATATATATATGTATTGTATTTTATGGGTTTCTCCTTTTGGGGAATTAAGTTCTGGTGGATAACATTAAATGCAATTTAACCAATTTCTGTAATCTTTTTATCCAAACGAAACAAGGTAGATCATCCACCCCCATTTTTTGGAAACACACCGACACCTGAGGCTACTTGGAGTTACGCTATCTACCAATCTGTCATGGCATCATCATATAACATGCACTGTTAATAAAGGCAGTTAACGGCTTGCGGTTCTATGCAGACTTAAAGACAAACACTTTCGTCAGATTCTCATAAGGTTGTACACATCTGTGATTCGTCCTATCCTCGAGTATGGATGTCTCCTGTTTGACAATTGCACTGCAAACTTGTCACAATCTATTGAATCTGTGCAGTATGAGACAGCCAGCATCTACCTTGGTGCAACTACATACACTGCACGTATCTTACTTCTTAAGAGTTTGGATGAAAAATTTTGTCAAACTGGAGGAAATACTTTAAACATGTTCTTTTCTTTAAAATGTATAATAGGTTGACTGTATAAGATCCAAATGTTCTGGTTCCCACGATGTTGCATTCACTACTGGATGTCTATTGAGAAATCGCGCTGAATAACGCCAAATTAGGTTTACCACCACTCGCTTCGGCAATTCATTTCTCCCCTCTACTATTAACTTCCCAGTTGATGCTCACGACACTGATTCCCTGCTGCAGTTTGAATCGAAATTGAATTGACTTATGTTAAATGTTGACAAAAAAACCCTCATGCTTCAAACATGGTTTTCGTTTCTTGACCATGTGCCACACGCAGTTACGTCTTAAATTCTCCGTTTCAAATGCCCATCTACATCATGTCAATGTCCTTCCAGCCATAACGTGTGCATGCTCTAATCCTTCTGAAGATATAAAAAATACCTTTTGTTCTGACCTAAGTTTATGGCACAAAGAATCCGTCTACTGAACACCGTGTGTCACTTACTCGCTCCAGGTGTAAATCTAACTTTAATAAATCAGTATGTAAATGATATTTTATTAAATATTCTCTTGAAAGGTAGTGATTATTTGTCGGACACTGATAATGAATATATCTTTGAGGCTGTTCAGACATTCACAGCAGAATATAGACATTTGATCCTCTAATTTGGTATACAATCTACTTATAAGTTTTCATTATTTAGCATCATTTATATAGCTGACAGACCAAGATGGACAGGTGGATGGTGAGCTTTAAAAATTTTGGCAGTGAAGACAACAATTAAAGATTTCAGGGCATTAAACATGAAACGCCATAATATTCCCCTATTTTGAATATGTAATAGGTTTCTATCTAAGTGGAGAGCAGATTCCGTTGGTTTTGAACGATTTCTAGCACGCATGTGTCCTCGGCAAAGAACATCACATCACAGGAAAGATTGTCAACGAGTTCATTTATGTACTTATGTACACCAAAAAGAGAAGTGGATCCTGTATGAATGCCTGGGGTAGGCTAGCTTCAATAGGCAACCAAGAGGATGCTTGCCCATGAATGACCGCTCGTTGCAATTAATTTGAGAGACAGCTTTCGATCCATGAAACAATGTTAACAGAGATACCTAGCTGACGTATTTTAAAAAAGGAGGCCATCTTTAATTAAAGCCTTACAAAAATCTGGAAAAACCATACGAGTTTCTTTGGAATGTTTAAGTCCATTATAAATTTCATAAACACAGGACGGGATATTAATTTGCTTTCTTCCAGGAGTAAGGAAAATGAGAAAGGAGGAGAGAGATAAAAAGGTTTTAGTGAGAGGTATACAAATTGCATCAGCCGTATTTCTAAGTAAAGTATTTCTTATATTATCAGGACCAGGCACAGAGGAGAGCCTAAGAAAGGAGAGGATTTTCCTTACATTGTTGTCATCAAAGTTAATATAATTTAAGCGTGTCTTTGTTCGAAATGTAAACTGGGGCAGGGGTGGGGCGTCAACATGGGGAGTAATTCTACATTGGCTTGCAAAGTATTAATTGAAAATATTGCACCTTTTAGTGACACAAGAAACAAATTTATCATCCTTGATGAGTGGAGGGATGTCTTCATGCACTTTGCATCCTAGAACAGACTTTGGGAGACTCCGCCACTTCTTAGGATTAATATCCTTATCATCGACAGTGATCGAGTTGACTGCTTTATTTGCGTCTATATGAGCGAATAGATTGTCATATTAAGTTAACAACTCTTTAACGACATTTTTTTTTTTTGCAGCTGATAAAATCCATCAATTTTGTGTAAGTGTCACAGGTATAAGGACGTGGACCACGAGATACTCTCTCGAAGCATTTCCATCCTTGGTTTCTTTGACGAACACATTTTCTAATTACAGAGGGTATCCATGGTGTATCTCTAGGCCAAGTCCTGATTTCCGTGAAATGAATGGTATCTTTTGCAGTTGATAAAAAATAGATCAAACCAGTATGCCATAACATTGTCAACCGTATCGTACATTTCATGGCCAGTGTCCCATGGAGCGGAGGAGAATGCAGCATTCAAGTCAGGAAATTGGCCTTGTTGTAGTTCCTTACTGGCCTTCTGAAAGATGTATCCTTGTGATGAGAGAGAGAAAAAGAGCAGTATACCACAGAGTGGTCGGAGTTGGAAAGGGGGGGGGGGGCTAGAACACTGGTACCTAAGATGAGACCAGGTGAAACGGTACTAACTATATGTAATAAGCTGTTTGAATATGCGGTGGCTCTGGTAGACTCATCAATAACTTGAAAAAGGTTGTGTTGGGTTACCAGTTTACAAGGGATAAACCAAGTTCCCTTTTGGAATGTGTAGAGTTCCAGTCCTAATATCTATCATTAAAGTCGCCAGTTACCAGAAACTTTAACGACAAATAGATTTGATTCGGCAGCTGTCGCTACAGAAGTGGTCAATGATTTGATGAAGGCAATACATGCCTCAGCAGACTTGCTCAGTGGCCAACAGCAATTTCCAATTAATACTTTAATACATTTGCTGTTGTGGCTTTCAAGGTCCAAGCGTCTAAGACACGGAAGTGAGGATTTAAAAAAAAGACAAAACTCCTCTGCCTATAGAGTGTTCTCTGCGGAAGGACAGTTGGAAATTATCAATCAGCAGAAGCTGGTCAGGGTAGCTCTTTCTTTCAGATATAGTGATTACATCAAGGTGTTAGGGTTGAGCTAGAAGTTGAATTTCATCAATTTTACCAGCCCTTTTTACGCCACGAACATTCGAGTGACAAAGTTTGAACTGGTTTTGAGAAGGTGAATTAGGGCTGGGATTCTGGTGGCTATCAATAGACAGAGAGAAGACGTAAGATAGAATTGAAATAATGTGTTCAAGACAGTGGAATCCTTTAAAAAGGATGTTTGCAAGCGAAAGTGCTACACTGCAAAGGGAAATGTTTATTTGATTGTCAGCAGTGCAATCCAATTGAAGGCAGACTTTAAAAGAAATGGTCTTGATGAAAAAGACCAATGGTTATTCTGAGCGATACTTATACCCATTGATGATACAGAAGAGCATGGAAGTTCTGCTTGTGGGGGTGCAGGTACGTACATAAAGGTAGTGTATAAAGTGTAGCAATATCCTTAGGGTTAAATATTTTAAATCTTTGCATAGGAAGTCGACGGGTGAAAAACCAAAGTCATTGACTGAATGGATTATATGTACAGCAATACTATACATAGACCAATCAAGGTAGCTAGCTGACTTACTGACAGTTACCAAAAGATATGCACCATAGTGACATAACATAGAACAATATAACGAAGAACAATGATAGGAGGTGTAGTTATACTTGAACAAAGTAGCAGAATGTGAAAATGGAACATGTTCTGAAGAAAAAAGAAATTGAATGAGACCATATACTATAAAGGGAAATGTGTATATTAACTTGCATTAATCGACGAGAAATTGGACATAATATGGCAAAAAAGTAATGTTTGGAATAAATGTACACTTGTTCACTTTGATGGGCTATTATGAACAAGGTTGATGTGCAAGCGGAGGCTGTACATATTGCGGCATGTGATTGCTAGGAAAACAATAGACATTGATAAAAATTTGGATTGCGTGAATAAATAATTGCGTGATACGTAAATTGTGAAATCTACGAGTTCACCAAGTATCAGTAATATAAGAGAAAGGATGTAAAGGAGATATTTAACATTTATGCACTTGCAGGCCCAGCTGAACACACTGCATGTTGAAATACAAAGTCAATGACAGATTACTGAGGAATGAAATGGTCATTATACAAATGCGCACTATCACACATGCGCCCCCTAAAGCCAATTGTCCGGTACTATTTTGCGTTGGAGGTGCATGTTGGTACTTTCTTTAAACCTGTTTCCAACCTCGATACCTAATACATTTATCAATCATCTGTCATTTATAACATCTTTTGTGACAATAAAAGTTACCTTTGATGTATATTGAGGCACATTTACATGTGGAAACTTATTGTTCTTTGTTCCGGGAAGTAAATGTTTTTGTGGTTTTCCTATCTGTAGCATCAGAGAGTTACCAGACAGTTTGGCCCATGTGTGAGCAATACAGACACAGTTGTAAAGTGTGACATGCAAGTAAGCAAACCTGAAGGTGAGTGTCAATTATTGCACAGCTGGTTTTCATTCGATGATACATTTCCTATCAAGGTTAAAAGTCATAACAAGTTATAAATACCATACACAGATCATCAGGTTTGTTACATGGCAAGAGTGGGAGTAACAGGAAATATAATTGAAACAAGCTACTGGTACTGAGGCTGCATGTAGCAAGTGCATAGACTGGCACTGCCAATGATGATACATATGGAGTAAGTAACCAAATCATAATCAATGCTGATATCAAATAGGCATTCTTATTAACATATAGCAATATATAAAAGTCACATTGATAATGTTTAGCATAAGCTAGCATGAGTACATATCACACGTTTGTAAATGCTAGAATCATAATGTTGCATTTGGTTGACAAAATTACGTACCACAGTATGTCATAAACTCCTCACACAGATCACTCAGTTTTATCACAAAATTCAAAATAGTCAAACAACATAATTGAATAAACTAACGAGATTAAGGTTGCAGAATATACTGGCACTCTCAAAGTCGGTAATTCAGAAAACAAATAAGGGCATTTAACAGTCTTAACAAACAAGGGCCACGACAGAGTGTTGTTCTACATGAGTGGTTTTGTTTTATCCAGTAACCGTAAGCAATTTTCCTCAGCCACCCTGAAAAAATAGATTCACAGCGGAAATGGCATCATCAGTACTGGGGAAATATTGACCGACTAGTTCCATTTTCATTTTGTGAAACAGGTGGAGGTTTGATGGGGTTAAATTGGGTAAATAAAGATGATGCTTAATGAGTTGGGAGCCACGATCATGGATCGCTGATATAGCAAACCGGGGTTTGTGAACAGCAGCATTGTCTTGGTGGACCAAGACTCCTTTGTTAGGCATTTCCTATCGCGAAGCTTTGAAAGCTTCATTGTCTCAGTAGGCCAGCATAATATCTTCTATTGATTTTCTGGCCTTTTTCAAGATAGTCAATCAGCAGAGTACCCTTGGAATCCCAAAAGACTGGAGCCATTACTTTTCCAGCAAAAGGAACCGACTTGACTTTTTGGGGGGGTGGGGGGTGGGGGGGGGGTGGGGGTGGGGGTGTGATCATGGAAACTTCCACTGTTTAGACTGAATTTTGGTTTCTGGTTGAAAGTGATGAATCCAGGTCTCATCCATGGTTACAAATTGGCCCAAAAATCGTTGGGATCTGCTTCAAAATGGCAA
Organism: Hermodice carunculata; assembly: GCA_964020975.1. Taxonomy (NCBI): domain Eukaryota; kingdom Metazoa; phylum Annelida; class Polychaeta; order Eunicida; family Amphinomidae; genus Hermodice; species Hermodice carunculata. Next base: position 96,096,247 of record OZ026612.1, on the reverse strand, counting down.
GAATTGTCATGGGATGCCAGGAATCTGACATGGTTCTGATCTGCTGTCAAGAGCCTTGCCACCCATCTTGCAGAATCTTTTGTCACTTACAGCTCCTCGCTGATAATGTGCTCAACCCTTTCATGAGAGATGCCCACAACACTGGCAATATGTCGAGTGGTTAATCATTGATCAGCAATGTCATGCACCTTGGTAATGTTTATGGGAATGGTTGCTGGTAATGGTCTATCCAGACCCGCATTATTGTCAAAGCTCTCTCCGCCATGCTTGAATTCCACAGTCCACTTCTTAGCAGTGTAAAAGGAAGGGACATAATCCCCTAAAGTGCACACCATGGTGGCATGTATCAGTGTTGGAATTAGCCCGTTCAGTTGCAGGTACTTGATGACTGCCTTATGGCCAGTTTTGTCTCTCTCAGGTTATGTCTACATACTAATCACATTACAGTTGCAGTTCTAAAGTTTATCATTCATTGAATGATTGTACTTGTTGGTGGCAAAAGTTTGTTTCAATCCTATTTGAGATAATATACTTAGGCTTAGAACTTTTTAGCCAGCCCTCGTATTTGCTTGTGGTCCGTTGTTTTGCACAGCAAAACCCAAGTTCTTTCAGACAAACAGTAAATGAACAGTTAAAATACAATTATCGGGTTCCAATCTTTTAAAAATTTTTTGTAAGTGTGGGTACGTCTCTCTCCTTATAACATAGTTGGTCTTATCACTTCTTCAAAACTATCCAGGTTTCGTTTTTTTCCCCGGATTTCGACATGGTCCTTGTGTTCTTAACTGCTGAATCGATAACAATCTTTCCAACAGGGATTCTTGAAACTCTCAGTTCCTCGCCTGTCTTCGCAGAAAGACTTCGTTGAGGAAGTTGCTTTCCTTGATGCTTTTGATTTTCTCTTTCAAAGTACTTGTATACTAATACATTGTCCTGTCTTTTGGTTTCATTCCCTTTTCCGTATTTCACGATTATTGCCATACCAGACCCACTTGCCATTGTGTCAACATTCTGACCGAATGACAAGAGCACGACATGCTTCTATGTGTTTTCAAGGATGATTATCTTTCTATGCTCTCATAGAAGTTGGAATGGCTTACCCTGGGCTAGGTTCCCATACAAAATGTCATCTCTGGAACACCAGTTGTGCCCCAGCTCTTTTGTACAGTGTGGAATGTGTTAATCTTGATTGTTCATCTGCATTTAAAATGGAGTCCCTACAGGGCTGTGTCTTTGAACAGTGCCTGGAGATTGAAGCGACATCATCATACATGCTTAGTGAAGGCTTTGAATGTAAAGCCTGTCTAGTCCTTGTTTATGGGACGTGCCATTTCACTGTCAAACAGTATTTTAAGGTTGACACGTGCGTTCGTGATATGAATTTGTACTTCCTATCAGTATACTTTTTAACTGGTTCAGCTGTACCAGGAACCCTTTTGATTACATAACTCGAAGTGGGATCCCCCCAGTGTCTCTAGCTTTAGGAAGTCGGCCTAACTGCAGGCCCAAACATTCTTACAGCAAAGACGGCATTGTCGACTCCTTAAGATTTTTTTTTTTATTGTACCATAAATTGTATTGAACCTTATGGAGAAGAACATATACTGGTATCACTGCTAACGAAAGCTTTTTGAAAAAAATTATGGTGCAGCCTGTTTTTTTTCTCTAATGAGTGTACACTTTACCTGTATAGTCTTATTTTGTTTATCTCGATGTATTATGTATGTTTTTTTTCTCGAATTCAGAGTTTTTAATTAAATTATTATAAATATTAAAATAAACTCAATGCATGTGCTAAACTTTTGTTGCACTCAATCATGGACCTTTTGTATTCATGTTTCTTTGAATGAAAGCGTTCAATTAAACCTGATTTTTATTAGAGTTTGTGTTTCCAGCTTCGCAGACATTGTCTCCTTTAGTTGGAACAACCCAATGACACTTTACCCTGAACCAAAAGGAAACACATAGATGGAAGGCATCAATTAGACGTGCTTATATTATGGCTCTTCCATCAATAGAACACACCACACCCGTGGGTAGTTTTGTTCGGATAATATGGAAAAATGGACATCATGTACGAGGCTACACCACTATTTTCACCCTTAAAAACCTTTAAAAAACCTAAGTGTCGTGTGGCAATGAATTCTCCAGGCATTTCAGTATGTATCGTTGTTGTGTTTTCTTTTAATGAATTTTGATGATTTTTTTGTCTGAACCATTCTGGCTTTATGAACTTTCAGGCCACACTGGAAACCTGTGCAGTGCTTGAATCCATTGTCAACTTGTGAAATTCATCAGGAAACGCTTCGGACTATATAAAAAAAGTAGACCTAAGCATTTTTTTCGCTTGCGCTTAAACTAAATTCATGATAGTAGCTTGGTTTACCCTTATTTTTAATCTTAGACAAAAGTAATGTCTTCATTTATGAACTAAACGATGTACTTGTACTGCCGCCTGTATTCCCATCACATTTAATGCTTAACGTAGGTTTCTAGAGGAAACCTACAGCCCAAAATATATACATATTGTTGGGAAGCACCACAGTGTGGACAAGGACAACGTATATCAGGGTTGATCAGTGATCAGAAGATGACGGACTCCATCTGAAAAGGGGATGAAAAATGCAAATTCTTCGATTTCCTGGAACAGGGACACATTTACAGCAACTCATGCCCATAGAAAATTCGTTATGCATTGGACATCTCAAAAATCGCTACCATACCTTGATGCCAACTGCTGGAACCAACTGCCACAGCATGTCTTTGAGATACGTCCGCTGTATGTCTTTAAGAAGTTCATTTTTCATCACGTTTTTGATACAACTGAGCCTTTTGAAACATATTATCATAATAGTTTGGGGCTTGACGATAGGTTTGGTGTGACAATTGATATGTTAAACCTGAGACTGGGAGATACTCAAGTTGAACGTAAACATAACGCTGTCTTGGTTTTCCCAGTTGTTGTATCGGCCTGAATGTAGGACTTGGATTGGGGACATATATTCAAGTCACTTGACATTCATGTTCTGATGACATCTGACACATATATTTATTTTACATATTGTCTCGATATTCTTATTTTATATGTTTTTAAATTATGTTGTTCTTAGTTACTGGGCCGCCATGCTCAAAAGTATGTAACTGAAAATGGACCGCCAATGAAACTTGCCGAACTTGTTAATCACCTTGCGAACGCGTCAATTTGGTACTATCAGTGTCACTGTATTCTGTTACCTGTAAAGAATTTATTTCCATGTGCCCTTTCTTGAAAATTTAAATACCTTATGCCCCTCCCCACACTTATTAGTACACTTTCATCGTTCCTTACGTTAGGTGGTGGACGGTGCAATTTTGTTGGTGAGGTTTGTTTGGTCGTTACTTACCGGATGGCGTCGGTGGAAAACTAACTCGCCATTGCTGTTCACGTACTCGAACTCTTCAATTACCGGCAAATCTGGGGAATTACAGAAAATGATTATCAGTAAGCTCTGTATAGATATATACCTATTCCATAGTCATCACATCAATATTCAGTACGGTTTGTAACAGCTTAAGATAAGATGGCATTTAATAATAACAGTGCTCATGAAAATTGTTCTTAGGAAATGCCGAAAATGCTCAAGTTCCAAAATTCTTTAAACAATAATAACACCCCTCATGTTTTTGTACAACTCAACCAAGTTTCGTAGTGCAAGTGATCACTTTGGTTTAACTTTATTTTGAATGGTTATATTCACTAAAAAGTTGCAATTAATGAAATAGAACAGACATCATAAGTTTATTGGGTTCAAACGAGTTAAACAAAAATAAAACTATCGAAACAATTTTTGTGAGACGTGCATTCCAACGCTATATCATTTTTACGATTTTGTGGCATCAGTAAACTACGCTACGGCAGAAAGAAAATAAAGTAAATAAAATATTGTTAGTGTTATATTAAATGGTGCTATGCAAATCAAGTATAATTAATTCATGTCCACATGGAATCTAAACTAATGATGAAAGCTTTTATGGTACATTTACGTGGAAGCTACGGGCATTATACAATGTAAAATCGATATAAAATTGACGTCCGTCACAGGCTTTTCTACTTCTCGCAAGTTTCCGGTAACACGCTTTTGTATTTAGATGTTACCGTTATTTCATGCGCTCTTCAAAGTTTGTATGACATATTTTTTACCAATCAGGCAGGTCTGAGTCAAATTCTGTTACACAAAATTGAAAGCCTTACTTTAAGGCTTATTCTGAAATATTAGTCATTTCAATATTTTTTCAACGCCAAAACACACAAGATTGTTCAAATTAAAGTTAACCTTTAAGAAGTATCGTTGTTTTCACGCAATGTTACTTGCCGTTTAATGTCAACAGCTTGCTCTCAATTGTAAGTGTGCCACGAACAACTTTTCATGTCACCTGTTACGTTGTAACTACACCTAGCAAAGAACGATGGGATCAGATATTAAGGTAGAGGGTTTCGAGTCAATATATCTGGTACCCTGATTCATACAGGGTCATGCCCTATTGCCTCCCAATTATTTTACACAATAAAGACAAGGAACCGCCAAATTGCAGAACCTTAATTGTTAACCTTATTGAAAACATTTAGTTTTAGTTGTACTTGAACATATCTGTAAGTTCCATTTTGGCTATAATGTACAATTTACAAAAACTCAGTAATGCTACAAATAATTAAATTAAAATAGTTCGAAATTTATAAACTATATTTTATACGTCCGTACCGTGAAACATGTGTAGGTTCATGATATTAATTTGCATTATATCAATTAACTTACTCTTAATGTAATCTTGGTCTACTGGCTCTTTCGCTCTGCATTGAATCTCCCCGGCAAGAGCTAACAAAGCTCCAAAGAAGGCAAGCAGCGGAAATCTCATAGCTGCAATATAAGTATGTCTCACTGCTCCAGTTGTAAGCATACATATGTTGTTTTATTAGATATACTCGCAACTTTATACTCATTGTGACAGGGCATGTAATCAGTCGCAACCGGCAAAATTATTATTTCTCTTTTACCTAAAATGACATCCGGCAATTCCATGGCGTGGCTGCACGTTGGACGACATCACAATACACATGGACCGATCAAAGTGTACCACCATTAAACTTTTCTGCTTTGACATCAACGGTATAATGTTTTCACCTATTGGCACTTCATTCCTCTGTACAATCATGGAGGTACCTCCATGGTACAATAAACTTAGAAACATACGATAACTTAATTATACGTATCCAACTATTGTTATGCATCGATTCAAGTTGTCTGAATATTAACCCTGGTGGTACAAATGGACACTGGTCTGAAGTTTGTGTGCATGGGCAAATTGAACATGGTGCGAACAACAACATTTAGCGCCACAAAAGTAAATTTGCATACTTATAAGTGAAAATAGCTTGGAGAATACCCGTAGAAATTATCTTACAGAAGCCTGGAAGTGCGTCCGAGAAACAACCAATGGTGCTTAATGGGCACCTACTGGTAAACTGGTTTCCTATTTGTATATATTGACTTGCATTATATGAGCCACATAATATTTTATATACTGAATGTGGTCTTGCGTGAACGCACCGCGGTTCCCCCAGTCCTCTGGTGCCTCAGTGCCAGTATATTCAATAAATTAAATCAATTTGTATGTACAATGTATGATCTATGTGCTCTACATCTGCACAGTAACAGGCCATAGAACTTGCTCTTTAGAAATTGTAGTGATTCTACATACTACGAAGAATGTTTTGTCGCCCTGCGAAACAAAATTATAGATATTAGTTTACGTTTTGACTTGAAATTCCACACATAATTCCTTTTTCCTTATTTGAATATTTTATTCCATGTGCATGTAACTTGTGCCGATGAAACTGCACTATTTTCATCCGTTTGACATTAAAGGTTATCTTGATTGAATGGGCACCACAAAGAAGTAAGTTGATGTTTAGGGTGGTAAGATGACATCTGAAAACAAAAATGTTAAATTTCATTTTAGAATACTACTTTTTAGCTCCACCACATTTGCTGCAGGAAAGTGCGTGTATAATCTCCCCTCGTGGCCCCATGTGAGAAAATGTTAGTGACGTCACAAAACACACCCCGTTGGCTGGGATGAATGTTTTTTAAGCCAGATGCCTTCAGTTAACCAAGTCTCATGGCAGATACAGCAGAGCATAGTGTTTCCGGAAGTCTGAATTAAATTTTTCATGTACGTGGTCTGATGAGGATGAGGAAGAATTAACAAGAAAAGCTTTAACAGCAGAGGAAAGGATAATCCAGCCTTACCGACATAAACGGGACGCCCAGAACCCTGCCGTCATTACTAGTACGGGGTGGGGGGTGGGGTGGGGTGCAGCCGTTGGACAGCCAGACGATCTCATAGCTGTCAACTCGCTAGTTTTCAGCGGGAGTCCCGTTTTGGAGACTCGAAAGTCTAAAAGTTCCTAAAATGACAGGGATTTTGATGCAAAATTGAATACATTCTTTAATTCCATGCACCTTTTACAGCAACCTCCCGGTTATTCGCCTGTGCGGGTTGGCATGCGATCCTAACTTGCCATCTGGGCAATGATAATTGGTTGCACAGAGATATTTCCTATAAAAAATACTGGCTCAACTGGAATATACGGGCATTGTAGAAATGAAGAATAATAACTCTTTTGGTATAAATGTATTAATGCGCAATAATTAAAAGACTTCATTCAACAAGAACAAGTATGCATGTAATAAATTGGAATTTGTGTCAGGGTGGGCCAGGTTTTCAAGTGTTTCAAATTCTAGCATTCACGGAAAACACCTATGGCCTACTCCTACGGCAAGTAAAAGTCTGTATAAAGAGTTCATCTTGCCGTTCAATCTGTATGGTCTGGGGATGATTAAATTTATGAATGGCTTTCAGTATTAAAACTCCTACTTGGCAGTAGCCTCGCGATCCTCAGAGGGCCGTGAGTTACGTTTCTGTATACATCGGTCATCCGTACATGTGCTTATGATCCTTAATTTCAGATCGTTAACATTGGTAAATATTTTCTTCTGACTGACTTTTTTTTGCAAGTCTACATTAACGACAAAGATACAAGAGATGGATTTTTTACACCCAATTATTGGGAGCTGGCCGTGGACTGTCACAAAGAGTGGCGCTTGACTAAAAGAGATCAAAGGCCTGCCGCCCACTGGTCTTGGCAGCTGCGCAAATGGGGCGTGCAAGTGGTAGCTATTCAAACAAGTGTTATCTGGTTATATGATTAAACGCCTCGCAATGTACAGCAGAAATGGACATACACATCACAGTGGCCAGCAAGCTCAATCAGGGACCTGTTACAGACTGTTCAACCCTAGACATGGGTATGGGACAAGATCGATCCTTGTTTGCCCATGTTTTCCGCATTTCCCATCAATTGAATCAAAACGGTCAAACAGACTGACGTTTTGTTACAATGTAATACTTTTTCACAATATCCCAGACCGGCGTTGTCACTGTGACAATCGATCGATAACTATGTGATACTTAAACAGTGGTAGAACTATTAGACCTATATATTGCTGTAATGCAAGCTTTGAAATCAGAATCATACTCACGATTAATTTGTACATACTGTAATAAAAAATGAATTAGTGTTCCTGCATGGTTTCATGAGTAATGCCTAATTTTCCGATGGGACTGCATATGGCAACAGCAGTAGTGTTTTCCCCAAAAATCTAAACATCGACACAGAAGACGAATCAGAGTCACTTTTCCACAATGTGTTCGCTACATACGGTGGCTGGCTGAAAGTTTCTAAGCCTATGGCTGTAAAGACCCGTACAAAGTCGATGGAATCAGCTGCACGTTTGGTTTGCAACCAGCTGGTTAGAAAACAAATGAGATTCAAAGGACTGAAATCTACACGAAACTGATTAAGGATGACATTCAACTTTCTCGGCCCGCACCAGAGATAGCTACGCTTGAGTGGAAACAAAGGGGCTTTTAACATGACGCTTGGAAGAAAGTAACCCTGGTGCATTGCGAACCTCCAGCAGAAAACAATTCCAAAGTTTGGTTGTGGGAGAAAAGAACCCTTTTGGAAAAACTTTTATTCTACTTATTGAAGTCCTATCACGTATATTTCTCATAGTTGTACTTTGCATTATTTTCAACTGGTAATAATTCTCTCATTAACGATGGTCACATCGATCTAACCAGCTTGAAGTGAAAAGTTAATTTTAGGTATTTGTGCCTGTCAGCGACAGTAGGCCAGCCAAGACAGACTAGTACTTTTGCTTGGTTGGAGGTTCTCATGGCACCGAAAACTAACAGTGTGGCTCTATATTCCACTGCTTCAAGCACAGCGATTCCAATTATGGAAGCGGCGCATTCAAGGATTGGACAAATAGATGAAACGTATATACTTTCAAGAGCCATTTGAGGTAATTTATACACACATGTTCTAATTTCCCCAAGCGTGTAGCTGCTTTATTACAAGTCCCACGAAAGATTTGGGTAAGGATAAAGCCGAGATGTTTATGGTTTTTAAATGCTTTTGTCCATGAATTTAAGCTTTTGGTATAATCCTTTTCTCCCTTTATCAGGATTGAAATCGATTTTGCATTTCTTGCCCTAATCCTGAACTATCAATAAATTTTTATTCAAACTAACAGCCATTGCTTCGGGAATACCTACTACCTCCATAAGTGATGTGTCTTCTGCAAAAAGGTTAATTTTGAAAACAAAAAATATCATCCACTGAATCATTAAAGAACACTAAAAACAGCAATGGGTCCAAAACGCTCCCTTAGGGTACTTTGTTTTTACCCATTTTGACGCTGTATCGTCAACAACCACCCTTTGTTTTCTATTTTTAGTAGGACTTGCTCCAAGATAACAGTAGTTCTTTTACACCATACTGTTTTAACCTCAGTATAAGAGCTCGGAAAACAACTCTGTCAAAAGCCTTTGACACGTCTTAAAACACTTATCTAACATCTTTGTCTTTGTCCAAGGCTGAACTTGTCTCATACACTATGAGAATGAGTGATTCACTGTACCATCTAGTGTCTTAAACCCTGAATAATATGCTGTAAGCAGCTTATTGTCACTTAGGAAATTATGTAGTCTTTTAAATATCACACCTTTAAAAACCTTTGCCTCCTTCCAGTTGTCACGAAAGCATGATTTGACAGGGACATATTAAAGAGTTTCGTTAAAGGATATGCAGTATAAGGGCCGTAAAACCTTGTTAGGCATATTATCAGAACCACCGGACTTTGATATCTGTGTCTTTTAAGTATATTCAAAAATTCCTCTGCCAGAATGATAAAATCACCAAATACTAAATCAGTTGACGGGATCCTCACCATCATCTATGTTCCATTGCAAGCTAAAGTAGTAATTAAGTGCTGTGGCTTTTTCCTCCGGTTCAAACAAAAAAATTGCCGTTGTCAAACAGGAGGGTGTCTTTATTTGAGAAGCCCATTCACAAGTACTTTTTTAGTAGCCCACCATTTATTTGCTTCGGAGGACTGATCAGACAAAATATTTTACACTTTACTGTAGTAATCACGTTTTTCTTTTTAAACAAATTAAAAAAAAAAACAATTTTGCAAATGACGATAACAAGTCCAGTCGTTATCCTTACCAGTTCTTTTGGCTTTTTTGTAAACCCTATTCCTTTCACGCATTTTACACCTTAGTACTTCCATCATAAATGGCTTTATTCCTAAGAAGTATTGTTTAATCTTTATGCGGTACACATTTAGAAACTATGTCCTTCAGAAATTTTGAAATAGCCAGACTAATATCAGTTACGTTTTCATCTATGAAAAATGTATCCCAGGGAGCCAAAGTTAGAGAATTTTGAAATTTTACGGTATCGATTTAAATGTAGTTCTAGATATTCCTTTTACATGCGTTGAGTTTACCAAGACATATATCGGTCGAAACTAACAGTGGTTCGTGATTGGAAGTGGATATGGGTTCCAGGTTTGTTAAGTTACAATTCAGAATATCCTATACAACAAAGACAAGATCCAATAGAGACTAAGCTCTTGTCGGATGGACAACCAGCTGCGCTAAATGAAGACCCTTGTATGTGTTTACAAACTGCCAATCAAAGAGTGAGCAACAATTTTCATTTCATTTTTCAATGTGATATACCTGGGAGGTTGAAGTCACCTGTCACAAAAAATAACATGCAGACTCCCAGTCATAAGTTAAGCCACAGAGTCATGAAAAGTATCAAAAAACATCCGACACTGGTTTGCAACTTGACCATGTAGTCTGTAAAAGGTAGCAACCAAAATTCACACTGGTGAAAAAAAAGCTCCACCCAGAGAGATTCAATTACTGATGATAAAGATCACGCCTGTCTTAGCACTCGTATTGTCACCCACATATAATTTTGGAGTAAGCCGAATAGGAAAACATGAGTCCATCGATTTCATTATCTTCTGGCCATTTGGTTACCACAATAAACAAATTAAACGGTGGTCCTGATCTTGGCAGGCGGTTGACACAAGAATTACTAGCAGCACACTTGAAATGTTACAGTTAGTTGCTTGCTTTTGCTACGTACGGCAGTGGGTTCTAGAAAGCAGCCGACTACTATCCAAACTTTGGTGGAGTATTTATCATGCACTTGTCAACAGACATGAATGTGCTCGAGCCAGCTAAACCATGTTACTGGCTTTTCGTCCCTTTTTTATAACATAGTTTTTTATTTTTAAGGTCCATGTTTCGCGACAAGAAAGATAAAGGGCCAAACTTAATGAAAATGGAAAAAAGTCTTTTGGTGTCGGGTTATGATTTTGCAATCCCTTGCGCTACCTTAAAACTAGAATCAACTCAACCAAATGAAACTTCCAAATGCTGCTGTAAAATGACAACGCTCTCAGTAAAAAAAAAAAAAAGCCTTGTATACCCTACGAGTTTGCTTCAAACCGCTAAACTAAAGTTGCTTTGAGCAATAGAGATGTAGTATCAAAATACCCTTAAGCATGATACCTAAGGTAGGGTCCCAAATTTAATAGCAGGTACATGTAAATATGTACCATGGATTACACGAAGTGTTTCGTCCGAACACGCTACATACGCTTTTTGCCACTTTCAAGCAACGTGATAAACGTCCGGAACAGATTCAAATTGTTATGGACACATCATTTGCACAAACACATGGGAAATCCAAAGAGACCAACAGGACGTGCTTTAATTTTTCGGCTGACAATGAACTGCTTTTACCCTGTGCCAGCCATTTTATCAACGTTTTGACATTAGTACATAGAGTACGGGGGGGGGGGGGGGGCGGGGGCCACCAAGATCAATGTACCTTTAGCTAATTTTGAAAAATGTTGTGAATATTAAGCCAAAAATGGACATTTTAAGTACTCTATTTGGGAGGGGGAGGTGGCTACAAAGAGAGTTTTCTGTGTACACTTTTGAAAATGTTGGTAATAAGGGCTGACCCCTAAGCAAAAAGTATCAAGGCTCATTGCATGAAGGATTGCTCAATTTTTTTTTAATTCAATTATTTCAACTTCATTTGAACATTTAGATATATGAATATAAAAGGTCAGATGTTTTAATTTTAGAAAATGTAGGTTAACCTTATTAGTCATTCACCAACATATTGTTTTGCTGTTTCAAAATGATTTAAAAGTTTTGATTTTGCCAGCAAGGAGTACAATTTCGTGACGGCAAAAGGGACAGCAAAAACCAGTGCTACATCACTAAGACGAAAGAAGATCGGGCATGAATTCTATCAAGCTACTGGTAAAAGACTGTATGATTACATTGACACCACGATAATTCCCCATCCACGCGTGCCATAGAATACTGTAACCAGTCAATTTACATATATATGCAGATGGTCATGTGGGGGCAATAAAGACTTGAGGTCCAGCGAAAATCATACGGTATAAAAATGTATTTAGTTTGTGGGATACATTTTTTCAATTTGTATATGTTGTACCCGACATCGTGCTATAATTACCAAATATATACCTGCCGGTAGTTTCGGACCTGTGTCCACTATCCGGGCAACCTTCTCCACTAAGCTCCATCTTTGATGCTGCAGGAGTCATAGGCCCATTTGCCCAGTGCTGCTACTTCATACATAGCCTGGGGATGACTTCAGTGTCAGATACAATATTCCTACTCTGGGGCCCACCACCACCCACAACTGGTCTCTTATTCCAAGACATTGTATTTACATTTCTATGTAATAATGACATGGGAAAAGTCCCATTATATAGTGTATTTTTCCTTCAGTCAACAAATTAATCTTCCCCTTAACACTAATCACTCATAAATTTTGGATACTACCTCTTCACAATATCCAATCAGGATTAATCAACACAGACTTGGCTGCCATTTTGAAACTTGTGGATTCCGCATCAAATGGTTTGTAAATGAAGATAGTAATTGGACGATCTTTGGGGAGGGGTGTGTGTAATATATGAAACCAAAATTTTATATTTTGCAAATATTTCAGTGCATCAATAATGTGATATAAGCTGTTTTATGATGTATATTATTTTTTGAGTATCTCACTATCTGTCAATCTTACCCAGGAAAATATTTGCAAGTCGAACCATGAATTAACAACGATCATCAATCAACAGTGTAAGACTACTTGCCAAGGATTTTGAGATCAAAAAGGATCGTGTCACAACATAGATGGCGCTGAGCAGCATCCATTATTTTCCAGGGTATCGTGTCTGATTTGGATTTGTGCTTAACGCTGCTAAGCATTTCAGACATAACCAAGCGGTTAGATTAAAGTTAAGATAGTAATTCATGTTTTAAAAGTACTTGAAGGACCGTTTGCCCTGGTAACATGGAGGACAGACACCTGGAACCTAGCGAAATATTACAGTAATGATTGCTGAACAACCGTGGGTATGCAGCTGTGCTGACGCATGGAGCTGCCATGGATGCTCCATGTCCCACCATAGTGGTAGGTCCGTGGTTGGGGCGCATGCTGTTTCACCGAACAACCGTAGCTATGCAGCCACGCTGTTTTCCCGGCCCAAGTTAATCCTCCAGACAAGTTGAAATAAAATGCTGTGTTTGACTTGACTTTACTGCAAAATACTGGCACGTGACAGTCACTTTCTCGATAAAATATTTCAGGGTCCATCAATTTTTATCAGGGAAGGGCGACTTGATTTTGTGTGTGTGTGCTTGTCTTTAATTTGAGTGTGGTCGGGCCTTTTCAGTAAGGTCAGTCGGCTTACCGGAACCAGACATATCTTTTTGTTAGGCCTAAGGTAACTTGGACATTTTCTGAAACATGTTTAAAAATGGATGTTCTTCCCCTTTTACACATTACCTCCTTTGACTTCAGTTTAATTTGTTACCTGGGCACAGCCGAAGGCACTTGTTGAATAATAGAAGGCAAAACCTCTCATTGTGGTAACCTTAGATACGAATGAAATAATTGCATTCAAACTGTCCCATTATGAACATCATACCTGATCCTTTATGGCTGCTATCGCATTCTTCTGAACTATGTGTGCAATAATATAGCTGGGCAAAAAGGATGAGTTTCTAAAAACTGAAGTGAATTATGAAAACCTGGCCTCCATCAATTTTCTACAGTTGCTCGAAGGAGAGAGGGTAAATGCAGATGGGAATCAATTGAAATTTTTAAGGGAGCCATTGTATTGGATTTCTTCACTGCCCGACAAAGGTAGCTTGCATAGTTTGTTGCAAGAGCAAAAAGGACCGAAGAAAATTAAAGCAAAGGTACAATGGATCGGAACAGATCCGTTCTAGTCTGTTCATTTTGTTCAACATAAGCACGAATGAAACCTGGCGTCAGAATTATATTATTTTCAATTCTGGGTGATACAAAAATTCCAAGATAAAAACAAGATGCCCACTTTTTCATGGAACTCTACTTATGTTGCAAAACAAAACCTACTTACTAAAAATTAACATCTTATCTTGTGCCATTTTACTAAAAAGATGGCCAAATAAGATTTAAGCGCTAAAATTAAATCACACCTTCTGTTGCACCCCTTGATCTCTTTTTTCAGTATCATATCAAATATTTTTATTACTTTTTCCGGCTATATCCCGTATTCCTATATCCATCTGGCCCTCCATTCCTTTTACACTGAAATCGTGTGATTTGGATATATTCCATTTTAAATCTAAGTCCGTTAGATCATGGTGTAAGGTTTGTCATTAGTACCTTCGTCATATGCCAAGAGATGTGTACCCATGTGAGCAAAAATGAATTATTTAGCACATCAGAATTTTGTAAGCATAGATTGGGGAAAGTTTGATCCTTCCGTATGGTGCAAATTAATAGCAGGCACACCAATACAACTGCAGAATGTCAAGGTGTTCAGTGAAATATATCTCAATTATTGATAGTACTAAAACGTATTCATTGTCTACATAATGGCTAAACACCTACATGTATGCACCTTCAAAGCAGCCATTTATCATAATTTTAGCCAATGTTGGGTAAATGGAATAATCTAGCCCTCAAATCCATTATGATAACGTAATTAATCAGGCAGATGACGGGTTGGCTGCAGGCTAAGTCAAACACATAAGTAACTCCATGCAGCATTTTGCTAAAGTGTATTTGGCCTTGGATGTAAAGTGGAAATGGATGCCTAGATTCATGCCAATCCCTTCCTCAGGGAGTACCAGCGTAGTCTTACTTTGCTTTCGTGTTCCCCATAAGTCACGCCTATAACATAGGCATTACATTTGGGAACTGCAGCTTGTCCAAGTAAGTTGTTTCACATGCTACCATATTAGAATGCAAAAGGCGGGGGAGAAATAAAGTAGCAACAAGGAAGGCCTAATCACTTGACTATTGTGACTCCCCCGATGGTAGAACAATATGAGAAAACAGAATTAACATCTATACTTTACAGATGAAAAATAAGCTTCTTTGGATATTTATCATACTTGAGTCTTATCGTCTAGGACCACTTCCTAGACGTTATTACCCTATTCTGATGCTCAAACCCTATAATCTCCATAAGCAAACCTGTCACTCCTAACAAATATAAATATAAAAGTACTTTTGTACATATTGTCCGCATTCCTATGTCGAATTTTGACATTGGCTGCATTAGGCCAGATACAGTAAAAGATCTTCAGCAGGTAACTACTCAGAATATGTTTCAGAGAATACCTATCAATACAAGCATAATTACTAAATTTGTACAGTACAATTTCAGATAAGCCTATTACTCCAGCGAACAGATTAGTGAGAATTTGAAGTAGACGACGTTGGGAGCAATCCGGCTTTGTTGTTGTCTCTACGATAATACAAGACCGACTCACTCTTCAGAGGTCTTACGTTTTCTTTATTTTATGTTGATCCATTTAACTTAGGTCTTCTCTTGGCCATATCTGACAATGACTATCGCCATTTAACTAACGTGACATGTTTCAATGTATTCCATTTATTCTGAATTTCGCTTGATTTCCACCAGATGGCAGTGTGAAACATTAATGGATTTCTAAACTATCAAATGAATACGAAAGGGATGTGACGTCAAAGAACAGAAAATCAGGTTGCCAAAAGATCTGCACTCAGGCAAGGGGTTTTGCAGAAGCCACGCGAAGCGACAGGAGTACTAGCATGATTTTATTATCATGAAAAGTCTCATTAGACATCAAAGCCAACACAAAACTTTCTGACAACATTGTACAAAATTTGTCTTTCATGGTCATGTCGTGCACACTTTATGAGAAAGTGTTTGTCGGTCTCAATAAAGCCATACATACAATTCAAGCATTTTCTTTCGTCCAATGGTGTTGCAGGTCGATGTGGCAGCCTGTGTCAATTCTTAAATTATGTGAGCTTAGTCTGAACCTGGCTATTACCTGCATAATATTCTATGCGTGGTTGATGAACATGTCACAACATTATTTTCAGGCAACTTAAAAATATGTAACGCATAATTTGTAATTTTTCTGAATTTTTGCCGCAAGTCAAGGGAGAAACATCGGGTGTCTGCTTAAACAGCCACAGTCGGCTTTTGGACCAGGACACCCAACATGCATTTAAGTTGTTTCAACTCAACTTTTCGAGAACATCCCACTCTGTACTCCTAGTCATAACTTCACACCCATAATCCAATATAGGAAGTACATGTATCTGACAGTCAAACATTGTGAGCGCGATTACATGGGGTGTTTTACCTATGGCACTGTAGCAGAGCTATGAGCTATTTTACATGGCTTGCTAAGCCTTTTCAGCCAGGTGGGTAGGCATGCTACTTGTTTCTGATAATTGCAACCTGTTTTATTTGCATTAATGGGAAGCAAATATGCTGTTCCATCCATACCCAGCAGTTTTTTTACAGTTGCAGTATCAAAACAATATCTTTATTCGACTTTTAAAGATGCTCCTTTGAAATGCACACACCGTGGGTCCTCGTTCTTTTCCAACATCGGAGGAGAAGCTGTGGCGCTGACTTGACAAACGCGACACAGTGCGGAGAGCAGATTACAAGCGTGGCAAGTATACTGAGTACTATCTGTCAATATGTTACATTTCTCTCTCTATAACAGGAGTAAAATGGGCACAGAAATGTGCATTTTCATTTCAGTATACGTAGAGGATGCGTCGTTGTGTTGCTGCACCCGGCAGCAACACAAGATGTTCCACATAGTAGACTTGTTAAGGGCAAAGAAGGGGTGATCATTGCATTTCATACTTCAAAGGTCCCACTTGGCACTAGTCTTCCCTGGAGCAAAATGTAAAAAAACTGTCCAAAGAGACACTCTGTCTCTATGCTTAAAGTCATTTAATTAGCATAAATTATGCAAATTAACACCTAAATGAAAGGGCCACCTAAGTTTGCAACCAATTACCAAAATTATATGTGTGAATAGCTGCAACTAACTAATTTCAGGGCAGGGGATGAATTTCTGAGGCCATTATGATACTTAATGCCCATTTCGATCGTCCAAATTAAAGACGGCTGCTGGTTCAAATCTTTTCTTCTGGCACTTTGCATGATATTAGAAGCGTTTGAGCCAGAGCAATGTGTAATATACCAATTTATACTATTTTGGCGGTGGGGGACTCGTTTCTGGCACAGCATTTGTGATTGAAGGTTATTTGAAGGTGAAAGGTGAAAGAAAATCTAAGTTGCTTTGAAGTTATGAAAGTTGATGGTTTGTAACCTATGTGTTCTCCATGTTCCCTGAGTCAGAACTGAGACCTGTAAAGTCCCATTATCGCAACTCATTAATATTTCTCCTATCTGAATGAATACCGCTAAATTGTCTCAATTAGCATAAATTCTGCTAATCAGTGTTAAAAATAAACACCTTCCAACATTTTAATCCTTTAGCATGAAATGTGTAATTCATTTAAAACAGCTAATGTGAGGGTGTGAAATGCATTTTACATTATTATCCACAAACAAGATGCCTACTGGCATCTTCATTAATTTAGATTCTAGTATATTGGCTTCCTGTTTTTCCAGAAGTCTGCATACAACAGATTTCTTAATGCGTGATCGGTTTCAGAGTGGACATGTGTGCAGTAATTCCCTTAAAAGGAACCCTTAGCTGGAACCTCCCACCAGATGGAGATTAAAACAGGAGGCCCTTGATACATCCAGTACCAGTTTATATCACTCCTCCAACCATCTCCAGGAAGTTACCCCAACTGGCGATCTGTGGTTGTTTGGATGAATGTTAACCCCGTGTAGATGTTGCATAAATGGGAAGCCATGTTTAACATTGTGGGCGTAAGGGTCGATGTTCACACCAAATAAATGAATAAACATGAATTAATCATGGTCAGGACAGTTAAAGAGCCACACCTCAACCTGTGCGAGTCCCATCGAGTGTATGCATAACACTGTTAAATATTGTTAAAATTTTCTTTTTGTTTTTGGTGTTTTTTAACATATTGTATCTGCATGTTTCTCAAAACGTGATGCTTTACTTTAAATCAGTCAAGCATCATAAGTTGGGAGAAAGGTATTTGTGAATATTATTTATAGGCATTTTGATAAAGTGGCCATTTTTGAAGATTCCTTGTCCATCTGAAATGCCGTAAATGGACTGTGAAGTGAAGTGCCGTAAAATGAATGTGATTTTATACAAAGTGGATATAGTTAACCTCACATTTCATATGAACTATATGTCCCAATGTATATCATCATACAATACCAGTGCCAATATTGATTTCATTATTTTCCAGTGTATTCACGGAAAAAATAAACTTTTTTGTTACTGATTTGTGTTTTATATGTTGTTATATCACCTTTTTCCATTTATGATGTGAAAGACAGTTGTACAACGTGTGATCAGAATTCATGAATATATTTCATCTAGCTTTCATGACTTTTAAACACCAAATCACCCCCTATAGCATATGCAGCACCAGAAATAAGTTTTAAGGAAATCATGCATTCCAGGAGTTCCATGTCATCATACATCTATGTGAGTAAAAGAGCAGATTTTCCTTTGCTTTCCACTATGGAAATTTTTTATAACCAGTGTAATGCCAGAAATGGGTCCCCTTCCCCCAAATTCGTACAAATTGTTGTATAATAGTATCATTGTATTAATACACGTTTCTATCTTGTACATGTCTTAATTAGTGCTCTCTGAGCAGCGAAATTAGCATTAGGCTCTTGCTATTTTTTCAATTATGGTTAAAGGAAAAAAGTTTTATATTTGTGTCTTTTCGTCCAGAACCACTTCCTGGTAGTCTTTATCCTATTATGCAGTCTGACGTCTTTACACTCCATAAGGTAACATGTCACAGTTTGGCCCGTGTAAATATGGAAATATTATTGTCCATATAGCACACAGTCTTCTCCAGAATTTTGACATAGGCTGCATCAGCCAAAATGAATGAAAGGGTCGGAGCCTGTACCCGTATAAGTCTCTCTAAGTAGCGGCTCCTGGTCTAACCTAAATATATAAAAAAGACAACCCACATATCAATGAAAAAATATGGACGTGTAATATGATGCACTAGCTCAATTAGTGAAGCTTTGCTTATAAATACAGAGCTTCAATATGAATAAAGAATACATGTCAAACAAAACATAATTACTAAATTTGTATAGTATAAGTTCAGATACGAATAATTTGACTTACCCATGATCAAGTTTGTGCCCTTTCTAGCTAGTATATTATTATTAGCAGTGCATCATAGCTGAAAAAAAAGAAAATGTACAGCGGCCATCATGGTTTTCAATGGTCAAAATGGCTACCAATTATCAAAATAACCCCAAAATGGATTCTGGACCCAACAATTAGCCAGTTGAGACTATTACCAATTTTCCTTCTGTACCAAGGTTAATAACTTACGTACTTCTTTCTTTCCAGTGCTAATTAGCATAATCTATGCAGGAAGGCTTCAGGGATACAACTGTTCCAGCAAGGCAATGCACGGCGACATTCTGCGCGAGTAAGCGTGCAGTATCGCCAGCAGCACAACACCTAAATGTTGCTATGGCCAGCCGATCTCCTGACCTGTCCCCCATTTAAGCTTTATGAGATGTGCTTAGCCGTCGAGTCAGGAACGAGTATGATGAACCTGCGGCCACCCTGGACCAACTAGCTCAATGTCTCATTGACCTGTGGAACCGAATTCCCAGGGCCAAGACACCCGAGCTCACCCGCAGCATGCCAGAAAAACAGTCCAGGATTACTTAAAGACAGGTGATGGACACACCCATAACTGATTCGTGCAGCCTTAAACAGAGAAAAAGGTCCTTTCAAGACCACCACATCCTTGCAAAAGAGAATAAAAAAAACCACTAGTACAATACAACAAATAAAATCCCCACATGCATTCCCCCCACAGACACACAGACACACAGACACACACACACACACACACACACACACACACACACACTCTCTCAATGTTGACGAGGGGGATGCCTTTTTTGGGGGGGGGGCAGGAGTATATCTTTTGCTTTGAAGATTCTTGCAACCCGTCCCATATTTCCTCACTTCTTGCTGATATGACTCAAGTTACTCTTTACAAGTCTGCGAGCCTTCAAAATACCCCAAACTTCTCTTGACCTGTTACTAATGAATTGTTCAATGCAATTTACCAAAGAAAGGAGACGTATGAAACTTGAACAGCCAAATTAAAATTCATGCAATTCCTAATATAGGGACAAGTTAGGTACCTTGTTGTAACGTTCTCAAGCACGTACATTTTGTAACACATTGCAATTGGGCGTTTTGATGGAAAAAATCCTTTATTTTAATCACATTATCTTATGTTTGATATCCATTTATTATTGTAAATGAGGCTATTTTGTGTAAATGGCGTCGCCATAGGAGAAGCTGCGGGGCTGCAATCACCCTTCCCCCTACCAGAAACGAGGCGAACGTGGGAACAGATGAACACATGACAATAAAGCTTTAGATTTACGTGTACGTTTCTCTCTCTCTCTCTCTCTCTCTTTCTCTCCCTTTCACTCTCTCTGTGCATGCTGTTGTATCACCAAATAGAATTCTGAACCCAGTTTTACGCTGCTTAGGCTTGATATTACCGGGACTTTTTCCCCATGTATATTAGGCAATGGATTCTCCATGCCTCAAAACAGATGCAACTGCCCTGCCGGGACCTTTTTTACTAATTGACTAGCTAATGTTCCTGCATAAGCAGTATACAAGGCTTTAGATCTTTAGTTTTCAATGGTGATAGTCAAATTTATTTACTAGTTTTAGATAGGATAAATTAAATCAGAAAATTAACAAAAGTCACGCAACTGAACTGTTTGTTCATTCAATGGTGTTTCATAGGAATATTTTCAAAAGATAGATGATGTCTTCGTGCTTTTTAGGATCACAATGTTTAGCAACTGAAATCCCGTCCTTGTACTGTATGGTTTGGAGGATTGTTGCATATTGATATCTGCAGGTACGTTGGACGTTTTAATAGATTGGAAGAAAATAACGTAAAATACCCTTATATACAGAAGAAAGTATCGTAATTTTCATTTAAACAGTCTCCAGAAAACAACACCTACTATGTACAAAGATAAAGCGGGACCCCGTCCTGGAAAATATCCGCTTTCGGGCTCCTTATCTATCTTCAGCTCCCCTCTCCACTTCAAAATCCTGGGTACGCAACTTATTACTGTCCATTGTTGCTGTTTTATTAACATTAGAGAAGTCTCGAGGGGGAACACCATTCCAATAGTGCTTCTGTTCCGTCACATCAATATTAATTATTATGTTATGTTTTTACATTTCATGACAAGAAATACAAATGCAAACACATCAATGGTTAGGTCTGACAAATGTAACCACATGTACATGTTATTTACTACTAAATGCTGTTACATGGTGACAATAATTTTCAGAAAAGCTTCCAACTGAGACAATTTTTTACATACGAAGTTTACGCGTATTACAGACAAGTCGTACAATGCTCCACGCTACTCTATATTATATAATTTTGTGATTGCCACAGATGCCCTACATGGTCGTATGTTGTACAAACTTATGATTAAGTGTTGTGTAATTTATTTTTCCAACAGTCTGGAAATCTTATACGTTCATCCAAGTTTCTCTTATCCAAGTGTATCCAGTGATAACTTGTTTTTTTTTTTTGATGTAATGCACTTCAAACATGTCTATAAAAAAGGTAACCCACCACCTTCATGGACGAGAAATTGTGGATATGGGTCAGCACCGCAATTTTATTCTGTTTAACAGATCGTTCGGCATCACTGCATCTGTAAAACAGGTTGCTCGCTACAAACACCATAAGCATGCTTCATCTCTATAGCAATCAGATTTAGCATGTCACCCTTGTATGTAACACTAAATAATTCCCGAACAAGTCATTATTGACTTTTGAAATTTCCCGAATAAAAATGTCACAGGAAGTGACTTGCAGCGGTTAACTTTACTGATACGGACATTTTCATGCGCTTCCGTTGGTTTGTCCTGCAGGCCATAGGGAAGGACCCAACGTCCGAATGTCTTTACATAGTGAACATAGGTTGCCATTCCTGTGGCCTCGGGGGAGGGTGCAAACAGCCAGGGTAACCTTCTGATGGGCCACATGAATATATGTGCCAGATGGTGATCAAACGAGGCGTAGCATGACGTATATATGTCGTCAACCAACAGGGTTCCGTGTTCCGTTAATGGCACATACACACCTTTAAAGTAAAAGTATTGGCCAACATTGATAGGAAACAAGATAGGCAGAATCATTGTAGACTACAAATGATTCTCACATATCACATTGTGTTGCATGCATATTTTATTGTTAATGACCATTTATTAGTCACGGCAATAAATGATGATCAAATGAGATACTAGATGCAAAATCTGCAACAGCCTTTGTTTGCGTTTTAGCAGTTCTATTTTGTCACTGCAAATATGAGCAGACACTGTATTTAAATGTTTTGTGACTAAACGCAAAAGAATGTTTTAAAGAATGTATGACGTCACAGATCATTTAAATTATATGTCTTTGTCAGCAAACTCTTGCAAATTTCTCTTAACCTAGAATGCATGCGTTTATATATCTTTTCCCGGATTCATAGAAGTAGCACTTTTTAAATATTATAATTCTCACAATGATGATGTTGATAATGAACACCATGAACAGAATCGCAGAATAACCTTTACTTTTATAGTGATCGCCACTTCCTTTAACTTTTCATATAATTACGTCTATATTGTTTGCACGTATATGTGTGCATGTGTCTGCAGTTTGTACGTGACTGTATGTGAAGGTGACTCTATCTGATTGATATCAATTTGTGCATTAACAGAACAGTTATTTTCTTTCACTCAACAACCCTGCACGCGTGCCAAAAATTGACTGGGTTTGATTTCTCTTTTATATTCCTCGCAAAGTGTCAACAAAAGAGTGTTTATGGCACCTTAGCTGATTATGCCTACCTTCCATTGCCAGCTGCGAAACGGCAATCACTTGGTCAGGCACAAGTTTTTGTTCTAGCCCAGGGCCATTTTTGTGTACAAATACATAGTCTCCTATGTCTACCTTTTCACTGAACCTGCAACACAAGTGAACTGAGTCAGTACCAGCTTTCTTTGAAAATCCTTGCACAGATGTCTGAAAGTGGTTCCGAACAGAAAACCTTAACAACCCATCACTATTATACGATTTTTTTTTACATATATCTATATATATATACTATATTGTTGCCTCTGTAATGTTAAAAGTTCAGCCCACATACTGGATAGTGTCATTGGCTACAAACCAAGCAAAACGTTCTGAGAATGTCTGGCTTTTGTAATATGTGGAATAATGGTGTAGGTAATAGGGCGAGCTCCCTGCAAAAATCGTTAAAAAAAAAAAACAAAAAAAAAAAAAACCAAACCCCCCCCAAAAAAAAACAAAAAAAAAAAAACAAAAAAAAAAAAACAAAAAACAAACAAAAAAAAACAAAACAAAAAAACAAAAAAACAAAAAAACAACGAATAAAATTTATGATGTAACTTAATAGAATTATGCTCTTGTGGATAATGGTAAATTGCATAAACATTGACAACTTTTGTTGTCTTTATACATTATAAATGTCTTTTTAATTTTTATGTGAAAATAAAATGCAAGTTTATATCAGAGCGATGTTTATATTTGGTAAATGAGTTTACGTTAGGAAAGGTATAATAATGCGAAGATAGCAATAAGAAGCTGCAAGTAACTGTGAAAAACACAATTAGAAGAAAATGGCCAGCATGCAAAATAGCTGAAGACGAGATATATATTCTAATCAATTGCAAAAAGCCCGTCGGCCCATCATCAACACAGCAACACTTTTTTTTACCAACTTACTGCAGATTCCCCTATCATTTCTATTCTTTTGGGTGCAGAAGAATTCATATTTATAAATGAAATGCTGATGGGATTCACAACGGAACGATGTCTTTAAATCCATTATTACTACAACAGGACAATTTCATCGTACTTATTTTCTGTTTAAATATCTCCGTTATGCTCTTCTTTCTTTGTCAAAATGTGTTTGCCAAAATGTCAGTTGTATATTCTAATGCAACCACGAAGTTTAATTCATTTAATTTTATGCAGAACCGTTGCGTACATTGCTTATGCACCAATACCAACAAGTGCATTCGCTAATGAGCCTTGCTTCTAAGGCAGCCGAAAGTTCATGAAGAAGTACAGTTTAATTTACAAAGTAGTAATAAAACAACCCCATGAGCATTTTTCAGAAAGCATTCGTTATATCGGCGGTGGAGGGCCCACTTATGGCACCTTCTTATTTGGATATTTGTTTTCCGCTACAAGAGTATCTCGTTGCTGAGTATTCATATTTGCTACTTTTAAATGTCAGGATCACCTAATAACGTGTCGACACATCTAAGTAGATTTTGTGCAAATGTAATAATTTCCCAAACAACCAAGACTCGTAGGACCTATGATGTATTCAAAATGAAGTAAAATCTCGGTTGATGTATTGTGAGTATACTAGGCTTAACTCAAGTGCTCAGTATGGATACACTACTTTACAGTAAAAAGGTTTTATTTTTAAAATTAAATCCAAATTATTGTGGTAAGGATGAGTCATTAACCACTATGAAACAAGATACAGTAGACATCATACGTTGTATGATTACAGTGGGTATACACGATATTTCTCTCGTAGTTATTGATATTTGCCCAGATGTTGAGATTATGCCAAACAGGTTTTTGTACTTGGTGCAGCCTTCCTACATTTCCTATATTCAGGCCACAGACTACGACTGGTGAAAACTTATCCATTGTAAGCTCAAAAAAATGTACAGGCAATAGCATCACTAGCAAAGATGAAGAGAATGAATGCTGTCTCCTTTCAAGTAACCCTCATGTATTCAAGAAATGGATGTTTATTTAGTTTAAATGCATATTTTCAAAATCCAGAATCGCCCGATAAATTGAATCAAAAGCTAATCAAGAGGTTCTTTGTGCTTTTCTTTCTTGTTTCCTGAAAATTAACTTGTACTTTCTAGAGCGTGGATCTTATCCTACACTCTGGAAATGGCAATCTGCTATGTAGTCTCCTGGTTGGTATCGTTCTGAAACGTCTTCCTCTGCCACCAACATCACGTTGGGAAATGACAATCTTCAAATTGTTAAGGATCTTGAGGAAAGTGTCTGGTGTCAGTGTACACCACCCACATACATATGTTGGATTTTCCATGCATTAATGTGTTGTGAATGACTTCAATAAAAGTCACATTTCCCTCAGTTACAGTTACACTTTGCAGCAATTGCTTTTCTATATGGCACAATCACGAGCGGGATTTTTTACAGCCCTAAAACTATGCATTGAACATTGTACTTCACACAACCAATATTAAGCAATAGGGACATAAGTTTGGTTCAGTTTTAATAAATGCACTGCTACACTTCATTTTGGGGCACTTTAAATTATATTACAGCATCGCAGGACTCGATATTACAGGTAGCATTTATCAACTACGTTTGAGGTGTTAGGAGCGCAAACAGTAACAATAATCATTAGCATAATGCAAACAATTTTGTAAGGAAATGCTTTTTTTCTGCGATTTGTTTTTGTGGTACATAGACAAACATGCCAATGGTATAGAGACTGATTCGTTCTCTCCTAATCACTAGATACTTTCATAATGCACACAATTTTTGCTTGCACTCATAAGCAGAGCTTATTTAAATGCACATTCTGAAAATATACCTCGGTATCATGGTATTTGTCTCATTGACTTTGGACGTGAAGATGACGTGGGAAGGAGACAGTGCCAATGTGTGGCCACCGGCGGTTTCAATCTTCATATAAATGCCTACTTCTTCTGGATTCCGCTTCATGAATGTAACAACTTTAGTCTTGACCCTTTTACCTTCATACGCTGCACAGAGAAAGAGGCAAAGATGATTTTTGTTTTACATTACGGTTGAATATATGTTCCCGTGGGTATACGACAGCTGCTCTGAGTGTAAGTGACAGAAAACGTTTTGGCAGGAATTTTAAAATGTTTATACGGTCGCCATCTCGCCATCTCCATTTGCGATCAAAATTCCAAAGAGTAGTATATTTCACACACACACACACACACACACACACACACACACACACACACACACACACACACACACACACACACACACACACACACACACACACACACACACATACATACATACATACATACATACATACAAACATACATACATACAAACATACATACATACATATATATATATATATCTATATCTATCTATCTATCTATCTATCTATATATATATATATATATATATATATATATATATATATATATATATATATATATATATGTATGTATACGAACATTTGAAACTGATGGAAAACGAAAGATTATCTCTCCAAAGATATTATCGCACAGTTGCTGGAGACTTTTCCAAAAACCAAGCGATACCTTGTTACACGATGTAAGGTTTAATGTAACATAGTAAGATCTTTGATAATAATAATCAGCATACCATGCTTCAAATAAATCATGTGACCATCAAGATATGAATAGATGTTGCTTTCATAGGATGACAGTAATACTTTACGTTATGATTATACAGACTTGCCTAAGGAATTTGGACCACAACATGCGGCAGCTAGAAGATTATCTGCGTACCTGTCATTATTTCCTGTCCAGGGCGCAAGTCCGCCATCTTGATGACGTCACCAGAGACTAACTGTACCGTGGAAATGCCGGGAAAACAAATACTGCTGGTCCATGTACACTTGCAGCAATGCCATGTGTCACCTCCATACTTCCTCCGACATTTACATCTGCAGTTATTTCGTTTTTCAAGGACTGTTTGCTCCTTAAGAAAATATAGATAGGTAGGTCAGTATAAAGCTCAGAAAGAACATTTTTGTTGATATTTTAAGACCCCCAGATACGCATAGGGTAATTACGTTGCATGAAAGCCCGTTATTGAACAAACAGGATTTATTTTTCATGATTATTTGACATAATTAGCATTGAACAACATAATTGTAACTGAAAACGATACGTCTTTGTGAAAACATAAACATAAATGTTTGTCGAACTGTGCTCAGTCCCAAATATTTCTGTAGAATGTTTAGCAATATCTTGTACTGTGACACACCCGTGAGTAATAAATACTGACAATTGTGAAGAGTCAACATGACTCAACCGCAAATGATATGAACTATTTAGAGCTGTAGAGACAACATCATGGAGTAACTGCAAATAAATGACTTTGACAAAAGGATTCCAGTAAAGATCGTTGTACGTAAAAGGCTCCTCAGCATACCTCCTATATAAAGTCTCGACATTAGTATCTGCTTTGGCATATAATACAAGCATATAGGTCCATTGTTCTCCTAAAAACTCAATTGAAACAAATGGAAAGAATCATCTGTCAGAGTTGTTTTGAAGTTAATATAATAACATGACCTTACTTGATTCAAATTGCATTCTGGTGTTCTATAGGTTGAACATAACCAGTTTATTACGTTAGATATGTTCAATGAGATAATTTTAGTATGCAGTTGATGGCCCATTTGTTTTTTTTATGTGATAATGCATAGCCACGTGAACGAATGATACTGTTAAAATTGTATTTGGTAAATTGCATATAAAAACTATATATGCATGGAATGATTACGTTTGCATATTGCAGTGATTTTCAACGCAGATAGAAGCTGTGTAGAGCATTATATCATATTATTTCGTGTGTACGAGATTTTAGTAATTAGCCTACTCACCGCAACGTTTCTCTGAATCATTACCTCGCCATCACTATCGAGGAATTCATTTTCATCAATTACAGACCAATTTTCTATAAATGGCAAAAATACATATATCCTATGCTTGTATGCTAGGTAAATCACATATCAGGCGTGACCTAGTATGGGATGGTAAAACTGGAATAGTTTGTCTTTTTTTACCTCACACAGAAGAGAAGCTAGAATGACTTTAATCTTGTCAGCATTTAGTACGTGGTGATTAAGCTGATGTGAACGTGTTTCATATTTTCAAACATTTGACTTAGGCGAAGGTGTTGAAACAGGACTGGTTCATTTTTGAGCCATAAACACACTCTTTACACATATGATCTGACACCGCAAAATTCACATGTTTGGCACGTTTCCACCTCACTAATTTTAGCTCCTATTGGAAAAAAATTATCGTTGGTACGGTGTTACAGTGACAATAGAGCCAAGTGTCTTTCTATCGTATGGAAATTATTGGTGATAAAAGCTGTACATAGATCATTCCTAAGCATACGGATTTTTTTTCCAAAATAACATGGACCAAAATATATGCATGAGTGAAAAAAAGACTATTTGCTTTAAGTTTGGTTCAACAAAAGGAGAACGAGTCATGTTAGAATACGTATATGCTAGATGCTGTCTTTCTCTCTCCCTCTCTCATTCTCTCTCTCATGTATGTATATATGTATATATATATATATTATATATATATAAACAAATATACCTATATATATATACATATATATATATATATATATATATATATATATATATATATATATATATATATATATATATATATATATATATATATATATATATATATATATATATATATTCATTTTATTCATCCCTAGCCAATGTGGTAATATGCACATCAACACTTTGCCGGCAAGACTTGCATGCATGGTACTTTGCATGATGACATCGAAAAACAAGTGAACACTATTTTCGTCACCTTTAAAACAAAAATTGCGCTCTTGGCCATGCCTACCTGCTATAGCTTCTCTCTCCCGTGTTTCTTTTGTTCTGCATTGTGCCCCGCTTATAAGTATCAGTAAAGCTCCTAAGAGAATGAAGATTGAGTCCATCGTATCTGGCCACCCGAGTCAGAAAGCATATAATCGGAGGCGACATTTACATCTGTGTGTTGCCTACATATTGTCAGTAACAATCCATCAGTGTCATCATCAGCAACCGTAATCCAGTCAAATTACATCCGGTAATTTACGGCCTTTATTCTGACCCATTGAGGTTGATATAAAACTGCAACATTATTCTACACAAACCAAAAAGAAAGGGAAAAAAGATGACTCAAACTTCCTGACAAGTGGAAGATCTGACAAATTGCCACACAGTTGTTATTAAACTGTCAAACTTTTTTACTTAAACGAAAAGAGGAGAGAGAAGAGGAAAAGATTCAATTTCGTTGATAAGTGGGAGAACTGACAAAATCGTCACATGCGTGCACCCAGGCACAGGCCAACAATTCCAAAAAGATCAAAGGTCCCAGGAAAATAGACCTTACAATATTTGTCGGCATCAGTACAAACGGCCAAATATTTAAAGGGTTTCACAACAATGACACTGGTTTGACACCAAAGTCTGTCTCCACGGCTTTTCATAGTTGTTTATGTTGTCAATTGTCTGGCAAAAGTTAGGTTTGTATTTAAGGGGCTGATACACTTTGTGACTTTTATGTAGAAATATGTAATTATTTTCCTTCATTTGTCATGCAGAGACTATCAAAAGCACATATTATCTGAACAAAACATTTTTCTAAATTCAAAATTAGACCTGTGTCTAAAATACCGTATCTCAGATTATTTAAAAAAGCGCTCAAGTGATTTTTATAAATCATTCAAATTAACTGAAATTTTAAAAATTATGAATAGAATTTAGAAAAATTAAAAATTTGAACTAAACCCTTTATGAAAAAGTTGAGATACGATATGCCCTGTCTTTCTTAATCAAAACCAAACGTTCATCTGGAAATGTGTTTGAGTTTATATAAAAACTTGAATTGTAATTTAAAAACTAATTAAGATTTAATGACAACATTTACAAAAGATCTGTTGCTTGCATTACATTTCTCAACATGGCACTTTTCATAAAATGAATAGTTTTTATGGGTTCAAATGGAAATTGAAGAATACACAGTATAATATTAAACAAAAAGCAGCATTTTCTATTTTTCATCGTAATAACGAGTACATGCGCCATAAACTAAACCCTATTTCCATGCTTGACACAAATGGAGTCCAGCCTTTCTTATGCAGTTGTTACACGAAGGGGTTTAAACCACAAATAAAACATTTTACATGCATTTTGTAAATAGTTTTGGCATCGGCTTTACTCCCGAATGTGTAGAAGTTGACAATTGTCACCTTCAAACTTTTGGCAAACGACAAATGATGAATGTTCAAATTGTGTACATTTGCCGGTTTCCAATGCCCGGCATGTGTTTCTAAAACTTTCTTTATGGGGGCGGCCTTCCGCAGCATACGTCTTTGTAAAAGGGTACGAGCACAAGGCGAGGACTTTGTTTAAGGGTACATAGCTGTTGACGTTAGAACCTTCGGAAACACAATTCTTAAAAAATGGAAGTCCCCTAATAACCAAAGCAGTGGACCGTCGGGGTGGGGGTGGGAGGTTCTAATGTTTGTTTCCAAGTTGCTGATGTTAGTTTCAGTGCAGGTTTTCAAACATTGTGTATCACGCTACCTTAGTGTAGGGACTTGCTATTTTGTTTGGCATGTCATGCTCATTCCAATTTTATTCAAAAATTTCTCGTATAGTGACTGACACATCCAGGATATTCACATCTCAAGCACGAAAATCCTTGTAAGACCTTTTCATTGTTGAGAAAAACCAGGTGCTGGCAGGATCTTTTCTCGGCAGAGGTGACTTTTTTGGGCGGTCAAGTGATAAATTAAGCAGCATGATGGAGCCCGTTATAAATCTTCTATTAGATTAAGCCATGAATTACCTTTATTGAATAAAAATATCGACAGGACAAGCAGTTGAATGACTTGGCAACTGTTTCTCGTGAAAATGGTATTAATGGAAACGATTTGTTTGTTTTCAAGATTCACTAAGATACAACACGTTTTACTTGGCACCCACATATGTGATACGAAAACTACTAATAATCATTTGCGATCAGAGAAAACATAACACAAATACAGTTAAATCAATTTTAAAATAAATTAACAAGTGTTAGTGTACAATATCAAGTAAATGGAAATTAGATGCATTGAGAGCTATCGATCCTGAAAGCAAGCTACAACCTACATTGATTCGAAAACAGATGAGCAAGGCTTGGAAGTAAACATATGTACAAGAGAACGTGGACGATATCGTTCCATCACATAACGGGGAAGAGAGAGAGAGAGAGAGAGAGAGAGAGAAAGAGAGAGAGAGAGAGAGAGAGAGAGAGAGTTAAACTTTTTGTTTTCAATAAGCCTTTTCATCTTCATTCTTTCATTTCAGAGAGAGGGCCGTATGACCTCTAACATGGCAAATAAATCTACATATATGCCGGAAAATCTTGACAAAGATCTTTTCATGAAAGAGACCACTTCCACATAAAAATCACAGATCGCCCAAGGGCGGGAAGATCCGCAGTTACCACTGAAAGAGAAGACAGGGCCACAGTGCGGCAGGCAAAGGGACATCGATTCAAGAGCGCACCTCAAATTCAGGCAGATGCAAGAAAAATTCCGCTTTAAACTTGTCAGACCAGACAATCCGTGAAAGGATTTCTGAGGTAGTTATGAAAGGTTACAGGCCACCAAGATTACCTATCTTGTCACGTGATACAAAGATGCCCGAATGCAATTGGCCGAGGGGCATTTTGGGTGGAACCACAGATACTGACAGTCTGTGCTGTTTACTGATGAATCAAGGTTTAAATTTGTTTGTTTGTTTTTGTTTTCTGAAGGCAGACAACGAGTGTGGAGACACCCAAATGAACGTTGCACAGAAACAAACATGCAACCTGGTGATAGATATGGTTGTGGGAGCATTATGGTATGGGCGGGAATTTGTTTCAGGGGCAAAACAGAACTTCACATTGTGGATGGCAGCTTTAATGCTCAAAAGTGCCGAGATGAGATCCTGCATCCCATCACCAATCCCTATGGTCAGCAAATGCTTCGAGCAGATTTCAAGCTCCTTGATGACAGTGCCATACAGAGCGAGAATCTTCAAGGATTTCATGGCAGAACAACAAAATGTGACTTCGATGAACTTTCCATCCAAGAGTCCAGACTGCAACGCCATTGCGCATTTATGGGACATGCTAGGCAGCGGGTTTATGATAGGGAGCCAGAGCCAGATAGCCTCCCTGAGCAAAGAGTATGCCCCATCATATACAATACATTATTGCGGCCAACAGTGGCCCCCACACGATACAAACATATTCAATAACATATAGGTACATACTGTAGGGGGGGGGGGGCTCAAATTTTTTGTACAATATGTATATATTTAGTACTGTTTGTTCCGCAATATGACCACTACCGTTTTCGACACCATTTTACCTGCATCATTGTTGGTCTGTACATTTCACTTTTCATAAAAAAATCGCTGCACTTTTTATAAGCAGATCTATTAATACCAATTAATCTATTTTCATTTAACCACAAATCATCGTCTTGTTAATTATTCCAAGTTTTTGCTAGGTTACTGTAACCTGAACGGTCGAAGTAAAATGCATCATATTGTATGGTATGTATCCTAACTTTTAAATCTTCATTTTCAGTTCACTAAAGAGGCTCCATGATGTAAAATGATCATCAAAATAATGTACTATTATATACTTTAGTTTTGTATGTTGCACTTTGCCAAGCAGGTAAAGACGTGGACATGCATGGTAGTGATATATGATGTTTTTCATGACCAAAGACTAAGCAAGTAATTTTTGTCGCATATTTCAATGGGGTACTCCAGTCTCCAGGGGTGGAGAACAAGGAATATGATTGTGCTGCGACTCTTGCTTATATGGCAAAAAGGTTATTGTGTAAATCTGTACTCTACCGTGACTAGAGTTTGAATCAAAGAATCATCCGGAAAACTATACATTTTATTGCAGAAAATCTGCAAATATTGGTACACCCTAACAAAATATAAAGTCTGTTTCATGTAAATATTAGTGTGTTAAACCCCACACCAAAGGACAAAGGAAAGGTCCTGGGCACTTCCAAAAATTATCGCGGCATTGCACTTAGTAGTGTTCTTGGAAAACTATTCGACGGGATTATCTTGCATGATGATATTGGATTATCCTGCATGATGATAACAAATAGACTTCTGATCCACAGTTTGCATTTAAAGCCAAAAGATCATCAGTTCACTGTACTTACACTGTACACATTACTGGAATGAGCCAGCTAGTACACTTCCC
Organism: Hermodice carunculata; assembly: GCA_964020975.1. NCBI lineage: Eukaryota > Metazoa > Annelida > Polychaeta > Eunicida > Amphinomidae > Hermodice > Hermodice carunculata. The sequence goes on along the minus strand of OZ026612.1, from coordinate 96,063,157 downwards.
GTAATACCAACATAAATATTTTCTTAATGTCACCAAAGGTTTTGACTAAGTGCATTACATCAAATTGTTTACCTTATCATTGCAAAGAAAACGACCACCGCCCATAATGTTCCGATTACTGCTCAACAGGTATACTTTTAAGAATGTACGTGTAGTTGGCGTGATATAGCATCTGATTGCTTTACATGGGATTACGGTGTCAAACAAGATGGAGTATCATGTCTCCTATTTTATGGTTTGAGCCATCACAAAGTGCACACATGAGGTTTAACTGTGGAGAAATCCCTAAATTTGATATTTGTTCACGTTTTGCTAAAACCTTCAATCCTATTAAAGGCAAATGGATGTCTTGTTCGCAAACTGAACTATGCAACTCATTATTTTTGGACCCAGTGTGATGTTTTCAAATCTTACTGCATGTCATTTTGTGGGCCACAGTTATAGAAGTTTGCAGTTAACCGGGCAAGAATTTATCCCTGGTCGAAAAGAAATCCGGGTTATTTGGAAACTACTGGCCAGTACGCATTGTAATTCATCGCATTTGATATCTGATGACATAACGGTTGAAGGTCCAATACACTAGCAATATTACTAATAATAATTAGTTTAAGCGTGCTATCCTGAATGAAAATAAAAAACCGGCCAGTTTGTGTGGCGGACTGACGTTGGCCGTGTAGTCATTCGGCAATTAGCAAATCAATATACTTTCATGACAAAATACAATTTGGATAGGAGTTGGCTGAAGGACTTGATTATCTACACGCAGAGGTGCTGCCGTTGTGCAGCTTAAGTAGGCTGATTACATCAAACAATATCACACACTCATGACTGACATATACCAAATCCAAGAAACTGGTAGCTGGGGTTTTAAACGTAATATGAAATAATAATAATAATAATAATAATAATAATAATAATAATAATAATAATAATAATAATAATAATAATAAAAATAGTAATAATGATAATAATAATAATAACGATAACGATAAGGATAATGATGATGATGATGATAATAATAATAATAATAATAATAATAATAATGATAATGATAATGATAATGATAATAATAATAATGATAATAATAATAATAATAATAATAATAATGATAATAATAATAATAATAATAACAATAATAATAATAATTATAATAATAATAATAATAATAATAATAATAATAATAATAATAATAATAATAATAATAATAATAATAATAATAATTATAATAATAATTATTATTATTATTATTATTATTATTATCATTATTGCTGCGGGCAATTTTGATTTCATTTGCCATAATTAAAACCACAAGACTATTTACGTATGCCTGCCGCTTTTCTGACCACTCAATTTATGCCAAAACGATGGAATAGAATACTGCATTTTATTACACTGCAGCTGTTACATATTGCGACGGTTACAACAAATGAACACACTGTTACATTGTACTGTGTTACACCACTAAACATTAACTCTTTAGGTCTTTGCGACAGAAACAACATATTGAGCCCCCTCCCCCCACCATTTTAAATGTCTGCAAGCAAATGTGATTGGCACGAACAACTGTGTGACAAAGTATTTTTTATTGTCGGCATAAAAAGCTGGACAAGAAAGGAACATACAGTATGATTACCGACCAGAATCTCGCAAAAACCTGGCTGAGCATCACACATAATGAGTGCAAATAGTTCACAAATGATTACAGGGAATAATTAGGAAAAATACCCGGAAAAGACCTCAGCTCAGAGAAAATTGGTTCAGAGACCTTTTTTTCCAAAATTATCGTACCTATTTCATCTTAATCTCAACCATTCGGAAATTGTATAAATCACGGAAAATTTGTGGTTTCAATAGTGAGTAAATGCCCAAATGAAACGGAAAATGTGTAGAGCTCCGGTGATAGAGGAACCAGCGAGACATTATCTTTGTTCAGTGGCGTAGGAACGGGGGGGGGGGGCGGGGGCTGCCCCCCCAATAATTTGACCCCCCAAGCAGGGTGCACCTTCCGTGCACAGTTCATCACTTGCCCCCCCCCCCCCCCCCAATAGTTCAAAGCTTCCTACGCCACTGTTGTTAAACCAACCGTATATTACCAGTGATGCCACTTCTGAGAAAGTGTATAGCTCTACTCAGTTCAGTGTGAATGATCGCAGTCAAACCTGAGCGCGTATGGAAATAATCAACACCATTGCCATGTCGAAACTTGAATCTTATATTCCAAAAAACATGTCAATCCCGTCCAAATGTAATAGGTTGCAATTGTTTTGACCCGCATCTCATTGAGCACACATCGGAATTCAGATATTCAGTCCCATCACAAAATAGATTAAGACATTCGTACATACAAATTCAAGGGATCAGTTCATATCAAATATCATCATCTATATCAATAGATTCCAAAACAACTGCGATTAAGAGGTTGTGTATATTTGAATATTTTATATGCTATGTGTGAATTGCATATACCTTGTATGCGCCCATTAGGGTATAAGTAAATTGAAATCATTGTATAAATTTGTAAACAAACTCCCAGCGGCCCTTAATGTTCCATTATTCATAGCGCGTCTGCTTCAGGTACGCAAACCCACGATACCCGTCAGCGGTTTGATTTTCTCCATTTTAGTGCTCAAACAAACCTTCTTAATACCTCATAGTTTCCCTCCAAAGTTACGTTCTAGAATCAATGTCCTCTTGAGTCTCGGAATTCAAGTATAATATCCAAATCTAAAATAAATAAACAAGGCCTGCAGACAAAAAATTAATTGAACTTGAGAACATTGACAAGCGATTTGTATAAATTCAGCATACACGTCTCCGTCCAGATGCAAGTCATATTAACTCCCATTTATTTACGAGTGGTGGTAAGGACTCTCCAGTGCTCTTCTGGCTCACTTGGGGAAGATACGTGGTATTGTTTTCTTTATGTATCCCTCTTGTTGTGCTGCACCACAATCAGTAACACGTACTATGATTTCTCGGCGTGCCCAATTATATTACATACACTATAATGTGGCAGTCAAGAAAGATCTCTGAAACAAAACACTGAAATTTTCTTGGCCATGCAGGAATTTATTTCCAAAAAAGACTGTTTTTATGTAACAGGCATTGATTCTGAAAATTGAATTCAATATTTGTACTTTGATATATTCTTGCTGAAAAGAGGACACTTCGAATCTGAGTATGGGAAACACCCGACAGAAGCCAACAATACGGGGAAACCAGTATGTTTACCAAAAATTAAGGAGCGCATACCAAAAGTTGTGTCTTATCAAAATCAAATGATCTCCGAACTGAGTCACCTGAGGTGTAGGTGTGTGTGTGTGTGTGTGTGTGTGTCTCTGTGTATAAACCCTGAAGATGAAACCGAGTCCATATCAAACAAGTATGAAGGGTTTTGATCACGAGGGTTTGAATCGGGTCAATATAACTCAGGTAGCTGGGGAGATGACATCACACAGCTCCTGTGGCAAATACAGCAAAAACCTGGGAAAGTTGTTATCTTTGCTAAATATTATTTTACAATGCCAAAGCATAGAGCACAGGGAAATAAATCAGGTGTTAAAATATCTCCCAGAAGTGGGGTCAGAGCAGGATTGATCAATTTACTGAACGTGTTCAGAGCTTGGCAGACATGTAGAGAAGCCCCCCCCCCCCTCCGGTGATCCCAGTCTAGCAAGCCAAGACAAAAAACTATCATCTGTACTGACTCAACTGAGTAAAATGAGGCCAGGTCTGCACAGCCCGGTGACAAGACTGTAGCAGACAGAAACGCGTGTAAAGAAAATAGAGAGAAGTTCAGAAAGCTAGAAGGGCTGCTGTCACAGTGCAAAAACACTGATGATGAAAAGGGAAGAGTAATCCTGAGGGACACTGAAGCTGGCCTATCTTTACCATTAAATAATTCAGAAAAACATTACCCACACTCATAAATTTTAACTCAGCAATGACAGCAAGGAGATTCAAGTTTTAGCAAAGCAAAATATCAACATTCATCTTCCAATACAAATGTGGAGTTACAAACTTCACTCCAGACTTGAGACAGGCAGTCACCTATAAAAGGCAACTGCCAGTTTAAACCAGTCCTCTCAACCTTTGAAATATTCTTCATTTACGATAGACTTAAGTTAATCCAAATCATATAAGCCTTGACACCTAAAAGCCAAATTACATCACTTGTATCAAAGATGAAAAGAGACATGGTAGGCTTGTAACTTTTTTATTTTCCTGACCAGTTAGTCAGTTGAATATACAGCAAAAACAAAAAAGTAGGCCTTCATCATTTATGTGATATTTATGTATCTAAATATTATAAACCCACTCTTCCTCCATTACAACAAAAAGTTGGAGTATAAAGGGTATACTTGCTGCGTCAGATGAAGCAAATAAAAAAGCCAGTGCTTGTTTCAATGTTTTAAGAGGAGATAAACAAGAGTTCTTTACAGAGTGTACATGAAGTCAATTAAAAGTTGCACCAGTGACTTTAGGTATTGTGCCCAAGCTCCCAATAGAAGGTGTGACCTTCTTTCTAGGGAATACTCCAGAAGATGTGGTTAAGTTAAACTGGTACCATTCTCACCTGATGAGCCAGTCATGAGGGAGGGCACATAGTGTTGGTGTAGACAGCTCCAGGAATTTGACAGCCTTTGTTGTAACAGTGTCATTGGCCGCAGCTTTTAAACAAGAAGAAAAAGAGAATTAGAAGGACGATGAAGGTCTTGGGCTAGCACTAACTTTCCTTCATGGTATTTTAAACCTGGAAAACCAAGTTAGCTGTTGTAGGAAGTTGGTTCCATGGGTTAACCCTGTTAGTATTATGAATGACCAAGTTATTTGTTGCAGGAATTTGAGTCTGGGAATAAACTTTGATAGTGGCTTCAATGATGAACCTAAGCCAAAATGATCATCTAACTCAAAAGCCCCATGTTAATCAAGACAGGCTGATCAGGGGGCAAAACGATGGCCCTGGGCTAGGAAAAGTAGCAGATCCAGCTTTACTTGGGGGAGAGGCACAGTAGGACTTGCAATATTTTATAAAGTCTGAATGTGCTACTGCTGAGGAGAGCTGCAGAGTTTCCCATATGGTAGTACATATGTAGTTCCTCAATCTCACAGATAAGAAATGTTGAAAGTGGCTTATGAGCTATCTATAGAAACACAACGGGCTCTAAACAGGTATCATGGCATGGTGGAAAGCATGGTGATAAAATTGTGTCACGAAAATGGAAATAACTAAAGTAAAAATAGACATATGTTATTGCTCGCTACATGAGAGATACAAATTAGGCACTTATGTTCAAGTCATTTGAACTGACCTATGGCCTTAAAATTATAGGTCAACCTAAGCTGGTGAAGGAAAGGTTGTTGACTGCAACCAAAAGAGATCTTTCCATTAAGTATGAACCAGACTGTAAAGAAAGATTGAAAAAGGCTTTTGTGCAGGAAAAGACAAAACTGTCTTTAGCAAAAAGAAAAAGGAACACATTATGTGATAAGAAGGCCACAGAAAGAAGTTTCAACCCAGGGAATAAAGTAATGGTACACGTCCTTTACATTTACAAGGTCAGTCTCATCAGGCACAAGTTAATGGTTCTCATGTGGTCAAGTGTAAGTTAAATTATATACACTACCTGTCCACCTGTGACAGGAGGAAAACAAATCAACTTCATCATGTCCATACACTGAAAGAGTGTTATGCAAAGGGACAGTATAGACACATTTGTTTTACATGGATTGTAAAGCAAGTCAAGCATTGACTTATTGAGTCACTTTCCACGGCACAGATGTTGGCATACACCTCCTACCTTGTCTGTGGTGGAGGAAACCGAAGAACTCGGAGAAAACCACCGTGCATGGTCAAAATGGCAGGAACTTTCTCCACATGCTTACCAGGATGAGAATCGAACCCTGGTCACAGAGGTGAAACGCACCAGTCTTAACGCTCAGCCAACCCTGCACCCTAATATATAGCCAGTGAGCATTATTAACCCTTTCCCCCTTGAATTAAGATTGAGTCAACAGCTGTCCTTGGCATGGGTTGGGCACTAAGTGCCCAACCCATGCCAAGGAAAGCTGTTGACCTGGGGCATGTGATCTTGATACATCTCATGTACATTTCTCAGTCAAATTGTTTTTCATAACTGTTGAAATTAGTTGAAAACACGGAAGCAGACGACATTTGACCACCAGCCGGTTTTGGCCGGTTTGAGGGGGGAAAGGGTTAAGGTGACTGGGACAAAGTCGCATGTTAATAATGATAACAATCAGGATAATGATGATCCTGTGAGACCTGTCACATTGCTCAGAAGTGAACAAGAAAAAGAGTTATTATCTGGAGGGATTTGTTGTGCAGATTTCAATCGACCCCATTTTTACCACATCATGACACAATAGCCCACTGATTAAATGCAAATCTTAATCGTATTAAGTGACAAAAACAACATATTGTTACTTTGGTTTGCAAACACAGAAGAACCTTCTGAAATGGTTATGGCAGTTCCCATTGTATTGTAGTAATTTCTGTATGTGGCTAATACCTTAAATAGGGTGTAAACTGTGTTACATTTATTTCACTTCCTGCTGAGAAATTGCATTACCCCATTGCACAGGAGTGTTTAAGTGGATGTTTTCAAAAAAATCTCTTCCATTATATCGCATTTTTCTTCTTTTTTTTAAAGGGACAGGTCACTCAGTGCAGTTTGAGCCTGTCAATTTGTGAAAGTGACCTCATGTACTGACCCAGTGTTGTTGTGATCAAATGTTGCATGATAGAAAATTAATAAAGGTTAAGCAAAGTGTGGAATCATGTAGAGGTAACAAGATCTTTCCATGAAAGGAGGAGAAAATGGTACCTCAACGATGGACAGAGGATCAACCATATGAGGCTGCCCTTGCCAGAGGAACCTGAGTTGTGCTTGGACTGTGCTATGTATTAGTGTGGACTGTGACCAGAACAGTGCATGTGGACTGTATTCAGGCTCGACTTTGGCCAGTACCCGTGGGCTTTGGTTATTTCCGGAATAATCTACAAAATATAGCAAAGTATGCCTTACGTTATTTTAATTTGTATTAATTATTCTTATAATTTAGTGTGGTAATTCAGATCAAGAGTCTTTGTGATTCTTTGTTGAGTTCTTTCACAGATTCACTGAGTATCTGCAACATTCTATACACCAACATTGTAACAATAATATTGAGTCAGGATTCAATATGACAATTGTAAATTAGTATTTTGACATTTGTGGGATGAGGTTCAATCTGACTGGATACCTACCCAGCTCATCTAATTATAAAACCAGGACTAAGAGCTTCTGAACGAAAAGAGATAAAAAATATCCAACCTCTCTCACACCATATCCAATCCAATTTACTTTATCAATGGGTCAGAAGCAGGAACAAAATCAATCCTTCTATTTGGTTTTGACAACTGCCTTGAATTCAAAGAATGTAAGAACCTGTATTAATAGGAAATATTAACGTAGCCCAAGTTCTTCCTTTTAGTAGTAAGACTTAGTAGTATATGTAACAATACATAGCATACGAAAAATACATCAAAATCCTAATTGCAACTTACCCTGGATTCTGTTTAAAGTCATGAACCTTCTGACTGAAAAGGGCAAGCCCTTCAGTTGATGAATTTTTATTTTTGATAAACTTAAGATAAAAATCGTAATCAGCATATTTAAAAAAAGAAGATTTCTATATTGTATGGAAAAAGCTGACATGCTTACGAGATGTGATAAACATGCATTTAAGGAACATCCAACGATTTCCAGTGGGGCTACATTAGTTATTGCCTCCGTAGCAGCCTCCAGACTCGCTAAATGATTCTTATTGGGCTGCTCGTCGGAGTCTGCCGTTTGTCTGTTTGTATACGAAAATGGCGCGGATAGCGTCCCTTCCCATCTGGCTATTGTGCTTTCTCTTTGATCGACCAATCAGCGCTGCGTGCACCGCTGCACGCTCTGCAGGCAACCTTATTGATAGACGGCAGACGTTCTGGGCTAGCAAAATATCAAAGCCCAGTCACGGCAGCTATGGAGGCAAAATTAGTTATAACGTTCTCCATATTGCAATTGCTTTACATTTAATGCATGGGTAATATTATGGGCAAGCACTTGATATAATTCGGGTATTACCGTGCGAGGTGCTGATATGGGTGCTGCACATGATGTATATTTGTCGTTCGTGTGTACCACTGTCAAATAGCAATTGCAGAATAACCAGATAATAAGTTTTGATTACGGTTTAGCCATGGCAAAAACATACAGTACATAATAACATGGACGTGCATACATGCAAGTCTGTAGTAACACACACTCTCTGGCTTTTAAAGGTCAGCCATTTTTATCAACATTTTCACATTAGTACATAGAGTGCGCGGGGGTCAAGATCAATCTACATTTTCGGCTACTTTTGAAAATATTGCTCAATATTTAGCCAAAAATCAATACTTTTAGAGTGGTCTTTTGTAAGGGAAGGGAGGAGGTTACAAGAAAGAGTACACTGTGTACACTTTTGAAAATGTTGATAATTTTGGTTAACCCCCAAATATACTCCTTATTGAACTCTGGAAAATGGACCAAAATGTTTGTTTTATTTGATGAATCAGATTGTTGTTGGTCGTATTAATATGGTGACTTTCCATCCCATGGGAAAAGTTCTGAATAACCTTGCATTTTTTATTCTTTTGTCTGGCATGTAGTTGTCTTTACGAATTAAGTCTTATTTTATTTTTTTTTCGGTTGCGCTGACTTTACATGTTTAGCACGTCTTATCTTTTTGACAGCTCCTTCAAAATACTGGAGATTGGAAGTCATATATAAGGAACTGTTATTCAGCGCTGCTTCTGTCACTTTTGTACAGCCAAACGCTGAATCAGAACGAGTATCGGAATAATTATTCATGACTAGCTATGGTTTTATACCTTACAGTACATTGACATTTAGTTTACTAAAGATGCAGTTTAGAGTGATTTGACCGCAAAACTAAAATGTCCAGGGGAGCCCTAATTACTTGGCCGAGGTGGACCTTCGGGTATAATTAGTCAAAAATATTGCAGTAATGTTATTAAGAAGATGCCAGAAAATTTCCCTTTCTGTATCATGTTGCCTGCTAAACTGACTAGAGCCCGTGTGTCATATGCCATCGGCCATATGGAGAATACACGGATATCTCGCGTGTTTGGCTACCAATTGTCCAAGAAACACATGCACATTTTGTCGTACATGTATGGCCTGACTACATAATTATCAGTTACAAATCAGTAGGTAAAATGTCATCGCAACTTTATGGCACTGTAATAAGAGCACGTCGTAAAGAAACTGCTGTTATTCTTGGTCAATGGTGGAGTCCTTACGAAATTTAGTCAAATTCTTATAGACGCACCTCTGTGGATCTTGTGTGATTCAATGACATTCTTGCAAAAAAATCCCAGACGCTGATCTGTGATTGGCCAATTTGGATAATTAGCACGTCAACTTCGAAAGCAAGCAATTCATTATATACTTTCCCGGCCACTCATGCCGAATTGTGATGTTTGCAATTGACTTTGGTGTTAGATAACTCAAGAATTAAATATTTTCACCGGCTTAAATATAGACTACCTGATTCACGTTTGTCAAGAAAAAAATTCATGTCAATTGAGAAATACACATGTAAATTTTCATGGTGGCAATACTGAGAGCTCTAATCAAAGTAAGTGGACAAGACTCGAACAGATGTGGACTTCGATAAAAAAGATAAATAGTCAACATGATCAATGGATAGAGGTATTTTACAAACCGAGTCTCGATAACTACACATACAAATTTTTTCCCCGAAATAGGTAATGAGGTATCGGTACCTTTGTGGTAGTTCTATCACTGAAAAGTGTCGTAAAACATGTCCCTTGACTTTGGCTTGGCACATGTTTTACGACACTTTTCTGTGGTAGAACTAACCTCTACCATCTGGAATAAAATCTGCTAACCACCAACATTTTCAATGAAATGGCTATTAAGCAGCAGGCGCTCAGCTGGTGCACATTCCCCATTAAATAAATCCCCATTTTCTTCAAGAACCTTGTAGCTGGCTACACTGCTAGTCATGGATCAGGGATATGAACTCCAATCATTACTAAATATTCAAACTCAACAGGTGTTGTTTTCAATAGTTGAGAAATTTGAAAAAAATGGTCGTTTTGGTAATCCTGTCAGTCATTCTCAGTTGATGGTGTTAAACCTGACCAACGCGGCCCGGGGACAGAAGGCTGCCCCTTCTGAAGCGCAGCTACAGATGCCTACCTCACACAAGACTTGGGAACCTTCCACTTCCAGACACCACCAACTGATAAAGCAACATAATACAGATAGTGCTTCCAAAGAGTGTGGACACTGTTATCATTGTAAAGGATGACAACCAGAAAATTGACCTTTGAAGACTAATTATTAACTAATTATGTTATTGGCTTGAGACTTGTCACCCCAGATTGTTTTGTGTTGAAATTTGACTGCAAGTCTGGGTTCATCTAGGCAGTTTTACTGAAGCAAAAATCGCTTCTGATTGGCTTATACTGGGTCACTATGGTGGAAATATAGTTTACTTTTATAGGTTAGAAGGCAAGGTGAGACGTCAAAACATTTTGATATCAGCGAAGGGCGGAGCCCGCAGCTAACATTAAAATGTTTTGACGTCTCACCTTGCCTTCTAACCGGCTTAGAACGCAACAGTGATTGATCAAGGGTTGAGTGGTGTTGAAAATGTGACTCCACCCCGCCACCCGACTGCTTGATCTTATTTCCATAAAGGATAAGCTCAAGCGCCACACGCTCTCTTCCAATCTCCACTCCTGATTGGCTGTGCGCCACGCCCCAAGCGAAAGATGTTTTTGCTTATCTCAGGTAACCAGGCCACTCTAAGGCCGACACACACTTTCATGGAAGTCGTTAAGATTCAAGACATAATCATATCGGGATTCAAGCTGTAAGACAAACCCATTCCTGAAGATTTGCGTGATATTCTCACTCAAGATTTATTTTTTACCAAAGAAGACACCGGACAAGATTATTATTTTGAAGAAACAACCAAAATCTCATCATGTTTTAGCGATCCGGTGAGTAACGAGAAGCTATCCCACAAAAAACACAAAATAACAACAAATGGGGAGTTGGAGCCTATATGGTGTGGGCGCTTTGGCTTCAACTTCAAATAAAAAAATATTACATAGAAAGCCAGGTGGACTTCAACTTCACTTTGTTCTATATTTGCAGTTTGTATATTATTTTAAATGCGATATTTGCAGTTTGTATATTATTTTAAATGCGTTCCCATGCGCTTCAAATTTGACAGTTTTATCTTTTCCAGTACCCGCGCCACTGGAATTGTGTGGTTGTACGTGGCTTGCAACAAGTTTACCTGTTCTAATTATGATTCTTTTGTTGCTTTTGTTTTGTTACAGGTGGCCGTCCTGTTTTAGGACTATTGCGTAATACTTCCGACTATTTTCATCTTTATGTGCCCTGTTTTTCTTCCAGGTGTTCTGTGAAGGGACGTGTCAAAAGACAGCCAATAGGGGCCAACTAAAACTGCATGCCTGCAGTTGTATCAAAAGATTTTAATGTTTCTGAAAACAACAGAAAAGAGGGCGTTGTGCGTTCTAATAATTGTTTAGAATTACAAGAATATTTGCTGAGATGGTACGTTTCAGCCTTTGGAACCTGTAATTACTGCACAAATGGTGCTGAGAGCACGTGTCACTGCACACCGATACGCTTGGGGCTCAAGCTGGAGCAACAGTTGAAGGTAATCATGGTAGCCATGTTTGGGAGTACTTCATACGCTCCGCGTTAGCGACAAAATTATGTTTACTTTTATGTGACACAGCAATGAATTACAATAATGAGTTGGGAAATTATTCCATGGATTTATGCAAACCGTTCTTGTATGAAACTTGGCCAATCAGGAGGTGAAGTTGACGAGGCAGGAACATTATATTTACACTTAAAACAGGGAAAGGTGTTTAAGTGTGAGATACCGTGTGGGCGGCGGCTGAATATTGTGAAAGTCACCTGACATGGGACCAAAGGGGTTATCACGCTATCCATTATGCCGACCCATGCAGTATCCAACGCATGCTATGGAACTCGTGGCATGAGGTCCGCGGGAGCAATGCCAGCCTGCCAGAGACACTGCAGTACAGAGCACTGATCACGTGACACGTGAATATTATAGTTAGCATGCTTTTAATTATGTTCTATGTACAACTTTTTTCATCTAGGCCTACACACACCCAATATAAATGTACCTGATGCAACCGTACAACCTACCCTGTCGATCTACAGTGCCCCTTATGTTGAAAGGTAACTTCAACAATAGATCATCATCATCATCATGCCTGCTGCGTCATACAGCAGATAGAAATGGATGCAGGTTGAACAATGATAGACTGCTACCATGGTCGATGCACATTGAATAGAATTCAAAATGCAGGCCAAGCGGTTGGGAAAATTCTTCTTTGACCGATAATTATGCGTATGGTGCTTTCGCGCCCGACTGAATGGTGCTTTTTCACAACCCATCAAGCAAGAACGGTTGGCCAATGTTGGGCCAGTGTGATGTAACAGTGGTCCAACATTGGGTCGACCTTTTAATATCGCTAGCTGGAGGAGCGCATGAGCGCATGCTTACGAGCTCAATGGTTTAGTGGATATATTTTTCTCGTTGCATCTAAAAAGGCCACTTTAATTTTGCACATGTGCACCAAACAAGTAAAATTGAATATATGACGTCATTTATAAATCAGTATAGCTGCATCTTCAGGGGTGATTAATATGTGCATCAGAGGAATAAAATTGGGTGGGTAAAATCATTTATAAAGTCAATGTGACTCTATGTTCAAGGGTATCTATGAACTAAAAGTGCTGGAATGGGCAATTTTTGGAATGCAACACGCTTTGGCGGTTTCCATCTGGTACATAATGGATAACATATGCCCAATCAAAACGGGGCTTCCATTACAGCTTATGCCAGGGCAGACAACAGCTCTTTGCACTTTAATCACAGATCCCAGTTATTTCTTCTCAACACGGCCAAGAAAACATCTACCGTTTTACACGACAGACCCAAGATGTAGTGACAGGGAATGATATGATATCATTTGACACACGCTTGTGATGAACGTGAAAAACAAAATATACTGGACAAATATGCTGCAGTTGAGATTGTATAAGCAGAATGAAAAATGTTTTCCTTGATTTACTGAATACATCTCTCTCATCGCACAGCTGAAAAAAAAGAAAAGGACGATGGCTCTAGGTGGTTTCTTTTCGCTATTAGTATGTAATGTGTATGGTGTTACATTAGACACATGGTGTGGTCATATATCTCAAAGCGCAAATGAAAACAACGGTAGGTAGCACCACCATAAAACAACAACATTCAAAACCACATTACAGCTCATAATGTACTTTATTGGTCAATATCATAATGTATTAGTGCAAAGAAGGACCTGATCTATTTGAGTCACTAAGGGTTCATATATATATATATATATGTGTGTGTGGGGGGGGGGTATGTGTGTACTAGTAGTAAACAATGGCTAGGTAGGATAGGATATAATTTATATCATGTAATGTCCCATTGCTTTAGAGCTGATTTACTTATGGGGCTGTGTCGGGCTTTTAAATGTTAATTTGATATGTGCTTTATATGTTCCCATCCATTAGCAATAGGGTAAAACAGTGGGTTTTAATTGTGAGGAGGGTCTTATGTATGTAAGGAAAGTGCACATTATGTAAGTTGTATTCTGTATATAGGTATTGAGAGCTTTAGACGATCGTATGTAGATAGCCCTCTGATATATTTCATGATATCCTTCTGGTTAAAGGTTTATTTGAGAAGGCTACTCTATCGTGTTGTAAAGTGTTATCGTATGCAATTTGTGTTCAGCTACTTTAATGGTAATATGGAAAGTCAAGATCAACTGGTTCATGTGGGTTCTCAGCCGAGTGCTCTGCAGGCAGGCAGGCTAAGTGTGTGTGTTTCTTTCAGTTTTCGTTGAAATTTGCAAATATGTAACTTTAAAGCCACTTTGCCTAAAAACACCAAATTTGTTCTAGCAAATGGCTGTATATTGGTAAAGTACTCCTGTATATTTGATGTATTTTGCTGCAAAACCATTCAATGTATTGAACGTTACTTTAACATAGGATCTTGTGGGGACACACGCCTCTAGCCCACAACAATTTGTGTATTGGGTTGTGTATTCAGCCAAATACACATAAAATTGCTAATTGTGACCTGTCCTATATAAAAGAAAAGTTTTTTCCTAAAAAACAGAGAGTGTTTGAATTAGATAGAGCTAGCGCACCTGTTGATTCATGCAATGATAGACCTCAAAAGATGGTTGCAATCAATCCTCAAACAGGGCTACTTAAAGATATCTAGTTACACGCAATTAAAGGTAATTGGGAGGGCTGCTTTATATGTCAGCGCATTCTATATGAGTATAATCCCTTCCCCCTATGGGAGTGTTAAATTGAGTTTTCTGGTGTAATGTAGGGTTTAAATGATTTACTTAGTGTGTATAATACTGATTACTCCTCATGGTAAAGGAACCCTGGACGATGGAATGGCTGTAAACACTTATCCTTGGATACGATGTCTAAGTTAAGGTGTTACAGTAAGTGTGCTCAATGGAAACTATGTGGTTGTTTCTATGCGGATATATATATATATATATATATATATATATATATATATATATATATATATATATATATATATATATATATATATATATATATATATATATATATATATATATATATATATATATATATATATATATACATGTTTTTTCCACGATTTGCTGGTTGCCACCTTTTTCCTAATTTCCCGCCGTGATCGGGATTCTACACCTTCTAGAGAAAGGTGAGTGTTTTATTATGTTGTAATTTCTACATATTTTTACAGTTTGACTAAAATTCTGTCATTTTAAGATGGTTTCCACGGGTTATTTACAGTTAATTTAAATTTTCTCAAGATTTTAAAATTACGTGTTACTACCTTTTATTGAGATTGTAAAGGGTGTCAAGCTGAGATACAAATTATCAGATTTCAGGGGAGATTCCTGTCCTGGGCGTGGCAGGCGAAGGGGAGATGGCGGAGAGAGAGAAAAGCCAAAAAAACTTATGCCATTTCCTATTTCGGAGTCTCATCAAATCTGTGTAGGAGTACTATTGCCGGTTTTTTCCCCTGGCTGATTTTTAAGAGTATGTATATGTTTAAACCACTTCCACAGAGTTCTGCCCATCAGTGCGGATGTGTTGGGGCCTGCAGTACCTCCTCCGGATGTGCATGTCCATACCATACATTAGTATTCCATATAAACTCGGCTATGGACGGAGATGATGTACTGCGCTTGACACAGATTTTGGAGTCAATTGATTCTGAAGTTGACATAAGGAGACTACTTGAGTTTCCATGTTCCCCCTTTGCGTGTAGCACGGCAGCTCTTGCCTGTATAAATCTTCAGCTTCTAAATGCTTGCACAGTTTGCTGGAGAGATGGGGGTGGTCTACTCATTATTCTACTCTAATTAGTTCCAAATAAATTGTATACTTTAATCTGGTGGTTTAACTCTACGTGTGACCGGTTAAAACGAATGACACACACACAAAGGTTTAGAAATAAATTGTATACTTTGGTATGGTGGTATAACTCTCTTTCTGTGTGTGTGTGTGTTACAGCACGTTAAATTATATATTTGTTGCAGAGACAATGCCATGCAGAAGGAGCAGAGGGAGAGGCAGGTGCAATTTGGGTAGGAGCTTTATAGTCAATGAAGTGGGTGAAGTTCATTATCGTGCTGTCAGCAGTGAGGATGATGAGGCTGTTGCTGCAGTTGAAGAAGACGATGCAGCAGATGATTATGATGACACGAATGGCCAGAGTAAGGATAATGGTGATAATGATGGCGACCCCGATTATGTAACTTCAGGTATAAATATATTTCTAATTTTGACGTTGAATGTGTAATAACAATTTTAATGCTTGCATCATTTCCATCATTGCATGTAACGCAGTATTCCAAGTTTTCTTCCTATAGTTGTTATTTGGCATGGTGTTTAATTGATCTATGTTTAAAATGGTAAAAGAATTTGATTTTTAAACTAAATTATTAAACGGGAGGTACAAGTTTGGGAATATAGCCGAGCACTCTCATACATGTATATTACGTATAAATAGAGTGAATTCTATATTACAGAAACTCGTAATGCATCGCCACAGCCGGGTCCGAGTCAGACGACACTGGAGAAGGGTAGACCAGACAGTCGGGGTTATCGACCGCCACCCTAGAAAAAAAAAAAAAAAAAGAAAAAAAAAAAACAGAAGAGAGGGAATTCTGCCAGCACAGGTGTTGTGTTTGCTGCTTTAAAACCACGTGTAGAGGCAGCTCAAAATGGTATAAATCCAACCTAGATGAGATGCCCAAGATTCGTGCTGAAGCAATCATATTTATTGATAAAAAACCACCTGGAACTCAGGTAAGAAAGGGGGTTCACCTGACTGTGGCGGATAACCCCTTTAGAGGACCAACTCTATGCGTGAATATATGCAACTATACAAGATCACAATATCTGAAACAGAATTCTGGGGATGGGGAAAAAAGATCACCACTGTATATAGAAGCATCCATGAATTTAGAGCTATGGCTATGCGGATAAAAGACATTACGCACCATGGTCCCAAGGGCGATATCGCTGGCTGTTGAAGAGTTTGAAAAATTGGCTTTGTGTATTGGGCGGATCCAATCTGAAATCAATGCTAAGAAACATTTATGTCAACAGGAGGGCAGTGTTTAGGCTAGGGTGAAAATACTGTATACCAATGACCAGTGAATTGAAATGTCCTACTTGCAGTAAGAAATTCACTAGGGCTGATAATTTAAAGCGCATTATGGATAAACCCGTTCCCAGGAGTACCATCAGTGCGATATATGCAAAAACGTATTTTCATGACGGAACAATAAAGATAAGCACATGCGAACACGCCAGTCCACATGTTCGCTCAGCCACGATCAGCCATCTGTCAAAGAAAGTGCTTCAAATCATATTAAGGACTCGCTCCGACACCATGTTAATACATCCGATTAATTGAAACTTCATACTCTGAAAAATTCAGAACTAAATTCAAGGTTCAAACAGTAAAGTTTAACTATGAATTTCGGGTTGTGAATTTATCAGATGTGTATAAGATGTTTTACAAAATGTTCGAGCTACTACTTCAGACTACTTTAATAGGAGGTCGAAAGTCTGATTTAATAAGAATTGTAATTCAAAATCCAGAGCTGGATTATCCAATTTTATTTCCATTTATACGCCGATCTACCATTACACCTGCCCTAATACTTACTGAAATTGAGAGAGTGCTCCAGAGCTATGAGGGATTAGCATAGATGGGTCACTAGATGTCAGAATTGTCCATGTCATGATGCCTAGAGGCTGGACGAGATTAAAGAGAGTGTATTCAGAGCTTTCTGATTTTTTGAAAAATAAAAAAATGTACAATTCGGGCTGTAAATCGGGATAAAATGTGTCTTGCAAGGGCCTTGGTCACCACTAGGGCCATGTAATGCACAATGAGCAGTTTGTGAGTATACGCAAAGGGTATAATATCCAAAAAGTGCTGGCATAGAATTACATAGGGCAGTAGGTGTTCCCCTTATTTCTTGTGGTCGTGATGAATATGGAAAATTTCAAAGTGCTATGCTTGACGTTCAACTAAATATAGTGTCACTTGACTATTTTAATTCAAAGAATTACATAGGGCAATAGGTGTTCCCCTTATTTCTTGTGGTCATGATGAATATGGAAAATTTCAAAGTGCTATGCTTGACATTCAAATAAATATAGTGTCACTTGACTATTTTAATTCGGTTATATATTCTGGACCCCCTTTGAAAATAAAAATATCTATCATCATAACAAACATTATGATGTTATTAAGACCATGCCCGCATTTCTCAATCGTTCATTTTATTGTCACACATGCCATATGGGATATAGTAATCCGATTAAACATTCATGCGAGGGTCAGTGTGTTGTTAGCCAAAAAACTTGATGTTCACTAGACATTAATTGGATCTCTTGCAATGACTGTGATCGATATATGAGAAATGAGACTTGTTTTGAAAATCAAGTTACCATCTACAAGGGGGCGATCAACATGCAATCTTTTTAAAATTGTTGCAAGTGGAATACCCTTGTCAATGTTTAATAGGCATAATGGCGTCCAGCATTTTTGTGGAGAGCATTATTGCCCCGTATGTCGTGTATATATGCTACCAAAGCATAGATGCTATATGAAAGTTGTGCCAGATTGTGCACAAGGTGTGAACATCGATGGTTATGGCAAGTGTGATAGAAGTGATGGACAAAATGGTGAAAATCTAAAACTTCAAAGAAATCTTTTAGATATAATATTTGGTTTGATTTTGAATACATGCTTTTAGATAACGGCACACGTAAGCCGAGTGTGTGTGTGTGTAGCATATAGAAATTGCATATATTGCATGCGCAGTGAAGATATTGGCCAACAGTGCTCTGTTCACAGCCATTGCGTTTTCATATTTTCTGGTTCTGAGCGTAAGACAGCTTTCCGCACGTGGCTATTTTCTGAAGAGAATCTAAAAGCCATTGTTATATGCCACAGCGTCATAGGATATGACAGCTATTTTATTTTACAACATTTGTATGCACAGGCTATACTCCCCAAAGCCATTTTAATGGTATAAAAGTGTCTTTAAAGGTTCCCTACTTTAAAATTAAATTTGTCGACTCCTTGGATTTCATACCACAAGCTTTAACAAAAAGACCAGATACTTTTGATAGTGATGGGATGGAAAAAGGTTTCTTCTCATATCTCTACAATACACAACGAAATCAGAAGATAGTGTTGAGTAAATTACCTCCAGCTCATTACTATAACCCTGATGGTATGAAAAATTATTTGCACAGAATATTTTTGACCTGCCATAAAAATGACAAATTTGATATCATGTATGAATTAATTAAATATTGCAAACATGAAATAGATATTTTGAGAAAAGCCTGTCGACGTTTTCGGAGGATATTTATAGAGAATACTCGGACTCCCACTGCACAGGGTTTCGACCCTTTCTCAAATTAGATAACAATTGCATCTTTCTCAATTTTTGTATTCCTGGTACACTTTTTGTATGAAAATACTATTCCCTGCATACCAGCATACGGATACGACCCCGAGTCATAGAACTACTCGTGTGAGGCTTTGCACTGGCTTGAATGCAAGAGTTACAAGGAAAATATCCATATTGGACATGGTGGGGTTAAAGTGGGGAAATACAGGCTTGGTGGGTTGATGCTCATTGATGGGGCTAATTGTGGGTACCAGTTTTATGGTTGTTTTTTTTTCCCACGGGTGTAGGAAGTGCTACTTACCAGAGACCTTTAATCCCCTTAAGAAGACCATGTCAGCCCTTTATGATGAGACGTGTCGCAAGACTCAGCAGCTTAGAAGTTTTGGTGCGCATATTATCACAATGTGGAAATGTGAATATAGGAAAGAAATTAACGAGAATGTAGAGCCATAGGATTTTATAAAAACGCTAAAATACCCCCCTCCCCTGCAACCTCGAGATGCCCTATATGGAGGGCGCACTGGGGCAGCAGAGTTACATAAATGATAATGACTTCCATTCTTTTCTGACATGCCTAAATGCACATTTACTCACTATTAAAAAATTACTCAAAATTGACAGTATTTTCTCAAGTGTCACAAACCTGACGCATTAAGTTGACACATTGACTCAGGGTTGGCAGTTAAATAGAGCTTAATTGTTTGAGGAGTAGGTGTCATCATGGAGTTTGTTTTACATCTCTGGTACAGGATGTGCATTGTTGCAGTCCTTGTTAGGATTTTCCTTGGTTTGTACAGGTGATCTAGCTGCAACTGTTTATTTTACAATCACTGGGACTGAATATAATGCCCCAGCTTGTTTCCACTTCAGTTAAACATTGGCGGATGGTTTAACTAGGAAAAGCTGTCCAGCTAGAAAGGGTATATTTTGGTTCAGGGGTAAGTCAAATTGTTCTTATCTGAACCTGTACTATGAAAATTTGGTAATTATGGTTTGTTTGACAGGTATTCTTCTTTGATATGAAGCTCTGCATTTACAAGCAAAACTTCACGTATTTAGCTAATTCATCAATTGCCACGTTCATATTTATTCATTATTATGTGGGTTGTCTTTGCTGAAAATTTAGCTTAGGCAAGGAGCCGCTACTCAGAGAGACATGTACGGGTAAAAGGCTCCGAAACATGTTGAGTAGTTACCCGCTGAAGACCCTTTAATTTGTTTGGGCTGATACAGCCTATGTCAAAATTTTACAGAGGAACGTGTGCAATATAGACAATAGTAATTCCATATATATACAGGTTAGACAGGGACAGGTTAGCTTATGGAGAGTAAAGAGTTCGAACTGCAGAATAGGATATTGACTACTAGGAAGTGGTTCTGGGCAAAAAGACACAAATACATATCATAGGACTTGTCGTAATGAGACCATTAAATTTCAGGACCTGGTTTCGCTTTACCCTGCCATAAATAAGATATAAAAAAGTATAACTACTTCAGGTTTTAAGTCACTAAAGACATACGAGGGGCTAGTTAAATGTAAAATCTTACCTACCTGGGGAGTGTATTTCCCTGCCCTCCCATACAGACTTACTGGGGAATTGTTTTTTTCCACAGTGTAGAGCGTGTGCCAAATAAAAGCAGAATACTCCGTGCACTCATCCCTGTGAGGAAAAGGCACCTTGGGTACTTTGATAACTGTTGAATTTCATCACGCACGTAAGCGTGGATATGATGTGTTAGACGTTTATGAAGTTTTGCACTTTGATAAAATCTCAGTTGACTACCCCGTCACAAAAAGTGGTGGATTATTTACAGATTTTGTTAATACCTTTTAAAGCTAAAACAAGAATCATTTGGTTGGCCCGATTCATGTCATACGCAAGAACAGAAATCTGCATAAATCGCTAGATATGATGAGGAGGAGGGTATTATGCCAAATTCTGAGAACATGTAGAAGAATCCGGGGGTGCGCCAATGCTCTAAATGGGTCCTTAACGACTTGTGGGGGAAGCTATCTGAAAAGGATGATAAGTGCATGAGAAAATATGTAAAAAAACCCAGAATATATTTTGCTTATCCTAAAGAGTCAGTGATAACTTGTCTGTTATGGATGTTAATTTTGTGAATACTGAAATGGTACAGTTACATTGATCATATAATGTGGGGTTCATTCGTGCCTCTACAAAGAGAAATGTTGTACTAGCTGCATACAAGACCAGCCATGCAAGAATCAGACCTCTGAAAATCCTAGAGAAAATAGGCCGGCGCATATTGTTTTATGATACAGATAGTATCATGTATATATCAAGACCCGGTTCACTAGATCTTGAGACAGGCAGTTTTCTTGATGAGCTGTAGGATGCTGTACGTGGTAAGAAGATAGTTATTAATGCCTGTGCTGGAACAAAAAATTTCCAGATATAAATTGCAAAACGGTGAGACTGAATGTCAAGTGCGCGGGATAATATTAAATTTTTTGAATTCTCAAAAGATTAATTTTAAAACTTTAGTGAAGCTTATTACTGAATGACAAGATGAAATATTAATAGTGTCAATTCCGCATCAAATACCAAGTGTAAGGGCCAGTACTGATATCGTTTCTGAAGAGAGATCTAGAACTTACCGTTGTTTTGTATGACAAGCATGTTTTTATAGATAATTTTGACACTTTGCCATATGGTTATTCAACCTGCTGGTTATTCCAATTGCATCAATCACAATGGAGATTGGTGATAATTACTTTGTATCAATTTATTGTGCTGCATGATATGTGAAATCCTTCACCTGTATGGGTATATTTGCATTTGAATTATGTGAAAATGTGTCTATATTATTAAGGGTGGTGTTGCACTTTTAATTCTAAATTGATTTTGGTGACATCACTTTTTAAGGACGGTCATGTTCCATTGTATCCAAATATATATCACTTTATCTGCATATTGATGTATATCCCATAAGCATTGAATGTATATATGATGCACAAAATCGGTGAGAATTCAAAATGTGGGAGTGCTCTTATATACATCTATTTGCCGATATTTGCATTTGAATTTATGATAAAATGTGTCTACATTATTAAAATGCCATATTCGCATTTTTTACAGATGGATCGTGCTGTAATATGTCTATACCATTAAACCGTGACATCTGATGCATACCTTCTCGTTTCAATCTTATGTAGACTATGTCCTGATCATTAATTTAAACCCTGCCAGAGTTGAGGCCAGGCGAGGGCATACTAGCAGGGTGGATTTGTGATTTTATTTACAACGTCGTTTCACTGCATAATACAGATTTACCTTTCCAGCGCCCGTGTCTGTGTGTGTGTGTGTGTGCCCTTACACTCACACTCTTAGGGAAATCATGTCTCTGGAAATCACTAACAATTTACAAACATTAAAGAGGAACCTCTTTACAGATAATTGCATTACTGACTCTGACTAGGGCCTCTTTAGTACAGCTCGTGTGTGTGTGTGTGTGTGTGTGTGTGTGTGTGTGTGGACAACCTTACCATGCCTATACTGCACTGCAGTGCCCTCTGGTAACCCATCAACCAATTAATCTTAACCTTCCGTGTCAATAGCTGCAAGATCCCATGAGGGTTATTCTAAATATAGTGCTGTGGAAAGTTTGGGCCACACTTTATATGATAAGTGTGAACCAGTTTTTGACATATGGTCATATGTAACAATGCTTGTGCTAATGATAGTCAGAGGCGTCGATTGAGAATATATACTGTAAATAGCAGTATGGAACTTTTGGTTATACTGTGTGATAAGGAGGGGCAGGTTTTGCCATGCATTCATATGTAACAATGGTGGGAGGCTATGTAGTGTCCTAAATGTAGCACTTAAACTGCCCTCATACTGCATTTTAGTTTTGTAGAATACAGACTCTTTCATGGGACATACCGATACCAAAATAAGGGAGGATACTGAAACTGTCCAATTAGAACACATGGATAATGTTACCCTAGCAACAGACAGTATCGTCCCAAGGGAAATACAATCTCCCCATGAAAATAACATAAAAATTCAGTATATCCCTCACGTTCTATATCTGCGGAAACAGCAACTCTAATGACGTTATGCGCCATGACGTCACTCACGTTGCAAGGGAGCCTGCTGCACAAGATGCATGACCTGACAGGATAAGAGTATAGGCCTATTTCTTCCTGAAGGGGAGGTGAGCTTTACTCAAACAAAATTATAAACCAGAAATTGTATGTTTTGGCTACTGAATTGGTATGTAACAACTTACATAATCCCAGGAAAAGCTGCATTTGCTTTTTCGTCTAATTATGGCAGATACGTTCAGGATACAAAGATCATCCAATGGCTAAATTAGTATCATACCCTGTACAGTTCCCCCTCGAGTGGTATCCTCCCTCGACCTTTCAGGCCTCGGGAAAACACAGGCTCTCAGGGGAACTGTACCGCGTAGGATATTGATTTAGCCATGACATAACCTCTAAGGATACTGATTTAGCCAGGATATAACCCTAAGTATCCTTCAGCTGAGAACTACATGGTATTTTCTACACCTGATTTTACGAAACTAGCTTTAATTTGGGATTGTCTGCTACCTCTACTGATATCTTCTGCCATAAATACCTCCACACAATGTCAATCGTTATATAATAACGCGATAAATGGTGAACATGCAGGTTGTTATATGACATCTTGTAGGGTAGGAGTCGCTCTAATCTTGCCATCTTTTTTAGAACACGCCCTACAGTGTGTAGATAGGCTATATATGTATGTACATATATATATATATATATACATATATATATACATATATATACATATATATATATACATATATATATATATATACATATATATATATATATATATATATATATATATATATATATATATATAAAGGGAGCATGCAAATGTTTCAGAGCATCAATAATAATATGATATATGCTGTGGCCACGATTCACTTTCATATCCAAATCAAATGGATTTTTGTGTGACTGTTCCGCAATCAATCCATTGCTCAATGTTCAACTTCAAAATGGCACTCACCACGTGCCGGCTCAAGGTATCATGTCGTATTTGGATTTGTAACTATCGATGATAACTGCTTAAGACAAAACCGAGCGAGCATATTAAAGTTAAGATAGTAAGTCATGGATTAAAAGTACTTTAATGACCGTTTTCCTGGTAACTCAGAGAACGGACACCTGGAATTTCGGGGAATATTACAATAACGATCACCGAACAACAGTGGCTATGCAGCTATTGTGTTTCCCCGGCGCTACAATGAGAATAGCAAAGAAAAATGGTATATTCTGAGTTGACAGATTTTATAATGAAATACCGAAATAGCTCAACTGCGAATGAAAGGAACTACTTTGGGATCGCCAGTCAAAAGAATGACCTACATGGCTTCGCAAAAGTACACAAGTTCGATATGATTAAGAAAGATACAAAGAAACAAAAGAGTGATTATACAGATGTTACCAGAAGCCAGGCTTGTCTGCAACACCAGCAGAATAAGTGAACTTATGGGTGAGATTTCAAAACTATGTTTATCACATGTGCACAGCTATACCCGTGACATAGATACCATAAAGATAATGTCATGAGGATAAATAAATAATCGTTTTTTAGGGCCCATTGACTTCTTAAAATTCTGCGGTGATATGCCACACGACTTGCCTAAACGTGCAATTACCTAGTGGCTGGAGAAATACTTTGATACAAAGTTTCAGCATTTTCAGATGAATTTGGTGTGGAAAACCATTGTTGATTTTGGCACAAATTGTATTAAATGTGACGGAGAGTACTTTTTGCAAATGATGTGCGGTGGGAACAAAATGTGCACCAACGTACGCAACTTTAACTTTGTGAACCTAAGTGAGGTTACCTTACGAGAAAGTGAACAACATATTGGGACCATATGCAAATTATTTTGGAGGTAATCAAAACGATACCTTGACGATTGTTTGATAACGTTGACAAAATTCCTTTTTGGGTTACGTAATTTTCATCAACTTTTTAACGAACTGATCCCAATATTCAGTATGGAATGACGTATGTTCAAAGACAATCACATATGGTTTCTGCATATAATCCATACAATTCGGCAGTAATATCTCGCAAATATGTGATTCTTTGAAAATATTTAAAATTAATTTTAGATACTGAGACAAGACGTTGTGTCATCTTTTCGGTGGCGCGAAAGTGCGCAACTGTGGAGGATCTTTCATCGACTTTAAAATTATGAGTACCACACTATATCCTCAGGTAAACCGGAAAATTACAAGATTTCAAAATGAAAACACGAATAAATTGCGTAAGTAGAAAAATGATGTATCCTATTATCTGTAAAAGGTGTAATGAAATTTATGGTCGACAGGTAGCGCACTGTGCAAATTCGTGTACCAGATATGCAACAGGTTGCAGTTTATGAACGTATTGCGAAATGCTCCGACTATGATCCTCTCTTCTTGATTTGTCAGTATTTTTACAAATAAATAATGACAATTGTTTGTAGGAACAGAGGATATTGTTTTGCTTATAACGTAAACATAACATAAACATAAACCAACGTTTCACTGTAAAATACATTAATACATGTTATCTAATCAGGTTGTTTTGTTTATATTCAATTTGATAATCCGAATTGACAGGGATGTATGACTTCACAAGCACACTTATGACGTTGATATCGACCGTTATATATCGACATAAGTTTTAAATATATTTGTTTTGCATTGATCACTGAACCTAACGTTATAATAACGACGTTAAAATACCAATCATCTGTGAAGATTGACTGAATGAAGCTTGAAGACGGATTCATCTTGAAACCGGTTGCGTTCATAAAAACTAGGAGTTTAATGTTTCCTTATTATAATCAATATATATATATATACATATAAAACAGGCCTCCAGTGACGACAAAAATTCACTTTTCGAAGTGTATGGTTGGGAAAACAAACTAGTTCATCGTTATCAAGCTGCCAATATTCATTGGCAATTCGAGACAACAATAGGGGAGGAACATACATAGAGGTAAAATACAACAGCCTAACAATGAAATTATATGGTTTACTATAAAAATGAAGTCTGTCTCTGTTGTTGTCATTGGCATGTAACAGCGCGGTTCTTGGTAGGCATTTTTCATGACGTCGCGATAGCGACGTCATGAAAAAAATGCCTACCATACCGCGCTGTTACATCCCAATGACAACAACAGAGACAGACTTCATTTTTTATATTTATATTCATATTAACATTAATACTAGAATTAAATTTGTCATGAATATTTTGTGCGTAAAAGTTTTGATAGCCACTACGAAGGACCTTTTGTTTATCAGTGGGAGGAGCTATGGTTGTGGCCAGCCGCTTGTTACGTAGGGGCAAGTAGGCACTGGCACGTGCCGTGCTGTACATGATGTTACCATCGACTGATGAAAATAAAATGTGTCCCTATTCTTTCAATGCTAACAAAAACTCCGAATGTAAATATAACATTGTAACACGGAGCTGTGAGGGCGTCTTACACATATGGCGTGCTTGTAACTTTTACAACTTCTAGGGACGAGTTGCTTATATTCATTTCTTTCCAACTTTGAAAGAAAAAAAAAAAACCGGCCATGTCTATACTAACATAACTAAGCGGCAACTACTATGTTTACACTGTGCTGTGCATTGGAAATTAGCTTAACTGTACACCCATAAATGCAACAGCTATCAGGATACCGTGTTTAACACGTGATACAGAGAAAGCCTGTTGTGTTATAGGTGCGGACTTTCTCTTTTATAATGTCAGATTTGTCATGTGGGGGTCTGATAAATTCATGTTGTATGCACATTTTTGGAGAAACTGTAAAGTCCCGAGTTGACAAAAAGTTTACTTTTCCCTCTGGTGTATCATGACTTATAATTGTTACTGGCACTGTTGGGATATTGTTAAAATATGTAGGTAAATTCATGTTGTATGCACATTTTTGGAGAAACTATGAAGTCCCGAGTTGACAAAAAGTTTACTTTTCCCTGTGGTGTATAATGACGTATAATTGATACTGGCACTGTTAGGATATTGTTAAAATATGTAGGCAATTTTTCACTTGCCCCTTGAAAACTGAACCTCAGAAACTGATGATTTATATGGACCACTCAATTTTATTAATTTGGAGGCTTCTAAAAGGGGACTTGGTATGCTCATTTAATGCATTGTTGCTAACCACATGTATTGTCTTGTATCAAATAGTTCCAATCTCCCCGAGCCAACAAGAAAATATTGAAGCATGGCATGGGTAACCAATCCTACATCACAAGAAAGACTTCACTGTGTGGAGTGCTTTTCAGTTTGTAGTTGAAAAACGTGAGATGAAATTATTTGGATATGTTTTTTTCCAATTTATATATTTGTCCATGAAAAGGCAAAACTTTCTATATTTACATTGTCCATTTTAAGAACAGGTATAGTTGTTTGCTTGAATGCTTTTTAAAAATTGGCCCGATTTTTTAATATTTGCACGCACTATACAATTTTAAAGATATTTATTTAATTTTTGTCATTTATTGACATTTTTTAGCTCCAGAATGAAATTTTGAGGAAAAAAGTCCCATCATTTTGCACATTAAAGAAACGAAGTGCGCTGAATAGGGTAGTTTGTGCACACGAAAATGAATGTGACTAAATCATAAGCAGGTGAAATTTTATCAAAATAATAATCCAGCTGTTGTAAGTTAAAATGTGTGGATTCAGTGCCACCCATTACCGCATACGCTAACGTTGTCTCAAATAAACAGTGAACCAGTCCAAGGCTGTTTCTACAATACCATATCAGTTTAGTTTTTATTAAAATATACACAATGATCGAAAGTGTAAAAAAAATGATGGCTCACTATTCACATGCCCTTGTCTACCTGATACGTCCGTAGTCTTTGGAAATTGTCTACAATGCGGATATTGGTTGATAATGATCAATGATTCAATAATGATAGAATCTTCTCTTTTGTGAATTGGAATAACTTCCAGTTTTAAGAACTGGTATAATTCCCGTTTGGGGCATTTGGTTTATAGTTCAGTACATGACGTGTTTTAGACAAGGAGCCGCTACGCAGAGAGACATGTAAGGGTACAGGTTCCGAAACATGTTCTGAGTAGTTACTCGCTAAAAAACTTTTGAATTATTCGGGATAGTACAGCCTATGTCAAAATTCTACAGAAGAACGTGCGCAATATGGAAAAAAGTACTTCCATATGTATATAGGTTAGACAGTGACAGGTTGGCTTATGGCGAGTAAAGAGTGCGGACTGCGGAATAGGGCAATGACTAATAAGAAGTGGTTCTGGACAAAAAGAGACAATGCTAAAACGTGTCATGTCCAAACCATTTTTGGACTTTAGTAAATTGATAACGTTTCGCCACATGCCATGTAAGTGTGTTCACCCAGAGTGTAGAATGGAATGGCCGTTGTAATGGATTCAACAAAGAGTTTTCAAATGACTTGGTATCAGATGAGTGGATTGCAGACAATCTACTAATTTATCACGCAGGTTTGGGTACAACGCATTGTAATATTTACATACAATTTGGATAACTTTTGGTGCTGGGTTAAACTTAACGCTTAAAATGCCTTAACTTATAAAGTAGGGAAGGTGATCAGAGATTCGAAAAAGTTATTCTTCCGGATTAAGCGCCATCTGGCAATTTGAGCACAAGATTTTCGATTATGTTGCCTCCTCTTCCTGAAAACCCGTCTAGGAAGGGTGATTTGAGGCCAGTATACCATAAATGTGATGAAATTAAAACAGGTGGTATATGTTGCCTTGTTATGACTTTATATAGTTATAAAAATTACACGGTCCAAAGTAATCCCAAGTATGTATGTATGTATGTATGTATGTATGTATGTATGTATGTATGTATGTATGTATGTATGATTAAGTAGCATTAATCTGGCTTTTAATTGGTTTATCCTTAGTGATGGGATAATATTACCATTGAATGTTGTTATACAAAACATTCATCGTGTATCTTTCTAAAAGAAAAAATATTATATACAACAAAACATAATGGTGCATAGTCGATTATCTCCATTTGTTATCCCAGCAATATGCACTTTGCTATGAATGTCATTATGAAATGAAATGTTTCTTCATCAAATGGTGCATGGACGAGCCTTGGAGTATCAGTGACCATACGTATCAACATGTCGTCTTCTAACATATTTAGTCAAGGCTGTCTATCCGCGACTATATGCGCACGTGTGTTAGTGGGCCGGGTATTTGACAGGTGCTTGTGAATAAGGCGGAGGTGCCGTGGGGTATGCCGAGTTACCCGCCGGTTGTGCTGGGTAGCCAGTTGAAGCTGGGAAGCCAGTAGGTGGCGGTTGGTACCCAGCAGGTGGCGCGATGTAGACACCTGGAACAGAAACACAAATTTTACCAAAAATTAATGTCAAAATAAATTTCAACAAAAAGTAGCCATTTAAATTATAGAGGAGACTGGAGTAGGCCTATAGCGGGAAACGGGGTGCAGTGGGACAGTGAATTTTTTGCCTCTAAATCAGAAGATTGTGCCATTCTTACTATTCAAAGTTCAGGAAGCACCCTATCTTCTATATTCTTTCCATGCTTGAAAGAAAACTTTGCTTTTTTGAGCGATTTAAAACGTTTTAAGGCACTCTGAAGTAAATATTTAAAATCTTGTACTTTTAATTTCCTCATGGTTAGAGGCAAGGAAAACAGAAATTGTACAGCGTAAATGTGATGATTTAGTCTATTATTAGAATCTGATTTGCTTCCACCATTCTCACATTGTACTTCAGATATAAATGCGGAGTTTTCATAAGAGTGCTGTGGCACACAGTGGGGCATGGCACAAAACACAAGTTTACAATTGGGAAAGCCTATGCCTATCACACAAACTTTATGTACGTGTCCACGAGTGTCCGATATCATAGCAACTGAAGAGAATACCTGAGAAATAATAGGCACAATGGAAATTCTGTTCCACTGTAACCTATTCAGCTTAATGAAACATGTTCCACTGTGCCCCAACGCCCGGACACAGTGGGACAAATTTTGGCTCTTTTTATTTGAGCGTAACATAAAAAAAAAATGATTAGACATGGAAAGCCTATATTTGTGACATGATCTGAGAAAACTCTTTCATAATACATAAATATCATTGAAAGTGAAGGATGTCTTCGGGAAATAGAAACCAAAATGTAAATTTTGTCCCACTGTGCCCCGGTCTCGCTCGCCCACAATGTAATGTTGTTGATTTCAACTTCCAAGTTTTACTATTATATCTCTTGTCAACAGCTGCGGCGCTTTCTTTATACTTTGTTGCTTTTACATCAAAGCTTTTCAGTTTGTAATCCAGCTTTTTTTACCTTCAACATGATGATACACTCTACCTGATGCTAATACATACCAGCAGTTGGCGCGGCACCGGCAGGAGGCATTGGTACTGGTGGCGGGGGCTGATGTCCAGTTGGATATGTAGACGCTGGATGTTGGTACGTGGTGTGCTGCAATACATCAAAGAACAGAATTGTCATTCTGAGGACACCCTATGTATGTATGTATGAAGTATTTATGTGTGTATATGTATGTATGTATGTATGTACGTACGTATGTATGTATGTATGTATGTATGTATGTATGTATGTATGTATATATATATATATATATATATATATATATATATATATATATATATATATATATATATATATATATATATATATTGTCACTTGGCCACGAGAAACTGGCCATCTGATTTTACTGTAAAATAACGGCAGGTGACGGCCTCTTTCTGGATAAAATCTTTCAATCGGGGCTATGGCTATGCTGTTTCACCAAACAACAGTGGATTTGCAGCTATGCTCTTTCCCCGACCCAAGTTAACCGTCCACTCCAGACAAGTTGAAATAAAATCCTGTGTTTGAGTTTGTTTTCCTGCAAAATAACAGCACGCGACGGCTACTTTCTCGATAACATCTTTCAGCCAGGGGCGATCAATTTTTATCAGGGAAAGACGCGGCTTGAAACTTCTTTTTCAATCTTTCATAAAATTTATTTAGGGTCGGGACTCGGGCCTTTTCAGTGGGGCGGCCGGGTTATCGCAACCACACACATATATTTAGGTTGGGCCTAAGGTAACTTGGACATTTGTTGAAACATGTTTAAAATGGACGTTCTTTCCCTTTTATACAACCTCCTTGGACGTCAGTTTAATCTGTTACGTGGACACAGTCGAAGGCACTTGTTATGAAGAAACAAAAACCATATCGAAGACTGCTGTGGCCTTTTAAGCCGCACAATTCTGTCGCCAGCTGCAGAAGCAGGGAATGTTACCACTTTCAGCGTTCACAGAACGGATTCCCCGCAGCCATCCGCGATCTTTTTTCTTAATATATCGAATACTACAAAAATTTCTTTCTAAAGTTCATGTGGCTCTGTGACCCTGAATATTAGGTCAAGGTCTTTCATCTGCTACCCCGACCTATAGCTTCCATGACATGTGTCCTGATACACTTGTGTAAAGATCTCATGAATCTAAGGGCCAATGATAATAGAGTTATGGTTCGGACACGAATGCATAACAGATGGACGCTCGCACAGACACAAGGATGGAAAAAGTGTTTGCTATACACCCTCCCCCGATAAGGGGGCATAACTTATCAATATACAATACGAGTACCTAGAAATACACACACGCGCACGCATTGACACACAATTATGTATGAAATACACACACGCGCACGCACAGACACACATACATAGCGCACGCACAGACACACAATTATGTATGTATGTATGTATGTATGTATGTATGTATGTATGTATGTATGTATGTATGTATGAGAGGCCAGTCGAAAGACGATGTCTGGATTTCTGCCAGCATAATAGAATAGTTACCGTGACAATAACGGGGGAGTCTGCAGGCCTATGATCCCAGTGCTCGTACGAGTAAACGTGATGCACATGAGGGTGATGATGCAGACCAGCACGTGCTATTTCGCCCTTCATGTGCGCTACTTCAGCACGGTGATGTTGTGCATCAGCTCTATTCTGAAAAGAAAACACAAATTC
The DNA here is from genome assembly GCA_964020975.1 of Hermodice carunculata. Lineage (NCBI taxonomy): Eukaryota > Metazoa > Annelida > Polychaeta > Eunicida > Amphinomidae > Hermodice > Hermodice carunculata. Next base: position 96,030,924 of record OZ026612.1, on the reverse strand, counting down.
GAACTGGTAAAGGGAAAACCATGCATGGGCATACGAATATATACTAATGGCAAGGTTGAGTTTTGTACACAGTCATTCACATGCTGGTGATTGATTTGGCTTGCAAGAACATCATGAAACATCATAAAATACTGCCAAAGTAAAAACAAATGTTAGAAAGGAAGTGTCCAGTTTTAGAGGCATGAAATTACAATGAGCTTATGTTATCACACTGTAGCAAGGTTCTGTATTATGCATATCACAGTATTGACTTCCTCAAGATATTTCATGTTAGTAGCACACTATTCGGTCATAAAATTGTGTGGATAAACTTTGGTTTAGAGATTATAATGCGAAAAATAAGGTAGCATGGTCTTTATTTGCCAATGAAAAAGTAAAGCAAGTGTGAATGACAGGTTTGAAGATGACGGTACATCAATGTTTTAAGACGAACACAGATCTGTTTGTTAATACGAAGATTTACAAGATATTTGGTACTTGTCACTTTGATATCCATGCAAGCATTTAACAACCAGCTTATCCTGGTAAAGTGTATGTCATTCTCTTTGCCAAATTTTGATAAGTCCGATTGCTATCATTCGAGCCAATGTGTTACGGAAATAGAGTGTATGTGCACCAAGGGGTGCCATTTATTTAGCAGAACGCAGGTTTGACCTTGTTTGATCGATTCATGTCTCAGTCGAATTAATCTTAGCATGTGTGCTCATCAAGAAACGTGTATACGACAGTGACCTTTTCAACTTTTTTTGTTTATATTTCCAAAGTGAGTGAAGGATGACAAGGACATGCCATGACTTTATTTTACGGCAAACACAAAAGTCTAATAGCTAACAATTTGTGCAATTTTCAGCCTGGGCCATTTAAACACATGGTAAAAACCTGTTCTTATGACATACAGTTGCTGACGCTGTGAAGAAAGGTCACCGTTGAATATACGGTAAAGTAACGCCATGGAGGCACACCAATTTATTAACACACATATAAGATTGATTAATTCAAGAAAAATCAATCCCACGCAGAACACAGACTCACAAAGAACATTCTTGTGGCTGCTTTGTGACAACATATATGATTTGCCCGGCAGGCCCAGTGTTCTCTGGTCCATAGATAGCTTTAGGACACTTATTGGTTGCACTACTTGTTTCTTCCCATGCTGCTTATGTTACAAAGAGACACTTCAATAACCATTTCTCATTCTGAAAGGTATATTCGTTGGCTTAATGTATATCGTGTATAGAGAGAAACAAACCTCTAATCTCGCGGCTCGTATGACGTTGCCGTGTAACGCTGCATTGACTGCCCTGGCGTGCAGTCTGTCTTCTTTCCTTTCGGCTCTCATTTGTTGCTGCAATTACAATTACAGTGTCATGAAGCCACTTGGTGCTGTGTTATTGCAGCGTACATGTACACATGACAAAAAAAAAACAAAAACAAAAACAAACAAACCAAAAACCCCCCCCAAAAAACCAACCCCCCCCAAAATAAGAAAAAAAAAACCAAAAAAAAAAAAAAACCAAAAAAAAAAAAACCCATAGACTATAGGGATGCTGCTCATAGTTAAGCCTGCAAAGTCACTCATCAAATCAGCACTCACCAGTGGGAATGGAATAGGCGACAAGTGTTCTGATACAGTAACTTCACTTTAATTTCAATAAAAATTGGCACTTTTTCTTGTAGATGGAACTTAAACAGGACATCTGTTCGATAAAAACCCTGGAAATAATCACCTTTTAAAATACTTGGTACATAGAGATTCTGTACATTCATCACATCATCCAGAGTGAAAAAGGGTAGCATAAACAAAGTCTAAATAAAATTAAAATATGCAATTATAAATGTTTTCCAGGACATATTACATGAAATTAAATAATATTTCTTTTCTCGACAAAAGTAGGGAAAGCTTCCAATTTTCTCAAAGCACGAGCACGGAATTGTTTCTTATATCAAGTAATAATTACCTGACACCCCCCCCCCCCTCCAAAGAAAGAAAGAAAGAATTGCGCAGTGCAAACCCGTTCATGACATTTGCTCAGACTAGATAGATTTTCCGCAGTATTTTTCTTCGACAGGAACAAATATGGCATCGATATACCACTCCCGTGATCTATTCAGGTAAACATGTCGCCAGCGTGTCAAAGACCTGTTGTAGATGGGCTAATCACAAGTGTTGATTTTAAAAGTCAACACAACTTGTCAACTTATATATATATATATATATATATATATATATATATATATATATATATATATATATATATATATATATGTACCTATGTATGTGTATGTGTATGTGTGTGTAGATAGTTTCATTGAATTGAAATTTGATCATGGCCCCATGTACGCAGAAGCTTCTACGGCTATGTGTGAAATAAAAATATTCGCATCTTTGTATTTTAGTTTGTACAAAATCACCAACAGCAAATAAAATTTATGTGATGCACAGTAGGGTCTTGATATCTATGAAAATATAAAAGTTTGGACTTGGACATGTGATTTGCGCAAAAGAATCTTGGTTTGAAGCAAATAAAACGTAAAGGTTTTGTTTGTTATATCAAATGATGTGTTTGCCCTGCCATTATTTCAATTCAATTCTGTCTGAGTGTCCGAAGGCAAAGTGTCAATTATGTGGCACATGAATTCATCACATTTATGTTTACAAATTATGCCCATTTCTTGTCAATAAAATATAAACAGACTTTTGTTCATATTTACACTCCCTTATCTCAGCTGTCACAAATTTGTGAATGGTCACAGGGCATAGCATTATAAGTGACAATACGGTGGTGGTACTTTCGCTGTCGTATTAGTACACAATGCTATTTGTCATCCTTTCGAAAATCATTCTAACATAAAGGCGTCACTGTTTTAGACAGTGTTCAAAACATAATGTTAAGACTTACAAGGTTTAAAAGCAGAACACAAAACGTTCATTTGTCTTATTTTAATCTCAACTGCGCATATGTCTCTCGTGAACACTATGTTACGATGGCTCATTATTGGATATGAAGCTGTTCTTAATTATGTTAGCGCTTTTGATGACCGGTATTGGATTATATGGATGCATGCGTCTTTAAATTTTCCGCCTGTACTTTCATGTGTTTCCTGGATGATCACCAATGATGAATAAGGAAGTAAGTAAACAAACGAAGTATATAGACATACAACTGAAAGAATAAAAAAAGAAATAAGACTTGCATGAAACGATCACCAAGGATGAATAGATAAGGAAACAAATGTGCTGGCAGGTGTTCAAACAGGAGAGAGCAGGATTTATGACTTTTTGGGCCCAACAGAACTTATTCCACATAACTATATATATATATATATATATATATATATATATATATATATATATATATATATATATATACATATATATATATATATATATATATATATATATATATATATATATATATATATATATATATATATATATATATATATATATATATATACACATATATATACGTGGTCCTTAGTGTTTTCTCTCAGAGGACAGCCTATAACATTAGTGAATCGGCATCCTCATGGAAATGTTATAAACCGATTTTGTCTCGATACTTGTAACCTTAAACCTCTGCTGAGAACCAGTACCTGCTTGCAAGATGGACACAGCCTGGCCTGTCACAGATTCAACTCCAGCTAAGAGTATACATACATACATACATAATTATATATATATATATATATATATATATATATATATATATATATATATATATATATATATATATATTCATATATATATATATAAATACATACATACATATATTTTTTTCATTTATTTATTCGCACACTGTTCTTCCGCGTGGCCTTGCTTACAATATGTCTGACTATAAACAGAGATGTGAAAAAAATGTGCAACACAAGGTACAAAAATGAAAGTGTAACCAAGAAAATGTCAGAGTAGTCTGTGTACAACTAAACAAAAATATGGACTGACAGAAAGAAGCATGTGGCTAAAACATACACAAGTTACTTCAAATACGTTTGTTAATATCGGGATTTGAATTCGTTTGTATAGGAACATAACTTTAAGTAAGTTACAGTAAGCATAAAATATAGTGTTTTTAGGAGGCGACTTAAGATGGAGAAATGTTCAACCTTCGTAGCACATGGCAGCTCCGCAAGCCGGACATTTAAAAGATTATGAAATCACACGGAGGATGACATGATGATCGTGCGGAAATTGAAATATTCTGTGAACATGTTAACAACTTACCTTGGTTGCTCGATGGATTTGTCGAGCTGCATGTTTGTCGGCCCACATATCTGGTCACACAGATTGTCACCTGTACACTTTTAAAATTGGTTCTAATCGCAAGCCTCTCTGTTGTATACTATTCTATACCCAGCGCAAGTGTCACTGACCTATATTTTCAAGGCACTTATCACTGTTATGCGTCATGGGAGCACCAATATGATGACGACACAGTCACAAGACTTGAATGATATTGTGTTTAATTTGTAAAATATGACATAGTGTACCGCCAGGTGGGGCGTAACAAAATATCAATTTCAATCATCCTCAAAATAGTCACGTGGATTTTCAACAATACTTTTTACAAATATATAATATATACGCATATATATATATATATATATATATATATATATATATATATATATATATATATATATATATATATATATATATATATATATGCGTGTGTGTGTGTGTCTGTAAATGTATTTTTTACTGTATTGCATTTCCGTACTGTTAAAATGAATGAAATACGTACATGTCTCAGAATATGTATTTAGCCCGAAACGGCTCATGAAAAATAAAAACCACACAAATCAACATAGAAAAAATCTACATGTGCTTCATATTTTATACAAGGAAGTGGTTTGTTCTGTTAGCATTTATTTTATGTAAATATATGTTATTCAAAATCTAAAGAATACAGATATGAGACCACCGGTTGGTTGAAAAATATTTTATTTGAAAAGCGATTGGGGAGCAGGCGATGCGACATTCAACCCCTTTCACAAAGAAATGAGTAAAAATAGAACAAAAATAAGTAGACGTATCACAGAACAAAACTTCTAACAAAGGCAAACACACAACAGATTGGTACAGTGAAGACATACACCAGTTCACGACTGCGTGGCTCACCAGCTAACAGTTTTACAAGAATTAAACAGAACATGCATGATCTTGTCTTTTCAACGTTTGAAAACAAGCGACAACTACACCACTGCACTTTACGTTAAAATTGATGACCCAGTAGTTGCTCTGGACGACATGAATCACTCTCTCTGCTGTCCCGTGACTGGCTTGTGACATTAGAAGTCACTCCCGAATACTGCTTAGTAGGCAACATCAGCGTGTACGTCACCCAGGTTTGGTACATCAAGGAGGAGCGGTTAATGCTAATATTCAGTAACACAACCACCTACGTCTTGCGCTTAAATCCAAATTATTTTGGTCTATGTTGTGTCCTGAAAACATACGTCCAACAGAATAGTGTTTTAGTCATTCAATCACACGTCGAGAACCATTTGCATGCAGCGTTCCTAAAAAGAGTAGACAGCATTTTTTCGAACCTGACGGACATTCAGGGAGTCCTCTTTCCTTGGATATATATATGTATATATATATTATCGTAAAAGACTTTCATTAAAATTTAGAAATAATTACATCTGTACACACTGTAGACACACACACCCAGTTCAGTTTGAATTTTTCCAAAGGTGTGTTAACCCAATAGGTCAGGTCAAGATCAGCTGGTTGATGTTGCTTCTCAGTAGAGGGCTCTGTAGGCAGGCGAGCTAGGTATGTATATTTCTATTAGTTTCCGTTATAATTTGCACCCATGTAACTTTAAAACCACTCGAGAAGCACCGAATTTCTTGTGGTTGTATAAAGTTAAAATACTCCTGTAAATTTGGTAACTTTTGCTGCAAAACTATTCAATAAATTGAATGTTACTTTGACATGGAATCTAATAGGAATACACACCTCTGGCCCACAAGAATGTTGTGTATTGGGTTGTATATTCAGCCAAATACACAATGTCATAGAATTGCTAATTGCTACCTCTCCCATTTGGTTTACCTTTCAAAACATCCAGTAGACGTGGTGCTCTATTTTATATCCGGCAGCGTGACGTATATCCCTCCCGTAATTAACCGTGCAACTGGCCAACTGGAAAGGAAAATTGGGCGTTAGTAGGGGTGGGTGGATGATTGGGAATGCTGTTGTGAAGTGGCACTGCCGGCAGTGAAACGACCGAGCAGTGGGAGGGTGGGGGGGGGCAGGCCCTTCCCCCACGGTTTGTTTTGGTTTTTACTAGAAGCATATCAATGCAAAGCATTGACTGATGGGCTCATCGTTGTACTTCCAAGACTCCTGTGACCTGCTAAATGAAGTCAAGGTCACCAAAATGCAGTTACGTGAAGAGATGGTGTTAATATCCAAATGAGGTAAATTTGAGTTTCACATGTGTGTTGATTTTCAGATATCGTGTTCACAAACAAATGATGGGCGGATAAAATCACGGACGGACGGACGACCCGAAAACTTAATGGTGCCTCCTTGGAGCGAAACCATTAAATAGGTCAAAATAATAGCATCTGGTGTATCATAAATGTAAATCTGAAGGAACAGCTCAGTGCATCAAACATAATAGATTAACTAACAGATAATATCACCAAAAAAAAAAAAAAAAGTCGAGGCATATAATATTGAAAATTAATTACATGTTTAGCACCACATGGGAAATTGTTAACGTGATATGTCAAGCCCACTTAATAACTTTTTCATATTAATTCCTTCTCAAAATACTCATTTATATATTATTATTCCCAATGTCACCAACCATTTCAAAGTAACATTTGTTGTCCAAGAATACAATTCCAAAAAGGCAAAATATTGAGACTCACGAGCTTTTTTCAGATTTATCACCAAAGTTTATGGTGACCATAAACTTACATTTTTTAAAGATTAAAATAAAACTTATAAAGACTGGTACTATTCATTTCTCCAATTTACAAAACGTGACTTTAGACCCCTCAACTTTGCTAACTGTCGAGGATACCAACACCTGCAACATCCCCAAATCAGTCACTCCGTGGCGCCATATATTTTTGAGCGAGTTCTGGAAGACTTGATTATAAGCTTTTTCAAATAGTGTATAACTTGTTACAGAACATTTTAGAACTTCTGCAATGTCCGATTTAACTCCTTATGCTGATGTGCACAATTTTGTTTAAAACTTGGTAAAACCCAGTTCAAAATATTGGGTTCTGTTTCTTAAACTTTTTGTCACTATGTCCAATTGGAATATCTCCATTTGATAAATTACAGAGGCCACATGTCCCGAAAAAGTCCATTTTCGATCATGGAATGATTTATCAATGCTGTCCACATCGTCAGTCTACAATATACATTTTAGTTTACCAAGCTGAAAACTACCCGCGGGAAACCACCGTCAGATTTTTAAACTTTATGAATATTTGCTATACACAGCCTGAAGCTTCAAGGTGCTTTGGATTAAAATTTTGAGCTAGCGGCCAGGTGAACTGATGCCGGTAATACGCGCAAAGTTGCGAAGTGGTGCTGAACCTGAACGAGGTCTTGTGACCGTGACGTCAGGACGCACTTAAATCCTATCAATGTCGCAATCCGGCTGCCGGGTCCCAAGCCACTTTATACAAGTCTTTATTTGGCATATTTATGATCAAAATAGGCTATGTAAGCACAAACATCGTAAAAATCTTAACTTTAAATTATCTGCATAGCCAAGCACAGTCTACTCAAGGCAAAGTCCACGGTGACCTTCAGCAGTCTTTACAGCTTACTAATCAATGGGCCCAGGACTCGAGGTCAATGTAGTTCATGGTGGTTTCAGCATGCTCAAAGATTGTTAAGTCTTATCCCAGTACTCCAAAGGCTAACTAGGATGTAGATAACATCTTGGTCCTATTGTGCTGAATTTTGCTATTTAATCTGATATGGATGGTCATTTTCCCAGATGAAGGCCCCATGGTTGCTATGGAACATGTGTTAACAAGAGGCCCATGAGCCGAAAGCTCTGTTGACCACCATCCACGACCTTCAAAAATTATCAAGGTTAGCCATAGTTTGGAATATTAAACTTTCATATGATACACATTTGTGGTAGTAGCAGTATTTCATTGACAACTCTGTACATGGGGGGAAAAAGAAACATAGTGCAACATTTTCTTTGCACGCACAAACTGTCCGACATAATTTTTGAGACACAAATTAACGTTGAATAATAACTAATTACCATTATACCGCTCCTTGCTTCTAATAATGTAACCTCAATACATCTTAACAAAAATTTTAATAGACTTACAGTATCGTTGTACTCGTCAAAAAGGTAATTAGTATGTGTGTAATGTTCTGTGTTGATGTTATATCTTTGTCGCAAGTTTTCAGTAATGTCACACTCTAACAAAACATGCTGTTCTGTTTGGAGTTGATCACAGACACAGTCTTTGGTCCCGTTCAATACGGGCCCATCTTCCTGTCTCCATTTTCAATCCACGAGAGGTTACACGTTAGCGCGTGGTGGCTGTGCTTGTCCATTCGGGAACATTATCTGAATAAATCTTATGTAAAATTGTAACCCAATGTTGGGTTTACTTGCCGGTAAGTTGGGAGTTTTGTGGTGTCCGCTGTGCGGATTTGGTGCCTAATAATGTAAAGATCTTTCACTTTTTGGTTTACTGCACTCATCCTTTGTATTTCTTCGATCCGAAGTCCTATTGGTGACCTAACTGCCCAGGCTAAATTTATTACTTTGGCTATATAGCTTAAGTCATTCCCGGTACTCAACTTCTGAGAATAAGAAGGCTGCTTATCTACAATAAAGCCTGTGGCAGTGGTTACACCAAGCTCGGCTAAGATCACAGCATTGGATGCTGTTTCTCTTACGGACATGAACTGTTCTCGTGTATTGTCCTTCAGCCAGCTTCATGTCTTTTGTCAACCAGCTTTCGCAACTGTACATAACAGATGTGATTAAAGCACTTTCCTCTTTACTGCAAGGAAAATATTTCCTTTTATTACATAACAAGCAAGTCAATAAATGTTTTGGAACAGACATATTGTACGTATAGTATCCACATCAAGCTTCCAATCAAAATGTGTGAAATCACCTCTTCCAAATACACTTCAAAAGTTAACACGTAGGCTAAGTTGTACAAGTATGCGTTTTAATGATTCTGAGGGATAGATATAGTTTGAATTATGTCCTGCACATATTATAATCTACTTACCAGTAGGCGCACGCCACCATTTTTTAAAATGTACTCAGTTTGTTTTGAAGTGCACATGCAAAATTACACAGAGATTTGCATCAGAAAAATGAAAATGTGTCAATGTCAATTATCGTTGTTTGTCTTGCTCTCTGATCGAGGGCGCCGGACTGTGAGCGAAAAATAAAGATGACTTACAATCTTAACTTTAATCTGCCTGCTTGGTTGTGTCTGAAGCAGTTATCATGGTTAGTTATAAATCCAAATGCAACACGAAGGCATGTGCATAATGCACGCATATTGAGTGCCCATTTAAACATGGTGCAATGCATTTTGGGAAAGGAAAATCACAGTGAATCGTGGCCACGTGTTTTCAGCAGGGTTCTAGGTGTCCGTTCTCCGAGTTACCAGGCCAAAGGGTTGTTAAAGTACTTTTAAAATATGACTTCCTATCTTAGATTTAATCTGCCCACTCGGTTGTGTCTGAAGCAGTTATGATTGTTAGTTACAAATCCAAATACGACACGGCACGGTCGAGCGCCATTTTGAACATGGCACAATTAATGCATTGATTGCGGGACAGTCTCACAAAAGTTCACTTGATTTGGATATCAAAGGCAATTGCAGCCGTAGCATATGCATCATTATTGATGCTCTGAAATAATTGCTGAATATATATATTTTGGTTTCATATATTTTAACCCTCTTCCCACCCCCACTCGACAAGATCGTCCTAATGCTCGTTCACAAGCCATTGGCATTGGGTGCAGAACTCACTATTTTCATAATGGCAGCCATGTCGATTGGATATTTTGAAGAGGAAGCGTCCAAAATATATGTGTGATTAGTGTTAGGAGAAGGTTAATTTGTCGAATGAATGGAATGTACAATATATAGTGGGACTTTTCCAGAGATAGCATTACCTGAAAATGTAAATAGAACGACAGACACTGACCAGTTGTAGGCCCAGAAATAGTATCTTGTATCAGACGTAGAAGTCGCCCTGAGGCAATGAAATGTGTCAGCAATAGGCTGAGTGCCAAGCGCCAAACTGCGTCAAAGACGAAGCTCAATGGAGAAGGTTGCCCCGATAGTGGATACAGGTCCGAAAGTACTGGCGAGTTTTTATATAAGTGGTAACAAAGGCCTCCCCATTGACACGCGCTGCAGGTGGTGGAGGGGGTGGCGTGAGTGAGGGCAGAGTGCATTCCGCGCACTTGGCAAGGCATCTGTTTCATATGCCTGTGTTACCGAGAATAATGTCATACAGTTTGGCCAACACACCTTCATTGGATATACCTCTATAGTTAGCAAGGTCGGTATGTTTGCCTTTTTTTTGTAAATGGTGAACATTTTAGCTACTGACCAGTATTCTGGTTATTTACCATGAAAGACTTGATTATATGAGTTCGACAGCAGAATAATCCACTCATCGTTTAGGAGCTTTAACACTCCAGGGGTAATTTTAAATTTTACCCCTTTACAGGTATCAAGGAAGCACATGAACCTTTTAGATATTAAATTCGATATTTTGCCTATAAATTTGAACAATATTTCTTTGCAAAAATCTAAATGTGGATGCGTAACGAGGTATAATAGAACTGTTTTGTGGTCCATCTTGGACAAGTATTTGTCCAAGATGGACCAGCACGTGGGGGAAAGATGGACCAGTAAAATTATTGAAATAGATGCCTTTGTCTTTTTATTCTTGAACATATTTTTTAATGTGAATGTCTGTGTGGCTTGTGTGACAAGTATGCAGATTGTAGTTAAAGGGAATGTTCATCTTTTTACAAATAATGAAGACTCCTCTTTACTACAGTCTGCACAATTGTCACACAATGCAGAAATTCACATTTACAACATTAACACAATCCCCATGGACCCAATATTTGCATTTCGTTCTAATGCATTCTGACTGTTTCTTGTCCACCTAGGCCGTATAAGGCAAATTTGTATTAAACAAAAAAGCTCCCCAATATGAAAATTTGAACACAACGTTAATGTCTTAACTTCATTAATGTTACACTTCACCAAAAAGATAAGTTGAAGCAAACTGAAATGTTTTTCCAATTTTCTGTGCAAAAAATAACTATGGGCCAGGTATTTCCAGTACAAGGTATAGTATTACATAATACTTATCAATGTTAACTAATTAAATATATGATCTACACATCGAAGTCTCATAAGTAGCATATATTTAAACACTTTACAGTAAATATCTGGCAATGATAAAAACTAATGGATGAACACCCTCACAGTTGTCACAAATGTAACCTTCACCTACAATATTAGCACAACTTTAAGCTCTTACGTTGATTAATGTTATTTTTCACAAAAAAGGATAAATTGCAGCAAATAAGAATGTTTTCCAATTTTATGTATAAACCATTAACTATGGCCAGGTATTTTTAGTACAACTGACAAGGCATAACATTACGTAATACTTATCAGTGTCTGTAGCCTTCACTCACAATATTACATAAGTTTAAGGTCTTAACTTAATCAATGTTACATTTCACCAAAAAGATAAATTGTAGAAAATCAAAATACTTTCCAATTTTCTGTGTAAACAATTAACTACAGCCTGGTATTTCCAGTACAAGGCATAGTATTACGTAATACTTGTCAATGTTAACCAATTAAACATATGATCCGCGCATCGAAGTCTAATTACTTGTATATATTTCAACACTATACAGTAAATGTCTGGCAATGATTCAGCCAATAAATTAACACCCTTACAATTGTCACAGATGCAGCCTGCACTCACTATATTCGCACAGTCAAAATGGGCCCAGTCTTTACACTCAATAGACAGGATCCATTTGGTCCACAACGCCTGTCACTAAAAAATCACATATGAGGCAAACAGCATCCTCTTCCTTTACAGGAACATCATTAATTTGCGACCTTTTAGACTTTGAAACTTGTTTAGTGTTTTGTGCCAATTGCTTCCCTTTATAGTTACCCTTCTTGCTCACACCCTTTCCTTTGACGGTTGTTTCCTCTCTTGCAAAGCTTTCTTGTATGAAGAGCTTGTAAGTAGCTCAGCTCTAGTCGTTCTTCACTTTCTCGGACTTGCTCTTGACACTTTCGTTATTGGAAGTATCGCCTCAAATAAGGTATTTAGAGATACTGGGGTGGTACCTGGTTGAAGTTCTGAAGTATCCCGGGACGCAGCTGCCATTTGTACATCAGGCTGAATGCTGGTACCTGGTTGAAGTTTAGCAGCCTTCCGGGGCCCAGTTCCAATTGGTACATCAGGCTTATTGCTGGTACCTAACTGGTTGAGGTTCCGGAGTATTCCAGGGCACAGTTCCCATTGGTACATCAAGTCGATTGCTGGTACTTGGCTGATGTTCTGGCGTATTTTGGGTCACAATTGTCATTGGGGTATCTGTAGCTTCCGAGGGAGCATACAGATGTTCAGGAATAATAGCTGGGGCGGATGTCATGATTCCTGTGCACCGAAACCCACTCATTGCATTTTGTACTGTAGCAGCTCTGCCATGTGCATCTGCAAAAAAAACCCCTGTCACCTGCCTCGGTGGTAACCGCCCTGCCAGGATGATTACATAGCCACTTACAAATTGCCTTGTCATAGTAAGTTGCAATGGCCTTGGATAAGGATGTGTCCAATGGTTGCAGTCTATGTGTGGTATGCGGTGGCAGTGGCAGTGGCAGTGGCAGAAGGATTATACTATTGTCTCTGGCAAAGTCAAGAACATCAATGCTCTTTGTGTGGCTAGTGCGACCATCTAACATGACCAGTACTTTATCGTCGTTGCTGCACTTTACATGGGTTGCAAAATGTTGCACATATTCCAAGAATAGATCCATGTCTATATAGCCAGACGCCCAATGGCCCCAGGGGGAGAGTATCATCCATTTGTTAGTTTTATATTCATTTTCTGGCAAATATTAGCATTGGAGGCACAAACTGTCCCGCAGCCCTCATAGCGCACACTACTGTTGTATTCGTACCCCGCTCAGCACTTGTAATACATCCAACTGCTTTCTTTCCTTTGGCTGCCAAAATCTTTTGAGGGAGGCCTTTGCACTGTAGCTAAGCCTGTTTCGTCAACATTAAAAATCTTACAAGCTTGTAAGCTTGTAAGTTTTCTTGGTCCAGAATGTCACCGACTATATCATAAAATCTTTGCACCTGGGGTCTTTTAAAACCCATTGCACGTGCAACTGACGTCGGTTCTGGCTTTCTAAGACTAATCATGCTAATGTCAGGGTGCCTTTTCAGAAATGCATACAGCCAGTCAGTTCCAGCCATTTATTCTTGTCATTGGAGAATTGGTGCTTGATGTTACTTTTTACTGCAAATTCATATGCTAATTGGGGTACATCAATCAGAGTGAGACCAAACAACTTAGATTCCATCTCTTTGATACATCCAGCCAGTGTATTTTCAATTTGGATACCTAATGTTGGGGACCTACTAAAACTTCGCTCACCTGGATGTTTCGCTTGTAAGTTACTTTTGAAATGCCTGAGCAGGGTAGTTTTAGGTACATTGTACTCTTTAGCTGCTTGTGAAATGGAACATGCTTGATTATGAATGGACTGAATAGCACGTTCCATGGCCTCTTGTTGCCATGATCCACGGGCCGACTTTCGTTTAAAATTTCTCACCATGTTGTGAGTTTATCATACAGCAATTAGCTCAAAATACATTTATTGTGCAGTTACAAAACTTGTTTTGTACCTCTTCTACCTCATACATTGTGGCTTCTTCATCATGCAAGGAAATGTTTATCATGACAAGTTCTGCACAGTTCTTTAATATAGAGAAAGGTCTACAATGATATATCTGATCCCTGTAGATTCTAAAGATGTCAATGTACTAGGCACTATCATAGAACAAGGCTGCTCTGCAGTAAAATTGTCACAAAAGCCCACATGAAGCTTCTGAAAGACAGTGTTTTCTAAGCAGCAAACCTAGGTAAGTTTGAGCAGCCTGCAAGTAACAGTATTTCTAGCTTGTCGAGTGCTTTCAGAAACTGAAGCGTGCATATGTCACTTTGTGTCAAATCCAGAGTCACAATATTCTGGCTGTGTGCAAGGAAGGTGAGCGTTCTGTCGAAATCGGGAGTGTGGATTATTGCATAGGAAATTGCAAAGCATCGAAGAGCAGATGAACAAGGACCTATATATTACAGCTGAGCATGGCTCAATTCCAAACAATCGTCAAACTTAAAAATCCTTCATAAATTGGGGTTTTGACTAACTATTTCTCACAGTTTCTTGCACACCCGGTTAACGGACTGAAGCAGCGTGCGAGGTGGAAGGTACTTTAGAATAAAAATGATGAGGTCTTCAGCTAGACTGTCCATTCATTATATTATGCAAGAAAGAATTTGAGGTCATGATATGCCAGTGCACACTGCAAATTTGATATTACAGCTTATACAAAAAGGGCTTTGTTGATTCCACTGAATATATGAATTTGGAAGCAGCTGTGTTTTCAAGTAAGTAAAATCAATATACCAATACCATTTATCAGACAAAAATACAGCATTTATACATGTATTTATGAAAAAAAAAGTTTATATTATCAATATACAGAAATAAAACACAAATTGGCCCACTGGGCTTGAACATAGCATACCATTTTAAATAGCCACAAGACACAATCTGAACCAAATGTAGAAGAATGCAGGTAAGCATGGCAAGTATAAGTGTTAATGATTGGTTTTAACTTGATATTCATGAAAAGCCACGTATCACATCTCCCAGACTAGATTTAATGCTATGCTAAATACAGCAATTGCCCTTTACAATACAAAAATAATAATGTGGGGAAAGACGGATCAATGGTCCATCTAGCCTCTTTTGTTTTCATTCCACTTCTTCCCCATGTGTTATTTTCCTATTGTAATAAATAAATGCTCCCTCAGTTATGATGCCACATTCCAACATAGTGTCATGTGCTACTGCAAAGCTTAACTCCACGCTGCATGAAAATCACTTTGTTACTGCACATCAAATGTGCTGTATCACACTTTATGTGTGCTTCATATAAGATCAGCACAAAATGGAGCCATGACATGTTTGACTTACTTCAAATCTGTTGCTTCTGTAGGACATTTGCCGTCTGGTTTGTACTTCTGCCTTCTCACGCCAAACACTACTAACAGGGACTAACCAGTATTTCTAAGAATATTTGGAGAAAAAGTATTGCGTCTAACAGTTTGTACCCGGTATAACCTTGGCTTGGTCCGTCTTGGGCAATGGTCCATCTTCTCCCACAATACCCTATATTTGGCATCACTCGCCTTGTTCCTTATCAAGATATTGAATGTCATTTTCTTCAGTGCTAATTGACCTTGAAGGAAAGGTCAAAGTCACACAATCATTGGGTCATGGTGACCTAAACAGTAGATCACGAAGTGAAATATATACTAAGTGCAATTTTGATCTGGATCGAGGCTCAATTCTCTTTGCCATTGATGTCAAAACTACACCCTACCATTTTAAAATCACCTCTTGCAACTTAACAGGTCTCATGACCTTATAAAAACAGGTGAAAGTCATTGATATTACATAACATTCTAGCATTAGACATGATCTACATGTCTTTCAAATTAGAGCATTGACATGTAGTAATTTTTGCTACCCGGTTACCAGATTTTCGGGTAGTGCAAATACTCGGGTACCCGTCCACTACTACCTGATCTAGCATTCCAAAGCGATAAACAGAAGTACACAGATGTATCATGTCTCAACTATTTACTATATATATGTGATTATTCACTGAGCACGCCTTTTTCAATTGTTGTGTAGCAATATGGGACTTCCCGTCATTTCAGGTTTCATTGAACATCTTTTTTGGTTAAGGCTGAGCGTCTGGTTCAGTGCTATTTTGACGGTGCTTGTAACGATTTTATCACAAAACAATCAATATGAATAAAAACTGCCACAAACTATATACTTTTGAAAAGCTAATAAACTAATGATTCTTTTTCTCGCACTATCCTGTGTGTTTGTTGTGCTATGTTTTTACAGCAATCATACCATGTGCCGTCCTCTTTTTCAAAGCACCTTGAAGAAACTTGCATTTAACTTTTTCGTTTTCTGATGTCAAGATTTGAATTTAAATTTGTGGCAAACTGTAACAATGTAAACTGAAAAAGCGCGTCTCAGATTTTCAATAACAAGTGTAGTTTTGTCAGGAGAATGAGTCAAAGTGTGGTTCCTTTGATGTATTGAGTGACTGTCATTGATGCAACTCCAAACGTGAACCGCACCGCAATAAAACATAAATCACACAAAATGAGAGAGGCGCTTTTTCAATTTCAACCAGACGCTCATCCTGTGTTCCCAGCGTTCGAAAAAAGCCTCTTGCAGGGTACACTTGTAGCCGGTGTACACATATATATCCTAGTCAATGGGAATGTTTGCTAGGGAAGAAGTATCTTTATAGTCCGCGTCAATAAGACGACGCTTTTTGGTGAGTGACTTGGCCCGTTCTGGTTTGAATTTTTACCCGCACGTCTTTTAATTACGTGATCTAACATAATTTGTTTTTCATGTATATGTTCAGGCATTTTGTTTAACAGGTACCTCATGTTACTACCTGGGTATCCGGCTACCTGTCAATTATTTTTCGAGATAACGAATTTTGCATCTTTCAATACAAGTTAACTCATAATTTCCGACAAGTTAACTCATAATTTCCGTCAAATAATAGGTGGCACCACTGGTATCATAAGCAACCGTGATTTTGATATCTTCTTCGATTCCACTAGATTTCATGAAGATCCATAAAAATCAAGGATGCTGTAATGGTCACAAGACTTTCACATTTTGACCCGCATATTACATCATACCATAGGCGGCGCCAAAAACATTGACATTGACATAGATTTTCATACACTGGATAAGTCCTAAAAGTTATCTGGGCTTAACTCAAATACAAAGGGGGGTGGGGTGGGGGATGCACAGCATTCACAAGATGACCCCTATATTCTAACTGGCCATTTGACCTTGACCTTCAACTCAGATTAAAAACCAAATGTTACATCCAAAATGTTCGCCCCGAATTCAGCTTTCCATACGAGATCTTTTTGTTCAGATCGGGTAAGCTCCATCATAAGTACTTTGTATTGGGTCACTGTCACCCAAAAAGTAGGTCACCAAGTACTAGTGCAGTTTTAGGTACAATTTTGATATGGAGGCTCAATTCTCTTTGCCCTTGATATCCAAGCTACACCCTTCCATTTCAAAATCACCTCTTTCAACTTTACAGGGCTGGTGACCTCACAATAATATGTCAAGGTCATTGATATTGCATAAAATTCTAGCATTGGACATGGTCTATATTTCATATATATTTGGCAAGTCTAACCCTATTGCTTTTCGAGATTGGAACACATTTTGGCTCATACTTTCCGTCAAATTATAGCTGGTGCCACCAGTATCAAAAACAAAATCTATCAAACATTAAGGATGCTGGAGCGCTAAAAAGATTTTCACATTTTGATCCATTTATTACATAATACTGCAGGTGGTGCTACAAATATCAAACTCGAAGGAGGTTTTCATACACTTGGTAAGTCCAGAAAGTTATATGAAGTTGTCTTAAAAACTGTGGACTGTATTGCGCTCACAAGCAAAACTGTTTACGGACGGACGGACAGACACGAGTGATTGCATATTAATCATGTTAAGCTCTGCAACTTTTGGCCAGCAGAGCTAATTATACTGCATTGTTCTCTAGGGTTCTGGTAATTATAGTTCTCATCAGTTTTACTGTTTATCAATGTTAGGAAATTCTACAGAAAATAAATTGTGTAAATAAAATGCAGAGCTCTTGTTCTGAGTGGTACCCATCCGCAGCATGCTAGTCAATTTTTCTGACAGTGCCAAACATTTTCTGTGTGACAGTTTGTTTATGTTTTGGACAAACCATGTACTTGTGACCTAATGATGAAGACGGGATCAAGTGTTAATTAAAACAAAGTAACATATAAATTGATGAATGAATGGCTAGTTAGACTGATGACATAATTATAGACAAAAGATTAGTTTTATTACAAGTTTGAAAATGTTATTTCTTTCATTGTCAAATGATCAATACACATTTGGTTCGTGTTCCACACAGTAAAGATTAGTTTTATTACAAGTTTGAAAATGTTATTTCTTTCATTCTGTCAAATGATCAATACACATTTGGTTCGTGTTCCACACAGTAATAATGTCAACTGAATAGGTCTTTTTTATTTTAAACGTCAACTGAATTGTTCAATAGTCGCTTATTCTGTTTGGTAAAATTATATCTCTGAAATGATAGGATTGATTCTTAAAACTATCTATAATATAAGCACAACTTGTACTGACTACTTCTGCCAGTACCTTCAACACATCTTTTCCATGCCAGATAGTTTCATAGAATAATCACTTTGAACACCCACCCACACCCACCCACTCTCTCTCTCTCTCTCTCTCTCTCTCTCTCTCTCTCTCTCTCTCTCTCCTCTCTCTCTCTCTCTCTCTCTCTCTCTCTCTCTCTCTCTCTCTCTCTCAAATGAAAATAAAACCACCATTGGAGCATGAACATTTGAATAAATTTGGAAGAGGCCCACTGGAGACATAGCTCTACCAAATTTGAAGTAGATCTAGCTAATGATTTTTGACAAGTGGAAAATGTGAAATTGTTGACAGACATTGATAGATAATGATGGATGGAGACCCATACTATAAACTCAGCCAACTGACCAGTCAGGGTAGCTAAAAATTAGAATAATGGCATGAACCCATATGCATTTTTATTCCATACATGTACAAGCCTTGAGGTTGTCATAAAGACGACCAGTACCTAGCTGCTTGTTGTACATGTTTACATTAACCGCTGTTCTTTATTCCACACATGTACAAGCCTTGCAGTTGTCACACAGATGATCAGTACCTACATGTAGCTACCTGTTGCACATGTTTATATTAACCCTTGTTCTGATTCAGCTGATACATACGTCCAATTTTCTAAGTTTGTACAGTACCTTCATTGCTGGTACTTGATTTGTTGAAAAAATTCAATCCTCTAAGCATTGAATAAAAGCTGATGGCAAACCTTCTGTGGTTACAAATAACTTTGCTCCAGGCCACATTACAAGAACGTGAAATGTTTCAAACGACTGATGCAATCATACATAAACACACATTTTACAAGACATTCTGGGAAATGCATCCATGTTCATCTTTTTTCAAGAAGCATTCTGATCCAACTCATCCAACACAAAGAAGGACAAAATGAACATAGGTACCAACATACATGGACTTAATTAAAATATCATAAATATTTAATATATACAAAATTTACAAGAGTGACCACTCCTTCACTCAACATCACAGACACTGACAGCTGAAATCTATTATACAGAACTCAAACGTTTACCAGGCAAACCTTTTGTGCTCTCTATCCTGGAGCACTCCACTCGAGGAATTGGTAAAATCTGTAGGCCATTCCTGTCTTGGGTTTTCTTGCATACAAGATTGCATTAAATTTTCAATTGTTTATAAATTCTGCCATGCAGAAGTTGACTTCATAGCTAGGCAAGTGCTGCACCAATGTAATCAAATTTCATCATTCGTGTTCCTACACTTCTTCTTAGCCACTCCAATGATAAATCCTATACACCAAGGAGACAAGTACACCATTGAGTATGGCAAACTCGAACAGTTCTTGTGCAGTAGTCTGGCCTGGGAGCCATGCAAGCTCTTCTTTAACGTAACATTATATGTTACACACAATCATGTGGACATTTTAATTCCTGTCTCTTGGCATTTAACTTTCTTGCTGAAGTTGTCCAAAAGTAGCCTGATGTAAATTATCAGCGACTTCGATGCTTTTTCCTACGGGGCTAATGCACATTGTCACTTTCATGTAGAAATACATTATTATTTCATCCGTTTTTCATGCAAAACTAATAAAAGTACTATATTTTCGCACAGAAAATATGTCTAGATTTAAATTTACTTCTGGGTTTCACACTGAACCATTTCAATTATTTTAACTTAATTTAATAAAAAATTGTGAAAGTTACATAAAAATAGCATGACTTTCTTAAAACCCTTTCTCAGCTAATTCATTATAAAACAAAATAGCTAATGAATGTTATAAAAATAAATGAGGAGGGCGGTCATAGTGTTGAGCTAGAACAAGCCTGGCCGTGAAGCGGTCCTGGAGAGGAGTGAAGAAAGGCTTTCAGGGGTTAGGTACCCGAACACATTTACAAAGTTTTAGTTTAGTGTCACTACTTAAACATGATATTTCATGCCAAACATTGGAACCACAGACAGTAGCCATTTACTATCTCAGGAGAATGGATTTTTTCACATAATTTGTGAGTTGCCTCAATTTCATTCTACTTGCTCAAGTATCTAGTTTGCCTTTACATGTCCGTCTCCATGCATTGTGAACCACCTTCACGGTAATGTCCAACACATTTCGGGGCCTAAAATTCAAACTCAAATATCTCTGCAATAGTCATAATTAACACAGTCAATATATGTACGTGCTTAACTGCAAGAGACTCAAGAATGCACTGCACCGGCGACTACAGATACTGCCATACAGTGACAACTGTTGTATAAATAGAGAGTGGTAAAACAGGTATGCATCATGTTTGTGTGATATTTCTCGGAAACTACTAGATGAAAAAAGTTTATTCTTGGAGCATTTTAGTGTGTTTATATTGAACTTTAAAAAAAATTCAGTGATTTACTTTAAATGAACACGTTCTCTTGCAAGAGACGGTCCAAGCTGCTGATCAGCTCATTTTTGTTGATGGTGCAAAAAATAAAACAAAAACACAGACTCTTCAATTTTGTGAACCAGTAATTTAAAAAATGGATCAAAATTAAAAAAAAAAAAAAACAAAACAAAAACAAAAAAACCCCCCCCCCCAAAAAAAACTAAAAACACTGACACATTTTTGCAGTCAGCTAAGACTTCAATGTTTAGCTCTGTCATTGTTGGAAAAAAAGCAAGCTCTTAGAATGTAAGTAATATTGATGCAAAGTTGAGCTTGATGCCACCATCATCATTCTGGGTACTCCGCCTTCTTGTCCAAGGCACAGGGAGACCGAAAATTTGTTTGGCCAGCTTCACTCTGGCCCCTATCGATAAATGACATTTTTCCATAAGGGCCAGAGTGAAGCTGACCAAACAAATTTTCGGTCTCCCTGTGGTCAAAGGGCAGGATGGCCCTTGAACATGGACAGCCATAGAAATACACTGCAGTTTGAAGCAGCCGAACACGATTCTTTTTTTTTAGTGATCAATAGTTCTTTGTGCGCTTGTTTACACTGCAAACTGTTGGATGTTATCACCATGTGGTTTCCTCTTGCTGTTTTTTATTTTTTTTTGCATTGGGCATAACAGCGGGTAGGATAGAAGACAAAGTTTCTTGATCATGACTATCGGTAGTCTGCCCCCCGACTTGTGACTTGTTGCGTTGGAGAAGGGAAACTGACTGGGCAACTTTATAATTTTATGCTCAGAGTGTGCCTGTGAGGCAGGATTATTCTGGGTCTAATCTTCACCCCTTTGACCACTGAAAATGACCAGATCTGTTTATTTTTCACTTAGTCTCTAGTACCTTGCTTGTATTATTCGTGTGGTCATTCTATGATGTGGTTTGGTTTGAAACCACATAACATTTCCAAATACATGCTATATGTGTAATGACTAATGGGGTCATCTGTCACCAACATTTTTCTATAGCCCTGTATAGCTTCTGTAAAAGCCGTCATGGCATCCTGTAGCCTTTATTTCTTTTTTTTTTCTTTATCCTCTGACTGATGCCATTTTAGTTACTTTATTTCATTTGTGAGTTTGCTCTTATTTAGAACCATGCTTTCAAATCTGTGCTATTCATATGGTAACAACCACTATAACATGTTTGCGTGCCGGGGGGGGGGGGGGGGGGGGGGCTGGGCTCGTACGACCAATACCATGATTATGCAATAAGGGCCACTTCTCAGGTTGCTAAAGATGTGCCACATGACCGTTTGATTGACAGCAGGCCATGTCCTATGATAGCTCCTGCCTGTGAGCAAGCAGCTGTACTTTGGTGAAGGTAGCTGCATATTGTCACATTTTTTATGCTTTATAATTGAGCTAGTGCTTCCAAATTCTGCCTAAGGGTGTTCAACATAAAAATGAAAAAACCCAAAAATGCCTGCAAGATAGCCAAAATGGGTTGGCTTTACCTTGACAGCATACTTTTCTGGGTCACACACATCATGCTGGTCTTCTTATGTTTGTCCGGTACTCCAAACATTCTTGTGAGAAGTACTTACATGGCATACAACCCTTCTACCACTGAACTTTCCAAAGGCAAAAATACAGTTTAAGTCAACCTCAAAGTGGGCTGGACTTTATGACTGGTCCAAATCTTCCTCTTATGCGTGTGTTCTCACAAGCAATCACATTAATCTGTACAGCATATACACAATAACAAGTTTATAGTTCTACTTCCTAGAAATCCATATCATCCCCCACTTCTAGGAAGACATCATATGCTTCTCTGTTACAGTTACCATCAGGTGTGAACACATACTTGTGGAATGTACCATCTACACAGATAGCTGAAACAGAGCAGAAAAAATAAAACAGCGTGCTTGTAGGATACCATTGGTACAGAAGAATATAATACCTGTCTGAAGTCCCCTATTTGATGCGAGTCTCCCAGTCTTTCTTTTGACTTGACAACATAAAATTACATTAATTGAGGAAAAAACTTCCTTGTGCTTTTTGTGGGTTGTTGATAGGTATATGAATTACACGTAACACCATGAACGACATGCTGCACTTTGGGCCTCATAGGAACTCTATAATTGGATCCCATCAGACTCTCACAAAACTGATGTCTATACTTCACTGATTAAAGCATACAGGAGGGACACAAGTCCTGGGAAATTTTGACAGCAAAACATTTCCTTTGATATGCAATTCGTCTCTTACTTAC
The DNA here is from genome assembly GCA_964020975.1 of Hermodice carunculata. Lineage (NCBI taxonomy): Eukaryota > Metazoa > Annelida > Polychaeta > Eunicida > Amphinomidae > Hermodice > Hermodice carunculata. Next base: position 96,007,705 of record OZ026612.1, on the reverse strand, counting down.
AAGATCATCTTTTCTCCCACGGAAGCCTAATCACTTTGATACCAGCATGAATTTTTTGCAAGGAGACAGTCTGGCTTATTGACGTAAAAGGAGTTAATTGGTGCCAAAAGATACCAATCTCTGTATCAGTAAATTAGGACATAGGTGGTCACAGGGAGCAGCTGTTGATTTTGAGCAATAATGAAGGCTACTAGAGACAGAGAAAACGAAATGATGAGTTCACTGCGTACAGCTGACAAAATCAAAGACTAGAGAAAATGATGACATAGGGCTCCAGCTATTAAAACACGTACATTGTATGTATGAGTGAAAGCTGGCACACTCAAATAGGGCTTCAACTATGGTAATACAGTGTATAAAGTCAACTATGTGTATGTGTTTTATCATGCTGTGTATCTCTCACATACCAGTATCTGACATACAGCTTGCTTTGTACTGAGCTGTTACCCTCATTTCTCAAGCCCAGGATGAAAGCACTGCATGGGACCTAAAAAAACTCCTTGGACTCCATACTGATTAATATGACATAATCAGTGGAATAGGTTTACTGATCGCCTGCCAGAGTCACTGCCTGATTTCCTGTTTGTTCATTTCTTCAATATAGGAATGAACCTCGCCAATTAGGAACTCATAGGCGAACTGAAGATAATGGGTGTTCTCTACATACATGTATGCTATAATGGGCACTAGCATTCACATGTATGTATTTTAGATGAAATCATAAGTTTTCCATATGAATTTTGAAAATAAGTATTAGATTAACATATTAATCAAAGAAAATGGCCATGGCAAAGTTAGGTTGCCTGTGAAGACTACCACACTGTAGAGAAGGAATGCAACGATGGCAGTTGTTTTGCTCAATGAAACAGTCTTGGAGAAAATTAGACTGAGCTACCCAATATGGGGTGTGTACATAGGGGAATAGCTCGCAGGCTTCACTCCACATGAGCATATGACCCATTAACAGAAAGGGAGGTATGAAAAGTTAGCTGACAGGTACACCTCATGTAGCCATAATTATTAAAAACAAAAATGAAACTAATATTCAGGATATACATGTACTACACATCAATTTTGGTCAACCATGCTGTGTACACTTCAGCTAAAGATACCCGTCTAAAAATCAATTTCCTCCTTGGGTGGTTTTCACCCCCATTTCTCTTTTAATTTGCAATTTAAAGAGCAATGTGGTAATCGTGTTAATTTTCAGAAAATGCCATATTGAATTGACACATTGATCATAAAAATAGGGTGACAGAAAGTGAAGTTTCGCATCTATTTTGTACCATGAAGCAAAGGAAACTGGACACAAGGAGCTGTTCTAGTAATTAAGAGAAAGTGACAAAATGGCTGAGAGTGTGTAGGCAGTGATCAGCTTCTAGCATCAAAGAGTGTCGGAATTGGACAGGGAAAGGAGAAATGGGGGTAAAAAAATCTATTTTCGTGGTAGCTGAGGTGTACATCATGAGATATTCATTTACTACAGTATCAATAGAGAGTTTATTGACGTTGTGACATGAAAGTTTTAGAGTAACAGTCCTCTTACCTATGACAGAGTTGCCTGGGCCAAATGCACATATACAAGCACATTCAGCAGCCACAGTGAAGTTAGCCAGTCCCCACTGGGACTCCACATACTGGCCCAGGAAACCCATCTTTTTGAACCTTGAATACAACAGAAATCAGGTCACTGCTTCTGCATCAAAACATTGTCATGAGTTCCTTGAATGATCGATCTGGGTGGTCCTATGTAAACTCCATTACATCTATGTGTGTTTTTTTTGTTTTTTTGTTTTTTGTGACTCCACTTGAAAAAAAAAATGTTTTGGAAACATTGAGTAACTATGCTTATCTAAAACAAAGCTTCAATGTTATTATTATTATTTTTTTTTTTGGTCAGTATTGAGTTACAAAACCTTGAAACTACGAAGATCACATCCCATTTTAACATCAAAGGTTCTAAAAGAAAAACTGAGAAGCAGTTGTGATTCAACATTTGTGTGTGGTCCCTTTGTGGACGTTGATTTAATGGCCTTCAAAAGAAATGCTGTCTTAAGATGGATTTGTGGTACGAGCTTTGTTTCATGTGAATCATGTGAACCCTGGCTGATCCAGAGTGTCTCTTACTGTTTGAGTATTCTGACTGATCATTCGTTTCACCCCCCCCCCCCAATTGTGATGGGAAGTTTGTTGCTAAATATAGCATGATGACCCAGGCAGAGCATGGCTGTCTTGCTTAGGTGTAATAGAAACCTTTATGGGTGGAGCTTATACATGTGTATTATCAATAAAGGCAAACAAGGAATCGTGCCAAACATCGGAGACAGAAAGTCTTATCTTTCCCTAAATTTCTACTTTGCATTCATACTTCAGGAAATTTGAATATTGCACACAAAACTTTCAACACTTTTAGGTTATGATGCACAAAGTTTGGAAAAAAGGGGAAGTATGAGACCTCATACCTGATCGTATATCCTGAACAGCAGAGGTCAAGATACAGGTCTTTTGATCTTATATTTATGACAAAATAGCTATGAAGCTTTGAAACACTTATATTTACAAGTGCTGTACTATTAACCAAATGACATACACATACATGTAGGTAAAGAGCTTTCTTGCAGCAGGCCCCATGGTGAAGATGTCAAGCATCTACAAGATAGCTCCTTAATTTCCACATAATGTGCATTGTGTATTTACTTTTCATTCAAAATGCCATTGACAATATTTTTCAGCACATAAAAAACATAGCTCAATGGACTCACAAGTCTCTTATTACAGTTGAAACTGTTCACCATTCAAATTAATTAGAATGACATGTAAGCCTTGAGTGGACAGACATGAACTTACGTGGATCTCTTGTTTAGGTTCTGGTCTTTGATGGCAAAGATATGTACTGTTCCCTTGTCACTGCTCACACACAGAAACGCTGAGTCATGGCTGAAGTTGATGCTACAGAAACAAGAGAAAGAGAAAACAATTGAAAGCATCTATACTTCAACCCTTACTGGACTGAACAGACCAACAGTCCTACAACGTTAGGCACAACGTCCCTTAACTCTTTCACTGCCATGTCTTGACTGAGTCCTCAGTTTTCCTTAATGTGCTTTGAGCACAATGCTTCCAAAACACAGCAATGAAAGGCATTGACCATGATCAGATGATATTAAAAGGTCGTCAGGGGATAACTGGCAGAACAGATTTTGGAGCCTAGAATATCTGGATGTGTATCTTTGTATCTAGATGTATGATAGCCTTTCTTGTATCAGCTTATTATTTAACCAAGACAATGTGACAACTGAAGAATAAATAAACATAAAATGGTAATCACATAACAATAACATACATGTAAAAACTATAAAGACACAGGCATTTGCTTTCAAATCCAAGACCTCTTAGATACAAGGCTAATGCACATGTATATCTCGTACATATTTAGGATAGTATTAGTAGATTATTCAGTACACACTTTTTATATCGCTTATGCTACAAGCCCTCATGTTCCACATTTTTATGCATTCTGGGTGGACTAAGGTCTTGTGACCTGCACAAGCCATACATGCACTCTATAAGCATGCCTGGCCAGACAAATTGAGACATTGCATCTGTTCGAGAATAATTAAATGACTGATCATTACTTTATTGTCTGTGTACAATTTTGAAACAACTACCCAGGCAGTTTTACATGCACATTGATGTACATGTAGATATGATTTTTGAATGCTTTCCTCAAAGAATCAAATAAATATATAAACTTCACCAAAAAAATAAAATCAATGAAGCATGACTGATTGAATACACTTGGTATAAACCCATCCAAGGTAAAACTTCAACAAATTTACAGTACATCTTGGAAACAGTTGAAGACAAAAATGCATGCACATGTATCTACACAAGTATGCCCAAATTGACCACACAATCAGGTAATGATAGTAGCACCAGCTAGGATATGACTGTATGAGACTGAGTCCAGCTACACTATCACCAAATTTAAAGACCTTCAGCTTGTGAAAAGTAAACAATTTCAAATGCACAAACTGAAGTGCATTAAAACAATCATAGTGCCATCTGTTTTGCAATTTAACATTCATAGCTATTCATTTCAAAAGTGCCCAAAGCAATTTTAAAGCAATTGGCCCAGCAATTCCAGGGAATATTTTGAAAATTTACCTCGATCAACTCCCCTCTAAAGAACAAAAGCCTATGACATACTGTATTCATTCCAATAGTAGCACGTTGTGCTAGTGCAAAGATTTCTGGACCAGGGATACTTTTCGCACAGTTTTGTGATCATGATGTGTGTGTCTGCACTATGTATGGTACAGGGATGTGTCTGTCTGCACTATGTATGGTACAGGGATGAGTCTGTCTGTACCATGTATGGTACAGGGACAAGTCTGTCTGTACTATGTATGGTACAGGGACGTGTCTGTCTGTACTATAGATGGTACAGGGATGTGTCTGTCTGTACTATGTATGGTACAAGGAGGAGTCTGTCTGTACTGTGTATGGTACAAGGATGTGTCTGTCTGTACTATAGATGGTACAGGGATGTGTCTGTCTGTACTATGTATGGTACAAGGAGGAGTCTGTCTGTACTGTGTATGGTACAAGGATGAGTCTGTCTGTACTGTGTATGGTACAGCGATGAGTCTGTCTGTACTATGTATGGTACAGGGATGAGTCTGTCTGTACTATGTATGGTACAGGGATGTGTCTGTCTGTATTATGTATGGTACAAGGATGAGTCTGTCTGTACTGTACATGTGTATGGTACAGGGATGTGTCTGTCTGTACCATGTATGGTACAGGGATGAGTCTGTCTGTACTGTGTATGGTACAGGGATGTGTCTGTCTGTACTATGTATGGTACAGGGACAAGTCTGTCTGTACTGTGTATGGTACAGGGATGTGTCTGTCTGTATTATGTATGGTACAGGGATGAATCTGTCTGTACTATGTATGGTACAGGGATGAGTCTGTCTGTACTATGTATGGTACAGAGATGTGTCTGTCTGTACTATGTATGGTACAGGGATGAGTCTGTCTGTACTGTGTATGGTACAGGGATGTGTCTGTCTGTACAGTGTAAGGTACAGGAATGTGTCTGGTAATACTGTGTACGGTACAGGGATGTGTCTCTCTGTACAGTGTATGGTACAGGGATGTGTCTCTCTGTACAGTGTATGTTACAAGGGTGTGTTGCCTGGCTGTTTTCATATTACATGGTTGAAATCAAAGGACAAAACCAATAAACAGTGGTCCACCTTGAGAGACCATGCCAAAGGCATGTCCACCTGTGGTCTCTCGGAAGCACAAGAAGAAAGAAAATCCAGCACTGGTGATCTGATAAATATGAGGTCTAATGCCACATGGTTTCTCAAGACTGGGGCTACTGTACATGCAAGATTGAAGTCTTACCAGTAGAGTGTTGCTGGGTCTGCCCCTCGCCTCAGCTCCACCACCAGCTTCCTGGTGCAAGTGTCAAACACTCGGATCAGGGTTCCCTGTGTACAAATATGCCGGGCAGCCACCCAGAAAGTGTCACTTAGACCACATGATCACAATTACATCTGACTGAGATTAGTTTATCAGCATGATACTTTTCACCAAGTTATCCATTTCTGAGCACCACATTTTTTGTGTATTCACAATTTATATGCCTATGCCACCATTAGTATTTCTCATTATCTACTGATACAGTCTGCTGACAGGAATACGACCCAACGATATAGGATATGGTAACCAAAGTCAATCAGCAGAACTTAACTTAGGCATGAAAAAGCTGGCATTATAAATCTACAATGTACACAAATGTACGTGACATAAAGACATGTGTATACATGTACTATCAAACTGATCATTTATCAGTGTCCCTTATTAAACACACTTAAGATGTTGATGGTCCCATGGTAGGAAATTTACAATATCCACGTACTGCAGACTTGGATTCCTGAACATGCAACGAAACTTGTAGTTTGCCAGTTTAACATATGTACAATGTATATTTAAAACACTCTTAATATCTGCACACAATACAAATTTGTAATTTCATGGCACTCCATTAAGATACACACCATAAATGTACTTATTTTTCAGTCTATAAATTGTCTTGGGTTTTGTATATGCAATACTAATTTGTATAAAATTGTGTATAAATTGTCTTGGGTGTTGCATTTTGGGCATTTAATTGAAGTTTTAATTTCATTATATTGGGCATAGTTCCTACTAAATGTATGTTGAAATACTACATTGTATTTTGCTGTTATTCGATTTTCATGGTTTTAAGCCATAAGCAAATCAGTAAAAACGAAAAGTACTGAGAAATGAAGTAAGTCTATATAATTTAACTCTGTGTAAAGGATTAATCTGACAGGTGGAGTACCTTCTTGGAGGCAGTGGCTACCAGTGTACCCTGTTGATTGATAGCCACACACGCTAACTCACTCTGGTGGGCATTTATGGTCACTGGGGAAGTGGATGACCCTGGTTCAGTGGTGGCCAAGTCCTGCAAAACAAGTTACAATTCAGTTACATAGACTCTTAAAAGCAAAATTACTGTCAGCCTTCATAGTCTCTAGACATGTACACTGTAGTAGTCACCAGTAATTAGGGTGGCTGGAATGAGTTTCATCTACAAAAGCCAACTTTGCTGCTCAAGGTTTTTAATTATTTCCCTGCTGGTTTATGTTGTGTTTTCACAAAATGAGCTTAATAAAGGTCCCTATGACAGGAGATCTAACAACATAACATATGCATCAGCAATCAACAACTATCTTGTTAAAGATGGGTTGGGAATGCACTACCCTTCTTATTATGATTTAAAGAGTTAACTGACAGATCAAGGGGTTAACCATAGATCCAATTGTTAACCAACAGATCGAAGCTTAACCAAAATCCCAAACGTTTGACCAGCAGCTGCATCTGTGTTGCTACATGGCATATTCCACTATGCTCAACAGCTGTGGAGTTTATGCATGAGCATGATTCTTCATGCATGGTGTTTAAGAAGTATGTACATCTCACCACGAGTTGCAGACTGCCACACTTGTGTCCAGGAAACACCAGCAGCTTACTGTCATGACTGGGGCTAACTCCACATAGTCCTACAGGATACAACACAGGCAGTTGATAAAGGTCTGATACATGGAGCATTTCTTATGTGGCATATGTTATTTCATAGTGGTCAAATTTATAGTGGGGCAGTGTTATTTCATAGTAATAGTAAAACAAACTTGTGTGTGCTGTGGTGGGTGTTTTAATAATGCAGGTGGTCTCCTACGACTTTGCTGACAGCAGGGACATGCTATAGATGGACTGCCAACGGGAGCGCAAATCCCTTTAGTGGTCAACTGGGCGCGACGACTACAAAGCGTGTTCAGTAGCACCGCTCAAGTTAATCCCCCCTGCTCAGTCCGATTGTTGTTCCATCTATGTTTCCACGTTCGGTTGTATCGGGTTACTTACATCAGGCTTACATCGGGTGTGCTATTGTACCAAGTTCAAAAACGGAGAGTTTTATGCGTGCACAATCCGTCTCATCGTTTGAATCAGAACCGTGCTAGTCCATTGATGTGTTTTTCGTTGAAATCGGCCGATAAAAGGGCAATTTTTTGCATTTTTTTCTGTCCAAAATGATGCAAAGTTAGACAAATTGCATGCGTAATAACTCTTTAATCAGCAATAAAAAATGTAGTTTTAGATGGATAGTGTTTGCCGGTAGGATCATGATGGTGGTTTCATTTCTTGTAGCTGAGTCTGGCGTAACGCTAAATTTTGACTTTAAAATGTGGAACACGGTGAAAAATTTTGCACATTTCCATTGGTGACACGATTATTCTCGCCTTTCATCGTGTGACCTGGCCGCGTTTATATCATGGTCGCCAAGTACAAGTAACGTGTAAACAGCGCGGACCATGGAGTTGTGTTTGTTCAGCACTGAAGGTGCTCGCTCAAACACCCGATCACTTGAGCAGCGGCAACATAGATGGTACAAAGTGGGCCGCGCCGTTGGTAGTCCATCTATAGCACGTCCCTGCTGACAGCTAGTTAATCTCTACTTTGAGTCTATTATACCACATTATTCTTTACAACCGTGTATATGAACTGATAAAAGAAAATGCAAAAACTTCGATAAAGAGATAGGTAAACAAGTGAATGCCATCTAATCATGCTAATAGGTAGCAGGAGCATACCCTTGGGGTTGTCTCTTGTGTCAAAAGTGAAGAGTTTCTCTGGGTTGTTCGGGAAGGAGAACACATGCAGCTGGTTTCGCAGCACCACAATCAACCTGCAAAAATAAGACCAAAAAAAAAAACAAAAAAAAAAAAAACAAGAGGGCTGTGTGAACAGCCCATGCTCAGCTGATCTTGACATTCATCACACTTGCAGATCTATGAACTTGGGAGAGGATCAAGGTCACCCATGTTCTGAGTAAGTCTGACCATTATAAAAGAACACTAACATGTGCAACATCAAGGTTCAAGTAGTTCTCAAGTCATAATGAAGAGTAAAATTCATGTATGTTGCACTGTGACCCCAGAAACGAGGTCAAAGTCATTCATGTACTGTCTGAGCATGACCTTCATACAAAAACATTAACATGTGCAGCATTACAGTACTAACTCAAAACAGATCTCAAGTTATCAAGTAAACAGTAAATTTTGTGTCAGTTGTGACAGTCCTGCGAGTTAGCACTAGAATGCCCACTGACTTACATAGTAATTAAGAGGAAAGCTGCATTGATCGATAAGTACCTGAGTTGAAAATACTTAAAAATCAGGAATCTAAAGCAGTGCCACCTAGTAAACACTTTGTTTGACCCTTCCACAAGAACATATCCATCACATTTCATTTTAATCTGAGTGACGGTTCTGAGAACAAGTGAAAAATAACAAAACCATATAAAAAATTCATTAAAAAAAAAAAAAAAATAGAAAAAATTGCAGTGCCACTTGGTGAACAAATTGGGAACTATGCGTCCCTGGGAGTGTCTATGAACGATATCAAAACAACTGGGTGAGCAGTTCCAGAGGTGAAGAGTTTTTAAGGTTTGCCCCCCCCCCAAAAAACCAAAAAAATTCATAAAAATTCCAAAAATCAATAGAGCTTGACCATTTGAACAAACTTGGTAAAGATCCACCCAAGGCACATCCCCACCAAGTTTGAAGTAAATCTGGCCAAAAGTATTTAAGTTATAACCATTACAAGAAATTCACATGTTAAAACTTTCCTATTAAAACTTTTGTAAAGATTTTTGAAAAAAAAAAATCATAAAAAAACCAAAATTCATTGGAACATGACCATGGGAACAAACTTGGTATACACCCACCCAAGGTACATCCCCACCAAGTTTGAAGTTAATCTGGATGACGGTTTTGGAGAAGAAGTCGAAAATGTGAATTAGCATTAGAATGCCCATTGACTTCCATAGTAATCAATAGGAAAGCTGCATTTAGCGATAAGTACCAGAATTGAAAAAGTCGTTAAAAATCAGGAATCTGCAGCATTCCCACATAGTGAACAACTTTGTTTGACCCTTCTACAAGGAACATATCCACCATGTTTCAGTTTAATCTGAGTAATGGTTCTGGAGAAGAAGTCGAAAATAGCTAGAACACACAAAAATTCATAAAAAATTAGTATAAAATTGCAGCGCCACCTAGTCACCAAATTAAGAACACGGAGTCCCTAGGTATCTTTCTGTGTGATATCAGAGCGATTGAGTAAGCACTTTCAGAGAAAAAGGTTTTTTAAGATTTGTCCAAAAAAAGAACAAAAAAATTCATTAAAAATCCAAAAATCACTGGAGCATGACCATTTGAACAAACCTGGTAGACTTCCACCCAAGGTACATCCCCACCAAGTTTGAAGTTAATCTGGATGACGGTTTTGGCGAAGAAATGTGAATTAGCATTAGAATGCTCATTGACTTCCATAGTAATCAATAGGAAAGCTGCATTTAGCGATAAGTACCAGAATTGAAAAAATCGTTAAAAATCAGGAATCTGCAGCATTCCCACATAGTGAACAACTTTGTTTGACCCTTCTACAAGGAACATATCCACCACGTTTCAGCTTAATCTGAAGAACACTTCTGGAGAAGAAGTCGAAAATAGCTAAAATACACAAAAATTCATAAAAAAAAAATAAAAAAATTGCAGCGCCACCTGGTGAACAAATTAAGAACTAAATGTCCCAGGGAGTGTTTCTGTGTGATATCAAAGTAATTGGGTGAGTGGTTTCAGAGAAGAAGATTTTTTAAGATTTGCCCCAAAAAGAACAAAAAAATTCATTAAAAATCCAAAAATCAATGGACCGTGACCACTTGAACAAACTTGGTAGACACCTACCCAAGGCACATCCCCACCAAGTTTGAAGTGGATCTGGCTGACGGTTTCGGAGAAGAAGTCGAAAGTGTAAATTGTTGACGGACGACGGACGGACGGACGACGGACGGAGGACCATAAGATAAGCTCAGCTGACTGACAAGTCAGCTGAGCTAAAAAAAAACAACAACAACAACAATAAAATAAGATAAAATAATGATTAAAATAGAGATATCAACAACATGATTCTCCTGAGAAAGAAAATAATCTGGCCCCTCCTTTGGGAGCCAACCCTATGGGAGGCTACAAAGTGGTCGAACAGGAAGGTAGTACGTGTATCACCAATGGAGGTCACATAACATGGAAAGGATAGAACACCTCACCTGGTTGAAAAAGACTGCACACTGTACCACGTAATATGGTATTATTATTATTAGTATAAATGTATTTGGACAGTTTTGAAGCTTTCATGCAATATTGCTGTTATGAATTTTGAATATACAGCCAACAGTGGTTCCAAAATGATCTGAAATTAGACTACATCACATTTTCACTAAAAAAAAGGGACATATGTTGTTTCAGGAGGAAACCTGACATTTCATTGTACTAAGCAATTATTTTCTTTGCTATATTGCTTTCTTTCCTATATAGATGTTGAACTTTCAATTTTCATACTGGCTTATCATAAATTGAAGATTCAAAAATTTTACTAAATGAAGCAGCACATACAACCATTTAAAAAGTTGAATTGTTTGAAGAAAGGTATTTGATAGAAAAACACAGTGTGACTATTGTATTTTTAAATGAAAGATGAGTCAAATATAGTTTTCTTTTTGGAGTATATTCCACATTCAATAATCTCCTTTTCAATATTTTCATCAATGTAACATTTTTGTAATATTTCAAGTAGAATGCTATTTTTGCATTTAGGGTTTGTTCCAAATTTGTCTTTCTTGCCTTAGTGTGGATCCCTGTTGGCCTGGGAGTAAAACAATCTCATTTTGGCAAAGACTGAGCCAAACCTCCACCTAATGAATGAAAGGAATCCCTGTTGCCACATACCTGTCCATCCTCAGCCTGACAGCCACCACAGGCTGAGAGAATGTCAACTCCATGACAAACTTCTTGTCCGGGTCCCTTTGACTATCATCCCAGATAAGAACTAAGTAGAAAGTAACAGTCCATCAGAAAGACAAACCATGAAAATGGAACCTTAAAGCAGTAGGAGGAATGTTACTGGGGCATAACTGAGACCTGATGAGCCAAATGTTGCAGAGGCACAACTGAGACTAGGTAACCCACATGGTACAGGGGCACAACTGAGACCAGATAAACCAGATCTTACAGGGGCATAACAAAGACTAGATGAAACAGATTTTCCAGGGGCATAACTGTGACTAGATGAAACAGATGCTTCAGGGGCATTTAACTGAGACTATGCAACCCACTTGCTACAGGGTCATAACTGAGACCAGACATTACAGGTGAAAAACTGAGACCAGGTGAACCACATGTTACAGGGGTGTAACTGAGACTAGATGAGCCAGATGATAAAAGGGGCATAACTGACACTTGATGAATTACACACATGTTCATAACTAAGACAAGTTAACCCACATATAACAGGGGCATAAACAGAGACTAGATGTACCACATACTACAGGGGCACAACTGAAGCTAGGTATAGGGGCATAACCTGAAGTAGATGAACCACACAGTATGGGGACATAACTGTGACCAGGTGACCCTCATGTCAGTAGGGTGTATCTCTCTCTATATATTTTTTTTAAAATGAATAATTTGACTTACTTTTATCCAGCTGTTATCTACTTGGACCAGACAATTTTTATACTAGTTTACAATTAGACATTCGGCGTATAATCTTTCCACTTCCTGGGAAAATATTTTACATGTGAGCTTTACAATTTGATAAATTTCTCTCTAAACATGCTCCTGTAGCAAGGTCACTCATTTAAGGCAACTCATAAAGTTGTCTCTGAGGGGACACAATCTTTGATTACAGCCTTGATCATGCTGATAACATTTATAGGACAGCATAGATGAACTGTGGTTAGTGTATCCAGAAAGGTGATCTTGATTTTAAAAGTCTCTTTCAAGAGGTTTGTTCAACACAAAAAATGCAAAAAAGATGTGAATACAGAAGTCAATTTTATATTCTGCACATTTAGATTCTAATGAAACTATTACTGGTAGGAATGCAAAAAGATGTGAATATAGAAGTCAACTTTATATTCTGCACTTTTAGATTCTAATAAATAATTACTAGTAGGAATAATTCGAAATTACTCCTTTTTATCCATACGTATATACATGTAAACAAAACATATTCATCGATGTGGAAGTCTCTCATTAATTTTTTTTCGTTCATGTTTGGGGTAATTTCTGAACATACCTGTGTTTTCAGCAAATCTGGGGAGTGCTCCACCAGCTACCAATGCCAGAAGGTTGGTTCTGTGCAGCATCTCCATCTGGCCAGTGCTGCCCACCATCTCAATGCCTGACAGTGTTATGGACATAGAAAACTATAGAGCTACAGTCTATGATCATGCTGATAGAGAAGTTGTAATCTAATGCTGTTTACAAGCATAATAGTTTACCAGTTTTAACACTGGTACATACGCTGTTTCATACTATCCCTCGAAGTATAGAATCCAAGATTGTATCACTAACAACCAGACAATTCAGCACTGTATTATGAAATTGACCATGATCTTTTTATTCTCTACTACATGTACTTATTAGCTACAGTTAGCCCCAATATCTGTCTTGATAAACTGGGATGTCTCCCTTAACTTTGTTGGTCCATCGTGGTGCCACATGAATGGTGCCACAAATATACCAGTACTGGCAGAGGGCATGACGATGGGCCATGTGGTGTTTCCTTTATTCTGTCGTCTTGTCCTTCTCCAAACAAGAGGGGTTAAAACGGGGCCTAGCCCTCCTGCCCAGTTGTTTTCCATGATTATTCACAAAATACTATACCATCACAACACTTGAATTTGTATTTTCATGGAACATGTTGAAATCAAGTATATAATCATTGTACATGTAGACATGTATCATGTAGCTCTGATGTGATTTTTACTTAAAATTTCAAAATAGATGTCTGTGGATGTAGGGATACATACTGACTCATACGTGTCATATATATATATATATATATATATATATATATATATATAAAACTACAGGGAGCAAAATGTAATTTGTATACCTGCATGAAGTTTTTCTGTCAGAGGATCAACATTGTAGATTCTGAACCCAGTTTCCATGGCACATGTAAAACAACCTGAAAATTACAAAATTTCAATGCATGTGATTCCATCAAGCAATGTTTCAAACTGAGATGATCAATATTTAACACTGCACAAATTCATCACTGAAACTGGGAAACCAAATGTCACGTCTTCACTGAAACAAGTTAACCATGCCCCATGCTTTTCAGCCCCCTAGAGTATTATCCCCCATTAACCCTCCATCCCTTTATATTGGCTCCCTAGCTGCTTAATTGCATAGCCCATCATGATTCTGATTGAGTGAAAAGTTTACTATCCTGAATTTTCCCACATTATGTGCCACCCAAATAATTTTTAAGACCTTGAATGCTCAAAATTTACAGATGCAAACAAAGTTTTCACTAAAATTTCCCAAGCTCCCTGGCCACTACATAGGAATAATACAATAACAATAATTAAGCACAAAACTTTAACTACAATATGCAAAAGACATGACATGGCAAAATAATAATAAAAAAATATATTGTTCCAACTTTCCTGCAGACACAAAGTACTAAAAACAGTATAACTAAAAGGAAAGAGGGAGGATGAGGCACCTCAGCCTAAGGTGTTGATTCCCACTGGTTATATGGTGTTGGCCTCATATTTTTTCTCCTGAGGAGCGTAGTGGAGTCTAGGGTGGGATCCTGGGGTGAAACCTCTAAAACTTGTACCAATGAAATATCATCAGTATAAGTAGAGAGAACCAGATCTGCATGCCAATGTTGCTGTCCTCTGAAGAAGCTAGCCATACAAGCAAATGATCTGAAGACTTTTAGCAGAAGTCAGCAGCAAGCCTTGAGCACAGTTTAACTTAAGTCTGTACATTTTAAGTAGATACTGAGACATATGCAGTTTGTCAAGTGTAAAAAAATGTATTCAATGTATTTTCTTTAATGAACTTAGAAAATGAAACACTTACAATTCTTTTGACAAGCATGTCTACTTCAATTTTGCTAGAAATATGTGGGAGAAGTGACTTTTTTTTGAAGTCATGTAGACTGCGTTGTATGTTGTGGTGCCATGGTTGAGGTCACTGTTGGAAGGTACAGTGCCGGCAGAAAGTCTTGCTCCATAACTTGGGGGTGGGGGGTGGGGGTCACCAGTGGAACCACTTGCAGGTAGCTCTTTTCAAAGTGTAATAAACATTTTAATTCTGACACCATAATCAGTTTAGGGCCAATGGGGGCCACAGGGGACAAGAAGCACACTGAGTAACTATCAAACTTCCTAACAGTGTTCTCTGCAGGAGTTCCTTGTACAAGTTGTACCTGAGGAGGACTACGTGGAGGGGCCACCAGAGCAGACGGTGCAAAACTTTCTGGTCTCACTGTAAACATGCAAGTGCATGTCTGTTGTCTTCTGTTGAGACAGAAAAGATTCCCGTCTTCTTCACCAATTTCTGCTTATAAAGTTTGCAAAAGTTTGGAGAACAGGATCCTTTGGGACAATACATTACGCAGCCCCTTTACAACCAAAGTTACAAAATAAAGGTCTGTTTGTGCTCTTGATAACCAGTTTTATTTATGTTTATAGTTATACAGTAAATGATCAGTTTCTTGCAACCAAAGGTAAATGTGCCAGAAATAAAGCTCCTAGATGTGTATGAGAGGACAGATGTAACAGTAAGTAAACCATGCACCTCCCAAACATTGCAGGTTGTGGCCCAGTTGCATAACATGCATTGACTGCCATATATTCCTGTTACCCCTCTTGTCATTTGGTTTATCTTTTGTCTCATTTATACAATTTGCCTGAATCAATACAAAATATAACATTTTCCCTCCAATATGTTGTTTCCTTTTAACTCAAACACAAAATAGGCAACCTGTATGAATGCTATGTAACTCTGCTAAGCATTGCATTGGTATCGTGTGCACTTTGAAGTTTGATTCTAGAGGCTTCCAAAAGATTAAAAATGGGATCAGACCGGCATAACTGTCAAAAGCACTACTTTGTGCAATTTTTAAGGGTTGGATTTTTTAACTTAAAAATACCTTTGTACATTTTGAAACTGGTTTGGCATCCTTGAAGTGCACGCTGATCTTACTGTCATACATAAATACTGTCATAATCTTTTTACAAAGTGCTTACCTTACACTTCTGCAATTAGTATCACCCCCCTACCTACGTTTACTGATGCTTTAGGCATTATTTCATATGTACACATATACATTATTTAAAACCTCCCTGTACTGAATGCCCTTGAGACTGAATAAAAGTGTTTGATAAAGGAAGGTTTCCATATTGTGGCCTCTTGTTTTACCAACCACACTATACCAGGTCAGGTAAATTATGGTGGAAGATATTCATGCTAACTTTATGTGCGTCATTAAACAAATGATGTACATGGTGTAAAACTTTTCGTCCATGGAATTTTTAACTTCCGGTTTGCCTGGTAACAACTGCACATGATGTAGAGCTATCTAGGGGTGCCTTTTTGCATGTAGATCACGACGTTGATGCTTTTGGAATGGATGTATGCAAAATAAGTGGACGTCCTTTCAGTCCTGATTGGTCCCCTCACAGGTTGAAAACAAGGAACATGAGTTCGCAACCACAGTTCATTCATTGGATTGCCCACATTTTGCGGTGGCGATATTTGGCTTTAATTGAACTAAGGTGTATAGGAGTTATCTTATTTGTCAATAGATACTTTTTATTTGAAAATTGTGGACCTTTGTTGTGAAAGCAAAGGTTAAATGGTAAAGCCTAGGTCTAGCTACGGTATCAAAATAAGGGTCTTGATAAGGCCAGATTAGTACTGGGTCACTACTGAGTTCGGGTAAAAGGCTCTGAAACATGATGAGTAGTTACCCTCTGAAAAAATTATTCGGGCTAATACAGCCTATGTCAAAATTTTACAGAGGAATGTGTGTAATATGGATAATAGTACTTCTATATGTGTATAGGTTAGACAGGGACAGGTGAGCTTATGGAGAGTAAAGAGTTCGGACTACGGAATAGGGTAATGACTACTAGGAAGTGGTTTTAGACAAAAAGACACAACTACAATTCTATTTATATTTGAGTATTTTATCTTTGAGGAATCACTAATTTAAAGTGATTCCATCAAGATTTTATAAACTTTCATTTATTATTTTACTTATATACCAATTATGGTGGTAGTAGTAGTAGTAGTAGCTATTCAGTTATTCTGCAATTCATATAATCCTGTTGTCCAGGACAAGTGGATATCTAGGTCCGACAAGTGACTTTTGAACATCACTTGTCCAGTGGACAACCAAATTTCCTATCGTAAATGATAATTTATTGAAGCTCAATTGCCTGGAATACTGACTGAGTCAGTGGGAAACACGAACAATTAGCTGGTGTAACATATGGGGCTCTGCTGAAGGTGTAGCATGGGGACACGCTGAAGGTGTCAACAAACATTGGAAAGCTGTGGTTCTTTTCAAATAAATATATTTGTGGCTTCTAAAATTATTTCCAGAAATATCTGCATATGGGACGGACAATTATTCAATTTGATTGAGACAAGCCTCCCCCTCCACCCCCCCCCCCCCCCCAAGGTGATTTTTGTAATGTGTGATCTGTGTCAGAGGGACAAGGGAAAATTCAGATTCACTTATCCTATGGACAATTGATTTTGGAATTAATTGTATGTTGTTTCATTCAACTACGTATGTATAAATATATATTTAAGACTCCATGAAAATAGACATAAACGATACAGAGAGAGAATGCTGTATGATTGATAATGATAACGTTGCAGCATCTACTACCGATCTAGTCTAAACAACACAAAACTGTAAATTACACAGGGAGCCGAAGGCTCGGTGTTAATAAGTATAAATACTCCGCTCGCTACTAGGTTGAACCTAGTACCTAGTTGTAACTTCCATATATAAGCATGAAGGAATAAACTTTAGTTTATTCCTGCATTCCAGTCCAGGCTCGATGATCATAATCAGTTATCACTGAGCGATAATATCAGTACTTACTGTGATCCTGATTGAATCTTAGGCTGATGATACCTCTGGTACTCATTTTGATTGGTTGCAGTAAACGAAGTAGAATCTCCGACTGGTATCTACCTAAGAAACACTTTGCAAACGACAGCTGCACCACATAATCAAGCGGAATTCGTCTGCTCAGCTACCTGTCACTCATAATGCGCATTTTGTCAATAATGATTCCGGGCCGCCACCTGAGAGCACTCTGATTGGACAATATTCAAATGGCACACATCTCTCTCTCTCTCTCTCTCTCTCTCTCTCTCTCTCTCTCTCTCTCTCTCTCTCTCTCTCTCTCTCTCTCTCTCTCTCTCTCTCTCTCTCTCTCTCTCTCTCTCTCTCTCTCTCTCTCTCTCTCTCTCTCTCTCTCTCTCTGTCTCTGTACATATATGGATGCATACATACATCCATGTGATTTACAATATAATGTTGACTTAATTACTAAGCAATGTATTGTAACTGGTAGTTTCCATTTACTATGAATATTGAAAGATACTGGGTAATAAACTAATAAACTAATAAACTAATAAACTAATAAACCTGAGGTAATCAATTTAGTCATTTTAGACAATAAGTGGCATAATACCTTGACCATGCAGTGATAACATTAGGACTATCATGTTGAGCGTTCTGGCACTTTGCAGCTGGCTGCCAATAATTTGTAGATTCATGTGGTGTGCGTTGTTTTGTTTGTTTGTTTGTTTTTTTTACAGAGAGTGATATATGATGGGGATATAGTAGTGTGTGGCTCAACACACACATTTCTTTCTTTCTTTCTTTCTTTCTTTCTTTCTTTCTTTCTTTCTTTCTTTCTTTCTTTCTTTCTTTCTTTCTTTCTTTCTTTCTTTCTTTCTTTCTTTCTTTCTTTCTTTCTTTCTTTCTTTCTTTCTTGTCCGATACTTTTCTCGGACTCTATTACACATAGAAACTCCAAACTTGGCATGATTGTACCTCCATACAACGAGTTTGACCGTTTTATACAGAGGAATAAAACGGTCAAACTCGTTGTATGGAGGTACAATCATGCCAAGCTAGGAGTTTCTATGTTTAATAGAGTCCGAGAAAAGTATCGGATAAAATTGCTGGGAAGATGTTTAAAGTTATGCAAATTAGGGGCATTTGAAATTTTTAATCTTGAATATCTTCAAAAGTATAGTAGATAGAGATGTCATTCCAACTTCTGCCATGGGGGTTCTTGACCAGTGCGCATCTAATGAATTTAAAACAAAAGTTGTAGCAATTTAAATTATGCTAATTAGCAGCATTTGAATTTTTTAAACTTGAATATCTTCAAAACTATTATAGATAGAGATGTCATTTCAACCTCTACAAGTGGGTTGTTGACCATTGCGCATGTAATGAATCGAAAACAAAAGTTGTATCAATCTAAATTATGCTAATTAGCAGTATTCGAAATTTTCAAGCTTGAATATCTTCAACACTATAATAGATAGAGATGTCATTCCAACTTCTACTGGGGGGGGGGGGGGGGTTGTTGACCATTGCGCACCTAATGAAGTAAATAAAAAAGTTGTAGCAATTCAAATTATGCTAAGTAGCAGCATTATAAATTTAGAATCTTGAATAACGTCAAAGCTATAACAGATAGATATGCCATTCAAACTTCTCCTCCAGTGTTATGGAATAGTTGTACATTGTCATACCAATATGCTTTGAAGACACACACACACTGATTTGCTATGCAGCAAATCATCTTTCCTAGTTTTTTTGTTTTTGTCACTGTTATCATTAGTACATTATATTTTATATTGTTACCATCATCATCACCCTTAATTATCATTATCATAGCCATGACCTTCATCACGTTTTTTGTCACCATCACTGTGACCATCATCATCATCGTCGTCGTCGTCGTCACCATAACCAGTATCATTGTCATCGCAATGGCCTTCATCACGTTTTTTGTCACCACGACCATTATTGTCACAATCATCACCACAACCTTCATCATGATTTTTGTCAGCATCGTCATCCACATTATCATCACCAGGACCACCATTGTCCCCATCATTATCATCGTCACTGATTGTTGTTTCATCTTCATTATCAGTTCATTGAATGTTGCTCAACCAAGACTTTAGGTGGCCAAGTGGCACATACACACTTGCTCGCTGTGGGTAACACAGCGTGATAATGTACCCCAGTGTTTCAAACACGGATTTAGGGGGGGGAGCGCCGGGAGCGCGCGCTCCCCCCCCCCCGCCCCTAAAAAAAAAAAAAAAAACCAAAAAGAAAAAAAAAAAAAAAAAATTAAAAGAAAAAAAAAATCTGGCACCCCCCAAAATTGTTGGTCATCTCCGGTCACACGAGAAAGTATAGGGGAGTTTCCCATTACATCTTTGGACCGAGCTTTCCGAAGCACCAAACTTCAAAGACACAGAGTCGATTAATCAACGTGGTGTCAAAGATCCTCAGGCTGACAGGCACAAAAACAACAACAAATACTGCAGCGCCCTCCGTCGGGTGCAGGAAGACTGGTTCCCAACGTGAATGCATAAGCCAGAGCAGCGAATCGTAAGGAGCCAGGCTATTTTACTTCCCGTCATGCATTGTAAATTTCCGGTTTGACGTCATAAGTTCGGGAAAGTTTGCCATTTAAACTTGGGAATTGACATGTGCGTCCAATAAATAGATAGAGCGACATTATTTCTTACAACTGTTTTGACTGTGTTTTTGGAGATAAGTAACTAAATGAAGCAGCAAACAGAACTACACGATGGATATACGTATCTGCAGTTTGTATTGGTTCTTTCAGCAGAGTTACCTCACTCTAGTTTCCTCTAATAAGCAAGGTGATAAATAAATGATTTCATGACTACTAAGTATTACTTTTGCTGCTGACTGAAGATTTATACTTTTTACATATTTGTGAATTCAAAAAGCACATATGTTTTTCTAAAACTTGTGATATTGGAGACATTCCTCTGAGAGGAATTAGTTTAATTTGTTCATGGTTTATCATATCCTGTATTGTGGATTTGTAGCATAGTAATATATTTTGACTTCCTCAGAACAATTGAAGTAATTTTTCAGAGGCTTAATTTTATAGTTAGTTAATGATTAGAAGTATTTAGATGTATCTTCAGTGGTACTGACTGAATGTGATAAGTGATTTGTAAATCCTCATCCACATTGTGGATTTGTGTCTTACTCAGTGCAACTCGGACTATTCTGATTTCAGACAGATCATTTTAAATATTAAGTGATCAGATGGTGCTGATCGACAATTTGTACTGAGATTATGTATTATATTTACTTTAGCGGATTTGTGAAATCAAGCTCTAAAACATATATTGTGGCATTATGAATATAGTTCAAAACATTCCTCTAATTTTGTAGTTTTATTAGTTATTTGATTTATTGCTTTTTTGTCATTCAAGTAGTTGTGTGGTGCTGCCTAAATTGTGATCTAATTGTAAAATTATTCCAGTGTACAGCTGCAGGATTCAATGTTTTATACTTACACATGTTCATAAATGTTGGTCACTTCATGTGTCCTCCTTGTTTTTTATGGACTCAAATTCATTTGGCAAGTGTCACATAACATTCAAATATTTTACCATGGTAACTACACATAGTTTTCTGTTCTGGAGAATTTGTGAATTCCAATGACAATTGAACAGCAGATGGAAGCTTTGGAAAATAAAACCCTTTGTAATGGTTATCAAAGTGTTATTATGGGACACTGACATCCCAAATGAAGATAAACCAGACATCATATCTCTTACAGTGGTCCCCTGTATAAGGCCCCTCTCACCAGAGGCCACTCCTCTTTAAAAATCACCATTCTTATGCAGAAAGTGTAACATTTTATTATATATATTCCCCCTCCAGAAGGGGCCACCCCTCTTACAAGGCCACTTTTAGGCTGCATTTTGGGTGCCTTGTAAGAGGGGAGCCACTGTATTTTATTGACAGAAAGCGCAGTTTATGCCCCTTTAAATGCATTAAAACCCTGGAGCTTCGGGGGGCTCCGCCCCCCTTGACCCCCCGCCAGGGCTCCGCCCTGGACCCGCCGGGGAGCCTGGGCGGCCCCCGGACCCCCGGCCTTACTTGCTATGTTCAGCTCCCCCTCTTGAGAAATCCTGGATCCGCACCTGGTTTGCAATGGAAATATATGGTACTGGTGGGAAAGTGGTAGTTCTTTACAGTGCGCAGGGTTTTTTTCCATTAAAAAGTCCCACCATATTGAGAAAACACATACACTGGACATTGAAATCATGTTGCAATGGCATATTTCTACATCTGTTCGCCAACTGGTAATTTCGCCACCTGTCTTGCACGTGATGATCAAAATTGTCCACGAATGCAGAGAAGGTGTCCCTGTAAGTTCTCATGAATTTACAAGTTTTGAAACGAAGTACTGAATGTAGCTCTTTCATTTGGAACAAGAAAGTACGAACTGCCCTAAACAAATAATTTACATCACCTGCAACACGGAAAATAACTGTGCCTTATTTTAACATGGTTGGTAAAAATATATGCCTCTGGTCATATTTTTTCTCACCAGCATTGACCGGTAGGCCTACAGGGATCAATCTGTATTACAAGAGATACCTGCATGTCTGTAATTTCTGATTGAAACATACAGGTACACATACCCATGTGAAAGAAAATGGCAAAGCTGTACAAGAATCAATTTATGGAAAATAAAAGTAAAATGAAATGTAGTGAAATTTGTCAGATTTTATTTGTTAATCAGTCTTGGACTATATTATGTTCATTAATTATTTGAAGAATTACAAATTGCAAGAAAATGTCCTCCGCAAGTTTAATATAGTTGTGGAAAATACAAAAATATCAATGAGGAAGTAATGGATATGGTTATTTTAGTTCTGGGATTTAGGTGATAAAAGTAAGTGAGACATTGGTGATCTTTGTTTTTTTTAAATGAGCGCATGGCTCAAAATTATTGACTTCTAATTCATGTAGCCTATACAACTGTAAAATGCTTCTTAACTGTAATTCAACACAGTGTGAAAAGAAATCAATTAGGGAGCACTGCTTGGATATTTTTCGTTCCACAAGAGTGGGAACACATTAACTACAGAATGATAGGTTTTTAGCAACCGCCCCCTCCCCGTCCCTCCAGTCTGAGAATAGTTAATTGAGACAAGCACACTTTGTCCTACTTGAATGTGAATTTCACTCCGCAACCTTCCACTCTGGCAATGACTTGAGGCAACTTTTGAAAAGGAATGCAATTACACGCTCAGGAAGTGACTGCAGTGTAATAGGCCTGTCGTCTGCTAGAGCTGAACTGTGACCTGATGCAGACAGGGCCGCACGATATTAGAGGCCTAGAGGATCCCCAAGGGGATTTTAGTGATGCGTATTTGTCAATATTCAATACCTGTGCACTGAAAGAGTGTTTATATATTTTGTCCGTGAACAGTGAAAACTTTAAGAAAAGCGTATACTCGAGATTTTTATAATTTCATGACTCCTTGATATGTATTTACTTCATCTGGTGAAATGTATACGGTTAATCCCGATGGGAAGCTTCTCATCACGTGTTTCTGCAGTCGCATATATGTGACGTTGGCATTGGTGGTCACCGCAATATTTTAAATGAGGTAAAGGCCGAGGCCTTACTATGGAAGGTATTAGGGTAACATGGGGCAATATGCCCCCCCCCCCCCAAGGAATTTCTTTTGGAAGGCAAAACGTGTATACAGATACAAATAACTAGCCTGTTGAATTCCTTTAGCTGTAAAGACTTAAAGAATTTGGGCCAACGGTCAGATATATTTTACGCTTTTCTACAAAAGTGAAAATTACAAACATGTCCATATCCCCCCCCCCCCCATTTTAAAGTAAAGTTGATATAAGCATAGCCAGTGAATTTAGTATTTGTGAACACTTTTGAAATCGTGTGTACAAAAGTGTCAACCCCCAAAGCTCTGTCACCGGGAGATTTGTTGAAAAGTTCACGAAAAAAAAGGCCATTTTGCCACAAAATGCTGTCATTTTAATAATTTTTTCGCGGCTCGAAACGGGGAGCCTCCAGTTGCGATCTGGCAGGCCTCCAGAAGCGACCTGGTGACTACATTGTCTCAAGACATTAATTAAGGTGGAAGATCTGAAGCCAGCACATTTGGATAAACTCTAATCACTTTTTAATATATTTGGATAGTTTGATACTTAAACTACATGCTAACCAAAACTGAGATGTGTGAACATAAAATTTATATGAGAAAACTGAGGTCAAAACTTATGTTTACACAGAAAAGTTTCAGCGGTGCTGAGCACATGGGGTTTGTTTGTATGGGCATGATAATGAACCATGTAATTGTTTGCACACCCATTAGTTCATGACCCCTGGAAACCAATAGGAAAGGTCGGAATTAGCTCTAACTAAGGTGTGTATTCACCCCAATACACAACTGAACACATAAACATTTAGAGGGCTAGAGCTGTGCATTCCCATTAGTTTGTATGCTAAGCAAGCTTAAATAAACTAGTCACTTATGTAGATGCTGTTAAATGATTTTTGTTAGGTTTTTGGCTGTGCATCTAGATTTACTGGCTGAAATTTGGTGTTTCTATGTGCAGTAGTTTTCAAGTCATTATGTTGCAAATTACAATGAAAAGTAATCGGAATACACAACCCTAGCCCTCCACTGACTGCAGTGTCCTCTTCTAGGCAGTTCTTGAACCTTCTGTTCTTGCCCTTGCCTATTGAGCCACTCACAAGGGTCACTCATAGGGAACGGGAAACCATAAGCCATGGAGAGAAGAATGGGCCAGTTAAGGCTAATCACTACCATTGCTCTGACTACTTTGAAATTTTCTATTAATATAAAAACAAATTAGCACAATCCACGTACTGGGCCCCAAATATGAAAAGCCGCATGTGAAATCCACACCAAAACAAGCCAAGTGAGGTGTTTCCAAGTTAAAAAATGTCGAGTTTTAAGCCACAAAATATACTTTTATTGAATGACAACATCACAGAGGTAAAGCTACAAACTTATTTCATACAATAGTAAAAACACAGGACAAAAGAAAGGAGTATGTGTCATATTACAGCCATAAATGCATACGCAACATTTTCTTTCAATGCGATTTTCTGGGAAATGTTTTTGCTCAACCTCTGCAATTTGTATATCACCTCACAAACATACGAATTTCCCTATCATATTAAAATCAGCGGACATCAAAAGAAAAATATATCATATCCAGGAGCGTTTACCAGATTTTTTTTTCTGACAATCCCTTTCGTGACCTTTGGGGCAATTTATAGAAAGAAAATGAACAACCTATCAGGACTAAATTAAAACTTTTATAATTTTTCATTTATGCTATTTCAGGAATCACCATTGTATGCGATCCTGGACATCGATATACATGTTCAATTGCTTATGATTTCAACTCGGGGAAAAAATTGTGCGACTTCTGCGCGAAAAATGTGAAAATCCTACCAAATCAGAAAGAATGCTATAAAATCTATAAAAAAAAAAAAAAAAAAAAAAAAAAAAAAAAAATCAATCCTGCAAAAAAAATCTATGGATACAAATCTATGGATATGTAGTAATCAGAAAATATATAGGTTTAATGTACTTGTGAAAAAATTAAATGGGTAGTATTGATCCAAAGTTGCCAGTCGCACTGTGCACTAGCATTTAAACTCACCAACCACTTAACCAGACAACCAACCAACCAGCCAACCAACCCAACATCTGATCAATCAGGCACCCACCACCCCATTCAGTCAACCAATCAACCAACCGATCGATCTACTAACTAAAGAAAGAACTTCACATTCGTTCGGTCAAGTTTCTTATGATTTACAAACCTGGATCATGAACATGAAAAGTGTAGCGGCCGGCTTGTGCTGCCATCTATATTTTCACTGATCGTTTCAAAATTCTTAAAGGTTCTGTTTTTAGGCATTGCATCAGTATCAACATATATTTTGTTCAAACAAAATGATCATACATGTGCATGTATTATAAAATCAATGAGATCCGTACGATTAACTTGCAAAACAGAATGATGCATTTCGGGTCACTTATACACAATGATGCATAGATATGTATCACAAAAATGGATAGCGCATGTGATGTATTCCAGTGCATTCAAGCTCTGTTGCTGTTCAAAGACAAAATTTACTTATTTCTCAGGCAGGTAATTGTGATAAGTATATATCTACATCAAATCATATGAGAATTGAATCATAAATTATATATACTGCAAAAATGTATATGTACGTGTATTATGGTTTCGGCAATGAAAGGTTGAACAAGATGGTCTCAACGAGAATCTGGAAAAGCCAAAAAAAAAAAAAAAAAAAAAAAAAAAAAAAGGGAAATGCAGCTTTGACACATTCCGTGGTTGTAGCCCTACTAATCAGCATTACATAGAAAGTTATTTTCTTGGCAGGCAGTTGCTTGACTGCTTATCCCCATCTGGCACACAGTTATTCTAAAATGCAAACTCATCTGGACTGGCCATTTTATGTCTAATCAGGGCATGTACAGCAGGGTTAAGGAGGCGCCACTGGACATTATATACATGTAAACAAAGTGCACAGTCCGGTATTACCGTCTGGTGTTGTTCAGACGGTCTCAGGTCATGTGCTTTCATCGGTGCTAAAGTTCACGATAAGTTCATGCACTTGGTCTTCTTGGTCCTCTGGAAGATCACAGCGTGTGCACCGAACAAGTCATCGAGGTCTACTGTGTCCTGTGGAAGATCAGAAAGTGTGCATCGAACAAGTCATCGAGTATAAAAATAATAATCGTCATTATTATCATAATTATCATCAAAATCATCATTATCACACATAATGAATATTCCATAAATGAATCATCCTTTATATATATATATATATATATGTATATATATATATATATATATATATATATATATATATATATATATATATATATATATATATATATATATATATATATATATATATATATATATATATATATCCTATTAATTAAAATAGTCTAGAAACCATTCCATCGAATAAAACCTCACAAATGTCATATGTAAAAGTAGTGCGATGGTCCAAAGGATCCATATTTCCCGTCAGGGCGTCCGGTTTTAACACCCCACTTTGCACCTATGTTATGAATGAAATGATATCTAAAATAGACACGTATAAGCAAACTGATGACCCAAAGTAGATATAATCAGGCCCCCTGATCTTGAACATGAGTCAAAGTAATCCAAAATATGTTTACATAACACCTTTGTAGACTGATTCTGTTGTGCAATATCAGAACCCAAGCTTTTATGGTACTTAATATATGAACATAGATGCCCCAAAATAGGTGTGTTCTGGGATCCCATGACCTTGAAAATAGGCTAAGGTCATCAACAAGCCACACCACACAATAGGGGGTAAACAGCATCTGTGTATTAATTTTCACATGGTAACTGAAAAGGTTCTGGAAATACATTTGTGAAATCACGGACGGTAAGTGGATGGAAGGGCAGCTCCTCCCTCTCCCTGGAATAGACGATATGCATATTAAGTTCCCGCCCAAACTGCATGCCTGATTGTCTAGTCTCGGTTGGTGAGATATGGCGAGATACGGGTCGGTACCTGTGGGGACAAGTGGGGTATTACTTACATTTTGGATAAACAGACTACTTACTGAAGACATATGGAAATTTTTCTTATATATGGCCCGGAAAGTACTAGAAGAATACCAGTTTGGCATTTATGAACTTAAATTTCTCCAAAAAAAAAAAAAAAAAGCTAATTTTGCGAGAAATGAGCATATGCCCTGTCTGAGACAGTGATGCGACCCGCAGGTTCCCCGTGATCGCTGGGCGTCAAACCCGTGATTTGTGGCGGGAAATTAATATGCATACTGCGTATTTCTCAATGTGCCCTTATGCCCCCTTCGGTGGCCGAGGCAAAAACGTGATGTATTTTTAAAGGACACGACTTCAATTGCTAAGAGAGGCGCTTTAAATTTTGGTATGCATGTGGTTAACACCGGTAATGTTCAGCATGTGGCAGTAGATGCAGAAGTTGGCCATTTGCGGTGTGCGTTGGCGACCGATCGCCAACAGCATTCAGCGGTCGTTATCACCGCCAAATGTCGCAATCATCACCAAGGACGTGTTCTCTCTGGCCATGCTTGGCGTGTATAGCCGATAGCCGGTCTCCGACAACAGTGAGTTCAACCTGGTTCGACAGCATCTGGTTATTCCTCAATAGAATTACCGGTGACTGAATACAATGTAGAGACCGCTTAGTAGACACGTTGATACTGACTGAAATCATAGCACAAACCACCAAAATTATGAACACTGTTGAACATTTTATTAAAACTTTCTTGCATGAATACACAGAAAAGAGGAAGATTCAATATTACTTCCTGCAGTTAGTATATCGACTCTGTCAACCTGCCTGCATGTCATCGGATGAAAGTAAACTGCTCAAGCAAGCATGCACGTTTTGTTGCCAGAAGCAGGCATCATCTTCTGCAATGATTGGTGGATGGGAGGCGGAATTCATGGAGAAAACGTTTCATTGACAATCACATTCGGGGTTTTCCAAAAGAGTTCCTCCTCTATCTCCACTCGAAGCGCTAAATTATTTCTTATTTGCCCAAATGTTATCTTACATGTCCCGTTAATGATCACGGACTTCCTGAAGTGTAGCTTGCTTGGTGACACATGCTACAGTGGGATTCCTTCTCACTGATAATGCCATATCATTCCATGTGATGGTTTCCACCTCTTTTGCAATGCGTTTAGACACAGATATATCTTTAAAACAACTCAATACACCCCCGGCAAATGACGGAAGAGCACCCCAGACAGTACCTCAATGTTTGTGCTTGGGTTTATGGTTTTTTTTTTGTTATTAGCTCTGCTGACTTGTCAGTCTACAGAGTTTATGCGATCCGTTTGCGTCTGACTGTCAGTGTGTCTGTCTGTTAACCGTTTACATCTTCGACTTCTCAAAAATCGTCGCGGAGAATGCTTTTTACACATGGATGTTCCCCAGGTCGGTCTCTACTAAGTATGCGAAGAGCATGAGGATCCAACATTTTTTCTATTTTTTCCTGAATTTTATATTTTTTATTTATCATTATTTTTTTGAAAAAAAAAAAGTTCATTTCCTCAAGAACTACTGGCCCAATTACTTTGATTTTGCAAATAGGGTCTTCAGGGGTCACTTAGTTCTCATTTTGGCAAGCAGGTGGCGCCACTCTGCTACTTTTTAATGAAGTTTTGTGTGTAAAGGCTATTTCTACCTGTCGTTAAAAATATGCACATAATTCCTTGAAATTTTGTCAGGTCATTATTTAGTTCACGTGCATGTAGATTTGAGAAAATGGTGAGGATGTATTTACATTTGTTATTTTTGTTAGCATTGAAAGAATAGGAACGGTAGTGTAGTTCATGAGGCAATGGTTACACTAGAGCATCTCGTGCAACCAACGTGCTGCGCAATAATATCCTCATGCTTGGCCTGGGACTATTTTCACTTCCCAATTGTTAACGCCTCCGAAGCGTTTGTTTTATAGGCCTAAGCATAATGGGAAGATGGTATCAGATGATCAAGAATTGCATATCTACTCGTCAAAACTTGCCTAAATGTTTTCTTTTACCGGTTTTGCAAGCTTTATTGAAATAAAGTTGTTGTGTTATTCGGAACTATTTTTTTCCTAGTTTTGTGTTCCAGGAGTTGCCTTGACAACTGATGGCTGATGTAGTAGTCCCGCCTACTTGGCTCCTCCCACTAGTAAACAAAAAGGCGATTTTTTGTAAATTAACAAGCTAAAAACGATTTTAAATCAACTATCAATGATAATACTTACTCTTATGTCAATAGAAATTGATGTTAAATGTAAATATAAGAATTAAACTTCCTCTCTAGTGTAATTACGGGCGCATGGTTGCAGTTTGTGTGACAGGCATTTCTTTGATGACGCGCTACCGCGCGTCATCAGAAATGCCTGTCACACAAACTGCAACCATGCGCCCGTAATTACACTAGAGAGGAAGTTTTAAAGAAGCTGTGGCATGTTTAAGTTTGGGAATTTGTCAGTGAGCATTGTTACAGTCAACCATGCAAAGATTGTGCCCTGCTCTAGCCATGTGGCATTATGTAATCCAGCCTGCTTACATCAAATGGAGGGGCTAACTGCATAGGTGACTCAGCAGTGTTGGGCCCGTGATACTCTCCACCCATCCTGAGTGCATACACATGTATATGCGGTGTGCCTTGTGTACAGGATGTACTCGTAGCATGTGAGTTTTCCCGTTTTACAGGTTTCCTTGCCATGTCAGTGACTCAGAAAAACTGCATGGAAAGATTGTCCACTGCACGAGATGTTAAATGCCTCAACTGACCTTTCCCCACATAGAGGGCTGGGTGGTAATCGTGTGGCCCACATGTCTGACATTACTCCTACAGTCCGTCCAGCGAGAGATGAGCTCAGGGGACTGTCAAGGCAGTCCCCAGGCAACCTATCACTGCCCCAGCAGCGGTGCTAGTAGCCATGTGGTGCTGCCCACAGTAGCCCTGCTTGTGTGTGAGTGGCTCACCTGCAGTTCCCCACCAGACCAACATGAATAATGCGGCCAGCCTGCCGGAGCTCATCCCTAATTGTAGATTTCTGAAACTTCTATGGCATATGGATCGTACCTGGCAGGTGAGCCTTTTGATACCTATGTGTATCAGATCCTGCTTCATTAGGTACTTAGCAATGTTTGTTTCAAGTACCATGCAATACAGTGGTACCTGCTCACGCCTCTGGTAAGAGACCACATCGGTTTTTAAGACTGCCATTTGAAAACACTGGACTCTCAAATATGCCAGTGATTAAAGACCATCTGTAATATGTGGCTATATTTTTCCTGCCATAGGGATGGTATTATATAGCAAGTACCACTGTATTATGTAGGCCACTCTTTGAAAATATTTCACCTGGACTTCTGAATTTTTTGTTGCTATTTATTCATTCATTTGTTTGTTTGGTTATTTATTCATACATTTGATATTTTGTTTTATTTAATTTCACCTTACCATACCATACCTTTTACTTCGACTTTACCTGTACTTTATACTACAATGCTACAAGGGTCAAGTGTTGAGAAAAATATGTAGTACGCGATCCCACTGTATATTTCTTCATACGTTTTAACCTTTTTGGGTACAGGCGATATAATGTTACAGGGGTATACATTTTTCCCTCCAAAGGCAGTAAGCAGAGCACAGGACCATCATTGTCCTCTTCTTATGCTTCATGTGTGTGTGCTTGCTAAATCAGAATTTGGCGATTGCATTTGGTTAACGTACTTTGGTTAACGTACTTAAATTACAAACTAAGATTTCTACCTATTCTGAGTAGTAACTGTCAGCCATCTGAGATCACCAGTGGCCGAACTCACAAAGAATTTGATTTGATCATAACTTTAATCCCAAACTTAAAAATCAATATGGTTTGGGCCCTAAACTACTTGGCTCAATATTAGATTAAAACTTCAAGGATTAGCCAATACATGCTCTTGGCTACAATATAAACTTAAGGATTTACAGGTTCATTTTATTAAATCAATCTTAGTTTGATCCAGCATTTAATCTTTTTACCCAGGATTAAAATCTGGGTTAAATCAAGGTTGATTTAATAAAATGGACACTTTAATTCCAAAGTTCATATTACAGTGGAGAACTTAGATTAATTAATTCTACAAGTTTAGATTAAACATTAGGCCACTGAATCAGTAGTTCAAGGCCCAAAGGCACATTGACTTTGATTTTAGGATTAAATTCAGGATCAGATTAAACTCCTTGTGAATATGGACCCTGCATGGGGGATTAACAACGTGGTTAAGTGCTCCTACCATCACAGTGCCGGAAGGGTTCCTTGTGTTACTAAAATACAGGAAACAAAGAATGCATCAATAAACAAAGAGTGACTTCTTTCATGACAACTTGGTGGATTGTACCCCCACACTAAAAATAACTGGGACAGTACACTTCAGACACCTCCGACCCTTCTTAAGTGGGGACCCCTTATGTTTTCGGGTTGTCCGTCTGTCCGGATGTGCACATTATCGTTACCGCAATATCTACAGAGTGCCCACATGTATTTTGCTCAAATTTTGCAATATGCTTATCTTAACTGACAAGATGAACTTATCAGATTTTTTGGTGTCACCATGACCTAACTTAAGCAAATTATAGCCTAATTACATGGCGGACCCTTCAGTCAACGCTTTTCGTTGGAGGTATGCCTAGTTCTACATACGCGCTGGGTTTTATGTATCTGTATTAAAACTACAATCTTGTCATTGCTTTTGGGTAATATGTTTACATAGGAAATTAACATTTCTTTCATATTAAAACATTCTTGGTTACACCAAAGAAATTGACTTATTTTAAGGATATCTCAATCTGATTTGGTGAAAAAAGTTTACCCACCCCTCTTTATATATCTCTCTCACACACGAATATTTCTACAATCACCAGTTTTCTTTGGCAGTTCCCCAACCACAACAACATTTTGCTAGAGCACTTTGAAAATGGAAAACATAGTTTGAATTGCATTTTAAATTTTCTTTGAAATCATTTGCAGAATGTTTGCAAAAAATCCCCCCACCCACCCACGCAAAAAAACACCCCACCCCCACTAAAAAAAGCCCGAGGACAAGGTTCTCAAAACTTGTAAATAGGTGATTTTGGATTAAACTAGTTTTTGCTTTAAAATGACCAGAGTTTTTTTTTAATGATGCGTTGAGAACTGAAGTACTTTCCCTAGAACTCGCATTTGTTTGGTCTTTATATTGTATGTGGTTACCAATAACGCTATTGAAGAATAATCACTCTCCTTAACTTGGTTGAACTGATAATTTTTGGCATGCGCGACCAAAAATTAAGATATGGTAATTGGTGGCAGACGGCTGCGCTCACAGGGATTTGCATCAGAAAAATAAAAATGTGTCAATATTAATTATCGTTGTTTGTCTTGCTCTCTGATAGAGGGCGCCCACGGCCCGGCGCCCTTGATCAGAGAGCAAGACAAACACAACAAATATAAACACATTTTTATTTTTCTGATGCAAACCCCGTGGCTGCGCAGCTGCAAAAACAGCCTAACGCTGGTGGCGATCGACTGCTGTGTCGCGAAATGGCGCCGGTCACCGCAGGAGGGTACCGCACACCAAACTGTTGTAAACAATTTCCCTTCAGATATCAACATACCAATAAATCCTTAATTGACTTTATCGGGTTTTTAATCGTCGTTTTCATATACTCGAACTGTCATTAGCAACTCATGTTTACTGTTGTCTTGAATCTGTGTCCATGTACCTCACATTATTGATCGTCTTGATCAGGTAATTACATGATTCTGTTAAAGTTGTGTGATTATTTTTTTGAAGTGACGGCTAGATTTTATACATGGGCTTGCGTTTTGTTTTGACCTAAATCACCATCTAAATTTCAGCTTTTTCTTGTTGGTTGATCTTTCTGAAAATAACCGTTACAACATATTGCGGATAACACGTCACGTTAAAAATATTTTGGATGAACTGACCATCGTGTGGCGATTGTTTTCTAGATTTATGCAATAGTTTTGAAGACAGAATCTTGCAATAACATTTTAAGGACTTCCTGTCCATTTCGTTGTTACTTACAAAACTTTCATTAAGTTTGGGTGTAATATTTTGCTGGTTTTAAGGTTGGAAAAAATGCTCTGTCGGTAATTATTACAAAAATTTAATTTGTCCCGCGTAATATTACTTTTTCCTAACAGCAACTACAATTGTATGTTGTTTCTGGCATCTTATT
The DNA here is from genome assembly GCA_964020975.1 of Hermodice carunculata. Taxonomy (NCBI): domain Eukaryota; kingdom Metazoa; phylum Annelida; class Polychaeta; order Eunicida; family Amphinomidae; genus Hermodice; species Hermodice carunculata. The sequence goes on along the minus strand of OZ026612.1, from coordinate 95,974,311 downwards.
GATTCAGATAAAAGATAAAATACATGTAATTTCCTTGTCTTCTTGGATCTTATTAATACTGATGAAGACATATGTATTTTGCTTTTAAAAGCACATGCAAAATGTACATATTATCATAAATTTCCGCCTTTCTTGGCACTGAAATACAACTTTGTCCTTGTTTTCAAATAATGAAGATTTTATTCAGTGTGTCGTCAGCATACGTCTGGTCATGATCATCTCATAAAATTGATTGATAAAATGTCGTAACCGTGACTGGTCATTTTTTGCGAAATATGACTGCTTATAATAATAATAATAATAATAATAATAATAATAATAATAATAATAATAATAATAATAATAATAATAATAATAATGGTATTGGGAAAATTTCCCCTTTACAGCGGGGGGTTGGGTGAAAGGAGGTTTATTCCTCCATGCGTCCAAGTAATGTAAAAATCAAATGTCTACGTCACCATTAAGATCCTCTGTGTGTGCAGATCTGACTCAACGTGGAGCTTAAAGAGGTATGGAAATAAGTATCAAACTTATCATTTACAGTTTCTGTTCTGTTGAGGTACAAATACCACATTGTCACACTTTGGACACAATTACACACGACAATTATCACAGGACGCCGACCCATTTATTGTGCGACAGAGTTGAAGACATAAACGCATGCTTGTGGGGAAAACGACTCATTGTCAAACCAGTGATTATCTAAATGGAATATTTTTAACCGCTGATAACGTTTGACGCAAATTGCAGAATTATTCAGGCAAGAAAAACTAAAGCCTTATCCCAGATTCTATGCAGCAAGGACGCAAAGGTTGCTACCTCGACTTTTTTTTATGTTTGCAAGTCATCGGCCTGCAAAACAAAAAGTTAAACGCATGCTTATGTGGTTTGACGCAATGATGCTCTGACAGTATACATACATACATACATACATACATACATACATACATACATACACAACACACAGATATATGTATATATATACATATATATACATATATATATATATATATATATATGTGTGTGTGTGTGTGTGTGTGTGCGTGTGCGTGTGTGTGTGTAAGAATATATTTGCAGGAAGCGCAATATAACTCTGACTGGTGTTATGTGTTATATGTGACGTGTAGTTTCAATCTCTGCATTTAAAAAACAAAGATATGAAGAAAATGCTTGAAAGCATAGGGTCCAGACTATTTAGTAAGGACAAGCGATGATGTCTTATGCGGACTAGTCTGTTGGTATTAACCAATGGATGTACATGCCCATGAAGTATTCATGGAGGCTCTTGGCTCTGATAGTAAGCGAAAAGCAACGTTGCAGCTAGGAAACGGATGTGCGACATCCAGTCACTTTATGTATTGACTTTATATCCAAAGCCGAATCTTTTACGATTATCACAAGCGTAGTGACTAGTCACTCAGCGAAAAAGAAATTGTGTGTGTTCGATGTCAGTGGCAATACGAGGCATGCACATTAATTTCCCGCCACAACTGCATACCTGGTTGTCATTTAGTTGCCACAGTCTCGCCTGGCGAGATACGGGCAGCTGTCTGTGCCGGCAAGCGGAATATTCCTAATATTTTAAAAATAAAGAATATTTAATACCGACAGATGGAAATTTATTCTCATATCCAATTTAGGAAATACTGAATGAATATGAATTTGGCATTTGCAAACTTAATTTCTCTAAAAGACATTAATTTCGTGAGTCATGGGTATCAAGCTCTGTGACTAAACTCTCTCACTAAACTATTCAATTTATCTCTACATTAGAAACAGTTCCCGTCTATTTGGAAAGAAGCTCACGTAACTCCTTTACACAAAAAGGTCGACGAGAACCTGTGTAACTACTATCGTCCTATATCCCTTTTAAGCTGTAAAGGGAAAGTAATGGAAAAAGTAATTTTCAAACGTGTTCAATTTTTTTCGGGACAACATGTTCATTTCAGCAAAAAGGTCAGGATTTATTCCTGGTGACTCAACAGTTAACCATTTACTTTCCCTATACCATGAGCTATGTTTAGCCATTGATCAGCAAAAAGAAGTAAGAATTGTTTTCCTTGATATTAGCAAGGCGTTTGATAAAGTCTGGCATAAAGGTCTTATTCATAAACTGGAAAAAAAAACCGGCATCGTTGACAATCTTCTGACATGGTTTGAAGATTACCTTTATAATCGGAAGCAACGCGTCGTTTTAAATGGTCAGTCCTCTGGCTGGGGAACTATAAGCGCTGGTGTGCCTCAAGGATCTGTATTAGGTCCTTTACTCTTTTTTATTTATATTAATGATATAGCCAACGCTTTAAATTCAGAAGTCAAACCCTTTGCAGATGATACGTCCCTTTACCTTTGAACGATGAAATGGCCTCCCTGGATGAATGGTCTGGGGAATGGCTTATATCCTTTAATGCTCTCAAAACAGACACCATGCTCGTCTCTCTAAAAGGAAGTCCCCCTGATACCCCCCCATCCCCCCACCATTGATTTTCCAAGGTCACCAATTAGAGAATGTTTTAGAACACAAGCATCTGGGTCTTGCCTTAAGATCAGATCTAAAATGGAATGAGCATGTTAAACAAGTTGCAAATAAAGCCTGTAAACAAGTAAACATTCTGAAAACTCTACAGTATCGCCTGGACCGTGACACATTAGAAACGATTTATACCTCCTTTATTCGACCTATTTTAGAGTACGGAAATGTGGTCTGGGATGGCTGCACGCGGGATGATGCAAAACGTTTGGAAGACATTCAACTGACTGTGGCCCGCATCGTGACGGGAGCAATGAAAACTACCCCTATATAAAAAGCTATACAAAGAAATTGGCTTGGAGACCCTATCCAAACGAAGAGAAAGATCCAAACAAATCATGATGTATAACATAGTTCATAAATTAACCTCAAGCTATTTGTGTTCTCTTTTCCCCAATATTCCACCGTAATACTAGGTCACAACTCGATCAAAGCAGACGCTCAGACTTACCCTCTTTCAATTGTAGAACTATCTTTATTCGAAAACTCTGTTTTTTCCTTCTGCTATCACGTTGTGGAGCCTTCTCCCGTCGGAAACTAGAAATCTTCCAACTTTTTCCCAATTTAAGAAAATTTCCACTCCCAGACAGTTTTCTGTTATATTTCCCGAACTTCTTAATGTAGGCAAAAGATATCTGTCCATTTTAGATTCCCGTTTGTGTATAGGCCGCAGCCAATTAAATGAACATCTTTTAAAGATTGGTGTAAAAGATTCAGCAGCTTGTTCATGTGGCACCACCACCGAGAGTATCTGGCACTACTTTCTCATCTGTCCAAAATACATTGTCACTCGAGATGCATTACATACAACCATTGGTCCTTTGGCTCCATTTTCTATAAACACAATTTTGTTTGGCAGTGCTTCATGCAGTCTCGAGGACAATGTTATTATATTTTTATCTGTTCAAGAGTTTATTGAAAAAAGTAAACGATTCCAAGGTGAAACTGTAACTTAATAATTTATATTGATAATTCGAAACTGTAAATTAATAATATACGCTGGTAAAATTGATAACTTCATCAGCCCCGCTATCTGTGTTTGTTCTAGTGGCGTCTATCCTTCCGTTTGTTTTTCTCCACCACGCTGCTCATCAAGTCCCCTTGGACTTGATGAACGGTGGTTCATTGGAGCTGTGCTGTCAAGTCAGTCCTGTGCTTTCGTCTTGTCTCCACAAGAGGGATTAATATAGGGCTTTGCCCTTCTTCCCAATTTTTTTTCTGTTGGAAATAAAATACGTTTAAACCAAACAAGCTCTGTGACAGTGATATGCCCGTGAGTCCTCCCTAATTGACAGGTGTGAATCCCATGCTTTGAAGCGGGAAATTAATGTACATGTCTCTTATTAAAATTTCCCTTGGTCTTCATAGCATGTGTATTAAACTACATTTGGGGAGATTTAAACCGCCAAGAGTTCGGGCTTGATTTTGGTGTCCCAGAATGTAGTATCTTTATTAAAATAGGAATTGCAATTAATATTCATTGATACAAACCATGCTTAAATTAGGCTGCAACGCTGAAGTTGGTGTGCCTACGTCTACTAATACGTAGGCAGAGCCTACAAAGCGAAAGTGCTTCTTTGAAACGCATGCTTAATGCCTATACAACTACGAGTAGTCTGATAACAAACCCTGAGGTTTCAGTTCGCCATTACATCGTGGCCCTAGATTCAAAGCCCCTTAAAACTTGCCTGAGGAAGTCGTTGCTAAACAACGCGGCAACTTGAGGCCTACTTGACTGAGTTCAGTCAAATCTCGGAAATAGAAAAAGTAAAGGCATTATGTGAGTTCCAACGGCATGCTGTGTTAATGTTCTCCACAGATACGATCCTCAGGGCATCTCATGATTCGGAGAAAGCTATAACGTCATGAACATCGATCTATTGCAACTGAATCAGTGTCCTGCTGTCTCCCACAGCCGTGTGGGCAACTGGTCCTGATCATGGTGATAGCGCACACGCTAATCTGGAGTTACAGAGGGATGTTCTCTGTATACTACAGTGGACTAAAGCAGAGCCCAGAAATACACAAAGCAAATCATCAACAACTCTAAAACCTTTAATCCAAAGTAAATTTAGTCATACGTATTAATAGAAAACATGTTCAGCTAACACTTTCCCGGTCAAACTAAAGTACAGCGATCGTCAATTCGAAATATCGTCTGCTTCATTCATTTGAATAAATACTGTCTTTTATCAAAATAAAAATGAAAATTTCAGGGAAGACCTACGGCTATAACATACAAATCAACATTTCCTGGGCGCCAAACGTCCAGGATGTGCCTAGAAAAGCTCCTGACCTAGTCCAACAATATGACCCTTAAAGGGTTAAAATGATCTGAGCTCGCATACATCAAGAGATGAATCCCGCCATTGATCCATGAAGTACATGGCTCTCGATATCTATGCAGTGGTTTATCTATTGACTGTACCAAGAGAAGCCTTACCCTCAGGCTAAAGGAGCTCAGTCTCTTGTCATTCATAATTTGTACATTTCCTGTCACCAGGAGCTAAATTACAGAGGAAACAATATTTTATAGGCAATAAGTAAACTTACGTACTCAGGACCGATATGGAAACCAGTGCGGAATCATAAAAATTTGGATCAATATAGTAAAACGGAGACCTCGCGACCGATTCAGTTTTGCAAAACCTTACCGAAAGGTTAACAAAAAAATAAAACATTTTCCTGATTTTAGGTACCAACTGACAATCAAGAGGTATCAAGTGATTTGTTCGGTTGAAGGTTTCCGGGAACCTGGTTTGTGCTCCATACACAACTTCAGGAATCTGTTTCATGCAGAATTACAGAACTTGCCGTCAAATTGCCAAACCATCTCTCACAACTCGTGCCGTGGAAAGTTATTGTCTGTGATCACATTTCCCTCCGGAGGTCAAGTTATGGTGGTTCTGACATGAAGTGAAATTTTACGATAAAGTTGAATGTGGAATCATATTACTTTAGATGAGCTGGACCTTGATTGTAATAAGCAGAGCAATATTAAAACATGAATTATGTGCACATACAGGGGAAGGAACCCCGCACCCTCAGCACCAACCCCTGCCTGGTAAATGTCCAATGTTTTCGCTTGTAGGGCATATTGCAACCCCGTACAAGATTTGTTCTGTGCCCCCGAGTAAGCTTACAGGAATCTTATTACCGATATTGCAGTACAAAAACAAAATTGGAGATTTACAGTTACTATGAAAATTTCTGCTAGATTCTGTCTCACCAATTGACAGCTCACAATTAATGATATTGCTTTAATACATGTACTAGATAGGCATGGCATATTTGTAAGCGTTATGGCTAAGTTGCCTACACTGAGTTTAGGAGATCATTATTATTTCAGAGGGGGTAGGAATAAAGGGGGCGAAGACACATACTAAGTTTGGAATGACTCTATTCGCACATAAAACACGAAAAAAGAGCATGTTTACCTCCACGTGTATTAACATGCGTGTGCATAACGGACTAGAACTGTAATTAAGTATATGCTTGTACATCACTTTCGAGATTAGCCTCGAAGGTCCTCTGCCAGTGATATGGTTTCCTTGGATATTATGAACCGGTATCAATCTGTTTAAATAATGTTTGACATCTCATTGTTGTTTTTCTTTGGTGCATTTTTCCACAACAACGATAAGGTGTTTGCTCAAACGTCCACAATTGAACCTGCGTGTTGAAGGTTTTAAGAACTGTTGTACATTAAATAAATAAACGTCGTTAGGATTGTTTTCATGAGCGTATGAGGGAAACTTGTTCACTGGCATTTTTTGATGAACCGCGTTGCATAAAAAAGCCAGTCAATAAGTTCCCCTCACACACTCATGAAGACAATCCCAATGAAGTTTATTATATTTACATTTTTCCTAATATGAAATTTACAATTAAGTAAAATGTTTCATTCTTATTAATAGTTACAAGTAGTTGCTGACGCTAGCCTTATACCCCACCCACAATAATCATGGCGGTAAATACACATGATGTACATTTGAATATTATAATTTACAAGTAAGGCGTGAAAAGTTTCTGTTGGTGGTAATATGGAAATAAAGACAGAGATCACACAGCCCCGGCAACCCAAACGGCTAAAAAAAATAAGTCCAAACTGGAACAAAATTTGATCAGGTGTCCCCCTAGACAAACCTCTTTGAGATGATTTACCCCCCCCCCCCCCCCCGGTCCTTACCCCGACACACTAGTCCGATAACTGGTAGGACTGTTCCCAAACTAAACTAAACAATGCATGACCACAGAGTTTCTCAATATTAGCAGTTCCATGCTGATGATGCAAGAAACAGACATTCATTTTGCCACTAACTGGGAGCACTTTCAGTTGCAACATGTATCTCCAATGGCAAGTCATACGCAGGTGCACTCATCAGTCAACTGCACCTATTATGTGCAAATGTAGTGAGAAATCATACCTGTAAAACTTACCTTTGACAAGTCCCACCAGGTATCAGTCAACAATTACACAATGTCAACATGCCTGCCGTACCTTTTGAGTTTTGGTTTTGATCTGGGTCCAGCATTTTTCAACAAGTTCGCCAAAATAACATTGTAACTCACTGTCTGGGTTCCAGTGTTAGTGTATTGTAACAGTTATTTGAAAAATTTTCTGAGTTTTTTCTAGCCTTAGGTCAAAGTTAGGGGGCTACTCAACCTGATGGTTAATACTATGTATGTCCGCTGAAGAGCCATATTATTGCCCGCAATCGTGACTGCATGAAACGGATGACTTTTCCAACTTTCTGTTCATAACTTCGACAAAATACGTCAACAGCAAATAATGAAATATAGATACATGTATTCGATTCTTATTACTAATACTTTAATGGCATGTAGTATAGAGATGCCTAGAGATCATTCAAAATATCCATGAACAAGACAAGTTGTTGTAGATGTGTTCCATGCACTGAAATCAGGTCTGCTGTCTAGACACGCTCATCCCAAATAAAATTCATAAATATTCTGGAAACAGCAAAAAAATTTACAAATAAATGATACCTGAGCCATAAAAGCACTATTGAAGGCCATATCTGTCATACAATGATCACTCTAAGAGACCTTTTTAACTCCTCATTCTCAAAATTTCTGTAATAAGTGGAGCTGTTTTCACATGTAGCATCCATTTTGCCCAAGGCTGATCATATTTGATGTCTTAGCACGGATGATAGAGTACACTCACAACCTCATCCATGAAGGTACGGATAAAAAAAACAAACATACTAATCTCTGTTCATTGATTCATTGATAAAGGAAACTAATCAGCAGAATAAATTTAATCTTATGCACACCTCCTACCTAAGATGTACCAACCCTGAACATTTGAAAGTAGTATACAGTGCCAGAGATATGCCCAGACAAAGGTTTTGATCTGGAGGAAGCCTATTGAAATTTTGGTACAATTAATTAATGTAAGCAATAAGCCACACAAAACAATGCCTATGCACACCTGCTACCAATGATCTACCACCTGTATAAATTTCAAAGGGCTAGCCTTTATAGTTTAGAAGATATGGCCCAGACAAAATTTGCTTGGGGTGCTTACTGATCTTTGTTAATTAGTTAATTAATTATCAAAAGAAAGTAACGATCCAAATAGATTTAATCATATCCACACTTTCTACCTAAGAGCTACCAACCCTGAAAATTTCAAACGGTTAGCTTTCACTGCTCCCAAGATATGGCCTGGACAAAGAGTTTCTGATCTGGGAGTTACCTAATGAATTTTCATTAATCATATAAGTAATATAGGCAGTAAGACACACAAAACATTGCCTATGCATACCTACAACCAATGATCTACCAACTCGATAATTTTCAAAGGACTAGCATTTATAGTGTTGAAGATATGGACCAGACAAAATTTGTCTTGGATGGATGGACGGAAGGACACACGGATGGTGCCCATTACAAATAACCCCCCCCCCCTTTCGTGGATCAGGTATAAGAAGTGTTACATACTCAATTAATAGTACAGAGAAACATGACCCATATTCATAAATTTCAAACCCAACAATGACAGCAAAGAGATTTCAGAGTTACCAAAACTAAAAACGTCTTTTCCTCCACAAAAATTGCCAGGGCTTCAAGGGGTGTCAAATGGAAATATAAGCCCTAACCACACCCCCATCTGGTTACCTGGCAACTAGTCGCACACAAAATCGGAACAATCCCTGAACAAAAATAGCCCCTTTGCAAATGTTCACTTATTTGTACATAGGCAGCTTTAAGTACAACATTCATCTATGTAGGGAAAAAGTACAAATTAAGTTATTTTTCGCATTAATTACTCAGAACAATACGCTGAATATATATCAACACCACTGCAGTTACCTCGGAAGTATCTACAACTGACGCGATCAGTGAAGTGGCTAACAGTTCGACGAGAGGCGACCATGTTAAGGATAAACTCAGGGTAATTTGGGGAAAAATTCATATTTCGACATACTCATCTATGAGCTGCGATTTGTAATCATACTTCGTTTTAGCCAACCATGATTCATCAGTCTTAATGCCAAAATGTGAATTTTGCACGACCTTACCCCATACATGTCTGCGTGTTATGGTTTGGCTTTGCACATTGACGTGTCATGCCAATAAGCCCCGCCCCCCACAAGTCGGCCTTTACCGTGATTTACTTACTGCGACCTTCGCCATTGATCTATCGTAATTCCCCGTAGTTAACGCACACATTTAGCGCCACATTTATTTTCATGAAGTCCTGGTACGCGATATTCACAGGCACACAGGTCTTGAACATTCTTTCCAGCCTCATGTTTGCCAGTTTTGAAGGGGGGGGGGGCACATACTCAACATCAGGGTGAGTGTGTGCCTCAGACATTTTTATACAATACCCTATCTTAATCCTACACCAGATGTAAAAAGGTACCTTTCTTAGTCCTGTATTGTGTTGAAAGGAGTGCTGCATTGGTACATCCTAAATGTTACCCCTATCCTAATCCAGGTGTGTACATTTTGGGGGCTTTTTCTAATCCTGGGAGTAATGAAAACATGGCCTTTTCCGCGGCACATTCCCAGTACAATCCTACATGGAAGTCCCCCGCCCCCGGCTTTTGAATAGTCGTAGTTTGCAGTGAATGGGCTGTTGGGCGATAATGATGTGTTCAATCAAAACAGTCCATAAAGAACACTCAAGACTACTATATTGCCTCACAAAAACCCAAATAAATATTTACTTTCCTCATACTCTTTTTGAACAAATCATCGCTCATAAACAACTCTACTATGATTGTTTCTTGTGTTAAAACTTTAAAGTCGGTTGTCTGCAAGTGTCTGAGCCACCATTTTTGCATATTTCCACTCAGATGGCGATACCGTATTACCGATACATCGAAACTTCCAAGAAATTTACGCAAACTTCCTGTTTGGCCCGGTGTTTTTTTTTGTTTTTGTTTTTTTTGTTTTTGTTTTTGTTTTTGTTTTTGTTTTTGTTTTTGTTTTTGTTTTGTTTTTTTTTTTGGGGGGGGCTGATATAAATTGATGGATTTGCAGTAGATATGAATGGAAGTGGATGTGTTGAAGATGCGCTTTTTGTGACTGAAAAAGTGCCAATGACGATCTCCACAAGCGAAACACTGTTCAGTTTCCCGGGCTTTCCAATGCACAACTTTGTTGTGGACCATAATAAAGAGTTGGTATGGTGGCGGGGGGGGGGGGGCGGTATTGGATATTTTATTGACTAAACGTCCATTTTTTTTCAAATGCCTGGTTTTGCGGCCGATTTATGGTCTGTGCTTTACGTACGGGCTTGGCGTTTGTTCTAATGTATTTTGTATCTGCGCGTTATACAGGCACAGGCATTTTCCGTCTTTTGCTGACCAAAATCGTGCCAGCGCGTTATGCACAATTTTGCCAGGCTTAGATATCCTCTGATCAATGAATCAATGTAAACCAAACTGACGGACTTCCCGTATACTGGCCTCCATTTTTGGCGTTTGTTAACACTTGGTGGCATTTGTCGTTTAGTCCAACCCCATATTTTGTTCTCCTCCGCCAGCCATTCAAAATAATAGGATATTTATTGTTACCATTAAAGGGAGACTGGGGAGAAGTGGGATACTACGAAAGGAGTGTGATTTTTTTTTACTATTCAACAGATCAACTTCATGTGGTGGATACATAGCCAAAAGAAAGTTAGGGCACTTTGCTTAAAAGTAAACTACGCTCATACTACCTGGTACGCGTATGTAACTGTGGAGCATAAAACAAAAGAGACAATTCTTAGGTAGAAATTGGACACCCACGGGCCAAACTGGGACAAAGGGCCGGGATACCCGAAACAACTAAATTAACAGTAATTTTCTCTGAAAACTCTACATTGGTTTACCACCTAGGGAGAACTGAGACAGTAATGGGGATAACCGGGAAAGTACTTGAAGAAAAGTCGGACAGACTGCCCCGCTCCTCCCCATGGGTCATTTTGTATATGATGGATAACTACCCATCTTCTTCTGACTTCGTGCCAATTGTTATGGCTGTAGATTGTTGAGGCTACATGTTTGTCACAACCAAAATAAATGCCTTCTTAGTCTATGAATCAAGAAAGACACAAAAATATGATGAGAAGGCAAAAAAATCTTTTGCGAGGGTAAATAAAGAAAACATGTTTCTACTCACAAGTAGGTCAAGGGATCCCAACTATGGTATGTATGAACGTATTTGATTGGTTTTTATAAATTAAAGATATGAGGGGTGTGCCAGTTTACCCCTGTCCCAGTTCTCCCCAGTCTCCCCTTCACCGTTAGTGAAGATTTCAGGTTATATAATGGCACTACGCTCAAAACGTTTAGTTTTTGTAAAGTCTCGAACACCCCCCCCCCTCCCTAATGTTATTTTCGAAAGTATACAATCATGCTCCAAATAATACAATTCCCATGGTAAAGCGTAGGTAAGTTGCTACCACTATATGAAATTGGTTCCTTTGGTTCATAGATTTTGGACAAACAAAAATAGTGCCATACATACATGTCGAATTTGAAATCATATTTGCACATAATAATTTTGATTTGTTTGGCTGTGGGACACTTCAATCAGTGATGAAGGAGCGCTGGATGAACAGCAGGCAGATTCGTTGCAGGCACATGGGACACCGGGTGATGCATGATGGGGGACAAGTGCGCTAGAGGCATCGTGTGCATGTGCATGACCTACACATGTGGAGCTGTGCCAACGTCTTCAACATCAACAGAACAATGAAAAAAGTAGTACCCAGTGTACTGGCGCATGAAATTGTGATTTGGGGCTGAATGGCTGGCACGTGTAATGGGTGTCTTCATGGAATGGGCAAGACAACGAAGTCTCATATTCTTTCAATGTTAAGAAATGCAAGGAATGTGAATCTTATATCGTATAGTTACGCGAAGTATCAAGGACATCAGTAGAGGTTTTGTAAACGTTTGGATCGTAACACACATTTAGACTAGACATTACAATAAAAAGAAAATTGTTGAACACTCGCATATTAGAAACAACCTGTCCCTTGAAAATTAAGCCAAGGTCACCAAAAACTGTTTAAAGGCAAGATGTGGCTGAGGGCAGTATAGGACATTAAGCCCAGTCCAGTCTGCTCTCCTCCATGTCATTTGTGAGGTACAGTGAAAAGATCTGATTGGGGTACATTTCTGCTTTTATACAACTTTATGGGAGCATGAAGTTTTGTTGGTTTGTGAATTTAATGTGAAATATCCGCAAATCTGACATGGTTGAGACTGAGTTACTATTTTCCTCTCACAAGGGATCGCTGTTAGTATTAGTAGTGGCGAAAGTCACAAGTGATCTTTGGTCACTTGTAGTTATCCCCACCAACAGCGATGGCAAGTGAGAGAAAAATGGTAACTCACTCTCCAGCCATGTAAGATTTTATTTATGCTATGTTGAATCAGGTACTCATTTCAAAAATATGCTCTAGAACTACTTTCAACGCCGTAGTGGTGTGCCATGGTTGTTTACGTTTATCGTCTTTGTCGTAGTTATTCCACGTCAGGTGTGACGTATAATCAAACATACCTCGCGCACATTTGATTTTGTCAATAGATGTTAACGCACTACGTTACTGACACAGGAGCATCACGATTTAGCAATGTCTAGATCATGTGATCTACAGTCAGTTACCACTTTTGAATTTCACTAGAATATGATTATTCGCCCTCAAAGAATAACACATGATTTCCCGTCTGCACATTAGGCTATTTCTGAAATTCGGCCTATAGACCTACTTACCAAATGGTTATTCTGTAACTTTATCAGTTGTAACAGGTCTTTTGACAGTGTAGGCCTAAATTAAAATCCGTTTTATACACCTAAAGGCAACCATTCGATCAATGCCTGCCTTTCATCTTCCTGACACAATTTCATAGTAAACCACCTTCATGCAGACGGGCAAAGGCAACTTCAAACGATTCCACTGGCATTGGTCCCAGTTGTGTATCTTTGCAGCGCCACCTGGACTGAGTTTACATTTTTTCTGGGGAAAGGGGAGTAGAAAAGAGAGTAATGGGCAGCTTCTGGGATGTAGGCCTAATATTTTAACAAGCAAAGTGAGGAACAAGTTTATAAACTATGTATGTATGTATGTATGTATGTATGTATGTATGTATGTATGTATGTATGTAGGTAGGCCTATGTATGTATGTAGGCCTAGTTATGCATCATCCCTTCTTCGTCCGTTTTTATATCAATTATGACAATGACATAGAGCGGGAATAGAGAGTGCTTTCAACATAAATATAAGAAAACGCTTAAAAGTGTAATACAGTAATAAATGCTACCTAATCACTTTGTTATGTTGTGATAACCTAATTGCACTGAAACCCAACTTCATAATTCGTGATTAAATTTAAGCGAATCCGTCTTACGTTAACAACAGAACTCAGCGTTATAATATCTGGACAAAACGTTAAAGACTGAGCGAGTAAAGCTTGAAGATAGCTTAAAATCTTGTAACCGGTCCTGTTCAGAAAAAAACATGTGAAGCGTCTCTGTTATATTTATATGTATGTATGTATGTATGTATGTATGTATGTATGTATGTATGTATGTATGTATGCATGTATGTAGGCCCGTGTATGGGCGTAGATGACCATATGACAGCTACACGACACGCAAGAAAATCATTCTTTTCTATCTATTTTTCGGTGGCAGTGCACAGTTTCCATCAGGTGTATGAAGTATGTTTGCTGCTTGACAGCCAAGCACAGACAGTACGTCAAGTTCGAGCTGGCACAGAAACGCAAGGCAGGTTTGTGTGTGTGACTTCAACACAACTTTTTATGTGTACGAGGGCGTTCCAACGGCGAAACACACTTCACGCAGTTTGCATTTAATCCGGGTATACGACAGTAGTATTGCCAGTGGTGACGGGTATATAATCGCCGATATTCCCCTATAGTATAACGCCTCGTTAGAGGTAGGCCTATAGCAGAGAAGCCAAGTCAACATATATTTATATCAGAAATTCACCTACATGAATGGAAATAAATGTCCGTGTAGACGCCGGGATTTGATCATCGGCCAACAGCACAAACGCAAAAAGCACACAGCGTACTTTAACACATTTTGACTTTTCACAGTTTATACAAAGAATAAACAGTCCTTGCAGGCCTGTTTCAATAATATTTTCTTAACTCTGAATAATATATAAATACTGAGAGCAGTCCAGTGAGCGTGTTTCAACTATCACTTGACAGAAGATAAGAGCCGAAGATAAGATGTGATCAGTACACCTAGCTGTCATGGTAGACTTGCAAAATCAGAAAAACAAATGTCTAATTGGAAGTTCTTCATTTAAACAGTTTGTGTGTTTGATGCATTTTGCTCCTTGTCGCAAGTGGTATTAAGAAGGGGAGGGGGGACCTCTTGATACATTTTGCATGATATTTACGCCTTTGTACATTCGAGAGCAGTGTTACCATTCAGAATTTGTCGTTGCAATTTCTTCCTATTTTTTAAATGATTTTTTTGAGTGTTCAGGCTATTTTCGACTTCTTCTCCAGAATGGCTGAATAAAATTACTTAAAATTGTATCAGGTTACAACTGAGCGGAGTTAAGCGGATATTATTCCAAAAGTAACACAGTAAAATGTATATGTAATCCATGTTAATGTATGTCTTCATACTGGCCCGGTAATAAATAACAAAATTAATAAAAAGCAGATTCAGAAATAATACATGTTGCGCATAGATAAACCGAATTATGCATATAAATGATAGACACCACCAATTAAGATTAAAAGCTCAAATATTTGCTCAGCAACTCGAATTTTATTCTCGTTTTGCAGAATATAGAAATGTTGGTAATCACAGGGCTTAAAAACGAAATTATTGTTGATGACTTTTGGATGGCAAAAATATTGTTTTCAAAATAAGGGGCTTCAATACAATTTTGCACTAAAATTTATATCTGACAAAACACTGAAATTATGAAGGAAATCAAATTTATGATTGCTGTAAAAGAATACAGGATCTCCAACAGTCATAATCAAATTTATGATTGCTGTAAAAGAATACAGGATGTCCAACAGATAACGACAAGGCAGTTTTAGTACGATTATGTTTATATTGAGGTACCAACAGTCTCGTAATTTCTATTTATGTCCGGCAGGAAATGTGCTCAAACATATATATAGCAATCTTATATACCGGTATATGTGAGACATTTGCCGGGGACCATCCCATTTAAAAATTTTCATGTTGCCTTGCTGACACGTTGAAAGATAAAATCACTATTTTTTAAACAGTAAGGATCCACCTCAATAACAGTTTAGTGTCTTAGGAACTCAAGACAGATGAATTTTTAAAACGTGACAAATACTGTTGGATGAAGACACAAAAATGGCCACAAAGGTCACGCTTGTCTTCATCAATTTCACAGAATTTGTAAATATCGTGCAGCCTAGTTCAAATACTATTTCGAATGTACACAGCAGTTTGCCTTCAATCATGTGTTTTACCGTAGTGTCAGCCTCACTATCACAGGCACATGTAAATACAAATGGGGGATCCCTGATTAGCATATACACAGCGTTGATGGAGGCGGTTTCGCAGGCTAAGACAAAATAGAGGGCAGTTTCTACATAATAATCAAGTGGCTCGATAAACCCTGTCATTTGCTATGATGGAAAATGGATACACAGCTTTCAAGTCAACAGCTTTTTTTGCTGGAAATACAACATACTGATACTTTAATGGAAATTATTTGCAGGAGAATTTTAACTCCGCAACCATGTAACTAATTCAGACCAGACCAGCACAGTATTCGTTATGACTAGCATTGGAAGAGTAGAATGCATGCCGTACGTTAGATAGAAGAATGCATGTAGTGTTCATGATAAGCCAAAACATGCTCTGGAATCAAATTTGATCAAACCTAGGTACATTCTGCGCCAGTTCACCAGAAATATTATACCGCAATGATTTCCAGATTTAAGATATATACATCAGCAAGAATGATGAATATAAAAACATCCGTGTGAACTTTGGCAATATTTAACATTATATATCATGAACAGGTGGCAATAGACTATACAACCTACGGGGGTTGGCAATATGTCATTTATATTTTCAGTAAAATACATAGAAGGCAGAAGCACTATCAGTATGTGGACGGTGTCTGGCAACATTCTACCAGCGAGCATGTCATAGAATATACTTGCTATTTACATGCAATTCAGGTAAAAAAGCAAAAAAAAAAAAAAAAAAAAAAAAAAAAAAAAACCACAGTGCTAGGGAAAGAAGCAACATTTTTACATGATCGATGCAGTTTCAGCCCCGTGGTATGACGTACACTTTAGAGTTAAATCATCCCGCAGACACTTGTAATATCAAATGTGTTAGTAGTGTGGTCACGCCAATAGTTTATGAAAACGGAAAAGAAAATTATATCAACAGATTTATATATAAACATCCCACATAAAACTTGGTTGAGGAAAAAACAGAAAGGTATGCACATCACAGTTTGAAACATAAACACAAAAGACAGCAACATGTAGAGCCGTATGTTACACATTGTACCCCTGCATAAATGACGCTTATTCAGTACACTTTGTTCTATGTAAGCGAGTTCAAATGATATCATAGCACAATGGGCCATAGTGATCAGGCTTTTCACATCGCTTGCAAGAGTGTAATAGGTGCACGTCATCAGCTGAATAAAAAATGAAATGATTCACTCCAGTAGATTTGTCATCAACTGCAACTGACTGACATTTTTCTAAGAATTTTGTTTGCATTTGAACGTGTGTACCCGGGGTGCACACTTTGAATGAGGGAAAATGATACTAAATGCTGCATATTGACGGACCACGGCTGGGCAACACGTCAAAAGATTGTGTCTATCCCTCTCTTTTTCGAGTGCCATATCATGGCATTGTGTTCTCCCATAAGGAACCTGCAGATGGTCTCAACACTGGGATTTTAAAAGTCACAAAACACAAAATACTGTCCGCGTGTGTTTCCACTATGTGGCGTCTGTGGTAGTAACCTGCATGGCTTCCGACTGATCACATATGATGTCTCACACGCTTTCTCTCAACTTACGCCGCTCTCTCCTTGCGACCATAGGTCACTTTCGTGAAATATTATATTCAAAGCTAAACCACAGCTGTATTGTCAGTGTGGCACATTCACAAAGATAGCAAGCCCTGTACACGTTGTCATCAAAAAGAATAAGATCAACAGCAGTCGGTCAAGTACAAGGGCGACCATGCGCCACTCTGACTTATAGTGAGTATCGGCATCCCCAGCCGTGTGCCGTTGGTGAATCTCCTCATTGATTTGTTTGACATGACATAATAGTTCATTGAGGACACTGTTGTTGTCCTCGTATTCTATGTGTTCCACTGGCTCCATGGTATGTCTGCGGATGCTATTACCTCGATACGATTGTCGATCATTGTGAACTATAGTATTCAGTAATATGTTACAATTTGATTCGTCTTTCCTCCCAGTATGGTGATTTAGCAGCGACATGTCGCCCCCTCCCGAACAGTCGTTGCCATACTCTCGACTCTGCAATTACAAATATGAGAATAAACACTTCGTATAATTGGATGGTACTATCACACAAACATGTTAGTCAGTATGCAGAATTATATGAACGGCCTGAACGAACGAAAGCGCAGTCAAGGAGGTCCGAAGTGTAGCCAAATAGAAATACCTGAAATACAAACATTGCTTATCAACCCCTTTACACGGTAAGACAAAGCATTTTGTCACAGACTTTGTACTTTCTTCCCGCTTTTTCTTTTTCCCTTGATACCTGATGTGTATAAAGCTAGTTTTGAAATGCCACGTATAACCAAAAAGTCGAAAAGTTATGACAAAGCCTCCGCAGCTCTAATATCAAAACTCCGTGGACTGTACCTTTTCCGTGGCCGTTTGCGTCACTGCTCAGCAACTGGCGCATAAATAGAGATGTTTTGAGGAGTTTTAATTTTAGCCACTTTCAAGTCACAAGTAATTTTGGAAGACAGGCTGTTAACTGGCAATTGTGTTTCAGTGGCACTGCCAGAAATGCTACAGAGCCTTCATGGTGGTGGTGGTGGTGGTGGGGGGGGGGGGGGGGGTGTCAAGGAGTTTTGCAAGTTTGTTTTCCAATTCTCACCTCTTCTGAAACGAAATATGTTTATCTTTGGAAAGCATCGGCAAATATGACAAAGCTTGTTTTGACGACCCTCGCTAACTATTCTTCAAGTCCTACAAATCCAAAGATGTCTGGTCAGGGAAACCTACACACGTATAGTATTTGAAGGGAATGATCAGCCTGTTTGGATCATTTCGTTTATTTTGGCATTTGGAGATGTTTTTGGCAGACATGTAAGTTGTCTGTCAAATGTTCAAATTTACAAGTTCTAGACCCTATACAACTATAATAAATAAGCAAAATATGTTCAATGTTAACAAGGCAGTCAACAGACCGTGTTAACATCTAGGTGTTGATTATAGACAATGGATATTTGCATCTAAATAGCCGTTTCACAAGAATATATCTCTAAAACCAATTTTAGACTTTAACCAAACAAAAACTATTTTACTCAATGTACCACTGAGTGTAACAGAGTTTCGGGGATTTTCACGGATTGTTCATGTCTATTTTAAATGCGTAACTAAAATGAAGAGTGTCACAAACATTACATTTAAAAAAAACCCCCAAAACAAAAACAAAACCAAAACCAAAAAAAAACAAAAAAAAAACCCAAAACCAAAACAACCCCCCCAAAAACCCCCAAAAACCAAAAAAACAAACAAACAAACAAAAAAAAAAAAAAAAAAACCCACAAAAAACAAAAAAAAAAAAAAAAAACCAAAAACAAAACAAAAACCAAAAAAACAAACAAAAAAACCCCCCAAACCCCCCCCAAAAAAACCAAAAAAAACCCCAAACAACCCCCCCCCCCAAAAACCTAACCACTTCCTTCCCCCCCCCCAAAAAAAAACCTTCCGAACATTTTGCTGTTTTTGTATTGATCTTGCGGGCCACCCACCCCCACCCCCACCCCCGTACATTTTATGAAAAATTCCTAATTAGCTTTTGCAGATATATGTATGGATATCATAGCACAAAATGGGTCATTTAATCTGGAATATTTTTTCAAAATGTATCCAAAACTTCACAAAATCCTCATCTTCATCCAAAACGCTTGTATATTTTTTCAGTAATTGCGAGGTCCGCTTTTAGTGCAAGCAGATGTTGCAAGGCTTTTCCGCCAATTGCGCATATAGGTTTATCATGTTAGAAATGCATATGTCTGTGATATTTGGCTTACAAGTGAAGTCGTTGTGCCCGGTTGGACATTACGTTAAGATCATGGTGTGGAGTGATACTAACTCCATCATTTCTTTTTATTCAGATTTAATGTACAGTGCCACATAAAGTAAATGGAATCTTTATCAATTGATCATTTTTAATGAAGTTTTTGTTCTGTGGAAGTCAATTAGGTGTTTCATATTTTCTCAGGATTTCGTGTTGATTCGGCATATCTCGGATTATGGATAACATACTAGACTCGAATAACGGGCCAAATTCTCTTTGGATTTTAGAAGATAAGTGGCATTCCAAGCAGGAATCTGATAAAGTTACTACTACCAGTGCCTCTATCTACCAAAAGCTACATTTTTCTTTGAATTTATCAACGACAGTAACACGCACGTTGCAGTGGATATATGCATACAGACATACAGCTTTGAGTAGAAAGAGTACACAGCCTGCTTAATGCAATCCATTTCACAGGTACACGTCATTCTGATAAGCCAGTAGAGAAATGCTCCATCAAAACTGACAACCAGACCTTGGTTTTAATCATGAAGCATTTTAGTCGTGTCACTTTTATTACAGATACATGTATCAGTGAGTGACATTAGTTCAGGTGCGGATCCAGCTGGAAATAGGCGTGCGTGGTGCTCCCCATCCCTCTCTTGTTTAAAACAGTACCAACAAAACCTAAAATGCACACTATTTTGCTGGGGGCACAAAAATGCCACACAAAGTGTTTTAAATACCTATTCATGTAAAATGTAATTAGATTACAAATAAAACCCAATTAATATATTTGTCATTTAAATGCCACGAAAATCTGTTTTATGACTAAAATTCAGGAGCTTTTGGGGCTGTACCTCTTTAACCTGCTCCAGTATTTCGCTTGGGGCCTTGGTGGTTTTCAGACCCCTGACATTTCGAACATCAGCATCCCCTGAACATTTTCTGGATTCTCAAATTCTGGATCCGTACCTGAAGTTGTGAGCACACTACATACAGTACACATCAAAGACAAACACCATAGTTGGTTTGTAAGAGAACACGCAAAGAATGACATCACAAACGGCAGTTGATCGGGCGCATGCGCAAGGTATGAACGGCGATCTACACTGCAAACAAGTACATTGCAACCTCAATTGTGAAAACGGAATTTAGTGAGAGAATTCACTTTATCTTAATATTATGAAGTTTTCCATGACAGAGTTTTACTTTTCACAATTTGTAAACTTTAGTAATAAAATAAAGTGTACTCCCTCTTCGTGCAGCTATACACAAGGGATTTCCCACGTGGCCCATGCACAATACGATCATCGCGCGTGCGTGAAATTTCACAGAATGGTAGGAAAAGGGACAACGGTTGGTAAGTTGATAAGTTGACTTACAGAGGCATAACAATTAGTATCACCGCAATCCGTAGCATCCTGTATACGCTTTCGTCGCTGGTAGGAGACAAATATGAAACGAATATTTACAATACAAACTAATTTACACTACATATTGAAGGGTGATTAACATATGCTGAATAATTATAAAGTTGCAAAATATGACAGGATGTTAACATCAAATAAAAATAAATGGAAAGCGAATATGCTTGTCTTATGCAGTAAAAACGAGGCATGAAATGTTAGTAGATGCGGTTCACAGTTACAAGTGCCTCAAAAACAAGCAGACAATAACAGGAGCGTGAATAAACTGATTGAAATGCTATCGAGCTGTGAGCTAATCTCTATGAATTATACAACTCTGGCCTGTAGCGTCGAATGCTTTAACCCACAAAGAACACGTGGTTGAAGCATAGTTTCAGTTTTCCCTAAATTGTTTGAGTTGCGCGTTTCGTAAAAGGCCGGGATTTAATTCACATGATTACCTACCAACATGAGCAAATTTCTCTGTATGGCCTGCCGTACTTTGGGAAAAGCAGACGATAAATCCTGCATTACAAATAATGCTGGCTGGACAGATTAACTCTTTCAGTGTCTAAGTTGCGAGTCAACAGCTTTCCTCGGCACGGTGTCGGCACAAACATGTACCCAATGCGTGTCGAGATAAGCTGTTAACCCGAACTATCCTTGAGCTCTCTTTTGGCCTCTGCAACTGTAGGCATGCTGGCACTTGAATACAACGTCGGTTTCCGAAGAATATGAATCTAGGATCGTTGTGTCAATTCAGAGCACGTCAACTTTAGTAGAAATTGGCAATAAACAAGTTAATGATCATTCTTGCCATGAGTTGCGTGTTAAAATGTATTTTATTTATATTCAACACAGTACAAAATGTCAATGAACAACCATTCATACATAACATAATAAAGGCAGTGCAACGTTGTACACACCAGGAAAATAACCATTGGCCCCACGGTGAAAATGACACGCGAATTTTGAACATACTCAATGAACCGCAAATGTAATACTAATATCTTAAAATAACATGAAAGCTTTTAAACGGTCCATGCTCAACTGACCTAGGTACATTCCCCAAACTTGAGCAGAGCTCAGTTGAGCTTCAGGTACAGTTTGGGCCGAGTTTCATGGGGTTCAGCTGAGCCTATCCCAACTTCGAGCCGATACTATATGGGTATGAGTGACTCAGGTACAGCCTGACCAAGTTTGGGGGTGGATTTGGTGGACGGTTATGGAGAAAATTGCACAAACATGTATGAACTCTATTTTTTCTATTTGAATCATGCTTGCCTGTTTTCTTGATTATATAATTTCGAAAATTGTTAAAAATGAGAACATGACAGTAACGCCACTATAGCATATATATATATATATATATATATATATATATATATATATATATATATATATATATATATATATATATATATATATTTATATATATATATATATATATATATAATGAAGAGTCAAATTGCATTCCCTCAGTTTCAGGAGAGTGCAGAATATGTTTAGGAGATTATGTCGAAGATTCGATAATATACAAAAAAAAGCACACACATAAACACACGCTTAAATTCATTAAAATTGGAAAAACGTCACTGCCACCTTTGTACATATTAAGCGCTTGAGTACCAAAAAGTTCCCTTTCTGCAATTTCAAAGCCTGTGTCCAAGCATGTTTAGAGAAGTATTTGAGGGTTTTCCAAATATGAAACAAACACCATACCGGAGCCAAAAATCACTGAAGCATGACCTACAGGATATGTCTGATAGAGGCCCCCTAAAGGGCACATCCTTACCAAGTTTGATGCGACTCAAGAGTTGGGTTTTATAGAAAACTACATATGTATGTATATACACCAGTATCAGTATTGTTACCATGTATATGCGTACTGTTACCAACGATCATGTGCTTTTAAAACGTGAAAATCAGGAAATGACAGTACTGCCATCCAATGCATAATTTCGTTAGAGACAGATTCATTACATTTCCACCAAATTTAAAAAGAATCTAATAAGCGGTTTGGAAGAAGAAATCAAATGTAAAAATCCCATACAAACAAAATCAAGGTGTCACCTGTTGAAGAAATTAAGCTTTAGGGGTACTAAAAACCTTGTGTAATTTCTGAGCAATTGGCACAGCGGTTTTAGATATATTTGTGTTCGACCGCAAAAGAACAAAGAATTCATAAATAGGTTCCAAAATAAACTGAATTTGACCGTTTGAGCAAACTTGACAAAGATACTTTCTCCAGTTTGAAGAGAATCCGGCCAGCCGTGACCGAGAAGTAGAAAATGTGAAATTGCTGAAGGACACACGACGATTGACGAATTACGATAAGCATAGTTGACTGACATGTCAGCTGAGCTAACTGGAATAATCCTGCTCCAAGGGATCAAAATTTATGTAAACACGAATAAATTAAAGGATTTGATGATAACTTCACAATAACTGTATTTCTTTTTCAGATCTTGTGCCCATACAGACTATCAGCATTGTAAATATGTGAGGTAAAATAAAGTAACACTAAACATAGCCACAAAATGGTCAAATGCAACAGGTTGATATGGAACGTGACGCGGCAAAAGGTCAATGAATGTAGGTAGAATTAAGTGCTACTATGAGACGCTTTCATCAAAATAAACATTCAATATTCTATATATATATATATATATATATATATATATATATATATATATATATATATATATATATATATATATATATATCAAATGCAGCTGGTTGATGTAAAATGTAATGTGGCTAAGTGCCGTTTGAGACACTTTCATTGAAACAAAAATGAAATTATATATATATATGTATATATATATATATATATATATATATATATATATATATATATATATATATATATATACATACATTTATATGAGCTATTCTCAGATTACTTAGGATTTTTTTTTTTTACTTTTATTCAGTACCAAATGTAGTGAAAGCCATATTTTTAGAGGAAGGTCCATCACGCAACCAATACACGGAAAGAACTGCCATGTCTATCTTCTTTGAAAATTGAGCGAAATTGAATTGATTATAGGTAATAAATATATAATTTGAGATGTGACAAACGTTTTTTTACGCCCACATATTTGGATTGTGACATTTTGCTGTCATGGTGTAGTTGTCACATCATATTCCGTTATATGCATGGAGACATATATTTAAATTTACATAAGGCAGAAATGACAAAGAGATTATTTTCTTGTTGAGTTAAGTCATCGGTTTCTTACTTTGATAAATTATAGCCCTTTAAAAGTTTTATTTGCCCCTACCATAGTATGTTAATTATTGGCTGATTAGTTCTTTTTCTCATGTATTGGGTTGAACAGAGCTAAGTGAAATCCCATCCGAATCGTGAAGTTTTTAACACTTCAAATGCTCTCCTGTATATAACATTTTATCTATACCTTTGCCAGAAAACAAGTAGCTTTAATACTTAAAACTTTATATACGAAAAAGATCTCGAAATCATCTAAATCATGAGACTTCCGTTTTTCGTTGTTGTTACATCTATAATAAAAGTATTCCTCACTACCTTTTTCGAGTGTTATCTGTGGAAATTACATTGACTGTCTTAGCTTGTTTTATCACATTGGGAATATATTAGTAATAAACTTTTGCCCCTCCCCCAAAAAGCAAAGAAGTGATAAAGAAGGACGGTAAAACGAAACACTGTAGAGACCGTGTAGCAACCTAACTGACTCATCTATAAAGTGACAATCCCAGAAGGCTTTGCCGCGTGAGTTCATTCATCTACAATACCGCTCACGTAGACATTAATCTATTACCTCCATTAAGTCGTGATAAAGCGATTGTGTTCGCGGTAAAGACTTCAGCATAAATCCGTAAAATGTATTGTCGATGTTGATAGTTTGAGTTAAAAAAACTAGCAGATGAGTAATAAGAAAAAGTGCTCATGTGAAACTTCATTTATGTTTCTAGGTTAATAAGAAGCTTAATAGTTCCGAAGTCATCAGGAGTGATCGTGTCCTTTTGGAGTAATTTCTAATCAAGTATACCTTAAGGTGGAGATTAGACCGAGAGTATGGTATTAAGTGTCTTATTCTTATTTTAAAATCCACGCGAATTAATTTGAAATTACGATTCACCGTGTTTTTACGACAACAAGATTTTGCCAAAGTAATTGTTATATATAATCTGATTTGGAGCCTGGTTTCAGATCTTTGTAGCACAAAACCCACCGCCGTAATCACTATAGCATACCGGCTTTGAAAACCTTCGTCCGTAAGCACGCACGCACGCACGCACGCACGCACGCACGCACGCACGCACGCACGCACGCACACACACACACACACACACACACACACACACACACACACACCAAACATACATACATATATACATATATATATACATATATACATATATATATATTTGATAATGCACTACATAGGGCCTCTATGTTGTTTTTGTATATTAATTTTTGAACATTAATTTTACTAGTTTGAGTACCCTATTACCCTATTCAGGTATGAAATATATTATTCCATAATGCCCAAGGTTCCTCACATGAAATTTTTATTTAATTATATTTTTTTCCACTTTTAACCGGCTTCGAATAAAAAAAGATAGAAGACTCTGGAGTTATAAGATCCTTTGAGTGATTTCAGCACATTGCTGTAGCGTACTACCCGTGTAAAGGTAAAAGTGCCTCTTTGATATTCACCATCGGAGATGTTCACATATATTGTAAAGGAGAAAAATATACACATTCTTGTGTTTGGATATTAAAAAAACACGAGAAAATACATGATAGCATATCTATTAGGGATAGGCTACTTCAACTTATGATTGCTATCACATAGTGGGATAGCTGAAACTTTTTCGTCCAGTGATTCACAAAACCTAGGGTTGAATATACCAAACATTTGATTTTGTGATACAATACCCAGAGTTTTGTTAAGAAACCAAGGGTTTTGTCTACAAAGCCTAGGGTTTGTGACAAAACCCAGAGCTGTGACAAAACCATCGCGTTTACTCTTTTTTGTGTGTTTTTACAAAACCCAGGGAATGTCGCAAAACCCACGGGCTTGAAAACAAAACTTCGAGTTTGTGATTGAAATGATCAGTTGTTTACAGAACCAGGGCTTTGCGTATTTTTTTCACAAAGAATTCTATCATGATTCTGTTATCTCATTTATGAACAAAACCCAGGTTTATGTATCTTCGCGACCCTTTCTGTAGTAAATTTCAAGGTACCTATTTTATATAAATACACACACACACACACACACACACACACACACACACACACATATATATATATATATATATATATATATATATATATATATATATATATATATATATATATATATACTTATATATGTGTCCAATCAATCAGAGATAGCATAGAAATCCGTGTGCAGATCCTGGCCATTGACTTGAAGTTCTATCGGGCACAAAACCCATGGTTGTGTGGCCAAAAGCTTGAGTTTCAACAAAATCTCACGAATTAAAAAAAAGCCTTTTGTGAAAGTAGTGACTAACAGAGCGAAAGTTGGAGTTTTATAACCAAACACTTTGTTTGGTTTGACAAAACTCCTTTTGTGACACAGCTGATAGTCTACAGACTACGTGCGCTGTCTGGGTCTTCACAAAAGAGTGCATTTTTGGTTCCTCAGTTACAACTTATGAATCCCAAGGTTTTGTGATGTTACAATACCCAGGGTTTTGTAAGATTTCAAAATCATGGGTTGTACTCTGTTATTTCAAAATTCACTGGTTCGTATTGCAAAACCTGAAATTTATCTAGGGTGATAGAAGTAACGGCTTTCGCCTGGCCCAAGGTTTCGGAACAAGGATGCAAATGTGTTACCTTATCAAATTATTTATTTTCTACATCGTTTTGGTTTTGTGCAGAAAACACAGGGTTTCGTAACGAATCCTATGATCTTAAGTATAAAACCAAGAGTTTCATAACAAAACTCTTTGATATGTATCATGAAGCCCACGGTTTCGTACACGAAACCCTGAATTTTGTGAACTATTGGACAATACACTTCCATCGATAACCCGTTACAGCAATGCGACAAGAACGTTTTCTCGTTTTCGCTACTTTGAGTGAAATTGTTATTTTTAGCGTGGGCAGGGTTTTTTTTCCTTTGGACACGTAATAAAAAGTGACACATTTTCAAACTTCCAACGCATATTTCCGAATATATAAACAAATATAGAGACAGCATAGTGCAGGTTTGCTTGAGATATGGAGAAATTAACCGAGACTATCGGCCATATAGCAGAATTCAGTGACTTTGCTTAATCATTCTGACGTGGTGCCTGTTGCTCGTTGATATGGTTTCTATCTCTAGGATGAACGCACGATCATTCTTTAAAACTTCACTTAATTTGGGATCATTCAATTAGTATTTAAATGAGCACAAGCATCCAACGATAATAACCCACAGCCAGATCATAACAGCTCACTTTGCATCTCAGCAACAATGCACCTAATATGTTATACTTACCTTGCAGTTGGCACTTGTTGTTTTGCTCATGCGCACTAATCGAGCTAAGCAGACAAGAACGAGCTTGCGGACCCAGCCAGGCACTCGAGCTCCGTGCTCGCCACTGAAATGTAGCTTCATCACAATCACAGTCATTCCCGTTGACAGCGATAACAGAAACACTGTAGCACCAAAAAATTGTCCTGAAAAAAAGAGTACTTTTGGTATACCAAAATTTATGATTTGTAGTCAAAAGGTTCCTACATATGGATAACAACACGATGTAAAGTTTAAGTGGTCAGTTTTGTTTAGGAGATCCTGTTTCATTTTTACAACATTGCTTAACAGCCCGTTATCTATACTCATATGCAAGGATACGTTATAATTTCAATTATATTTATTACATGAATTATTTATGGTCTCACATATCGGTTAGGAGACATATTAAGGATGTACTTATGTTTAGCAGAGGTGGCCACGGAATTGGCCATAAAACACAATAAACCGAAAATAAGTCCAATAAAGTATGTAATTTTGAAAAGTATATACAAAGTGAAAAATTGTGTTTTGTCATTGTCATTTGTGTCTGTTGATGTCGTAATGTTGACATCTCACTTTAGCATCTAATGGCTTATTGTTTGAGGTGGCACTCTGACAGTCCCACAAACCAAACCAAGGCAAAGTTTGCAAAAAGTGAGGCCCGCGTTTTGTATTAACATCTTATAGCTTATTTTGCCGTTAGAATGTCAAAGTTTGAATGAAAAATAGTAAAAGTTTGGATTCATTTCAAACTGAAAAATTAGGAAAATTGTACGTTCACTTTGCGCAATTGCTGTATAAACACAAGACGAGTGACACAAATGACAATGACAAAACCACAGTTTTCCACTTTATGTACTTTTTCAAAAATATATACTTTATTGACTTATTTTTAGTTTGTTGTGTTTATGGCCAATTTGTGGACACCTCTGCTAAGCAGAAGTATATCGTTAAGAATGCGATAATACTTTCAGATTACACCAAGTATCAATGCCCCTTTTGGAATCATTTGTAGTTCTTTTAAATTCTATCCAAAGTAGCACAGACGTATGCCAGGTGCCTTTAGTCAGCGTGACAGTTGTGCTTGCCTGGTCGTGCCAAGCAGACTATAGTATGAAGATGCTCCTCCTTCCAGAGGTTGCATGGTGCTCCGAATCTCATATGTCCCGCTAGCACCCTTTCCCGAAAGTTACACTGTTAAACTCTATTGATGTTTCTGACAGTGATCCACGCAAAGCATGAGCAATGGACGATTCTTAAGCTTTGGTTAAAACATATTTTTTTCGCAAAGAAAACAAAAAAAAAAAAAAAAAAAAAAAAAAAAAAAAAAAAAACCCAAAAAAAAAAAAAAAATTGCCCAACTGGCATAATGCCTATATGAAGGCCTCTTCTACATGAATTGACAAGACAACAAAAAGTGGATAGCATCTAGATGACAGGTAGAGAACGCACAAGACATAACAAATATGATGGGAATGAGAGAGAATAAGGAAATGGGTGGGTGTTATTCCCGTAAATACATAGATGTATAATTGGAGGGAACAATAAGTAGAATATATATGACTTATTCTGTAAAATGTTTACCTTGTGTCTAATTATGTGGCTTATTATGATGGCACAGCTGCAACCCGGTGCTAGGCCAACGAAACAATGAATCTTCCAGTAGTTCTAAAGTATTTGTGAACTGAACTGTGAATATATCACAATTTCCCATATTATTATTTGTTGACAATCCAAAATGTAAGGTTCTTAAATTGATGTCTGCAAGGGGAATTATTTTAGTTTGGAGTTCGTCTCTCCCGCCGTAACGTATTTGTTGCATTTGAAAACATATTGAAAACTACCCTCTGCAAAAGTGCCCAATAACAAAGTGGTGATTCATCCTGTACAAATCCTTGTTCAGCTGGCTATAACCCATTCTCAGTCTAGGGTGAATAATACCTATCCTTCGATCTCCAAAATACAAAATCCCTTGACATTTCGGCTTGGATTTATTTAATTTCTTCCTAAATTCACACAAATCTTTAGATTTTTTTTACTGATTGTTAAAGGAGGTTCCATTCGCGCACTATGGCAGAAAAATTATAAAAGTTATTTGTACGAGCATTAATTGACCTACTATCCTGTCTTGGTCTGATATTATATCTGGTTCGTTCCGCCACAGTCTCTGGAATTAAATTGCATAAATATGAGAGAGCCAGTACATTAACTATTTTGTACGTGGGTATTAGTTTGTGTTTCCGTCGTCGTTCAGAAAGTGGCTCCTACCCCGTTTCAGCATATATTTTACAATGGCCAGCATGGCTCAAAGCCCCCGTAACAATTCTGGCAGCATCCACCTGAACACTTTGAAGAAGATCCATGTCTGACTGTGTGCGTCCATTTCAAATTACATTAGCATATTCTAAGTAGGGTCTAACAAAAGAAAAATACAAGGATTCAAGTGCACGTCAATTAAGTTTGTACTGTAGACATTTCAAAATACCTATCAATTGGCTTGATTTAGCTACGTGATAATTAATGTGCAAGGTGTTTGTGTTGTTTAACACTGTCAATTTTTGTTCAAATACTAGATCGCGGTGATTAGCAGATATACTCGATGACCTACTGATAAAATGGGATAGTGAAAGATTAAAAATTGGTGTCAAAGAACATGATATACAAGGTGCAGCTTCCTTTAGCAACAAAGGGCTGATACCATCTGGCCTACAAGGTTATCTACATTTAGAGATTTCAGTATATCAAAAAGAGACTGCTCAGTTATTACAGTATTTTCTAAGGTGTTTTGTTGAAAGGCTGTCTCATCTGGCAATGTAAACAGTGTTGCGTCAACTCGATAATGGTGCAAGAAATACTCATTGAGGACATATGCTTTAGCCGCATTGTCCGAAATAACAGAATTATTAGACACTAAAGCAGGCATTGAAGAATTTGAGTCTCTAGACATAAAGAATTTTACCATCTTGCACCAATTTTTACTCAGAAATTTTTCTTCGTTCGCCACACTACATTGTTTTTGATACTCCTCTTCTGCTGAACGTAAATCATCAAAAAATGCACTACCTAAATCTCGAAAGTATCCCCATTTTTGCGGTTTTCATCCGAAGACCTTACGTTTTTGTGCACGTAACTCAGAGGTGTAACAGGGCGCATCATTTTGTCTTATCGTCACTGTCTTGGTGGGAATAGAATTCCGAGCAACATTGTAAAAAGATTCTGTCCACAAACGACACGCTATATCCAGATTATCAGTATTGAGGCAGGCGTCCCAGTCTTAAATTTCCAAGGAAAACATCAACATATGCCTTTTCTTAAGCTCTCCGATGAAACAATGCGAAATCGTACTATTCTTATACATAACAGCAAACAACCTTACGGTGCAATCTACATTATTTACATACCACATTGAACTGCAATCTCACCTATGCCCCGTATACTTATCCAAGAGATTTTTGCGCTCTGTTTCACAATATCTTGCATGAAACTTTATCTATAGCTTTTCAGTTGGCTAGTTTTTATGTATTTTATTGGAGTTTCATAGCATATATTCTTCACTGAGCAAATACAGATAAGGTGATGTTTTATTATTATTAGCGGAGCAATATTCTTTTCCCGGTTCTTAGGCAGAGGGCAAGTATACTGGTATTTCAGCAAATATACCTGTCTCTATTCCGTTATCAGTGCACATATGTAAATTCCTACCCAATGAGAACGAACACAAGTTACATATATTTGATCAGTATGTAAATACGTGTGTACCTATTCTAACTTACCATGCAAAATTGTAAGTTTGCCATTAAGTAGTCCAGTAGTTTTGTGCTACACTGTGTTTGTGTCATTAACACGCTCACTCTTTTCACACTTTTAAATTTTATGTAACAAAGTGAATATGCTCTTTACTAAAATATTCAATACTTAAAGTTTGGTGATGTAGCAGAATATGTGTTTATATTCATTGGAGTTTAATCCATCAGCTGTACCACATGTTGCCTATTTTATAACGTGACCCATGCTGAAATTATGGTGTATCATTCATAAAATGAAACATTGTGGTGGAGATGTATTTGTATTACAAACTGTAATTTTCAAAAACGTTTCCTATCAAAACTGTTACACTTTGATGAACGTTATGATGATACAGGTGCACACCTATAGCTGGTAAACCATGGATATATATATATATATATATATATATATATATATATATATATATATATATATATATATATATATATATATATATATATATGTATATGTATATGTATATATATATATATATATATATATATATATATATATATATATATATATATATATATATATTGCATGTTATGTCTAGGACCTCTGGAAGAAATTTAGTAACAGTGGCACAAATCTTTCTCCCTTCCCGAATCTCGACATACCGACGCTTATGTAGGTGTTTTATTTGGGGGTGGTGGTGGTGGTGTTTGTGTGGATCTGTATTTGTTCCTTTCTCAAGGCTTAGTATCCTAGCTGACCCGTTTCTCACATCTTTGGAGGAAAGTTTGTTTTAACATGCCACAAATGATACAGAATGCGTTGTAATAGACATATATTGCATTTGTGTTATAGTCCTACCTATTAGCGGTACAACCTCTGAAGTTGGGGGAATGGCTTCTGCTATAATAAGTTGATACACGGTCATGGCAAGCAGCACTGTCACGCTCAAGCTCACTTTCTCCCCGGACTCGGGCGGAAGACAAAACACTAAAATCCCAATACACATTAGTAAGACGCATGGGAAAACCAAGTTGTAGGTAAAAAACATAGGCTTTCTCTTTATGATGATAGTATAGGTGACGTCCACGTAGGGTTCCACGCAGCACGAGTAGTACTCCACATTCCTCCTGGCTGGCATGCCCACTAAATCCCACTCCCCACTTGCTATGAATTTGGAAAGATCCCCAGTAGATTGGAGGTTGATGAGATCAAGTTTAAATCCATCGTATGTCCATGAGCCAAATTTCAAGGGGCAGTCTTGTTGGTCGAAGGGAAAGTATGTAATGTCTATTTTACAAGAACTTTTCAGCATAGTGGGAACAACCCAAAGTATATATCCATTGTTGGCCACAATCGTATTTGTTCCAACGAATATTTCTGTCGCTGGTCTGGTCTCATCCACACTGAAATATGGAGATACAGGGCAGTAATACATGCAACAAAATGTAATTTTGAGATAATTATACATAAGCAGAATACTGCAGCACTAAAACGAACTTCAATGATGAGTTTGTCATAATAAACGTTATTGTTACTCAATTACGTGTATAAAAGGCAAATAGAAACATTTTACTTGAATATCGGCATTTTCAAGCAAATATTAATGGAAAAATTACATTTGATACGCTAGCCTCCCTCTCTTTTAGCGATGTCAATTACCCAGAAGTCACATCAATTGTGTTGTCATATCTGTTCCAAAGTCAATATGAAAACATTTCGCGGGGATGTGTATTATGTACACACTTCCTTTCAATCATTATGGTAATAAAGACATTGTGCTATCATTTATCTTTTCCATGTAAGCTAATCTTGTATATACACAATTTTCAGAAAGTCTAAAGAACGTCACAACTAAAAAGGCTGTTGCAAAGTCGAGTTAGCCAAGGAAAAACAACATCTCTTTGATTCCTTTTCCAGTGACGGCATTGTTTTATCATCTACAATTAGATAGTCTAGTACTAGGTGACAGTTCCAGATAACGTAGGAGGTACTTTTCCCCCAGGCTCGCCAATGAAAAATAAGCAAACAACAAGATGCTAGATTTTGTTCTCCCACATACCTACATATTCGGTAGGAAATGGAAACGAATCTTTGCATCGGAGCCAATTGCCCTTCATGCTTTCACTGTCTTGCTTCCCATCTGACCAACGGGAAACGACTTCAACAACGAGGCAAGTTATCGACAAATGGTTGGGGAGGTAAACAGTAAGAGCATGACAAAGAATAAGAAGGCGTCAGGTGTGCGAGAAAAAAAATAAGTTCCGTAGTTTACTGCAGACGTTTGACTATGCTCCCATTTTCAGGTCTTATTGTCGA
The DNA here is from genome assembly GCA_964020975.1 of Hermodice carunculata. Lineage (NCBI taxonomy): Eukaryota > Metazoa > Annelida > Polychaeta > Eunicida > Amphinomidae > Hermodice > Hermodice carunculata. The sequence continues at coordinate 95,941,014 of OZ026612.1, read as the reverse complement.
AAACTGAGCGACTTGAATTTATTTGCGTGAAATCATGAAGATTGGTTTTATTCTATTGTAGAAGAAAGTGCAGTGACAGTACGTATATAGGGTACAATAAACTGGTTATGTTCAAAATTTCTCAAAACGTACGATTTATATAATTTTGCAAGTAAATTTAAGAGTTTTCAGATAATCAATCCAAATAACTAAAAAAACTGGTCGTGTATTCCAAAGTTACCTGCTTCGATATAGCCCGCGTTATTTCAGTTGTCACACAGTTTATATGCCACACGGGATGTGGCATGGGACAAGTAAAAGCAGGTGCATACTTTGCCTAATTTTAGATCGCAGTTCCAAATGTTGTTCAATATATGAAACTTGCTACAGTCGTTGGCACCAAAATCATGTCACTCAAAAAAGATATTCGACTGTCATTCGTGAAAGGATCCTCTAGAAATGTCCGTTGCTTTGTGGAAGATAAGTTAAATACAATGAAGAGAGGCACGTATGATCATCTGCAAAGAAGAATGAGCATGTGGGACATTACCTTTTTGAAAAAAAATCTGTTTCATTTATAAAGAAAAAAATATGCCGCTCACCGTAAATTACTTTGAATAATGACAAAACGTAAAAGTGGAATAGATTGAAGCAGGGTACCAGGGCAGCGACTACTACTATCTTGCACTCCAGCTGCACCGGCCACTCACTGGGAAGTGTGTGGCCTGTAAAAGGTCAATCGTCTGGTAAAGATACCAGGCAAGACGTATGACTCATGTGTCCCTGGTTGGCTGCCATGTTTGACCGTCATTGCTTGTTATCGAACATGGAAATTAAGAATTACAACCGTAGAAAATGGGACTACACGGTTTTGGCGAAATAAGATCAGACGTCACTCTCTGTGTGGCATGGAAAGGACGCAAACAACTCCGTTGGTGCGAGATGACATTTTTCGGGTGTTTTCGTTTATGACGTTTTCATAGTCGTCTGACCCAGTCACTAGTGTGGTTCCTTCGTTAATATGTTGTTCTGGTGAGAGATCACGGCCCAGACTAACAATTTGGTGTGGTTCCCCGAAACTACCTTCACCAATGCTCACAGGATAATCAATCATAAAAAAATCTGGTCTACGGATTAAATAATATTCAACACTAGACAAAACTGGTAATTTGGTTTAAAAACTTTTAAAAGACTCGGTATTACCGGTGGAATGATGAGTCATTCATAATGTTGGAAGCAATAAAAATTATCTTCTTCCATTTTCGCAGTGAGTTTTGAAGTAGAGCGTACAACACAGTGACAATATATGCGCATCTTCAGAGCGCGTCACTGAGAGTAGTCTAAATGCAAATATTTGTATAATTGTGTTCGAAGACAATCTGCCTGTTGATGTTTAGATCTCTATGTACCAATTTCACTCATCGTGGCACGCATTGTAACATATTTATTTGCTAAACCGAATGCAACATTCGTGTCCTAACATTGATTTTATGTCAAGCAAGAAAATCAAGTACTATTTAATACGTATTTTTATCTATTGACATTCATCTAAGTGTTGATTTGTCATAAATTTTCACGTAAATATACTGACATCTATGTGCCTGAGTATATTTGATATAAATGGCAAGAAAGTCCCCTGTCAGTTTGGGAATTATACTCGCAAACAACTGATGTTTGTATCATACTGACAATGCTTTTCGACTCTGACTTTTTGAGAAAAACGGTCTTACTACTCACGGCTTTGAATGAACATAGCATTTCAAAGTCTGAAGACGCAAGGCTTTAGATGATACAAGTTCGTAACTTTTATGAAAAGTGCAACCGTAAACGTCGTATTGATTGACATCAAACAACTAAATTAAGACGTGCATGTTTTGATAACATTAAGTTATACAGGAAAATGATAGCAGGCAATACACAAGGAGGCAATGCGAATGTTACAGTCGATGAGTTTGCCAAATTAAAAAAAAGTGAACAACCCAGAAGGTGTTTTTCATGAACCAGATGGAGATATATGTGAATATCTAAGTTCTGTTAATTGGCTTGATATAGAATCTGCATGTGATGTCTTAAATATTGAAATAAGTACAGATGAAGTAACTTTTGCTATTGAGTGAATTGGCCGGGTTAGATATGATTTTGAACGGGTTCATTGTGCATGGAAAGTCCATCTTGTTACCGTATTTGGTCATATTTTTAATGATATTTTTGTCAGTGGTATGAAAACGAAGTATGAACAAAGTAGACAATAAAGAAATTATACTGCTCAGTGTGTTAAGTAAATTGTTTAACAGTGTGTTAAATAACAGGCTAGCATGGTGGGAGGAAGCGCATGGAGAGCATAGGGAAGCACAGGGCAGTTTTCGTCCAGGTCACGGAACTACTGATAATATTTTTATTCTGCATAATATAACAAGCTCCTTTGTTAATAACGACAAGAAGTTGTATTATACCATGACTGACTTTAAAAAAGGCGTTCGATTATGTCTTTACGTGATATACTATGGTACAAGTTGATACAATGGGGGAAATAAAGAGAAAACGATAGCAATTATTCCCAGTGTGTACATGATTGTTAAATCATATTTTAAGTTCGATGGTGAATATTCCGAAAGTTTTGATTGTGCGTTAGCCGTGCGTCAGAATAAGTGTCTATCACCTTTCCTGTTGGCAATGTATATCAATGACATGGAGGCAATTTTGTCAGAAGCTGGTAATAACGGCATAATTGTTGGAGCTCTTAAATTCTTTTTGCTCCTGTATACAGACGATACCGTGCTTTTTGCAGAATCTTGGGAAGAGCTGCAGAACGGCATGGATACTTTACACCGTTACTGTCTCAGGTGGAGCATAATTGTTAACATTGATAAAACGAAGAAATTGGTCTTCAGAAAAGTTGGAAGCCTATCTGAATTCGACAAATGGCACCACGATGGAAATGAGATAGAGACTGTAAATAAGTTTGTTTATCTGGGTGTTTCATTCATGTCGTCTGGCTCATTCAGTTGACGCCCAAAGAGTGTTAGCAAGCCAAACTCAAAAATCTATTTTTGCTTTACAGAAGAAGTTGTGCGCATATGTGAATGTGGGTCCTGAGATTCTGATGGATTTGTCAGATAAAATGATACTTCCTATCCTGTGTTATGGTAGTGAAGTATGGGATTTTCATACTGCGAATGAGAGAGTTAACCTTAATACTGCAAAAAACATTCTCTCCTTTCGGAGTAACACAGTAACAGAGGTGGTTTATGGAGAATAAGGCCCCTTTACGCTGTATATAACTAGATATTGAAGAATAGTTAAGTTCTGGTTAAAAGTTGCAAACATTGACACTAACAAACTAATTAAGGCTACTTGTAACAGACTATCAAGTTGGGCAGTTCATGTTGCAAACGCATTATTTACTGCAAGCTTTGGTCACGCTGATGTGTGGATAGCAGAAGGTGCAGCTAATGACAGTGTATTTTCAAAGCAGTTTAAGTGCATGGAGAATGCGTGACATGTAAATGCAAGATTGTCGTGGAACTCTTTCTAATAAGCAAACACGTAGAAGCGTTTGTAGTTAGGTGGACACTTTATAATACGATACTTATTTGTTGGTATTCATATTGAAAATACAGGATTACAGTTTTCGTCTGCCTGTCAGTGCACATTGACTTCATATAGACCCTAGAAAAGGGGGGGGGGAGGGGCATCGCTTGCAGCTGCAAGTTTAAAGTGTTATTTTTGCGACAGTTTAGAAGACGCATTTGTTTTTTTAGTGTCCAGTATGCGAAGAGCTCCGAGAGTATGGTGGGGGATCAGTACCATATTTCTAATGCGTGTCATTAAACGTACACGTGTTTGTAAATTGTTGGACGCGTCCACTAAACACTAAATAATGTGCACGTGTCCACTCAATAAAAGAACGCAACCATTAAAATGTACACATGTCAACATGGAGCACGCCTTAATCATTACACTAAATACCTCACGCGAGCTTATTGTGAGGGGTAATTGTGCCATAAACCCGATCTATTATACACGTGTGCTTGAATTCGCGTACGCGTCAATGAGTTAAACCACGTGTTCTTCAATTCGCAGACACGTTATTAGCGAGGTTTAGTTAAACGTTCCCGTGTTACCTGTGTGCATGGCGCTGTCAATTACTATACGATCGGTGCACACTGCGTAATACACAGTTTAGTTACGCGCATCAGGCAGCCACAGAACTACCCGAATGTTGGCACCTTGAAGCCATTCAATATACCCAATCTCTTCTCATATCGTCAATATTAGTTCTGTTCATGTTGTATTTTGGGTTACAGCCACATCGTACATAATGAAAATGTGTAATCTTAGCGCTGTTCAACATACAATGCACTGAAAATCGGCAAAAACCACTCGATCGCTTCCAAGATGAAATAGACCAGTCATTTTTCCCACACAAAGATGGATAAAACGTCATCGTTTGCCAGTGCGAACATTTAGATAATTGGTCATTCAGGTCGATTTTTTTTACCATCAAATATTTAATTCATTTGAAAAAAAATACTCCAACTTTGCGCATATTACTTGCACTGATGTAGGTACATGGTATTAAGCTAACAGTTGTTAAATTAATACCATATGAAGTTCTAAAAAATATTATAACTGAAATAATAATTATAGGTTTATTGTCAATACTGAGGACCTAACTCAGTCAGTAAATTTATTATTGAGATCATCATTCCCAAACAGCCATTTTAATGGATAAATATAAAAAAGCACAACCTTGAACAGTCAGATCAGATCTATACATGTATTAGGCGGGGCCTACCATATAATAATTAACTAAGCCAACAAACCATCTTTAAAAACTAGGAATATATAGGTTTTTAAAAATAAACTTTTTTTTCAGATTTGGATGGTTCTTTGCTACATTAGAATAGAAATGGTAGAACATTTGTAGCCTATGCCTCAGTTTAAAAAATGATAAATTGTAGAGGCCGCTGTGAACAGTAGGCCTAAATCAGAAGATGTAATGTTTGTGTACAGATTTCCGTATGCCTATAGGCCTAAAGTCATATTTTCAGTAAATTTTCAATCTTGCTTTTTAATGTGCGGACATTTTTTTACATTCTGAGGGACAAATAGACCGTATTTCTCTTTTTTTTTGCGAATTTAAAAAAATTAGGTAGATGAATTTCACACAGGGTTGGTAGGGAAAGCGGACTAACACCCCCCCCCCCCACCTCCACCAGTGATAGCACGGGTCTTTGTTTTGTTGAACGCGTTCACCAAATATTAACACGTGTCTAATTAATATTATTATTATATATCTTTATTCGTACACCAAAGCAGTAGTACACTATATGACAAGAAAAAGGAAAAAGAACACACACATTAGACAATAATGTCAAAACAGTTCAGTCAGTCATTATGACAACTCGGCGAACGAGCGGTCAGTTAGTTGACAAATGTTCAATGATTTCGTGACATTCGGCCTGCGATAAGTTAGCTATCAAGCTTCCGTCCCTTATTTCACAGACCTCACGAATAATTTTTGCTACAGCATTTACTTCAGATGATGGCTGAGGCATCTGTTGCTTAAGAGTCACCATTAAATCATTTAAATTATACAAAAAGAAACTATTTTTGGAGATAGCATATTTGGAAAGGATATAATTCAAAGAGTTACAGACAGTAGAACGACTTCCCCCAGCAGCCAGTTTAGCCAGGGTACTCACAATCCTGTTTTTACTGTGAAATGACTGATAGAAAAATTTGAGAAATCGCTTGTGGAGTTGAACTTCGATGTCTAGGTCTTTACAAATTACGTGTAGCAGGTTATTGTGACATCTGTACGGAAGCTTCCATAATAGTCTTACTGCTTTTCTCCATGCGGTATAAAAAAGATCTATCTCCCTACCAGAAAAGTCCCATAGTTGACAACCGTACAGAGACATACAGTACGTTTTGAATAAACTATATCTTGTGGTGGCATACACATGCTTGAATTGAGACATCAATATATTAACTTCGGCATTAAACATACGTATATAATTACGGATATTTTCTTCAGCAACCTGTGGGCCGATCATGTTGCCAAGATGTTTGAAAGAATTAACATTCTGGACATTTTCCCCCTCAAACATTAAAGAAATCTCATCTGACATACCGTTACATCCAAATGATAGATATTTTGATTTATCAGGATTGAATTGTACTTTATATTCCTTGGAGTAGGATGTACAAACAGATAATAATTTTGACATGGAAGTGATAGTTGGGGCTAAAAGAGCTATGTCATCTGCATATGCTGCGGCACCGACAAAAGTATTTCCGATATGGCATCCAAAGCCTGATTCTTTCAACCTAAGTAGCAATTCGTCTATATATACTCCAAACATTACTACGCGTGCAATAAAACATGGACGTGTGCATTCAAATAATCGCACGTGTCAAATAAATAGGCATACGGCCATGAGAACACATGAGCAAAATGGTCAGGTTTTTGTCACCTTCCCGCGTCTAACATTTGGTGACTCGATAAAAATTTTGGTAACAAGTTTCATAAATACCAAACACGAGCCCTTACATGTATAATACACACGTGGCCATACTTAGTTGACGCCAGTTTAAAAAGATACACGCGTGTTTTTATTTAGTGGACGCGTCCAACAATTTACAGACACGTGTACATTTAATGACACGCGTTAGAAATATGGCATTTATGGCACTGATCTCCCACCACACGAGAGAGATATATCCCATATAGATTTAGAAGTAAGAGCATGTAAAGTCATGCCTTGATTTTTATCATTATGTATTTTGAATGTTTGTATTGCTCATGGGCCGGTTACGCGTTGGGTCTCATTAACTTTGTCACGTCATAAACGACACCGGACACCAATTAAGCTTGGCATGTTTTTAAAAAAAGCTTATCATTACTGAGCAGTAAGGATGAGGCAGTTGAGATAAGTTCTAGGCATGGGAGAAATCCATTTTAGAATATTAAGATTTGAATCTCCGCTCTCTTTTGTGACGACCAAGCTAAGACACATAACACGAGTGCTTGTTCACCTGTAGGCACTGTGACGTTAACAAGGCACACGTCATGTGCCAATAGCTGTGCCAAAGTAGGGGCCTGTAACATGTCCTCAGTTCAAATTGATGAACACTTTAATTAAACATGATCTATTCTGAATAGCAATTCTATCGCAGGAGAAAGAAAATCGAGATTGGGCCGTCAAGCGGGGATATCGTTGGCGTAATTCACTGTGTGATTTTCGCAGTTGGGGCCGATAAATATCGCTTGCCCCTCGAAAATCACACAACTCGTGATATCAGTGTTATCCCTAATAGATAATCCGGTCGGAATTATCTCTGTCTACTTGCGTTTCGGGTCTTTCTCAGACCTGCAGAAAAGCTGCAGTCAAAACAAACAATAACATTTCTTGTTCCGTATGATTAAAATAAAAACTGGTCCCATGTCATGACGCATGCTTGTCGGTCACATAAGGCTCTCTGAGCATATTCCTGGATTGGCGCATAACAATCGACAAGCTTCGTATCTTCTTTAACCTACGGATCTGCACTCTGGCATTATCAAGTAGTTTCCGAAGTTAAAGAAGTACGAGGCCACCTATGCATGCCAACGAGACTCTACAAGGCAACAACCTCGAAAATCGAAGACCATTGACAATAGCATACAAATATAGTGTTTTGGACTTTCTACCATATAAAGGAAGGAGTTTGCTGTAAATTATTAAGGCTATAGAGATTGTTGACATAAGCGCTGCGATTGGCTATGCAAGTAGCGTGGCCTGGAAAAATGTTTTTGGCAGAACGTTGCAGAGGCAATTTGTGTCCCATGACTCTTTATCCGGCAGACACATCTGTCTCGAAAGCGTGTCTTTCTGCTGTCACGGTATTTTGGCTTTGCTTGTCTTTTTTTGTAAATGACTTCACACTATATCAGGCAATTACCACAGTGCAATATGTCTGTGCAATCATTTCTTGTCTTGCATCGACACTCATGTGTCATATGGGAAGAACTTTCTCAAGACTGTGTTAGTTATATAACAAATGCACCTCTCTGCTCCACCTGCACACTGCCCCTTATTTACCTGTTGTACAACACAATATCCGGAACCCAGACACGGTCCGATGGAATGCGCAAGTGCGTGATGCCTCCATATTCGGACACGTTCCACACTAGATGTGGATCTGTCCAGTGCTATAGAAAGACACAATAGAAAGCCCATTAATACGATCGCACTTCCCTGTGGGTACTAAACATGTATACGTATTCTTTCACCTGGTTGTAATTTTGTTTGATTTGGAACCTACAGCTTTCAAAAGATCACTCTAATCATGCAGCCATTGGGTCAATGTTCTGGTTGACAAAGTATATGTTCACTTTACAAAGAGTGATAAGATTTTTTGCACACTTGGCATTTCATTCATCCATGTTTAGACCGCTAGTACGCAATTTTGTTAGAATATGGCAGGCGAGACTAAAATTTGTTAAACTATTATAGTCTTTGGCATAAGCATAATGCGTTTCTTCTGTTCAACTTAGTTTCCAAAACAAACTGCATTGAATCTAGTTTAAATTAAAAATAAGTCATTTTGATTATCAACCCCATTTTTACCATAAAACAAAGTATATCCTGGCGGTTGCCGCAGGGGCAGAATAGATCTCTCTCATATTGTATGACTTGTTTATTCTTTTTTCATCCTCAAACAAGGGATTCATTGGCTCACCGCATGCCATAATTCACAAAATATCAGTGTCAGTTACATCAATTAGTTAGTAAGACTGATATAAAACTTGATAATCAAGGCAAATACTGCTGGTAATTCCCTCGAATCGGGTCATTAAAAAACGCTGAAAGCCAGAGTCAGATAATTATAGTAACCCGTAGTTATATGTATATTTGAGCTGCTTCTGTTTTTGCACCCTGAAATATTGTCAGATATCTATAGGTGTCAGCTATGTTTCTCGTGCAGGGGAAATATAAAAATAAAACCATTCCTAAACTTTAATTATCCAATAGACTGAGATTTACCCCCTCCCTCCTTTCAAGTCCCAAATTACCCTTTTCCTGAAATTGGGTTATTGACACCCTCCTACTACTGTAGAACATATAATGCGAATACGGGAAGGAAAAAAGAAACATGTCATACAAATTTGAATGCACATTCTCTGTATTGCAAAATAGAACAGTTGAAGTAAATGTTTAAAAAGCATGTCAAAATTGCATCCCCCAGATAAGGTTAAATTTTTTATTTGAGCTTAGGTCCTTCCCCTGTTCGACGTTTTATTGAAATTTTGGAATGGTTTTATTCGTACATGATCCCTAAAAAGTCTGCGTGTATGATCTTATATTACATATACTTTAAAAGTTAGCCAAATTAGGGACTTTCACTCTATTTGATTTCAACTTACACACACACACACACACACACACACACACACACACACACGCACGCACACGCACACGCACACACACACAAATATATATATATATATATATATATATATATATATATATATATATATATATATATATATTATGAGTGCATACTAAAGGCACAACTTAGACAGATATGCATAACGATAAAATTTGATTGAAATACTTACGAATTGAAACCAAGCATTCACTTGCAGAAACTGATTGATCTCATTCTGAAACGGAATGAAAAATAGTGGTCACACAATTCTTGCAAAATCCATACAGATAACAAACAAGTTTACATAATTGTTTCTGAAAACTAACGTAAACTTGAGTGAAGCAATATAATTTTTGGTTTTAATTATGTGCTCCCCGGGATGTCCGAAGGGATTGAAGGATGAACGGTGGCTTACTGGTACCGGACAGTGTGCGACATGGAAAGTGCTTCGATTTGCTGGGGTGTTGCTAAAATGAATTCATCAGCCCTGTATATTCATATGTAATGGCACTGCGGTGTAGGCTATAGTTTCCCGGGTAATACTATTTCACAGTCCGGATCTGATATTAGTACTTTTATCTTTAATATTATATTGATAACAACACTGATTCATACAGCATGTACAGGGATGCTCCCTCATTCCCAATCGCCTTTTTTCCTAAATAAATATGTTTAAAGCACCAACAACATCGGAATACTAACAAATATCAGCAGTCATTCAACACAGGAAAGGACCTTTCCTATTCGTTTTGCCAAGCTACCCCCCCCCAATATAAATATATATATATATGAAATAAAATAAATAAACAACAACAACAGCAAAAAAACAAAACAAAACAAAACAAACAAAAAAAAAAAAAAAACAAACAAAAAAAAAAAAAAAACCCAGAGTCAAACATATCTTTTTATCATCTTTCTGACTCACTGTCATTTCAAGACTATACGCAGCCTTATACCAATTAATCAGTCCAGCGTCTATGCGTCGGATGTGTCGCATAGTTATGGGGGCGAGGAGGCAACATGTTGTACATCATTTGCTCGTGGAACACTGAGGCCTTCCGTGATGATTATACATGGTATCAGGTAGCGATAATTACATGAACTCTTGAGAGTAATTCTCGATCATAAGAAGTGAATGTGAACCTTTCTAAGAAAAGTCGATAACACGCCATAAGGATCAATGTAAGTTGCAACATGTGTACAGACACAGCACCATTATACTTGTGAAAGTAGCAAAATATTTTAGCATTTACTTATCTTATATATACTGATATTAATGAATATGGACATTATAGCAATATTGTTTATATGATTATATCTAGACTTGCTGAGCCCATCTCCCATTACACCTTTTTCTAACGCTAAGGCATGCGTATTTATGCACGCTAGATTCCTGTATTTTCGCGTGCCTAAATTTTGCTGCCTTGACAAGTTGGCCAATTCGGAATGGATTTGCTTCCCGATTTTGCAAAAACAAAGAATATTATTCTTTAATGTGTTCGGTAAAAAAGGATCTCTGTTTGTGAAACACTTCATTGCATTCCTTGTGAATGAATGGAGGAAGCCACAACGATGATATCGTTTTCCCATGTGCATGTCCAAACATAACAAAAAAGTCAAATCAAGATTATGAATACATGTACACATGGAAATCATAGAAAGCACCTTACAACTTTCACATTTTTGTGACAGTGCATACATTAAGTAGATTTATTATTGCACAAAACTTTGATGACGACCTATTTTGTAGGTAAAAAACAAAGGTGATTGTGACTGATTTTGTTGCGGCAAACACTAACAATGTGGACAAAGTTTACACTGAGTCGGGGTATTTGGACGAGGAGCATATTCATGTAAGATACCAGTGCCTTGCCTCAGATAATCAGTTATACTGCCCTTTCAGTCAAATTAGAGAGCAGATTGTTGGCTTCAGTCTGTATACCATAACTACAAACCACAATGGTTCATACATAACAACCATTTTGAGCTTGGAGCGTTTTATGCCACAAGTCTCCAGCCGATTATAAGGCAACCATGCGCACAAATCATCAAATAAGCACAACGAGACATGGATGTACATGTACATGTACATATAGTCTGGTGGCCAGAGGGGGTCCCCATGCACCCCCTGGTGTTGTTGATGAAACCTATTTTTTCGTATTCTTAGTTGTCTCTGATAAATAAAAAATGATGTTAACACCGTTATTTTTGTCCCACGGGGTTCAGGTGGCGGCAATCTTGGAACATGTCTCATAGCCAGGTAAAATTTTTCGTTTTTTTTAAGGGGGTAAATTTTAGGGGTAGGGGTGTTAGTGAATCTTCTACCATAAAATGCTAACATGAAACAGACCTCATTCATACCTTATTTATTTTCACAGGCAATACTAAATATTACCGCAATGAAATGATCAGCACCTGAAGAGAGGTCAAAGGTCAAGCCGAGGTCAAAGGTCAAACTTAAGCGAAAGCCATATTTCGGGCTAAAATATGCTAAAAAGTATTAGTCAACTTTATAAAAGTAGCTACAAAAATGTAATTATGTTATAAGCAATGAGAGTTTGTACTTAAACATACAGTATAGGCATGTACAAAGGGAACTGAATGGAAAGGATCACCTTTGTTGTGATTACACTACTATAATGTCAATGTTAAAATATGTATGCATGTTGTATGAAATGCATAAAATGGCATAAGATGGTCCAAGTTGAGCAGTGCTTCAGTATGTTGAATGCCTTTAAAATTGAGACCAAGGATTTCCTCCCAAACATGTTATCCATCTCTAAAAATCATAAAACTAAATATTTGATAATAATTGCTTTATTTCTGGTAATATTAAAGCTGTATTTGACTATACATGAATGAAATCTTCACAATTTTTGTCTATACTACTAAACTTCCAATCGTTTAAAGGTGATCAATATTTATGGGGGTAGGGATGCTCTTTCGTCTTTTAAGATAAAAACTAGGTTGCAAATATATGTCTCTTATACTTTTATCAATTTGGGATACTATGAGAATTTTTTCTGTAATGAAATTATCTGTTCTTACAACGAGTTGAGAGGTCACAATTGCAGCTAAAATCAAGATAAGTGATGTCCAGTTGAAACTACCCATAAGGTACATAGGAAACCACCCACTGGATTAAAATGGGGTCTTTTGGTAATGATTTTAATAAAGATATAATTTAAAGATAAACAAAAACGGGCGTGTGAATCGGTGGTCTTAATATAGACATGATCTTTTTATACTTAATTCGAGATTGTACTATAATATGTGGCCTCTGAAATGGTAACCACAGCTTTAAATCCTGCCCTTGAAGCATGGGTTGCATGAAGCCAAGCAGCGTGTCTCAGCCTTCGCATGAATACAATACAGCCCTGATATTTCTTCTTTGCTGTCTTTTGTAATCTGGCAGCAACACCTTCACACAGTCAGCGAGCAACATTATAGCACAAAAAAACTGTATACAATGCGGCATCTTCCATTCACTCACAAGGAACGCTATGAGGTGTTTTTTGTTCGTAGAGCTTGACAGGAATTCCCTCCATTGCCGAACTATAAGTACCTCCAGCAATTTTTTTGAACTCAACAGCAGTTTCTGACTGTCTGTTATCTCGTTCATCATTCTTTACAGACCCATTCCCATAATCATACAAAACAATATCGACACAGATGTTACCTAAAATTTCATTTAATGCAGATCTCAAGATAGACCAAATTACATCTGCAAATGTTTTGTGATCTCCAAGTCCGTGTCTTCTGCACTTGGCACCTGCCATCAAGAGTACAGGCTGAATTTTGAAATTTGTGAAATAATTATGTGAGAGGCACATGTTGGCAACTATCTAGTAAGGACTGTTTTGTTCGTATCTCGAAAAGAACCTTCTGTTGTCAAATACAATGGGACTACAGGGCGCTATAGAAAGTCGCCCAGTAGTATTATGATGGCTTGAACAAAGAGAATCGTGAGGACAAAACGTGCCTATCAACTTTCAAGACGTTTTGTCCATTGAATTTGCATGTTTTCTTCTTGCTCGTATGTCTGAATAATCTCAAGTTCTGTTAAGATAGTTTTTCCACGAATGTTTTGAGACTTCGGGCAGAGGTTCAGGTATCTCCTCCCTGAAAACCCCGTGAGCTTTTTGAGGAATATTTCGGGCTTGAAACAAGTCCAAATCAATATCAGGTGGGCCTGGCTTTGCAGTGGAAAGGCTCAGCACGATTGAATGATCACTACCACAGGGATTTATCCAGGTTTTGCGCCATGATATCCTAGAACCATTGTACAAAGGCTCGAGATCAAGCTTTTAAATAGTTTGCTGAAGATCAGTATCATGGAGTTCAGAATTGTTGATATTAACCAGAGTTTGTTTCGAGTTAGCAAAGGAACACACCCCTGAACAACACGTGCACTCGAATAATAGGCCTACCTGCATGGTGACTGCAATTGAATTTAGGCTGAGGCCTGTAGTTGCTCCAGGAATCTCCTTTATTAACTGTCTCTCCATTAGCTTGATCTCTTGGGATCTTAGCAAATGGATTGTTTTCACGAAGCTAGACCAAAAAATCCACCCACACCCAAGTGCCCGTGTGTTTTAGGATTATCAGTTTGCACGTTGGCTGTTTGTACAGGATAAACTGGTAGGTAGTGTGCATAAATGGGACTGTTGTATGTGAAAGCACAAAAAAAAAAAAAAAAAAAAAAAAAAAAAAAAACCCACAGCATCATGTGAAGGCAAGTTGCAGCTCCCGGATCTTCTCCCTTAAAGCTCGCATAATCAGGCTTGACCTTTTGCCGCACGTGAAACCCCACTGAAGCTTTCCTACTAATCCCTACATATGCGCACCTACATTGTGTGCAAGGGTGTCAAAAGATGAGAAGTTACCCGAAGCTTGATATCGAGCCTGAATGGCTTAACATGTTAAATGCGCAGATCTTTTCACATCCTTGCATTACGGATAGGTACTAACCAGCCATATGATGTATAAGATGCACCTATGCTGAAGATGCAGCGAAACAAAATATACTTGAGTGCGGCATGTGTTGAAGTTGGGAGAACAGCTATAACATTAAACAGCTACACTTGAATATTTCATACGCAAATCATCAAGCTGTTATTGTATCTATAAAATGACACTTGTTAGAATCCTCCCTCCTCCTGGTGGTACCGACCAAATGGTCTGACGCATGGCCTTATTACTCCAGCATGAAACTAATGAATAGTTAATATTGAGCTCAGTCCTGGTTCACACCTTCTTAATATTCACGCTCTGTTATGTGTTTTTCTTAGTCACAGATAGTACAAGAGGGTCCTGAGAAGCCTACATTGTCTGTTTTTCACGTTTATCAATAAATCGAAGGAAGATGCCTGGTGACACACGGGTTTGTATGCGCAGCGTGTTGTCCAAGGGGTGCACAAATGCATAGTATTCATTCATATTGCCATGTACCTTCCAATCTATTCGCCTTGGTGAATACATGTACAATTAAAGCGATTTAAACTTGTTCCCGGTAGCTTTCATGTAGCCATGAAGATGAAAAAAAAATCGAAAGGTATTTTTCCATATTTTATAGAAGTGCAGACAACTTTTGATATTCGACCTTTTTTTACCTTTTCACACACATACATTTACATGTATTGTGTACACTGGTAAGTCACGTGCTATTTCTTCCATTAAAAGTCATGTCTCTTGGCACAGAGGATATCTTAGAGATCATGCACAAAGAAACCCATTCCAAAACTTCAATTATCCAGTGGTCTTAGATGTACCTCATCCGCCTCTCAAGTCCCAAATCACCATATTCATGGGATTAGGTTACTAACACCCGACTGCCACTGCATCACCTAGAATTCAAATGCAGCAACGAGAGCAACATTTAGTGTCAGGCAGGCACTTTGTCTTGTAAATAATGGCGTGTTCAACATGTGCCTCGTCTGCTTCTTTGAAGAAGAAACGTTTTGCGGAAGCACCAGTGAGGCAAGACAATTTTTAAAAACCAGGCGTCAGAAAACACTACGACTGCTATCAAGAGGCACTCTCCACTGTGAGATAGTATCTGGCCGAGAAGCGAAACCTGGTGAATCTTGACGCCGTGGGATATACAAGTTATTAAACTGTGAGGAGTACAATATGCGGGTAACAGGACCTCGGTCCATACAATTGCATATTGCACCCCCTTCACGATCATATTTCGGTAATATGTGGCTTGGTTTAGCCACAGCGGCAACTCCTGCATGAAAAAAAAAAAAAAAAAAAAAAAAAAAAAATCCTTGTCATCGGGGAGTACCTTATGGAATTGTTGCCCTTTAACAGCAACTTCCCACAGTCATGTCTGCATGTAGCATTGGTGTGAGGTTGGTACATTGTGACCATAACCTGGATAAAATTGGTCAACCAGTTGTTAACGGAGACGCATCTCCTCACAGCATTTAAAAGTATTTTGAAAATTGGGCCGTTTTCAGATGGCGCCGTTTTCTCCAGCTGGCATGTCATTGAAAATGTACATAAATTAAAACGTCTGCACAAATGCCATACTGTACGATGTTATTTTTCAATCGAGTTGGTGTGAGTGGGAAAACTTTTTGAATCAGTTTTATTTTCAAACAACGTCTGAATTATATGAAAACATTCGTTATTCATTTAGATGAGGAGTCAAGTAAATTGTCAAGTTTAGCTTATCATTTTGACTACAACTATACCTTAGCACAAGTGTATATGGTAAAACGATATTTTAAACCTTTTGTCTTATTTCTAAGAGAGCCCGTCCTTCATTTGCCTGTGGAACAGGAGGTACAAACCATATGGAACTTCAAAGGGGTGGCCCAAGGATCATGGGTGCTAATAGAGGTTTCATAAAAAGACCGCCAGTGCTAGTGTTTTCATAATGATTTAAGGGGTAACAATGGGCTAATTAATAGCCTTTATGTCTGGGTGAGAAACTGAGAGATGAGTGCTGTGATATTCTACTGTCATACATAGTGTGTTGGAGCTTGTTTATGTTGTGTTTTCATAAAAGTTTTTGTAACCATTCTGTCCCTTCGCAGTTACTATGGTTGTATTGTTAACTTCGTTAATGCAGCATTCCTAGGTGGCTCGCATGGTTTCATGTAATGGAGGGTGCCTTACAGATGTAATTCAAATCTTACTCCTTAAAACAGGGCTTATGAATCAAAATATAGTTTTGAAACTATGTATATGCTGGGTATTTAGCTGAACAAAGTTTATAAGCTAAAATTGACCACTTTCAGACTGTTCCTTTACGAAAAGGTTTGCTTTGGTAACGCATGGACTCTTCTGAGCCACAGTGACACTGTCTGTTCAATTGGCATTTTGTAAAGTCTTGGGCAAAGTCAAAGTCAAAGTCAAAATGATTTTATTTGACAGCCATGTTACATGATAGGCAAATCAATCAGAATGTTATCAAAGCACAAATAAAGATATAATCATCAGTTATAAAAGCCACAAGCTGAATAACATTCAAATAAATACATGTCGGGTTAACTCCAGCTAAGGAATTTGATTCCGCTATCGCTGGAGCTACCTGAAAGATGTAGAGTTACGTCATAAGTTGCACCTGGTTATTTATGTGATAAATGGCTGGTTGGGACTGAGGAAATCTCAGTGAAAGTAATTCAGGCAATAGCAGGACTAAGAAACAGTATTTCTGATACATTTATATGAATTGAAAAGATGTGCAATAACTAGCATTTTAATTGTCTCGATTACATATGTAGCAGTTAATGATGGTACAAACGTCTGAATATTCATTGAGGAACTGCAATTTTGCATATTTTGAGAATCCAGAATACGAATGGGAATAGACTTTGTCTGTGATAATTGGGGATGTCTCTTTTATTAGACTTGGAATAAAGAAACGGAATGTATTTTGTGTAGAGCTTCTGATAGGGACTGCTAATCGAGGAATATCTCTGTATCGGGTATTGTGTGCGTGTGTTACAGTAGGGGTAAAAAACATGTTCTCGAAGTAGCCAGGGAGTTGGTTGTTGGAGTACCTGTAATAGAATTTAAGAGCTTTCATTCTTAGTATATCTTTAAGTTTCAGGATATTCAAGTTTTTAAACAATGGTTCAGTATGCGCAAGGAATTGGTGTTACAAACACATCTTATAGCCTTTTTCTGTAAGGTAAAAATTCGGTCGCAAGAATGACCCCAAGCTAAAAGAGAGTAGTTGAGATGTGGCAAAAAGAGAGAATTATATAAAAGGAGAAGCCCTGTCATAGGTATGTAAGAACACAATCTCTTGAGGGTGCCAATGACCCTGGAAAGTTTATTGGCAATTTTATTAATATGTGGGGCCCATGACAAATTTTGGTGGACCTGTAAGCCTAAGAAATTAAATTCATTCACCCTTTCAATTTTAGTGTTGTTTATTATGATATCTAAATCCAATTGAACTTTTCTTTGTGGGAAATGAAAAATCATGTACTTAGTTTTAGACAAATTTAAAGACAGTCTGTTGGCGGCTAACCAATCATGTACTTTTTGTAGTTCAGAATTTATATTTTTGGATAAATCTTGATCTGTTGACCCTGTGGAGAAGTTAAAAGAAGAGAGAGACTTGAATAATGTTGTGTCATCAGCATAAAGGATTGATTGAAATTTATCAGAGACAGAATGCATATCATTTATGTAGATGAGAAATAGAAGGGGACCAAGGATGGAGCCTTGAGGAACGCCAGTAGTAATAGGCAAGGTTGTAGAGCATATGCCATTATACTCGACAAACTGAGTTCTGTCAGTGAGATAGCTTTGAAACCAGTTAAGAGGAATACCTCTTATACGCATGGACTCTTCTGAGCCACAGTGACACTGTCTGTTCAATTGGCATTTTGTAAAGTCTTGGGCAAAGTCAAAGTCAAAGTCAAAGTCAAAATGATTTTATAAAAAAATAATTTAATTTATGCAGGAGAATACCATGATCTAACGTGTCGAAAGCTTTTGACAGATCTAGATATACACTGATAGGTATTTCAGCAGCATCTAGATCTCTATAAATTTTATCTATAAATTCCAAGGTAGCAGTTTCGGTTGAATGTAATTTTCTAAATCCATGTTGACTGATGTAGAGCAAGAGGTTAGACTTAAAATAATCATAGATTTGACGATACACAACTTTTTCAAAAATTTTAGATATTACAGGGAGTAGCGAGATGGGTCGATAGTTGTCAATTAAGCTCTTATCATCTTTCTTATATATCGGTATAACCTTGGCTGTCTTTAATTTGTCAGGAAAAATGCCAGTACAAAGTGACTGGTTTATGATTAAGGACAATGGCTTTGCCAATGAAGCACGTGCACCTTTGATAAGTTTCATTGACAATTGATCATGTCCAGTGCTCGTCTTTGGCTTGAAATTATTCAGAATACCTAGAATATCATCTGCTGCAATGTTTGTAAAGGAGAATGAATGTACAATTGTTTCTTTGAGATAAGTTGAGATATGCGGTATGTTTGGTACCTGTGTCTGCATAGCCAATTTTGGACCAATAGTGGTGAAAAATGAGTTAAAACGTTCAGCAATTTCTTGTTTATTAGATACTTTTAAGTTTTCAATTTTAAAAAAGGAAGGAAATTCTTTTTTTGCATTTCTGGATATGCAGAATTGACTTAATAGTCTCCCAAGTCTTTTTAGTGTCATTTTTAAATTTGTCAAATTGTCTGTTATAAAATCCCTGCTTCGATTGACGAATGATTTTGTCGAGAATTTTGTTGTAAATTTTGAGATTATGCTATGTAGTAAAATAGAGGGGAGTATCAGCAGGTGTGGTTTTCAGCTTCTTGTAAAGGGAATCACGAAATTTCAGAGATCTTAGGATACAATTTGTCATCCAAGGGGAATGTTTGTGCTTATATTTGTTAAATTTAACAGTTTTAATGGGTAAATGTTTCTCTTTGGCCTGGCAAACAATGCGCTCCAGCGCATTGTAGTTTAAGTTAGGATCATGAGAGGGGTCAGTATTTAAAGATTGTATAATATCCAAATTAGCTAGCTCATGATAAAAATCATTTAGAGAGTTGTTATGGCAAAAAATCGTCTGTTGCTACATTTTCTTTGAAAATACGCAGTAGTGTACATAAGAGCGCTAAAAACATACTCACAAGGTCTCGTATTTGGAATAAGGCAACTCCCATTCTGATCTCGACCACCTCTGACAAGTTTTTGACCGGCCGGGCTGCTCTGTCGTAGTTGTACAGTAGATCATGCAGTAACCGCACTTCATCCCGAAATCCCGAGGCACCTGGCAAGCACAAAACCACAAAAGCGTGAGATACCGGACTTTTTCGGTGAAATAAGACAATTTACCACGAATGGATCCACGGATGTGGTAGAGAGGGGCAAATGATAGTAAGCAGGCAATACGAAGAGTGAATATCATTGTTCCTTTTTCTTTTTGTTGAGCATTGGCGGGACCGCAGCTGGATCGTGAAAGTTGCATTGCGCCCATGAGTAGCATAGCATATTTCTTGTATTCAAGTTTCAGGAAAGAACGAGGCTAAGCTCGCCGTCGAGGCAAAATGTGCCGCTTATATTCCTCATAATTAAGAATCGGCACTCTCTGTGTCTTTCATGAAGAAATATGTAATTATTTCATTTGATTTTCACGCAAGACTATCAACAGCACAACATATTTCCTGAAAGAAATCATTTTTCTAAATTTGAATTTAATATTGAATTTGAGATTTAATCATATCAATTATTTTCACTCAATTTTCAATTAAAATTTGCAAAATTTTATAGAATATAAATAGCATGTTTATTGTTTTTATTAAAATGTTAAGAAATGTTGTAAAGTGTGCCGGCCCCTTAAGTCAAAAACAACGATTTTGATTATTTTCGTTTATTTTTTTTTTTCAAATAAAATATTGTGTATTCTCTTAGTGGATTTTTTAAAGAAAAAATCTGGTGGGAGGACCCTTGCTGTGTGATCGAGACTTTGCTCGTGAGATTGTTCAAATTGCTGTTGTTGAATAGTTGTACTCTGCGCTATTAGTTTTTGCCATGTGTTGTAATAGATCACAATTTCATTAATATAGCTTTGACTCATTTTTGTATCAAGCAATCATAATCGTCCTGCCTTCAGGCGTACAGTTACTAATTTTTTGTCAGGGTACCAGTTTTAAATACTATCGTGCAGCTCTGGTTCCGCGAGGTATGTCTCCAAGGGATATAAGCGTTTGAGCGCAAGGCCAGTTTCACGCGTGAAGAAGACATCGCTGACGAGGAAGCTTGAAAACCGCTTGCGAGGTCTTGAAAGCGAGGTCGCTATTATGCTGCACCCTCACCCATCATAAACCCATCACAAAAGGAGCAAACGTTGGTAGACATTCACATTTCCAGGGATGACAGAGCGTGCAATGGGGCAAAAGGTGCCGATGGCCAGTTGCACACGTGTTAACAATGGGCTGAACCCAGAGTTAACTCTGACATGGAGGAGTTGTGAAATCCCGGCTTGACTCTGGTTTAACCCTGGAGTGGTGTGACACCAGCTGGGTTGCTGACGGTTTACTTAAGTGCAGGTTACACAACCTGAGGTTGCCACCAGATTCATTAAATTCCCATTGTTACTTCTCCCCCCCTGGTCCACATCGAATGAAAAGTTGTCCCTTTTTCGTCATTCTGGACGTGCGCACTAATACACACTTACGAGTGTGAACATATTTCTTGTCATTTGCGTAAAACATGGTTGGAAAATTGAACTATACAACATTGGAAAAACACTTTTGGAATTAGTGCAGGAACACAAACATATAATTAAAAACAAACAAAAAAAATATGGCAAAATGGTGGAAAGGAAGGCAAAAGTCTGGGACACAATACCAAGCAAATTCATGGCATGTCGAGAACGAAAAAGCAGTGGAGAGATGCTTGGAAAAACATACAAAAAATAAAGCAAAGCAAGAGGTTGGTGATGTAAAAAAACAGAAAAAACAAAACAAACCAAAAGGAAGAACGCAGTCTGTTTGAATGTCCTCCATGTCCCAAAATGTGGTCAAACCTCTTCCACAAATCTTCAGTCTCACAAATGAATTGAATGATGACGCAGAATTGCATGGTGATGCTGCCTCAGTCGGAGAAAATGAGGCGATTACAGCTCAATTTTTCATATATATTTACATATGTATACAGATTGCTACCCTGCTGAGGAATGCAAGGTCAGATCCGCATTTGCATTCACCGTCACACAAAATTGATTTTAATGACACGTAATTTTTGTTGTATGTATATGTGTATGTACGTATTTATGCGCGTGTTTAAACAGACAGACACATACACACACACACATGTATGTGTATTTTTCATTAAATAATGTAAAAATAATAGTACAAACAAATAATTCCTGAACTCGCATGACATCTTGGTTCTCTGGAGAGACGTGCTCGCTGTGCAACGAAGCCAGTGCTTTACTGCAATTCTTCATCATGCTAACAGTGCTTACATGTACTCCAAATAAATCAGCATCTATGCATAAAAGTTTACCATCTCATAGAACTGCAGTGATGTCGAAAACTGGAAAACTGGGGGAACAGAATATTCCTTTTTCTGCACACGTTGCAGCTGTCTTTCTACAAACCATTGGATGTCTATAACGGCCTGTTTTGTAAAGCGAAAACCGAAGAGATACCGTCATCATCGTATTTGTGAAACGGATTGCTTCTATCCTGCAGTATTCTTGTCTTCCTTAACAGCATTTCAACCATTTCAAGATCATCTGTCCACTCCAGATAGCAGCCATTTCGATCACCACCCGTTTAAGTCTGTGCGCCAACACAGACATATTGTTTTTCTTTCTTTCTTTCTTTCTTTCTTTCTTTCTTTCTTTCTTTCTTTCTTTCTTTCTTTCTTTCTTTCTTTCTTTCTTTCTTTCTCTCTCTCTCTTTCTTTCTCGCTCGCTCGCTCGCTCTCTCTCTCTCTCTCTCTCTCTCTCTTTCTTTCTTTCTTTCTTTCTTTCTTTCTTTCTTTCTTTCTTTCTTTCTTTCTTTCTTTCTTTCTTTCTTTCTTTCCAGGCAAATTTTTCCGACATTTCATTTGACAAGTATTACACGTAAAAACTCCAAACTTGGCACAATTATACTCCCATAGATGAAGTCTGGCCTTTTTATAATGAGAGGTCATGCTTTTCAAAATTATGCAAATGAGGGCTAATTAAAGTTTTAAATCTTCAATATCTTATATACAATAGTAGATGTGGTTCCGAATGTATAGGAGTTCGATCATAGCAGGTAAAGGTCATCTCAAATGTCAAGGTCATGTCAAGGTCAAAGGTCATGTCAAGGTCAAAGGTCAATTTTAGGCCAAAATATCATTTTTGAGGTCAAGGTTCACTTCAGGTAGAGGTCATTTCAATGTCAAAGGCCACTTTCGATGGTGAATTTCTTCTTGCCATAACTCAGTCAATTTGTATCCAATTTTCACCATGTTGGGCTCAAATTGTAGCTATTGGAACACTGCACACTTTTATAACTTACATTTGACCTCTAAAAGTCAAAGGTCAAGGTCATTTAGACCTTTGAAAGTTTCATCCAGTCATAACTTGGCCAATTTCCATCCAATTCTAATCATGTTGGACTCAAATTATAGGTATTGCAACACTGCACATATTTATAAGAACATGTAACCTGAAAAGGGCAAAGTTTCATCTTGCCATAACTTGGTCAATTTTCATCCGATTTGGTTCATATTGGGCTTAAATTGTGGGTATTGTAACATTGTGCAATTCACATGTGACCTGTAAAGGTCAAAGGTCAAGGTCATTTGGGCTTAAAAAAATTGCATCCAACCATAAGCTTAATGGAATGTGAAGTACCAAAGGATTAAAGTTGTAGCCTTTAAATTTACAACTTTTGAAGGCACACAGACAGATTTGCTTTGAAGCAAATCCTCTTTTCTAGTTATTCACTGCCTTCACGTTCAGCTACAGAGTGAGCAGAACTCTATCATACAAAGTCCTCTTATGTAATAGAAACACAAAAACAACTTCTATTAGTTCTCCTTGGGGAACCACGCTTTATAACCGTTGTGCTAAATCAAGCAGAAGGAAGGTTCAGTGTTAACTCGGGGTTCACCCTCAGGTTGACACAACACCTGACGTGTGAAAATGGAAGAAAAAAGATAAACCCGTGGTTAAAACCAGAGTTACCTTAACACCGACTTAACACTGACGTCTGCAACTGGCCACAATCCTGGCGCTTTTGTGCCTAACTGTAACGCAAGATACGATCTTGTTATTCTGTGTGTGGCAATCGTATCCTTCCCACGAAAACCAGTCATTGCAACTTGCATATGCGTGAAAAAAAATAGATGTGTGAATACTTTTATTCATACATGCTTAAAAAGATTTACCCGTAGGTTACTTATCCATGATGAAACGTTGATATAATACATTAAAAGATTTTTAAGCCCCATTTGCACATTTTGAGGTGTGAGAAGCTTCACTGGGTAAAAAGGGACTATGTTCCATAGTAGTCATAGTCATAGTCATAGTCCTTTGTCACGATGTCTTATAACGAACGGGTGCTGCTTAATCACAATAAACACAAACAATTTTAGTCAACTATGTAACAGATTTGTGATTTGAGGAAAACTTGAAATACTAGAAACAATCACAAGCTATATGTGGATAAGATTTGATTACACAAAGAACGCTTGTCGGCCAGGGGCACACATTGAAGGCACACTCAATCTAACTAACTTGAGACAAGAACCTGCGATTTTTAAACCAGTGATGTGGGAACGAAAATCAAATAGCCTGCCTGTATGATCGCCTTCGTATTGAAATATATTTTAGATTATATGAACAAATATTAGGATCACAAGACCTCATCAATTGCATGTTGCACACCAGCTAATTTTGTCTTTGATTTAGTCAATTTATGTTGCAACAAGTGAGTTACTGTAAACATTTGTTTACATAAATCAATCAAACTCTCTATATTTCTGACATGGATTACACAAAAACTTATTCCAGCGTAATGAGCAGGCCATAAGATACACATATGGATAAACAACTTTTATTTTGACATATATTTTAAGCTATGACGTAAATCTACGAAGTTTTGTCAAGGTAAAATCAGCAGATGCTATGAGAGACTCATCGAAAATATTTCTTTCAACCATCACACTTTATGGCTTAACTGTGGTGCTAGAATATGGACAAAAGATGTTATTTCCTGTGGGTAATGCACATATTATAGTGGAAATGTCGTTTCATTTTCGATTTCCGGAGTTGTGTTTCACATAGGTTCTCGTGACGGCAGGTATTTAGCAGTTAATTGCATTTTAATTAAGAAAGTGCTGATATGAAGTTAATTATATAATCAGTAAGATGCACTCAAAGAACTTCCGTACAAGCGTCATATTCTGTATTTATTCCTGAGGATTTATCTCTTAGATGCACACATTAATATATCCACAATACGGATTGCCTGCTTGCAGAGATAGACCCACTCGCCTTATCTCCAAGATGCCAACATTAATAACTCTACTGCACCAGTCCATACGCGCACGCAAAAAGCTGTAAGACATACACTTTATCATGGCGACCGCCAATTATTTTGGAGGTCAAATCTAAATGTTGTCTCCTTAATGGACCGAGTTAAGCATTCGAGACATTTTGGATAAAAAAAATGGACAACAAACACGGAACCGGTTTTTGGTCAGCAACTTTCCTTCGCTTGGTTTGGTACTCGACTTCAAAGTCAGCACCAACGAATGTTTATGGCTTAATCAGGGCAGCAAAGGGTTACAGATGATAATGGTATATTTACAGCGAAAGAATATATTGAAATTTTGGTACATTGTCAGGAGCTACGCCGCTCGTGAGTCGTTGTGTTTTGTAAGCGTATTCTTTATTTTTTCTGTGTGTTTATGACTACCGTATATTTTCATTGACAATAGCAGCCAAGTCCTTTTAAACTCATCAATGATTGGTATAAGAATTTAATTCGCAGCAGCCGTTTTTAAATGATGATAATACAAATAATAATACTGCTAATATACGAAGATATGAGATACTGTCCTGTCATGGACGTTAATTAATTTTCTTGGTGAATGGAAACAAATAAAAATTTCAGTTGAAGTTTCAAGGAAAATAATAAAAACAACAACAATAATAATAATAATAATAATAATAATAATAGTAATAATAATGATGATGATGATGATGATGATGATGATGATGATGATGATGATGATGATGATGATGATGATGATGATGATGGTGGTGGTAAGAATATATTTTATTCTGACACGAAGTACGTAAGTAAAAAAAACAAAGCAAAACAAAAAAACTTATCGAGACATGATATCCCCACATAACGTACAAATAAGTCATATCATTTACGCTATGCATTCAAATGAAGGACTTGCTATCTTAACTTTGAAGCGCCCGCTTGGCTGTGTCTGAAGCATTCATCATCGTCATTTATATATAGTACACATTGTATCTATTACATGTAAAAGTTCTTGACGTAATAAAATGGTACGGAATTTTCAGTCTCTGGCTTTGCATAATTCTCCAATTAGGACTGCAGTCTGACTTTCAACTTGGGAGAAATGAACACCCTTGGATACATACCATTGGGTGATGCAATGGGTAAGGCTGCGATTATAAAAGGTATATTCATTGATATTGTACTTTCTTAAAATTGTATTAATGGAGTTAAATGCAGAAAAACGACTCACATCAAGGGCAATGATACCAAATATGTGGAAAATGGGATTGGTGCTATGCAGTATTTTATAAATACATTTAATAAAGCTTTTATGAATTTGAACCTCTACAGGTAAATCTTTCCAACATATGAGAGTAAGTTACTATGGATGGTATTTGATATTCTCCAGATAAGGCGTACTGCTTTTCTCTAGGCACTATAAAACAAATCAACATTTTTGAGTGAGAAGTCCCACAACTGGCATCCGTATAGCGGCATATAATATGTTTTGAATGGTTCGTATCTTGCCTCAGGAAATACTTTACTCAATTGCGCCATGAGATTGTTCACTTCCGATAAAAAATATTTGAGTAGATTCCTTTATGTTTTCGTGTTCCGCATGTAGACCAAAAATATTTCCTATATGATCACACGGAGTTACTTTGCATATAGGGATATTATGAAAATACAAACTGGCACATTGTTCCCTATCTTTAAGATACAAATGTTTGATAATAACATTCATACTACTACTACTACTACTACTACTACTACTACTACTACTACTACTACTACTACTACTACTACTACTACTACTAGTATCACAACTACTACTACTTCTACTAATCGTCCTCACCATCATTATTAATTGAATATGAATAAAATCAATCATGACGTGTCATTGACCCAGTTATCTATAAGTTCCTGCATCACGGATAACTCGATGGTATATATATGGTACAACTTATAACTGGTACTATTTTTCTATTGCCAAACATAATAAACGCTTATGTAAACAGTAATAAGAAATCATGCTGTACCATGGTATATTTTTAAAACGCCTTTGATGACATGGTGTATGGCATATTGTGTAATAAACTTAATAAAGTACGGCTAAAAGAAAATATATATTTGATTGTCCATTGTATGTATGAAATTGTGAAGTCCTATGTTTATTTTGATAAGGTCTATTCCGAAGGTTTCGCGTGCTGTATAGTGCAAAGGCAAGGGGACTGTGTTTCGCATGTCTTCTTCGACATATGTGTAAACGATACTGGAATTTTTTGGTTAAAAACAGGGAACAATGACATATCAGTTGGTGCAGTCAAACTGCCTTCGTTGTGGCATGTAGGTGATATGGCGCTTTTGGCTGAGTCAACAGATGGTTTCCAGCAGGGGCTGGACTCTTTAGAGCAATATAGATACAAACGAAGATCACTAAATGTTGAGAAAACTTTGATTACTGTTTTTAAAGAAGGAGATGTCTTATTGAAGTTGGATAAATGGTATTATAAATGAACATAGGTAGAATTAGTGAAACTTTCTGTGTATCTTGGTGTTGTGTTGTCATCATCTGGAAAATTTACTAAAACTGAAACAGTGATTGCAAGAAAGTACAGTAGGAAAATTTTTCATCGGTACGCATCAATATCGTAACAGAGATGGTGCATGGCGCGCCAATGTGTTTTCCGCTCTACACAAGTGCCTTTTGCTGTGCCCAGGTAACTAACTAAACTGACGTCAAAGGAGGTAATGTGTAAAAGGGGGGAGAACATCCATTTTAAATTTGTTTCAACAAATGTCCAAGTTACCTAAGGCTTAACAAAAATATATGTGTGGTTCCGATAACCCGATGGAAGGCCCGAGTCCCGACACTAAATAATTTCTATGAAACATAAAATGATGAAAAAGTTTCAAGCCGCCCTTGCCTGATTAAAATTGATCGATTCTTGGTGAAACATTTTATCAAGAAAAAGGCCGTCGTGTGCCGTTATTTTGCAGTAAAGTGAACCAAACACAGTGTTTTATTTCAACTTGTCTGGAGTGGAGAGTTAACTTGCGCCGGGAAAACAGCATAGCTGCATAGCCATGGTTGTTCGGTGAAACAGCATACCATAGCCCCGGATGGAAGATTTTACCGTGAAAGTGGGCATCATGTGCCGTCACTAGGTTCCAGGTGTCCGTTTTTCGAGTTACCTGGTCAAACGGTCGTTAAAGTACTTTTAAAAAGTGACTCGCTTATCTTTACTTTTATCTGCCTGTTCGGTTGTGTCTAGTACTTTAAAACATGACTTATTATCTTTACTTTAATCTGCCCGCTGCGTTGTGTCTGAAGTAGTTATCACCAGTTACAAATCCAAATGCGACACAATACCTCAAGCCAGTAAATATTGCACCATTTTGAACATGGCACAATGCATTGCTGGACAGTCACCCCCGTTGACAGATTTTATCGAGAAAGCGGCCGTAATGTGCCGTTATTTTACAGTAAAGACAATTTAAACACAGCATTTATTTTAACTCGTCTGGAGGGTGACCTTGGGCTGGGGAAACAGCGTGGCAACACAAAGTCCAATAAGGCATAGCCACGGTTGTTTGGTGAAACAGTATAGCCCGCTTGTTTGGTGATGGTTATCGAAATATTTCGCTAGGTTCTGGGTGTCTGTTTTCCAAATTACCTGGGCAAATGGTGGTTAAAGTACTTTTAAAACATACCTCGAGCTGGCAAACCATGCACAATTCTGAACATGGCACAATGCATTGCAGGACAGTTGCACAAAAATAAAGTTGATTTGGATATCAAAGTGAATTGGGGCCACAGCATATATCATTTCATTATTGATTCTCTGAAATTTGTGCAAAATATGTACTGTTGGTTTCATATATTATAACCCCCCCCCCCCCCATATCGTCCGAATACTACTATCCTCATTTACAAAGCATTGGGTGTGGAATCCACAATTTTCAAAATGGCAGCCAAGATTGTGGGTCAAGATTCCACATTGTGAAGAGGTAGTATCCAAAATATATGGGTGAGTAGTGTTAACGGAAGGATGATTTGCCAAATGAATGTAATGTAAAGTATAAAATGGGACTTTTTTCAGTATGAGCATAACCTAAAAAGGTAAATACAACAGCTTGAAGTTACCAGTTGTTGGCGGCGGTGGGCCCCAAATAGGAATATTGTATCAGACGCTGATGTCGCCCCAGGCTTTGAATTAAGTAGCATCACTAGTCGGACCTGCCAAGCGCCCCTGCTGAGTGATAGATGGAGCTTAGAGGGGAAGGTTGTCCCAATAGTGGATACCAGTCCAAAAGTACCGGCTTGTAAGTGGTAAGTGGTAATAACACGGTGTGGTAGAATTCTTAAGTAATGGTTGAAGGCAATTAAAAGCAAATGCAAAAACTTCATTAGAATTATATGTGATTTATTATATAATGAGTGTGTGGAGAATAAAACAGTATGTAAGTGGGTTGCAAAGGTTAAACATTTACTGTTCACAACGGGTTTTGAAGAAGTATGGCTAGCACAAGGCGTTGGAAAAGAAAACTTCTTCCTTGGTTTGTTTAGAATCAGATTAAAGGTTATGTACATGCAGCAGTGGAAAGAAGCTTCGCAGCTGAAGTCAAAATGTAGAAGTTATGTATATTTTGTGGATGGATTTGAATTTCATAATTATCTTACCGAGGTTCACATAAAAAAGCACAGAATTGCCTTAACACGTCTGAGGGTTAGTGCTCATAGACTGCGCGTCGAAATAGAAAGGTGGGAGAAGACACCTTCCGCAGTTAATGACTAATTATGTTAATTTTGTGGTATGTTGGAAGATGAATGTCATGTTGTTTTAGAGTGTCCCCTATATGGAAAAATATTCACAACCACTATATAGCAGAGAGATGTAGAGGTAAAGTTATGTATAATTATGTTTATTTGTTATCCTGCGAAGAGATTCTGTTTTGTGTAGAACTGTCTTTGTCTATAAAGCCGCTGGACTCAGCAAAGTATTATGGAAAAAAGTGAAACTTCCCATTATATATATTTCGTTGCACAAGTTAAGATAAGTATATGTTTATCTAGTTTTTGTTACTTTACATTGTGTACTATTTGACTCACAAGCGTTCAAAATGGATGGATTATGTACTGCCCACCGGCCAGATTGGCCTTTTTGCTCAATAAACGTTACATGTGTGTATTTCTGTATATTCATTTTTCAGTTATGGGAGACTGCATTCATTCGGTTTTTCATCGACATTCGAGCCTCAAATGAAGAAATGAGTTTATTTCACTGGTAATATATTTCATAACTTTAAAATTCAAGCAATTTAAAGCGGTACATTTTAGCAAAATTAAAAAAAAAGAAAAAAAAAAACCTGTGCCGGGAGATAGATTTTAACATTCATTTGGGTCGTTTGTTATTATTTTAAGCATTTATAAACATTTCATCCATGACATATTTAGGTAATCAATGCTCTTTTTATGACCAAACTTGTGCTAAAATGCCTCATTGTCACTCTTTTTTCCACGCGAATATTAAACGTTCATATTCCCGCAATTTGAAAGATATACAGTTTGGTGGGTGTTGCTTTACATATAAATGTGCGATGCGACACTAAAGTCTGCGGTGCGCTGTGTAACTTACTGGACGCCCCTTCAAAGAAAGTGACACGCTAGCATATGTTTGTATATTCTTATTTTCACAAGTTATTGAACAATTTTGTTAGTAACCTGCGATGCAGGATATTTTCCCACAGCCAAATGGGACCACGGTGGTATTCGGAACTTCCTACTGCGTTGTGACACCAGTATTTTCGGGGGTAGGGGGTGGGGTTGGGGGTGTTTCGTGGACAGCAAATGATTTTTGCTACAGACACATTTTGCAATTTGTGTATGGGACTATCGACTTTCATAAAAGGACAAGTACTTATTTATTTAATCAAGGATTTCCCATCACTTAGACTGGGGTCTTCGATATTATTATTTCATACATTACCATTTGGACTAGAAGAGGGTAGATGAGCCTCTGAACTCTGGGCATGTTGTAGATGATTTTTAGATATTCTACTTTAAATGTATGTACACATTGTAAAGTCATCAAATTAATGCAGCACTGCACTCATTTTATTCATATATTTTAGATGCTGAATCAGTTCATGAAAGACTACATAAGTACCTGGATACAATACACACTGGTTTCCTTGTAGTGCGTTTTATTTGCATTCGTTCGTACATTTTAATGTAGAGCAAAATATTTTACATTTGAGCGAAAATTTGACATTTGGGCAAATTTTCGCTCAAATGTCAAAGTAGGCAGCTTAACCCTTCCTGGAATATATGCCATCCTAAGCCTATCGGATCAGGTGCTCCCCCGGTAGGGTTTGATTCAGTTTTCCTGATATTCTGAGTGAGTTTATAAACTTACTCAGAACATCTTCTGTCCTGGAGCTTTACTTGACCCTATTTGCTGTATAGCTATTTTGACTTCAATGCTACTGGTTCTGCACCACAACGCGGGATCCCATCGATCCTGTCTGTCTTTAGATTGACATGGTGGTATTTTTCCCTGACCCTGTTTTCAGTCATTAATGTCATCTCCGTGCTCCCTTAATGCTTCTTCTATGTTCTCTCTCTCATCTGTTCTATTTCTCTAAATATGATTTCTTGGGCTTCATTCTTTCTCTTCTGGTTGACCTCTTTCCAAAAGATAGTTGACCCGTGTCATTCCATTATTTACGTTATCATCTGTTCATTTTTAATAGCTCTTCTTTCTGCTTTTATATTTGGTACGTGTTTTTCTACATTAGATTTACTATGTCTTAGCTTTCCCTATTTCACTTTCTGGGTGTATGTTTTTCAGGCTAATCATCATGTACTATTTCTAGCCCTCCTTCTCTTTATGGTGTTTATTGTCCTGGGTTTATTTTACGTCCTGTATTCTCAACTGGAAATTTCTTTCTGCCAATCTCTTCCTGGGCCACCTTAAGAATTCTCCTAGTAAGGTCTCCATTCATTTGCTGTATTTCTGATTCAGTCTCCTATCTTTTCACTCTTGTAATTCAATTTTCAGGCTTTACAGATGTCCTTCCCAATCTGCCTCCTTGTGTATGTTCCACATTCATTTGTTTCTGCCTTTATCCCTCCTGCATGGCTGCATGTCAACTGAAATTGTCATCCAGTTGTGATCACTACCTATATCCAGTCTGCTTTCCTCATCTACTTTACATTTTTATGTCATTTAAAAGACAGTATCCAAGATATAATCAACTGTTGTCTGTGTGCCTTTTGCACTGCATGTCCCTGTACACTATTCCTTGCACATATTGCCAAGTGAAGTTCAATAGCTTGCTATCATTCCCATTAAGGTTCATTCCCTATACACTATTCTACATGTACACTATTCTCAGCCCATACTGCCAAGTGAAGTTCAATAGCCTGTTACTATTCCTATTAAGTGTTCTGTCCCCTTCCCTATTCTACCTACTGCATTCCCTATATGCCCGTTGCAATCCATAAAGTATACCCCTGCTGCTGTATATCATTAATTTTCATTCCATTCATTCAATAAATCCACAAATTCCATGCACACCACACCTAACCTGTGGGGCCTGTCACTATCCCTATCTCTTCTCTTCTAACATGCCTCTCTTCTTGTGTCATAATATCTTCATATTCAGCAACATCTGCTATTCTTCTGGTATCTTCTCTTTGAATGCTCTACCATTGACATATTTTCATGCTGTTCTTTTTCTCGCTCCTCCTTGTCCTACTGTTTCCTGTTTGTCAATTGTTGTCATTGTGTTCCAGAAATGACCTGGTAGTTGCTGGCAGTTCTGGTTTCCATGCTGCACCCACTCACCAGTTCTAGACTATCACCTTCAGGGTGCAGACATCCCCAGCAATAATCTTCCTTCTCCCTGAAAAATCATCCCATACATCTCAAAATGCTATCCCAGTTTGTCTACACATCCTTTCTAAGCTCCTTTTGATCCCGTATATCCGACCTGCTTCCCCCAGACTCTTCTTAAGCCTTGGTAATACTCCGATTACCAAAGGATCTCAGTCTAACTCTGCTCACTAGCCTACTAGCTTCCCGTACCTGCCTAATACTGTCTTGGTTCCTATTCTCCCCTGCTCTTGCCTGCCTGAGAGATTGCTGGTCTTCACTTGTACAATGACTCTCCCACTACGCTTCACTACCCCCTCGAGCATCTCCTCAAAGTCCTTTACCCTCGCCCCTCGGTGGGCACACCCTACCTCAATACTCCCTGTCTGCCCTGCAGAAGATCAGCCCTATCAATCTTCCTCACTATACTGCAACCTGTCACCACTGCCTCTCTAGGCCCCCTTGTCTTCTCCTCCCAGTACACTCTGAAACTCTCTGCCTCCCCTCATCCTCACCTCCTGAACTCTCCCAACATCATGCTCCCCCTCAGCCTGCTTTACTCTATCCTGGAATTCCTCACTACAGCTGTCTCCCTCGCTCACCACTGCTGCAGCCCTGGCCCTTTCTGTAGCCTCCTCCATGTCTATCTTGATGTTGCCAATGTTGAGATTCACATACCACTTTACAAACATTAATTTTTAGGCCCAAATACACCAGTCTTTTCTGATTAATGTTTGACGAAATTTTATGCCTTGGCTTACAAAGACAACTGAAAATGGTCATTTCCATATTCATTTGGTTGCGAATCATAATTAATAATGAATCATATAAATTAAATATCAGGAAAATTTAGTGTTCTAGAATAAATTCCACGCTTGAAAAAAAAGTAAATATAGGAAATTCAACAAATTTTAACAGTGGGTAATTCTGAAGTGATAATGCGTATAAATATCGTTTACCGGGCTCTCAAATACATGACAAGTGCAACTGATCATATTGTAGTGAGTGCCGGAATGGAAGCCATGCTCACTGGGGGACAAAGCAAAGCAGGGTCTCTGGTTATAGTTAACCCGACAAAACCAGAGCATAGGAAATGGAAATGTACAGGTAGGTCTGGCATCTGCTGACCATTGTCATCATGCAGTAGATGGACCCTTTGAGGACTGTTTAAAGTTTAAACGTACATGTTGTCACCTATTCTGTCAAAAAGAACTGATACTCATATATATGAAGAAACTTCTTTATTTAACTTGTTTGGTTTGTTATGTTTCTCATAGTTCTGTGCAAATCTTTAAAAATTTGCCCCAGAATACGAAACCCCCCCAACCCCCCACCCAGACTGATTAAAAAGTTAATTTATCACTTTTAAACATATATAAAAATTGAAGATCATAATACCAGTCTTGTTTTATTCCTTTTTTTTGTCACCATCACGTACATCTGAGGACTATCATCATAACAAAATCTTTTAGTTTTATTGGGAGTCTGTGTTGTCATGGTAGTAATGACGGCAGCCTTGTGGGATTCTGCAATACACATAAAAATAGATGGACGATTAAAACTTTTCTTTTTATTTGTAATCGCGCATGTGTCTGGTAGGGAATCTTGATCCTACATGGAATTATGAATGTAGAATCCCATTCAGTATGCGTTTCAACATGTTATATTCGCTTTATTTTATTCTGGGCTCGACGTTCTGGTCTTTTTCAAAATTTGCGTTCTGTTGGTTAATTACAAGATCAAATACGGATTACTCCTCTTACTTTTGTGCTTGGCAACTTCTACCTATGCATGTACACAAACACGGGTGTGCGAAAACGTCTTGGAAGAAGCCGCAAGAAAGTACAGAAACATTATTGCCATGGCTTAAACAGGTTCAATCAAATTTTGTCGTCATCCAGATCTGTAATTCCGCAGCCTGGTCCGCACGAGGTTCCGAAGAGGACTTTTACCCCACAGTACGTTTTGCCCGTGCTTCAGTCCTGGAAACCCGCACATTTTGAGTCTGCTGTTGGACATGTTTGCAAACAACAGTTCTCAACATGTATATATTATAAACGGTAAAAAGCATTATGCTAGCGGACAATGACCAGGTACAGCCCCACAGGCTGACACCTGTTGCTTGTTCTTAGCGTCACATCGGGATACAGAGGATGGGGACTCTAGGCACAATGGTAAGCTTATAGGTCATGAAAATACGGGCAGCGCCACTATGCTGATTAGTCTTATTTGACCTCCATCATGCCCCCAAAAGTACCAAAGACGCAATTTGTTCCAGCTTCCATTTGCTACAAACGGTTTCAACATCAAAACAGTCACGACCTTTCCGGAATACAGATTTAAGAGGCTTTTTACTCGTTACTTAATGAGATCTTTCTGACATCTGCAAACCGTGCCACAACAAACGCAAAAAAACATACAAACCGGATATCTGTGACTTTAATTCAAGGAAACTAGAAAACTATTTTGGGGTTAATGTCTCTGAACCAGACATTTTTTTTGCACTTGCCCAGGATCGTGAGTCAGTGAAATCTTGATGTTGGTTTGGCCTGTTTATACTTTTTGCTTTTTATTTCTTCGCTGAACGTGTTTAAACCATGCATTTCAAGTGAACTGTTTGAAGCACAAAAGTATTCGCAGAGATGCAAATGAAACATTCAATAAGTTTGGTTCACTCTATTGGTATACACGACGAGCAATTTTATGAGTTTTCAACTCTGACAACCTTTAGAATACACAGTAAAAATAGAAATCATACTTCCAAACATCGTACAATGAAAATTCAACCAGCATCGGATAAAAGGGATCATCTTGATACAGAAATCCCCCAATAAGCCAGTGGGGCCTGATTGTGGGCCAGCCACCTTGCGAGCCTACACTGAGTTCACTGGTTATTTGGTTTGGTGTGTATAAATGTCAACAAAAATAAAAGAATAGCCACTTTACCAGCAACCGATATGCGCAACTGTTATTGTTTAAAGTTGAAAGGATTAAATGTACATTTTGTAACTAAAGGCGTTACTAGAGTCTGGAATCTGATTAAAGTTGTCATGGGGTAAACGCGACAGAAGAACAATGGTTAATAGGTTTAAACATGGAAATGAATATTTTAAACAAAACTGCTATCTTATCTACATGGAAATCACCCTAGTTCTTTCCATTTTATACCATTATTAACATAAGTTGTTCTTCCCACATTCAGACAAGTCCTTGAAATACTGCCGTCTTGGATCTGACAGAATTCACCCTCATTCGCATAAATCTGTTCCAGACCAGAATATCTGTCCAAACGTAATGAACGCTTGCCAAATGAAAATTAGAAGGTGGCCATATCATCCCCAACATTCGGGGTTAATATGGAGGATAAGATTAATAATATGCCTACGTTAAGCGAGGAAGACTGAACTAGATTGAACAGTGGTACTTGTCACGAGCAACTTCGGTATAATTTTATTCTAAAATCCAGTTAACAATTCGAACCTTTAACATTTTCCTATATTTGGAGCTTATAAAAACAAAGAAAACTCTCAGCCTGAACTACACAAAGGTGAGGAAGTAGGTATCCAACTGTACACATTTAATCACATGCCAAAATATCATCAATGATAATCCATTGTAAATATTCGCTAGACACCAGGCTTCAAAGAGTTTCTCAAGGAACGTGTGAAATATAGATTGCACCAGCTGTTGGTGGCTGAGCTAGTTTTCATTCATTAAGAATTATTGAATGTCTGGGGTTGCGTTATCAAAATCAATAGCAAGCAATGAAACACGACAGATGTAATTTTGTATCTCAGCAAGCTGACCTTGAAGGAGTAGTATTATGAAAACGTTTGTCAATTTTACCTGGATTGTACAGATTTCCTGTGAACTGTCACAAGTTAGTTGAGGCATTGGTCGTTTTCAAACAAAAGATAGTTCAAGGGCCATTCATGATTTTCAATTCTCGAAATTCCAGTTTTTGTTTGAACTGATCTTAAATATTTTTAGGATGTTAAAATTGTCCCGAGACAGGAATCTTAAACATTGCCACTATTTGTACACACATATGTACTATTAACATCGTCTCTCTCTCATTCTCTCTCTCTCTCTCTCTCTCTCTCTCTCTCTCTCTCTCGCTCTCTCTCTCTCTCTATACATATATGTCGTATACCTCAATGCATTTTTTAAATAAAGGATTTTTTATATACAATACATATACGTACATGTAATTTAGACAGTGTCATTACCATATCCAAACCCAAATCCTAATGAAACAAATGCAAGGCAATTCCGACCAAAGGCAATGTTCCTTGGTATGTATAGCTGAATCACATAAATTAATAGTCCGTCTGTACCCAAAAGAGTCCAAAATGAATGTGCAAAGGTCCATAGGGTCAAAAAAGCCATGTCTTGTTTTAACATGACAGAATGCAAAAAGTTTTGTTTAAAATTATAGGCCTATTTCAGTAAATTGGCTTGAACAGTTGCATCATTCATGTGCATATGGGACCGTACAATTCATGAAAAGGGACTAAAATCTACAGCACATCAGAGAATCTGCAAGCAAAGGTTCCTAATTTGTTGAAAATATCAATAAAATTCAGCATTTAAAAGGTAAAAGTTGCAACCACCGTCTTAACAATGATCATCATCCATACAAGTCCACAAAGTGACACTAACACCAACATCAATCCATCAGAAAAGCCCCCTAGGCTGAAAATGACCATCAACAAGAATAAAAAAAAACATGATTATACAATTCGATGTGTTTTAGACATGTAGCTTGAGGCATGATATTGTCTTAAAGGAGATAAACTAAGAGTATTACAAAAAGAAAAGTTTCTGAATGTGCAAATATAATGGTGAAAGGTCAATTACATTTCAATGACAATAGTTCCATCCCAAAGTCTGAATTAACACTTTTCAGGATTTTGTTATCATAATATATATGCGCTTTAAGCGGTAGTTTTGCTTTTATACTTCGGACGCCCTTTTTCTTGAATTATTATTTCTTACTCAACTGAAGTACAACAGGAAAGCCACAGAACTGCCATCCAATTTATATTGTGTAAATATTTGCCCTTTTATATTTGGGTCACGATGAGCAGTTTTAGGGTTTCACTGTGATGGAAGTTGGTAAAATAACCTAGGTGTTGAAGCCTTGAATTTTCAATATTTTTTGTCCATCAAACGTGACAATAGTAATAGATTAAGGTGTAGGTTTTGATAGAAACAGTGACTAGATTGGTCCAATGTGGAGCTTAGAGAGATGGGATTGCGCTATTTTTTTCAGAACTACACGGAAAATGTAGCATTGTTGCTTCTCTTTTTCAGTTAAGCTGGTTCTGGAGTAAAGAGAGTATGTCTAATGCTCAGATCAGGGAGACTCTAAAAAGGGTTTTTGGGAGCAAAGAGCAAGGACCTACTTTTGTCTGGGAGCACCATTTACAGTTTTTGGGATCAGGGAGCATTGTAATGTGATAGTAACTTCTGGGAGCATAGAGATTGTGCCAATAATTTCTGGGAGCGAGGAGCATGTACCCTCCCCGACCTCCGAGCCCCAGATGGTATGTCTCGTGCAAAAAAAACCCCTGATGTCAGAAACACATGGTTAACATGAGAACATTTAATCATTGCGAGCGCAAGCAAGCTCTTGTGGTTACATACATACCTGAACTGTGTTCCTACTATGGTGGAAAGTGCCAAGTGTTGGTTACAAATAACGGCCGTCCAAGATTGCGGAAAAGGTGTAGGGTCGTTAACCAGCTCCCGGCCTTTTTGAGGTGGTAAATTGGTAATTGTGAGAAAAATCACGGGACTGTAAGTACATTGTTTGCATATTAGACAGTAGCGTCTCTGGACTTAAGTGAAATTTGCTAGAGGGATCAGGGATAGTCAGATTTCGGAGACAATAAGAGCCTCTCTGGACGTGGTATACAGGGGGCAGTCCCATACGCAACTCAAGTCTCAATGCATGGAGGCACTGGACTCTCTGTCTAGATAATTTGAAAGTGGCACCAAATCAGATTTATTTGACAATAATGGAAGTTCATTAGAAAAACCTTCAAAAATAAGCGTAGCAGGGAACTCAGTTCTTCAGGACAGGCTGATGGGCAGATTGTCATCACTCAAAGTGAATCAGGCTTGGACATATGTACTTGGCGGAAAATCTTGGTGCTGACATCACGGACATTTAAGCTGAGGTAATACCAGGTCCGTATCTTAATGCCAAAGTGATCAAAAGCCTCGCTGGGGTAGTAACTGATGCAGTTGCAGGATGCTTGAACAATGTACTACCGATTCAAATCAAATCAATGTTTGATGAATGGAGCTCCTAGTCTGAGCCGCCAAATCATCCTGCCATTGAGAATAGAGTCTGTGTACATGAGACCAAGTTAGTTGGTTTAGAAGTGAGACTAAACGATCTTGATTGGCTCATTAGAGCGCGTGAGGAAGAGCTAGATTCAAAGCTGGACAAGCTAGACACACTGGAATTGACGATCTAGAGCAGTATGGACGGGGATGGAGTTTACGGGTATATGGTATACCAGAGCTTTATTCGTCTGAAGATCAATCTGAGGACACAGACTTGGCCATAATGTCTTTGTCCAAGGACAAACTAGGTCTACCCATAACTGAAACGGATATCCAAAGGTCCCACCGCGTGGGAAAACCCAATTCAAAACGAACAAGACCAATAATTGTTCGCTTCGTCAGCTACCACGTGAGAGCCAAACTGTTAAAGGCCAGAACGAATTTGAAAGGCTCAAAGATTTTCATAGATGAAGATCTGACAAGGCATCGGCAATTGCAGCGCAGGCAAGACAACTGCGAAAACACAGAAAAATTGGTCACATGTGGACAAGGGATGGGAGAGTCAAAATAAAGGTCGCATATCCAGAACAGGGTCCCAACCAAACTCGAGTCATGGAAATAAAACGCGCCAGTGACCTTCTGCCTTGGTCATATACTGTGCCGTGGACCTTCCGGACTCTTGCTTCCCCCCCCCCCCCCCCCCGACGATCCTGACTGATTTTCTGTTACTTTCAGACACAAACTGATTCCATTCAAACAGGGATGTATATCAATATATACATGTACGTCCCTGATTCAACCAATCTTTTTCAGCAGTGGACTGCATGTATTTAATACTTGTTATATAAAATTCATGTACTAGAATAAGCCCATCCGTATTCCATTCCTTTTTCTTTCCATGCATTTTTCGGTTTTGTGACTCACATTAACTAACTAAGTTTAATGACATTTTGAAGGTTTAATCTTCTCGACATTATTGGAATGTCATAAGTATTTGAATATATTTTCCACGAATATATTATGTCCGTGCGGAGCGAAAAATGAATATGTGCACACTATGTGGGATGACCCATGACATTTTGAATTTATTTTCTGTACTTGCTACAATATAACTTGTTTATCATGAATGT
Organism: Hermodice carunculata; assembly: GCA_964020975.1. Taxonomy (NCBI): domain Eukaryota; kingdom Metazoa; phylum Annelida; class Polychaeta; order Eunicida; family Amphinomidae; genus Hermodice; species Hermodice carunculata. The sequence continues at coordinate 95,900,852 of OZ026612.1, read as the reverse complement.
TTATACTCTATGAGACATGACACGTTTTTAGAACAACCCATGTTTCCTGAGTTTAAATGCGCATGTACATGTGCATGTCTGTATATTTACCTGCGTGTATGTTTAAAGTGTCAGTATAGCTGTTGCAAATAGCTCGCAGTCAACATGGTAATAAGGATCTTAGGGAAAGCTATACTATCGTCATATGTACATCACAATTTTGAAACCAGACGACACGGTTGTAAGATAACGATGTGAGATGGCGAGGAAAAATGTAACGTTGCCCGTTCTCCTTTTTACTCTTTTGTTAAAGTCCAGTTTATCCTTCTTATTCTGTCCTAGCTAATGATACTTACATGGAAATCTTATATTACATGATATTTGTCCTGTGGTCGATCAAATTACTTTAATCTACGTTACCTCACGCCACTCTTGGTTCGCTTGCATTGTTTTACTACTGGACTGTAAGCGAACATGACTTGGGGTAGTATAACTATACTACTGCGCCTACTTTTTCTCTTTTATTATTTGTTTAAATTTAATGTTTACAAGGTATGTACCAAGTCATGAAAATTTTTGTCTATGGTATGTGCTGCTATTGTTTATTCGAAAGACAATTGGTTTTAGTTGTGTTTTCATTCCAACTGGTCGCAGCCCTTCTCGTACGTACCTTTCGTTACTGCAGGGATTCGATACATGGATCCCTCTGTCTTGGTATACGCTATTTGCATCGGTGTTACATAATTATATATTTACATTTTTCATATTCTTTTGAATAATTTGACAGATGGTTTTACTACTTTACGCCTTGTACTGACAGCCCTGTCCGGGGATGTGCATCCAAACCCGGGCCCTGATAACCGTACTGAAAATACGAAAATTTGCTAATGGCTATATTCATGACCACTCACATGATAAGCTTACATACATTAAAACCTCCTTAGCTCAGTCCTCTAATATGATAACGTTGTGTGAAACCTTTCTTACGGGTGATAAAGATAGTCGTGATCTTAATCTCCCTCTGATGCGTTGTGATCGCGTTCACGGGATTGGCGGAGGGATTGCAGTTTATGCTTCTCATGCCTTAGTTGTTAAACGTCGAACGGATCTGGGAAGTCCAAATCACGAGTTGATGTGGATGGAGATCCGGCTCCACAACAATTAGTTTTTATTAGCCGTTGTCTACAGGCCTCCAAATTCAGGTGCATCCTTCTGTGATGATCTTCAGCTCAACTTTGATCTAGCTTCTAACTTAATGATAGCGGGCGACTTGAACGCTGATCCAAAAACATATCATGGTAAAAAACTTATACATTTTGTTTTTCATAATAATCTAAAATTTCACGTAACAGAACCAGCGATAAAAACCCAACAAACGTCAAGTTGTTTGGATCAAATGATTAGTAACATGCCTCAATACGTGAAGTCAATAACTGTGCTGCCACCCGTGGGACAAAGCGACCACTGCACTGTTGCAGCAAGTATATTTTTCAGGGTGCAAAAAGGTTGACTGTTTCGACCGACACATATGGGACTTCTCTAGAGCTGATTTCGATATTTTGCAGCAAAAACTAAATGAAGCTGACTGGGATGCATACTTCGATACTGATTGTATTGACACGGCCTGCAACATGTGGGCCCAGTCCTTCTTGTCTGTTGCACAAGCTTGTATGCCCAACAGAAATGTGACCATACGGGCAAATAATGCACCATGGTATACGTCCAAATTGCGCATTCGAAGAGGAAAGTGGAAATAATTCATTTACTGTTTCGACCGAGTAAACCAGTTCGAATCCCGCTCGTTCCGAACATGAAATAAAAAAGCAAAGGTATCAAATGAAAGTCATCACATATGCAGATATTTTCGTGACTTGCGTAATGCTTATATAAGTGACTTGCGTACAGCTGAGGAGGAATATCATAAAAAGCAATGTAAAGTTGTTAATGAGGGTAAATTCAAAAGCAAAAATTGATGGAAAACTTGATTTTGAAAAAGAAGTTCGTGTAGTCTTTTGTGACTTAACAAAAGCTTCTGACAAAGTACATCATCCGGGTTTGGTTTACAAGATGAAGAAAGCAGGCATTCATGGCAATTTATTAAAATGGGTCGAAAATTATCTTCATGACAGGTGTCAGCGCGTAGGAATCAAAGGTCAGGCGTCTAATTGGGGCAGTATAGAAGCAGGCGTCTCAGAAGGCTCAGTACTAGCCTACTCATGTTTTTGATCTATGTTAATGGCATTGTAGATATAGATATATCTTTCCTCCATGTCTGATTGGGCAAGACAATGCCTGGGCAGTTTCAACCCAGCAAGGACCGAATCATTACTTTTTACTCGTACAAAGAGAACTCTTGATCACCCCTACTTAATGTTTCAAGAAACAAATATTGAAAATGTTGAATATCATAAATAGCTTGGCATCATCTTTTCTGCCGACCTCTCTTGGGCATCACACATAAATTCGATTGCTGTAAAGTAAAAGAAATTAGTAGATATTCTTAAAAGCCTCCAATATAAATTGAACAGACGGGCGCTGGAATCTTTATACTTGTCTTTCATTCTGCCGTGTTTAGAATATGCCAGCGTGGTCTGGGACGGATGCACACAGCCGGACAGGGATTTCCTGGAAGTATTCAACTGGATGCAGCCCGGGTTGTAACAGAAGCAATGAGTCGAACAAGTCACAGTAAAATATATAAAGAAACGGGCTGGGAAACCCTTTCCGAACGAAGACGCAAACAAAAATTTGTCCTGTTGTTCAAAATAGTCAATGGTTTTGCTCCTGCTTACCTCTGTAACTTAGTTCCCCAGACAGCGGGAGAACGAAATGCATATAACATAAGATACAGACAACCTATAAGACCTCCTATTGCTAGGAAAAACATACATTATAACTCCTTCCTCCCATCTGCTATTCGTGAATGGAATCTTCTTTCAAGATAAATAAGAAATTCGGAAAATGTTGACGACTTCAAACGGAAATTAAGCAAAAGTAAACTAAAAAGAAATTAATTATTCTACTTTGGAGAAAGAAAAATGGCCATAATACATGCCAGGATGAGAATGGGCTGCATACAGTTGAACTATGACTTGTACAAAATGGATTTGATAGCGTCACCACTTTGTCCCTGTGGTCTTTCTGCTGAGGGTTACTTCCTTAATTTTTTTCAGTGTAGCAAATATCCCATCCAAAGAGACAAACTTCAAACTGAAATTGCATCTTTGGCACCCTTCAAAACATTACATTACGGAATATAAGGTGGAAATAAAAACGTAAATTATGACATTTTTCGATCAGTGCATTGTTATATTAAATCTACTGAAAGATTTAAGGAATAGTCAACCTCAGTAAAGCTTTCAAGCAGGTACTTCTCATTGCAATTTCAATGTATAGAGATCTCATCGCCAGTTTAAGGTTTGGACAATCAAATTGACGCGCACTTGCCCAATAGCCTCTCCTTTTTCTCCCTGTCACTTTCTGCTGTCTGTAACGTACTGTGCGCGTAGCTATATGTTATCTGGCAGTCCAACATTGTATGTATGTATTGTCACTTTATGTACAAAAGGTCTTAATATAGGCATTGTGCCTGTTGACCGATGGTTTCTTTTTTCTTATAAAATATGTTTAAACCAATTCACGGCCGACCTGTCGCGCCCCAGATTTTCGGCATGGGGAGCGCCATTATGTATAACGATTTTTTATGCATCCTGGGAAATTTCCGCAGTGTTGTATACACACAAGTTAAACTTACCGGGCACTATGGAAATTGGGTCATTTTTTCATGTCCATTCACAGAAAACGTTGTGGATAAAGTGTGATAAATGATAAAGATTCACTAACTCGTATTGTTGAACCCTCGCTGGAACCTGGGCCTGGCAAAAACGCTTCTGTGGCTGGAAAAGGGTTTCCGCGGAAAAGAAAAAACCTTGACCGGTGTGAGGGTAACCTAAATAAACATTGCAAAGTATGTAACATTTGTTGCGCATGTTCCGTCTTACCCTGATTAATGTCTTCAGGCAGTACGCTTACCAGTGACCAGGTTGCTTCTGGAGGCCTTCCAGATCGCAACTCACATGATACCCCTTAGGGACCGCAAAACACCATGTTGCCACCTCAGATTTGGTGTTGTCTCGCGAGATGACATACATCTGAGAAATGTATCAAATTACCATATTTGCAGCCATTACGTCTCTGCCACTGGATACAACACTATTTCAATGGGGATATAGAGATCTTGAGCACGAAACTTAAATTTGTGGAATAGTGTCTAACGAAACAAAAGGCTGTACGATAGATTGGCTCGTTCAGGTGAGGTACTACGGCCTCTCCGCTCTGGACTGGTTCAATCAATTGCCGCTAGAGGTACCTGCGACTAGGTGCTACTGCCTGACCCACCGACGTCACTATTCTTTTGTTTTTTCAAGAATTCTTTTTTTCTTGCCTTGTTTCTTTCGTTTTTTTCTTTCTTTCTTCTTTACGACCAAATTTGTCTGGAGTTTTTTTCGGACACTATTATTCTGAAAACCACCAAACTTGCCATGGTGACTGATTTACCAGTAAAATTGTGCATCTGCTTTGGAATTGTCATGATGTTTCAAATTATGCAAATTAGGGGCAATTAAAATTCAAAAGCACGATGTCTTCCAAACTGTTGCAGTTATACACAAAATTTCAATGTGCACATATAGGTTTGTAACACCTGCCAATACGATGGAAAGTAAAGAAAAACTGTAGAATTTCAAAATGATTATACATAGAGTTGCCATTTCAACTTCAACTTGTAGATATGTGACTGAGCCGCATCCAATGAACCAATAACCAAAGTTCATTAGGCTTTTGATTTATGCTAATCAGGCAAACACACTAAATTAAAATGTTGAATAGTTTCAAAACTATAATAGATACTGGAATGATTCAAACTCCATTTTATAAGTGAAATGGTCACATCCAATACATTAAGAACCAAAGTATTAGCATTTAAATTTATTCAAATTAGGCTAATACACAAAATTTAGATTATGTTGAACAGTGGCAAAGTCTAGCATTTCAAACTGTTTTCATAATGAAGACACCCAGACAGACTTGTTGTAAAGCAAATCTTTTCAAGTTGATACTTTGCAATGCTGACGCTCGTATCTAAGGCTACGCCTACAACATGTTAAACGTACGTACACGAAGTATGCTCCTGCCATGGAGAGTGCATTGTGATGAATAAATATCATGTTGACTTCTCGCGCCCGAGATTCTGGGCCGTGGGGAGGGAGGGAGCGCCATTTTGTATTATGAAAAGACTCACCTTGTCCATAATGCATGGTAATTTATTCTCAGTCATGAAACTGAGTCACACATGCATATACATGTACAGTTGGCTTTGTATGTTGTAAGTTCTACACAGTTCAAATTCCAGGCTTGAATGACATTTAATTATGTAAACGGCAAGCACCGTAAAAAGCGACCGCAACTTTAATCCTTTTGGTGTATGTATGTATGTATATATATGTATACATATGTATATATATATATATATATATATATATATATATATATATATATACATATGAAGGTATACACACATTTATATTAATATATTATATACTATAACAATACCAACACAGGGACGGACTTAAGCCTTAAAAATTTGTGCCAAATGGGGAAGTAAACCTGTAATTGCTGCATAATCGACTTTCTTATATCATTCATGAATATATATATATATATATATATATATATATATATATATATATATATATATATATATATATACATATGTGTGTGTGTGTGTGTGTGTGTGTGTGTGTGTGTGCGTGTGTGTGTGCCATGCGATATACAATATCATATTGACTTAGCATGGGACTGGTAGTTTCCATTTTACTATGAATGTTGAAAAGTAATGGGTAATAAACCAGGGGTAATATATTTAAACAATTGACATAATACTATGGCCATGCAGTGATAACGTGTTAAGTGTTCTGGCGTTTTGCAACTGGCAGCCAGTGATTTGCAGATTCAGGAGGTGGGCGGTTTTTTTTAAATAGAGAATGATTTGACAGGGATGTAGAATTGTTGTTTTTGCCACTGTTATCATCACCCTAATCACAATTTATATAGTTACCATCATCACTGTGACTGTCATTGCCATCACCATCATCATTATCATCGCCATGACCTTCATCACATTTGTGTCACCATCACTGTGACCATCATCATCATTATCGTCATCACCATGACCTTTATCATTGTCACTGCTATGGCCTTCATCACTTTTTTGTCACCATGACCATCATTGTCACCATCATCACCATGAACTTCAACATGATTTTTGTCAGCAACGTCATCATCATCATCATCATCATCATCATCATCATCATCATCATCATCATCATCATCATCATCATCATCATCATCATCATCACTGATTGTTGTTTCATCTTCATTTTCAGTTGACTTGCTCACCCAATAGTTTAGGTGGCAAAGTGGCACATACACAATTGCTATCTGTGGGTAACACAGCGTGATAATGTACCTCAGCGTTTCCAATGGAAATATATGACATGGAATTGTGGACGTTCTTCGCACTGGACAAAAAAAATTCCATTGACAAGTTCAACCACATTGACAAAACACATACACTAGACATAATAATGTTGCAATGACTTATATGTTTACATCCGATCCCCTACTGGTAATTGTAACATATGTGTTGCAAGTGATGGTCAAAATTGTGGACGTGTGTGCAGAGAAGGTATCTCTGTGGCTCCTCATGAATTGGCTGGTTTTGAAATGAAGTACTAAATGTAGTGCTTCCCTTTGGAAGGAGAAAGTACTAACTACCTTAAAAATAATTTACATCATCTGCAACACGGAAAATAACTGTATTTTCTTTCAATATGGATGGTAAAATTTTATACCTCTTTTCATATTTTTTTCTTACCAGCAGTGACCGGTACAGGGGTCAAACTGTATGACAGAAGATATCTGCATGTCTATAATTTCTGGTTGAAACATGATTGTGCACTCACCCCTGTTAAAAAAATATCAAAGCTGTACAAAAATAAAACTAAAAGTAAAATGAAATATAGTGAAAGTTGTCAGATTTTATTTGTTAATCAGTCTTTGACTAAATTATGTTCTTTAAACATTGAAGAATTACAAATTGAAAGAAAATGTCCTGCGGAAAATACAAAAATATGAATGAGGAAGTAATGGATCTGGTTGTTTTAGTTCTGGGATATGGGAGATATTTGGTTTTTAGTATTAATCATAAAATGAGTGCATGGCACAAAATTATTGACTTCAAATTCACGTAGGACTATACTGCTGTAAAAGCTTCTTAATTGTATTTCAACACAGTGTGTGAAAAATCAACTGGGGAGTACTATTTGGAAATTTTAGTTTGGCAAAAGTGGGAAAAAATTTACTACAGAATGATAGGTTAACCGCTCCCCTCCCCCTCCCTCCACAGCAGTTAATTGAGACAAGCACACTTTGTCCCACTTGAATCTGAATTTCATTCCGCACCCTTCCACTCTAGTAACGACTTCAGACAAATTTTACGTTGGGAAGGAAGGCACGACTCAACAAGTTTCACGCTGGAAAGGAAGGCACTTACAAGCTCAGGAAGTGACTGCAATGTGAATATCGTTTGCCAGAGCTGAGCTGTGACCTGATGCATAAAGGGCCGCACGTTATAGGTCTAGAGGATCCCCGAAGGAATTTAAGTGATGCGTGTTCGTCAGTATTCGATACTAGTCAATTGAAATAGCATTTTTCTTTTCTATGTGAACAGTGAAAACGTTTAGAAAAGCATAATCGAGACTTTTTATAGGCCTATAATTTCATGACTCCTTCAAGTGCATTTATTTCATCTGATGAAATGCGTTAATCCCGATGGGAAGCCTCTCGCGTCGGGTTTCCACAATCGCATATATGACGATGGCATTGCATGGTGGCCACCGCAACATTTTAAATGCGGTATAAGCCTACTATGGAAGGTATAAACACTCGCTTCTTATATTTCACAAAAAGTGTTAAGTACTACCACAATTAATTACTGTGAGCGTTATATTAGAATACCATGATCGTGAATGTAATTTGTAGGCCTAACTTGGGTAAATCGAAAATTAACAAGTTCAAGCATCGATTTCCTTTTCTTTAAACTCATTAGTAATGAAGACCCCTGACAACCCCTGGGCCCTGCAAATAATGACGCCTTTCAAGAGATACACCAGTGTTTAGTAATTATTATCAACGAACCTGAGCAAAAAGACGGCCTATTAATACCACTACCACACCACCATAAATCAACAACACTTTTTATTTCCGTGTATTGTCTGCGATCTGTGTGACGAAAGTCGCTGGGAAACCCCAGCCTGGCCGGGCGGTCGTTCGCTTAGCTTTCGAGGCAGGGACACGTCCTAGGCCCAAGGTTCCTCTGAAATCCATTCAAACCTTGGAGGAATCACTAAGTTAGTGATTCTTCAAAGTCCTAACGCAGCAATTTTATTAAGAAAACACAGAGAACAGAGCTTACTGTTTGCTCTTGCGGTATGCTAAATTTTGGCTTCGTATATGCAGTGAATTCAGTATTTGTAAGGAACGTTGGAATCTAGCGTAGCAGTGAGTGTGGATCGACGATCCGCCAACACCAAATCTGAGCTAGCAACATGTCGTTTTGGGGCCGCTAAGGGATATAATGTGAGTTGCAATCTGGAAGGCTTCCAGACGCGACATGGTGAACTGTATACTGTCTGAAGACGGTAAAACGCAAGGAATGTTACATACTTTACGATGTTTATTTAGGTTACTCTCAAACATGTTAAGTTTTTTCTATTCCCCGGAGACCCATTTCCAACCCCAGAAGCGGGTTTACCAGGTACAGGTGCCATCCAGGACGAGGTTTCAGCAATGCGAGTTCGTGAATTGTTATCATTTGTCACACTTTATCGACAACGTTTTATGAATAGACATGCCGGTATTATTGACATAATTTCCATAATGCCCCGTAAGCGTGAGACTTCGGTGTAAATAAAACTGTGGAAGTTTCCCAGGATGCATTAAAAATGCGTTATACGCAGTAGCGCTCCTCACAGCGAAAATCTCGTTCACTGGTTAGCCGCGAGGGGTAGTCCGTCACTTGGATTCAACACTATACATTCCAACATGATAGGAACACAGATTATATACGTACGTAACCATAAGAGCTCGCTTGCCCTCGCTATCAGTGTACAGATTATGGGTGCTGTGGTCTGAACTTCGGAGTTCCGAACGCAAAGCGGTTGCCACATTTTGACTGGCCGTCAGGTGGCGCACAATAGCATGAAGATGCATAACACAATAGGGATTAAAGCTGCGCTCGTTTTTTTTTTTTAATTTTGTTTTTGTTTTTGTTTTTGTTTTGTTTGTTTGTTTTTTTGTTGTTTTTTGTTTTTTTTTTTCGGTGCTAGCCGTTTTCATATTACATTTCAGAGATGGGCTTTTATATGTTTTTCTGGTGTGGACCCAGGGATGGAACCATTTACCATACACTCAAATTTAAATTGAAGCTTGTTTTTTTTTTTTTTTTACTTCCATCAACTGCACTTGGAACAGGCCGACTTGAGAATGTGACGGTACAGTTCTTAATTTCTCGGACACACGATGCTGCTGTGCTTGCGCGATTTACTCGGTGGCGCCATCTGTCCGATTGGCTTCCATGGAAGCCAATCGGCTACTTGCAATTCTCTAAATTATATTTGTTCGTAGTATCGAGTAAATAGACGTACTCTTAAAAAATTGGAAATATCTCAATGCCTTGATCGTGTAAATGATGCCAATCTATACTGTTTGGACAGGTATAAAGTTAATTCAGCAAGAGTTATGAGGGAGCTCTGCCTTGTTCGTGATGGTAAGCTTGTCTCTCCCTTCACGCGGCAAGAATCAAATTAAATGATTGAAATATAATGTATTTCTTAGCTGACTTATTATGATTTCTATCTTGATATGAATGATGGCCTAATGAATGAATTATTATATAATATTTATATGCATATATACTAAGTCAAAGGCCAGCACCCTCATGCTCTTCCCTTTACCTTGTACATACGATCAGCGTCTTTTGTGCTTGTACTTGGTTTTGTATTTATTGTCCTTTTCTTTCATTTTACTCAACATTGTACAATCTGTGTGCGAATCAAGATATATACATTACTGTTCCTGCGAGACAGAATGACAATGTTTGAAAACAAATACAGGCCTTGTGTACTGTTTCAACATACTGCTTTTTTGAAACATGGACAATCCATTTTTTCATATATTGACCTACTTTAAAAATCGGAAATTAAAAAAGATTATATATTTATGAATGGCCCCTTATCTCCACAAATCACCTGACAGCGTCAGGCAAAACATCCGTTTAAGTGCAGAACTGCTCTCTACATGCTTATTTTCTGACACAACTACCACTTGTCAATATAGTCAATCAACCAGTCAATTTCTTAATGGTGACACAGCTTATGTGCGCTAGAAAAATTGCCAGTGATATATTTGACAGCTCTACATTTTATAAGCTGAACATGTATAATGCCTTCACTCTTGGATGAAGCTTGTCAAATTTACTTACGTTAGCCATAGCCACCACTACGGAGGAGGAGCACAATTATCTCGATCTGAATCTTCATATCCAAATGTCATTTTAATCAACCAGTTTCTTTGCAGTAGGGGCTAACATAAACACACTGACCTTTTTCTTATGTAATACTTATACATGTTATTGAGTGTCACAGTCCAGTGGATATCCAGCCATTATTCGTAAATCAAGACATCATAGACAATCAGGGTAGGTTACTGCAGACAGTATTATGATCTTTCTATAAAAAAAGTTGCTAAAAGGAGCCAAGGCCAGGGCGCAAAACTCGTGTGAGACATAACTCAACTGGAAACCCTTTACATTGACGGCAAGCCAATTCGTGTCCAGATGCAATGTGACATTATTTTCTTCATTTACCAGGGGTGTTCGATAATGACATGATGTCTTACTCAGCAATACAACACAAGAAGCTAGCAGGTCACTTGTAAGGGCTCCCTTTTCTTCATACCTCTCGAACAAAAATATTAATATATGTGATTGCTGCGACGATCTCGAGCCTTCACTGGCTCCTCGTGAATATGTTAAGAATCCGTCTGTACCTGAAATCGATAGCACCAATTTACATTTACATATAGATGTAATCCCACATAATACGACGCGAGTCTCCATCTTGAAAAATGACTGGCCTTTCTGCAAGGGAGCGTTGTAGCGTTATTAACATTCCGTGACTGTCTCGGACTTCCATGGTATCCTGTGGCATTCTTTATGGTATTTAGAAGTTTACGTCAGGATATGAAGAAACGGTTGCAATTTACCAATATAAGTTATGACGCAATGCAACAAACCCATTTTCATGGTTAAACCATGTCTTAAATTTCCTCTCATTTCCAAAACGCTTTCACTTGAAGTAAGACAGTAATATACAAGGAAACAGCAACCAAACCTTACGACGCCAAGCGAACATTTTTGTGGGAAAGTTACTCTTTCATTGCTCGATTGTAGAATTAAGCAAAGCTTTTCTAAGGGCGTTGAATATACAGTGAGGACAGCTGTTCACTTTGACCATATTTTCTTTTGGAAATAAAAGTATCCTGTCACATGAATGAATATTTTTGTCGGGAACTTTCGTCTAGCATCACTAAGAATATTCAGAGGAGCCCAACTTAACTCAACCTGATGTTACTACTGAAACTTGACGACACTTGAAACCAACCAAAATATGTCAAGTACGTCAAAACAGACATTCACATGCATTGGAATGTGTTAAGATGAGTTGTAATCTCTGGATGCTCATCAACCGATGAAGGATGATATGTAATTGTGACTTGGGCGCCAGGCTTATTCAATCCTGCTATTTGTGACGAAGTCACACACACGAAAACGTCATTTGATGCGTTCATAATTTATATAATTGTCATCGGACGACACTGTAAACGTAAAGTCAATTTGATTTCCTGCTAAGCTAGCTCAGTTCACCTTAAAATTTTGCAACTGTTCAAACGAAACTGATTTTCAGCTAAGCCAGCTCAATTCATCGTTGAATTTTGCTGGCCCAGTACAAGCAGCTGTCTTTTCTCTTCTCAACAAGCAGGGGGCAGCTGTATGAAAGTCTGGCTGGGCAGCTAAAAACAGGCAGATACATCTCCTTGATACTTTGGACCAAAATATCATATGTGGTCATTTGGGTGCCGAAAGTAACGCATTTTGCCTCTGTTGTAATTTGGTACTAAATGTTAACTTTTATCGAAAGCCAAGCCAAAATGCCGATCATAACCTTGAACACGATTTGTAAAACGTAAAGTACAGGCTTCTACATGTGTTTTTTTTTCCATACTGGCCTACATGCTAAGACATCACCTCACTCCCCGCTGAAGACATAAAAAATTATAACTTTTTAAGGAAAGCACATTTTATAAACCAAATGAGAAGTTAGAAGTTGATTTATATAAAGAGAGACCACTGGAGACAATTTGTACTGCAAATTATCAAGCCCATTGCGCTGATGAGAAAAGTAGTAATTGTTTTATCAGTCCGCGAACTCTTTTATTTTGGAACTTGCGTTTATGTTTCCTCTTATGCCATTCTTACATTTCAATTACAATGCTCAATCACGGACATTTATTGAAATTTTCTGTTGCGTGATTCTATCAAACACTTAGCTGTGGATTGAACCACGGCAAACATGGCAAAACAGCAAGAGTAAGGCACTAAATACCTCTTCTGTTTGTTGTTCACAATACTTTTCAGAGCTTCGGTTGTGTGTGTTGATATCAGTAAACGCAGTGAATCAAAATATTGTAGTCAGGTCACGATCGTGGCAATAAGCCAATGGCGATAGGAATATGGTAGCGAGCGACTTTCTCGCCATATTGGATCCATGAACCAGTAAAGTAATCATGGTGTTATTTGTTAATTTGATTATACGTTTTGCCTGGTTGATTGAATAAAACAGTTCCACTATTTTGTAGCATCATGGGATGTTACGTTTTGAAGTATGACCTTTCCATTATTGAAAATCCCGTCAAAAAGTATGAAAACCGGTGCTGATAAACTTATGCCTGATGAAACAAATGTAACTATAAAGGTCGAAGATTTTGATGAATCATATAATGTGGTATTTACTAGGAATAGTCAATGTTTACTTCAATACCTAAAACATGTGTCTCATGTAAAGATTGTTACGTTCCATATGTTACAGAACCACGATACAATTGATTCCACATCGTTCTTTATTTCCAATTACGTTTACGTTATTGGCACAAGCATTGATCTTGCTTCTATTAAAAACTACTGTCACATGACAACACGCAATTGGAGGCAACCTAATACTACATTGTCATCGGAATGTATTATGATTATGTAATTTGTTTTTGCATTGTGACTGATATTGCTCTAATTTAGAATTGAGGAAGGCAGAAAATGACTTCCCATTATTTCATTGTGTTATCCCGCATCCTAATGATAATTTCATTCAAACCATACAAACACTTAAGCCTGCCGTATAAAAGTGAAATCGAATGTACAAAAATTACCTTTGCGTTAATGCATGTTAGTTGTTTATACTGGCTCCACGCTTTCATCTTAAATTTTTCAAAGGCACCTTTCAGATACATATTGATCTGTAACTGAAAACCATTAAGGGTTTTTATTTTCCTCTAGTTCCTTACGCAGACACTTTAACGTGCAGTTGAAATGTCACTGAACACTTATGTTCAATTGCCTAGAATTATATACGTACGCGCTATGGAAAAATACACAAAATGCACAATGAAACAAGTTTCTTAGCGACCTCCACCACAGACGACAGCTGCTTTTCTTCCCTTTCATTGTTTGTGTTGCGCATGCGCTACATGCAGCGAGTAACACTTGATGAAGAAAAAATTTTGTACGGGATGTAAACACGATAAACCGTTCACACTTTCTACCTGTATATCACTGTCGTTGTTGTGGCAATCATTGTCAAGTCGCGCTCAAAATTAGATAAAAATAAAATTGATTTTCCACTCTTCGATATGTTATAGAGGGACTCGCCCTTGCTTACATATTGAACATGGAAATACACACACACACAGACACTATGTTTTTTATTTTACTGAAAGAGTTGTATATTACGACACTTATATGATATTGTTTCCTTAAAAACATGGTTGCAAATAAGTCACGGTGGCAATCCGCTTTAAAATCACACTTGACAGTAGATTACCTTACAGACGCTGATGAGCCTCGCCCGTTTGCGAATGCGCGGGGACATAGCCTAAAAACCATGGGAAATCTTCAATTCAGCGAAGAGTTCAGTCCACGATGTTTGCAGACCTGTTTGAGCTTGCAAGAATGCAAATTCCCCATCACATGAAAATTGGCATATCGGTGGGACAGAACAAAGACAAAGTACTTGTCTTAACATTACCACATTTCCTGACTTATGTGTTACCACAGACCTACGTCAGCTGTACACCCCCCCCCCCCCAACATGTACACACAAGTGATATACATGTGCAAGTCTTGAACATAGTTTAGTAAAAAACAACATTGTTAAATTTACAATTATAATCAAATTATCTTTTTTGACATTAAAAAACAGTAATTGCGATGAAAAATTTATATTACATTTTGACAGCGCTACCTTTGATAATCTTAAAAGGCCCGCCGATTTAACCGTTATAAGATATACTGTCATCTTCTCTTCTCCAAACAATTAAAGAAAATGGAAAGAAAAACTAGCTTGGAGCCACTTAAGTCCGGCACCCTTAGAATGCAAATAAGAATCGAAGTCGTGACCCTGGTATCCAGGTTGTCATATTGACGACAGTTGTGCACGCCAGCCATAACATCTCCATGTAGGCAACAGGAACAATAAGATTCTTTAACTTGTACTTACGAGAGAGAAGGAAAATAAATGGTCCCACCATTTATATCAACAGCTGTGATCAGTGGTGAATGGTATAACGTATACATTGGAGATACATCTTAATGATAAGGGCAGAATATACTGGTACAGGTTAAATCACTTCTCAGAAGTCATCGGTAAAATATATGCGTGTGTTGCACAAGCAATTTGTGTTATTAAAATGTCAATTTCAGAGTATGATATGCTTTCAACTATGTGCAATGGTCATTGTTCAATGTAATTAATAAATGGATGTTGATGACAGACGGCATGGAGGCCATAAAGCTGTTCACAGATGCTACAGACGTAAACAGCACTACGCGTCAGAATATGTACTAGGATGAACAGCAACAAAAACTTGCCAAGTAATATTTTAATAATAATATATACAATATGCTGGTACTAATTTGAAATATTATAAACCCTCCTCTGGCCAGATTTAAACAAAGTCGACAGCTTCCTACTCAAGCTAAGGAAGGCTGGCCATCTGGATCACGCTGTGCTTATTGGTCTCTCATGACATATTTTCTATGACGAAAAATGTGAACAAAATATTGTGCAATTTAACAGCCGGACGCTTTTGGGTCTTTGGGCAAAATAGGTTCAACTAATCCCGTCACAACATCTTGATTTTATATTAAGTAACCACTCACGGTATCTCACTATTTGACATTACTAATCCCGTCACAAGATCGTGATATTATGAAAAGTGGCTTCACAAATTTTATACGCATTCGTCATAACTAGTCCAATAATAAGATCTTTATGCTATTGTAAGTCGCTGCACAAATTTTTTGTATTTGTTAGAACTGATCGCGTAACAAGACCTTGCTCCGTTTGCTATTGTTAGTCGCTGCACATATTTAAAGTGTGTGTGTCAACACACACTTTTCTGTTTTTTCTTTCTTTCTTTCTTTCTTTCTTTCTTTCTTTCTTTCTTTCTTTCTTTCTTTCTTTCTTTCTTTCTTTCTTTCTTTCTTTCTTTCTTTCTTTCTTTCTTTCTTTCTTTCTTTCTTTCTTTCTTTCTTTCTTTCCTCTTTACCAGCAAATTTGTCCGACATACATACAAACTCAAAACTTGGCGTGATTGTACCTCCATACAAGAAGTTTGACCGTTTTATACAAAGGAATGAAGATGTTTAAAATTACGCAAATTAGGGGGTCTGAAATTTTAAATCTTGATTATCTTCAAAAATATAATGGATAGACATGTCGTTCCAACTTCTACTAGGGGGTTATTGACCAGTGCGCATCTAATAATCGAAAACAAAAGTTGTAGCAATTTAAATTATGCTAATTAGCAGCATTTGAAATTTCAAAACTTTAATATCTTCAAAAATATTATAGATAGAGATGTCATTTCAAATTCTACCAGGGGGTTGTTGACCATTGCACATGTAATGAGTCGAAAAGAAAAGATGTAGCAATTTAAATTATGCTAATTAGCAGTATTCGAAATTTTCAATCTTGAATATCTTCAACACTATAATTGATAGAGACGTCATCCCGACTTCTACTAGGGGGTTGTTGACCATTGCGCACCTAATGAATTAAAAATAAAAGTTGTAGCAATTTAAATTATGCTAAATAGCACCATTAGAAATTTTAAATCTTGAATAACTTCAAAGCTATAATAGATAGAGATGCCATTCCAACTTCTACTCCTGCGTTATGGAATAGTTGTATATTGCTATACCAATATGCTTTGAAGACACGAACACTGATTTGCTATGCAGCAAATCATCTTTCCAATTTTTTTTTGTATTTGTCACAACTGATTGCGTAACAAGACCTTGGTGAGTTATGTATAATTGCATGTTTTTCCTGTTTGTGACATCACGAGACGTTTAACAACTTGCGATCTTAAAGTGAATAAACGCATTTTTTATATTTTACACAACTAATTGCACAACAAGCTCTTGATACTGTGATAAGTAACTGCATTTCCCCCCGAACTTGACATGAGAAATCAAAAACACGTTCGTGAACCTTTAATAAGCAATTGCACATTTTCTCCGTGTTTGACACAACCTATCCCTTGACAAGATCTTGATGCAGTTGTGAGTAGCTGCATATTATTCATTGTATTTAACATGCAGAATACCATAACAGGAATCTGACGTCATAAAAAGTAACTGCACACCTCCCCTGTATCCGGCATAACTAATCAAACATCAAGATTTTGATGCTATGGTAACTAACTGCAAGTATTTTTTCCTGTATATGATATACCCAATCCTATGACGATGTCTCGATGCTATAGTAACTGGTTGCACGTATTTTCTCTGTATATGACATACCTAGCCCTGTTATAAAACTTTTTAAGCACCTGCACACAATTTCCTTGTATTTTACATGACTAATCCCATAGCCCCATAGCTAGATCTTGAGGCTATAAAAAGTAACATTGAAGTAACTATATTTTGCCTTCATTTGACAAAACAAAACCCATAACATGAACTGATTCTAAAATAGGTGGTGTTATGTAATAGGCCGTTTTGAATAAAATACGAATTTCAAGATATCTTGAAAAAAATTAAGGTTATTGTCAAACAAATTAAGGTATCTTAGAAACATTTAACATACAATAATTGATAATTATCCAGAATTATGAAATTTATTTTATTCCACGTAAAGGACGAATTCCATGCAAGTTGACGACGAATTTTCTTTTATACGCGGTGGCCATGTGAAGACATGCCCCTAATTCAATTTAAGATATTGTCATTCAGGAATTTATGATATCTTGAACCAGATCTCTAATTAAAGAAAAATTATATCTCTAATTCAATCTGAGATGCCATGGCGGTAGCGTGTTTTGAGAAATCTTTAATTGAATTGAAGCCTAGTTTAATTTAGATGTAAAAATTTAATTGTCGATATCTTGAAATACATATTTGTAGGAAAAAAATGGCCCGCCGTAAATTGTCAACATTTGACATAACTATTCCCATAACACGATCTCCATGCTAAAATTTTTTGCTCACGTTTTGTCTATAGTTGGCATTACTTCTTCCATATATGAATAAAATCTAAAATATCTGCACATATTTCCCATGTATTTGTGTCACTCAGTGAGATAATTTGTGGCGATACGCATACAGATATAATGATGGTTGTGAAAGCAGTTGAACCTACGCACATGTACAAGTTGCATTTTGTAAAGGTTACCATGAACCCCAGACGTAAGTCAATGAAGCTCATCTGGAGTGAACAAAACACTAAACACAAAGTTGTAGGTCCCAATAGATTTCCGTGGAATGAATATATCTGCAGGGGTGTCACAACAAGGCATATCTATTAGTTTCCTGGGACTGAAACCTTTGTACGTACCAGTTTCATGTAATTCCACATACCTCAGTTACACCCGATTGCATGTACAGTTTACTACAGGTTGAAGGACGAGCCGCTTCTTGCCGTAACTGCTACCACTCGTATTTTACATAGCGGAAAAGGAAAACATAGGTAACTATGCACCAAGCAAAGCGAACGATGGAATAAAATATGAAAATACAGCTGCAGCGAATCCTCCAATTTCATGATACATCACAATGAAATATGTCTCACAGAGCAATTCGTATACTCCAACATCAGTGCCATTGAGAGTGATTAAGATTGGCTTGGGCTGCTTTGCAATCCATGGGAATATATATTGGTGTATACTTTAAAGGTTTTAGAACCTTTTTTTTTCGAAAGCATGCTGCGCCTTAAAAATGTTATAATTTTAAAAAGTTTTATTATTTATGGCGTTTTTGCTCAGCTGATGGTTTTGCTATATTTATTTTGCCATATATGTTTGAACCAAATAATCACTTCTTTTACTGGAATATCAGCTAATGGCTATGCGACGTGTGTTTTAGTTATAATAAATCCACAAATTGAAGGAAAAGAAAAAATACACGCATCAAAAGTGAGATGTCACTGTTTCAGAGAATGAGGAAAAGTAACAATTTGAAGACCCTTGGGAAAAAACTATATGTAAAAATGGCTGCGGTTTACCCCCATCAAATAATGTTTTGCATTTAATACCATAGTGACAATCCATCTAATGCAGCCTGACAGCATCGCTACCTGACACAATAATAGCACTCGACTCTTCTCAGGTGTGTATCTTTCATATACCTTTCAAAAAAGCAAGCATGTTTTGCTCCTAACCTTTCATTAAAAGACAATTTGGCCCTTTTACGTCAGTTACAAGGTAGATTTGGAACTAATGTTATGACATATGTATACATATCTGTACACACAGCAGGTAGTCCTGTTGCAAATTACTTAATGGCAGGTCACTGACATTTTACAGCATAAAATGTGTGGTCCTTGTACACAGATGCGCCTGATGACAACTGGTAAAAACCAGCGTCACACTTGATGCTGATATATAGGCTAGTGACATAGAGCTTGTATTTCAGTGTTAACATCTCACATGGGGATGTTTTCGGTTGATTATTGCTAATTACGCCTGGTCAGTTTTCATTAGTTTTAAACTCATGCTACGAGGCTTACCGATTTGAGTTCCGCTGAGAATTGTGCCATTGAACATATATTGCAAGCCAGATGGTGATTTGGCCAGGGACCCACTGTTGTGGCGCCACATTCATTCTTGCTTAGCAGGCAAATGCATGCACAGGGATGCATTCGACTTCTCAAGACAAACTGCTGAGCCGATAAAAACACGTCTACGAATAGTGTTTAGATCTCGTTTCAGCAAACAGTGTGGCTGATATAAAACCCAGAAGCACATCATGCTAAAGGCTAACTCAAATTGTTTAGCATCGTGCAAAAAGTCTTGCATTTCAAGACGCGTTTGGGAAAAAGGTTTTTTCCCCCTGCGTCTACTTAGCGACCCCATGTCGCAGCTCCTTTTAGCGCATGATCGCAAAGACATTGTGCTGCTCTTAATCGAACAAAAGTTTTCAGATTCAAAATTCCACAGAGAGTTTCGCACAGATCCATAAACTAGGACGGTGTGCTTTCTGGACCGTTGAAACTGTCGGGGACCATAACCACAATTGACCATGCCTTGTCTATTGTCCATATTTATGCGTCAATTTTTGAAATACTACCATCACACTGTTGTGTTATTGTCTCTGAATACGCTAGCTGTCACAAATGCATGATGACAAATGCAAAATATTTCATAATCACCTTTGTCCTACCCGATGTTGTCGATGCAGTCCCCGCTGATTTCAACGCTCCAGAAAGCACACCGTCCTACTTTAAGGATCTGTGCGAAACTGTGCAATTTTAAATCTGAAAAGTTTGGTTTGATTAAAAGTAGCAGTTGGCATAATGTTTTCGCAAGAATGCGCTAGAGTGAGCTGGGGCATGGGGTCCCTAAGTAGATGCACGGGACGAAAATCTTTTTCTCACAAGCGTATTAAAGTGCAAGACTTTTCGCACGATGCTGAACAATGTGAGTCAACCTTTAGTTTGTTTGTTTTTTTCTAAAGTTGTAGAGAGTTGTTGCGGATTTGTTTTTACACGTTCTCGGTATCAAATAGTGGATAAATTAACAATATATAGAGGACAAAGTATAGAAGAGTATTGAGTCCTCCATAACGTAATCAAGTAACATGAAAACAGTGAACGTACTATACAGTGGCTGCTGGTTTACATCGATTGTGACATGATAATCTTAGACCTGTCTTAACTGACAACTCCACTTCCTTTTGCACAGTTTAAAGCAGATGCGAAAGGCATGCGTAGGTATAGAGGACGCTCCGAATAGAAAAGAGACAGATCTTTCATGTGTAGTAAGGGAACAATGATCATTAAACCCATTATGTGTCTGTATCGTCATCCATGATCCAGAGTAGCCTTTTTTGGTCTGTCGAAATTTATATCCAGTCAATATCGTATATTACTGCACGAATCAATCAGATTTATTTGTTCATTGGTCCAAGTTTGGTCTTGTGCGGTGCCATTTGATATCATTGCGCACTTCGGCACCGATCATATTCTATCGTGGCGCGCTTTTATTTTTGGTCGTGAGAGGGTTATGCCTGGCCAAATAACGATATTCTCCATGCCACCAGGTTGCAGTCGCAAGTAACATGGTAGAAGCAGGCGTTCCGACCTGGGAGTAAGATGCACAAAAAACGTCACATATAATGATAAAATAAATGTTTTGTATAGTATAATGAGTAATAAAGCGATTCCAGCACTTTAATTCGGCCAGTATGAGGTTTTATGGAGAAAAGAAAATCAATGTCGACTTAGGCCTCGGTAAATAGTGATTTTCTTTGCTCCGCAAAACCTTATTTGTTGCCCCCCTAACGGTGCCATAATTGTATAAAAAGTAAAAGGGTCCATTATTGTAGGAGCAGTGATGTATAGCAGTTCTAGCAAGGAATAAAATCGTTTGAAAAACGTGATGACAAGTCAGTAGCTAACTCCCAACATTGTATGGCGGGCCGATTGCTCAACCCATCGACATTATGATATGCTTATATAATTAAAAATTACACAGAAGGATAGAAACAGATGCTGGAGACTCATACAAAAATGAACATAAATATTGAAGGAGAAAAACCTAAAATAAGAATAAAAACAAAATAGAAAAGCACTCCCCAAAAGCACACACACATACACACACACACACACACACACATACACACACACATCCACCCCCCCCCCCCAAACACAGAGTATCCCCCAAGCCATACATGTAAATGTATTTGTACCTCTAAATGACAGGGATACATGAGTAGCAATGAATGAGTTGGAATTGCATACATTCGTCGCTATATCTCATGTTTATGTATTCCTAGCAGCAGATGATTCTAGATACTTGGCTGCAAGGGATGATATAGGGGTCATCTCGTTTGCAAGATATCTCTAGCTTGCAGACCATCATTCCACCCTGAGCCACAACGTATGATCATGTTGCTACGATGAACTATGGTTTGTCCCATATTGCTTCTGTATATTAGTGGTCGGTTAAATGACGAGTGTATTAAACAAGCTGGTCACTCATGCTGCCTTTTCTCTGAATACGATCACTTACTCAAACTGTTTTTAAAATGCTATGCTGCTTGTTTCACGGCCATCGGAGCTGTACGCCAGAGGTCTGCAGACTTTATTGTTGTTTCATCATTATAACATGGAATGTGCACCTGTGCCCGCTTTGTCTTTTGTGCAACCGTTTGGAGCGTTCAGGTATTTTGACCGAAACATTTGTTCCGCAGGTTGCTACAAGAATTTCTTTTTGTAAGTCAGTAAGTTGCTCATCAATCGTGTTAAAAATATGTAGCTCACACGTTGTCTTCACGTTTCGCGCTGCCGTCAAACTGAAGTACCATGTGGCTAGCCAAACGCACTCCCCAACAAAAAGTAGTTGGGTAGCGGGTACTGTGCAACGCTCGGTATGAAACACCTGACGACATCCCTGTCACACAAACAATTGTATAGCCGTGAGATATACAGATAATAATCTAAGAAAATCTATTGGAAAGAGATTTTTTGAAACAACAACAAAAGCGCCAATTCATAGTTTCAGGCAATGCACCCCACAATCACCTGACAACTATATCTGTCAAGTTCAGGTTTTGTTTGGACGGCTTGAGCTTCGAGCACATTGAACTGATGGCACGTCAAGAAACAAATTCTTCCAAACTTCAGTTTTTCACAAGCTGCCTTGTGATTACCATGGTTAATCCGTTGGATTATCCAATAAATGCTGAACGTTTTTAATCTAACGAAGGTAAGGTTATGTAAAGTAACGTAACATAATATAAACATTCAATCTTGAGATGACATACCTTTAAACAAAATGTTAATGGAAGATGGTTTGTTGGCTGCTTCTTATTTCATGACTACATGATTTTAAAGGACCGGAAAAACAGATGTGGATAGAAAGTTTAAACCACCAAAAACATACATAAAAATACTTCCAGGGTACCCTGAATTGTCTTTGTAGTATTTAATATGAATACAAACGATTCAATTCGGCACTAGTACTCGTACATGTACATTTCACGCAAATTCAATATTTGTTGGTCAGCGTGTGCGATAAGGCTATGCATATTTTCTTCTCTTCCGCAAGAGTCGTCTTGAGTGATGCAGCGTTTGAGCGAGTAAACTACTTTCTTCGTCTTTTGTAAGTGTGTTGAGTAGACTAATAACTGTCATTGTTACCATCCATATTTGTCAGTTAAGCCCACTGAAGTACGAGAGGCATCCCTAAGATTTTGGCAACTGCCCTGCTACTTTAACAATTTTATGGAAATGATATCGAGCTGAATGCGAAACGTATACAATACACAACTTTCCCTTTTGTTTATATGCCAATCCCAAGCAGCAAATTTAATTATTGGGGCCTTGATAGTGTTCCCGTTCAGGCACACCTTTAACCCTGATGGAAATATGGTGTATCAAGTTGAGAGCCCATGTTCAATTTGGAATATTCACGGAAGTAAGCCGTGATGAGTATGCAAAGTATGTACATTCATAGAGAATGTCAACCCATATTGAAGGTGAGTTTTGTCGGTCACATCGGATAGTTGTCTGGTCATCAAGGGATTTTAAGGTTGAAGAACGAATTCTGTTCTGCATGTCTCTCAGGGAGACTAAATGAAGCCATGAACCAAAGTGTAGTTTATTTTGCATATCATTGCATTGCAAAGTCAACGTTAAAATATGTTTGGTACACATGTTAAGCTGCCTAGCCTCCGGGAAAAGAAATGGACAGAGCAATCACATTTATTCATTGAAGAACCAAACTTTGAGGAGCTTTTATTTGACTAAAATATGTCAGTAAACTGGACCTTCTGAATGCTACTACAAGATAGAGTTTGAACGCATGGAATGTGTTAGGGATTGACTTGTTTTTAAAGAAACAAAAGAGAACGGGTCTAATATTATATTATACTGTATGTTCAAACATGGCTGCATCTGCAATGGACCACCATGTCTTAAACTAATGATTCCAGGTAACATGCAGCAATTTACACTCTTACTGTTCACATATACTTATTAACTGAGATTGCTGTTCATTGGCCAATTACAATGGGGTCTTGCCGATAAGCGTGCAGTTTGTTTTACGGTGTGCAAGCGGCCTGCTCCTCTACCACAGTGAACAGATCTTAACACCCATTGAAAAGAACTCAAATTAAATATTGGCGCCACGTTCCAAAATGAGCCAAAAGTCCGAGTACTAAAATCAAAACCTACATGTGATTTCGGAATATACCATGATAACTGGTGACAATAAATACATTTGTTGGCAAAAGGATCCCCCCTGCCCGAAAAAACACCTCACAAGTGCATGTGCAAAATGACAAAATAAATACAACTGCATAACACAAGTTGATACATCGGATGCAATAGAAATTGAAAGCAAACCACTTATCTTTTCGACTTATATTCAATCAGACTTTAGCGTATACATGGCAACATTGCTGGTGGTAGGGACATGTAATGGTTAACCAAACTGCACTGTACAAATCTACTTGAAAGCCTGGAACCCAGTGTGTGCAAGACTGTTCAGAAACGAAAGAGAATATGCAGAGGCATTGGCAAAAACATAACATATGGTTAAACGTATCCTTAGTCATAATAGTTCAGGCACAAGACACCGAACCAAGATGTAAACTAATGTGTGATTTAACTGCCTTACACAGTGTAGCCATGTTATGGTCTACCATACAAATACACCAGGGACAGTGTGAAAATAAAGTGCACTTAAGATCATTAAAAGTATATAGCAAATACCGAACTGTCTCCTAGCAATGCGTAATCTATAGATACTGGACCAACATGGCTGAATAGAATAAGGCAGTTTGTGGTGTAAATACTGTGCTGCAGCCAAAAGGGTTTAGATGAAGTTCATACATTTTTATGGCTCCGAATAACTTATCTTAAAATCAATAGAAAT
Organism: Hermodice carunculata; assembly: GCA_964020975.1. NCBI lineage: Eukaryota > Metazoa > Annelida > Polychaeta > Eunicida > Amphinomidae > Hermodice > Hermodice carunculata. Next base: position 95,876,045 of record OZ026612.1, on the reverse strand, counting down.
GTAATGGTAAAACTTAGCGAGCGTGCTTACCCGCGCACCAAACACATCCAGTTAGTATGAAGAATGCCGCGCAGGACTGCACACTAGCTTGGTTTTACTTTTATTCCATCCTCCTAGATCGCTATTTTGTTGATAGAACTGCAAATTAAAATCGCAAAGAGATATCGGGATCGGAGAAAGAGAACTCTTTGATCTAAAACTAGTACGAGACCTATTAAGTCGCACCAATTATGCACGTCAGAGCTTGGATCCACGTAGGTAAGAACGGCTCACCCGATTAAATCGGCAAAAACGACTTGTTTTGGTCCCTATATATCCCGTATATATATATGAGTATAGTACACTCTAGGCTGCATACACTCTGGGCTGCATCAAAGATGCAGCAGATCCAGTGTACACATAATCATCGTTCAATTAAAAACCTACATGTATATTTTTCGACATCTGTATATTGAAGTCAAAGTTATGAGATATATGTCCTGTCATGTATGTTTTTCATGCCACATATTTCACATGTCAGTCTCCATATTTTTAGACGGTATTAAATATTTTGCCAATGACCTTTTCTATGATGGAGCGATAAACATGTTAACTTCACGAAATTCATGTGTTTAGTTTGTCAATTTAAACAAGGAAATTCAAAGTAAATAAACAAACAAACAAACAGGGAAACAAATAAGTACATATTGTAAATAGATAAATTAACTTCTGTACGCTTGCATTGATAATATACCTATAATCCGAAGTAATTTAAACAACAAAACACGTCACTATGACGAGTTTTGATATATTTTAGAGGTCCAGTGTTTAGCTAGCTCCGTATCACATTTAGGTAATATGAGACGGTAATCATAGTCATTACATCACATGGACTAACACATGTTGTAGATGAAACTTCAGTTCATTGGTAACCTATGACCTTTGACATAGGACTGAATAATGCTGTTTTATTTCATTTGCTATGTTGGTGACATCCAGGCACGCAATATCTAATGTCGAGTACTTACTACCACAAAAGCAATTTGTGTGAGTATAAAGTAGGTACTTATGTAAATACAGAACCTACTAAGTATGAACATTTGCATCAGGCATGGGGTTATTTCACCCAAGAGGTCTAAAAAAGAGAATTACCCAATTATGCTAACGGGCATCTCTTAAATCTTACAAAAGTGGGCTATTTCTTTCAGTAAGCATCGTGTGTAAAAAAAATGGTATCATTTTCCCTTGCAAATTGGATTCAAGCATTTTACCAGAATGTAATAATACTTCAGTCAGTAGCAAATACCAAAGCTGAGTGAACGATGGAATAGTTCACAAATCAGTTCTTGGCAGGCTTATCATAAACACCACAAGTGGAAAGAATATCCGTGCTTCTTTTGCGGTTTCCTTGTCATACGGAGTGCTGCAATATGATGATGAACACAGGATCCTTTGATGTATAAGAAGAAAGGGATGCCTTTCTATTGCTACAAATTATTTCTGAAATAAATTATTCAGCAGCCAGTGTGCAGTTTGAATGCTTACCCAGGTTGGATTTCTAAGAAGTAGTCGCCAATCAGCAGTTGCAGAGTCCTGCCCAATGGACCATATTGCTTTGCTGGTCTTATTATCAGGTTGCCAAGGTCTTTCAAACATTTGTTGCTTTTTATTTCTATTATGTTATATTACGCCTTGTGACATAACGTAACAGGAATAAAAACAGTCCGTGCGTTTGTTGTTCCCTCGACAAACACATGGAACGTTTTAAAGTAATTTTTATAGTGACCCGCTGAACCTGCATTGGCAACAAGTGCCCTTTATAAGACCCAATTGAAGTGGTTGGATTTACGAGACCCAAAATCCCTTTTGCCGCTATGTGTAGTACGAAGGTTTTGTATATAATATATGATATACATAAAATCATACAGAGATCCTATAGCCCGATACAAAATCACATAACTTCACAATGGACGCATTCACACTTTGATATACAGCAAGGTGATAATTCTGTGATTCTGTGGGTCTGTGGTTTCAGCTCACATAGACCGTTCAGTAGTCAGAAACAAGTTGCAGTAGCGAAAGGTCATAACTTTGTCGTACAATAAAGACTGTGTCATGGTAAAGTCGAGCGACAAAAAATTATTGCCATATAACACCAGAGCATACCATTGTACCACACAAAGATATGTTTATTATTTATTTTCCTACGAATGAAATTAAATTATGGTCCTACCGAATAATACCACATCAGAATCCTATAATGCAAGTTCATGTTGCAGTGATGCCACAAGATATCACTTTATTGTCGTATATTGCGGGATCATACAATGGTACAACAGTATTCGTCAATAATATTGCGCGCCAGTGCAAAATTATTCAATGGTCCTACTATGAACTGTTGCATCAAAAACGGGCTGTAAACATGTCAATGATTTAACCAAGTTGCTTGAGGAAAAATGTTTTCTGTTGCCGTGAATTTGTCGTTTTCTTTTAGAACTTTTTGCAGAAAATGGGCTAGTACTAGTACACAGTTTCTCATCAGAGGATATTCTCGAATTATCTTGTCAATCAACTTTTTATTTCTATTTGTTTTCCCGAAAATATCATCTTGAAGGCACAGTTAATGAGTTTAGTTTTTAGACAAACTCTCAACCCAGGCCGACGAGAAACAAAAAAGTGGCCCTTTCGGTAACTGTCTTCATGAATAGACTGCTTTTAGAAAATGTTATTGTGATCATTTTTAAATTTTGCAGTGTATCAGTTTTGTAAATTTAGTGATTTCATAACCTTCATGGTAATATGCTATCAACACTTGGTACTTTTCCCTAAAAATGCCAAACTGATATGTTTTAAGGTGTACATATGTACATTTATATTTTTGGCATGTTCAGCAGATGTAGTGGAAGATTTGCCATTATCGATGGTAATTACACATACAAAAATTAAAAGCATCTATATATTAACTTACTGCTTCTTTTAAATAAATCATTGACAAGGGCACCATGACATAACTTAATCCCTTTATTTATTTACAAAGTTGCAATCAGGAGCATCCATGAAGCCATCACAGTCATGCATGCTTGAGATCATCGGCACAATTAAATTAAGTCAAATTTTATCAAAAAGGAGTCGAAAGGTGACAATCGGTTTGACCTGCCAATGCAAGTTGAAAACTCTTTTACAAAAGGTGAGTCATCAGAGTTCAGACCTATTAGAATAATAGCCTATGCATTCAATTTTAAAATCTTTGTATTTTGCTATTAACTGTGGAGTGACTGACACACACCGGGTCATCATGACGATTCTGTACGAGAGTTCGTGTGAAGAAAAGGCATAAATATATTCAAACCTCCTCCTTGGCTCGCCTGGTAAACAATGCCATCCTTAACTGGATTAATTTGACTGCACAAGTGGCCAGTGGCTAAACCGTGTACACATTAGTACATCAAGGTTGCCGACAGGAAATGGCGTCCTTATGTTTTAGTTGGGCAACCTAATTCCTTTACTAAGATAGCAGCAAGCAGGAACATTTTGTGTGATGTGTCGTCAGCATTTCGGTTTTAATTTTGTGTGGCTGAAGAATTTAATGTCAGGTGATCTGTGATGAGTACCCTTGCCCCCTCTTTTCTGGATTCCCAATGTCAATATTTCTATAACTGTAGTTGTCAATAATCATCCAAGTGACAGCACTTGAATTAGATCTTTGGGCCATGCAGTCCCCTTGGCAGTTCAGATTTCCAATACCATTAAGTGGTGCAATGTGATAAAAAGATAACTGTGAGGAGCATATAAAGTACATACCATTCTTCATTCCGATATATTCGCAAATTCCGTGTCTACAAAGTTCACACATAGCGATTTGTCATACATATAGAGTTACCTATACTTTATTTAGCATTGATCGTGTGAACATGATTTGAACCAGAAGAATAACTGATATGTTCAACATCACGCACCGAATGTCTTCACGCCAATAGATATTCACTTTAGTGCGGTTTAGGATGAACCCTATTCACGATATTCTCTTTCTCTCTTTATGACAGGATGCCTTAAGGTACAATGTAGCTACTTTCATAACCTTCTCGAATCACGTAAACTCAATTGTATGCTTTTGAACATTCTGTTTTTCATCTGAGTCAATATCCCTTTATTCATTATTTTGTTAGAAAAAGAGAGGCATTTGTCCTTATACCCATTAAATTTTTTTCGTCAATAAAAAGATGACGTGCATGTTTGTAGGTCATTAACATAGAAAGTATGTGGCCCCTCAAAGTCGAAATGTTTGTTACTCAGACTCAGACAAATTTTAGGTAACAATAACACAATGTACATAGAATTCACAAGATGATAGATAAAAATACAAATAAAGAACAATATATAGAAATGTAAATGTTGCCAGGAGACAAACAATTACGGTAGGAAAACTGCCTCAGTCATGGATTTCAACTCATGAAGAAGAGGTTATATTTGGTTACACAAGCCTGTTTACACACACAAAAAACCCCAAAACATACAACTTATCAGGAAATAAAATAAATACCGTACAATTAACCAATCAAATTATTGTATCCTGCAACAAGTGAAATTATCTCCAATTTAATACCTTCAAGAGCTACATTTGCAACAATGCAAAATAGTACACTCAAACTTATATGTGAAATACACCAAAATTTTACATAACCCGAGAAACCGTCATGGCAATGCATACTTGTTTTGTTTAAAATACAATCATGTATTTCATTTACTGGTTTGACAATGTAATCTCTATTACAATGTTCTGTAAATTTACAGTTAAGCAGATATGGGTATAGGCTATTTCGGCTTTTTTTTGCCCTTTACAATGTGGCAGCGATGCAGAATCTGTACATATAGTAGAACCATGCTTCCTTGGTACTGCCGCTTTATTAAGCAAGCCAAAGCTACCTTGGTCACCGTTTCTTACTCCGGTGAAAAGCAGTCATTGTGTAGCTTGAGTTTATAAGTGGCATTCATGACACATGGGTGGTCACTAAAGGCTAATTCCAAGCTCCAGCAGCCCAATAGAGTGGCCTGGCAGAATGGCATGTGACTTTGCAGCATATTAAAGACACAATAAAGAGACTATGCTGCCTGTGAGAGTAGCTACCCGAGTAATTACGGATCAATGTTTCGACTAATCAGAATGGGGAAATATATATACTTCCTGGTAAATTATCAGACACCCGGAAAAAATAGTTCCAATGAAAAGAATAGAGATAAGCCAGCTGGCAAATTATCAGTGCTAAAAGACCCACCCAAAGTATGCCTCCACGAAGATTTAAGTGACAGTTTTGGAGAAATAGTAAAAGTGTGACTAAGCATTGCAATCCTCATTGACTTGCATTGTAATCAATAGGAATGTAGGCATTAAAAAACAAGTACCCAAACTAAAAAAATCGTTAAAAATTAGAGATGTGGAGTACCATCACCTAGTGTACAATGCAGTTCGACCCTTCCAGAAGCTACATTTCTACGACGTGTCAGAAGAATCCAAATGACGGTGCGGGGAAGATGTCGAAAACAGCTTCAAGAAAGAAAAGAACGTGAAAAATAAAAAAACAATGGCTGTGGCAGAAGCTTCCCTTTGCGATTTCAACGCAATTTTCCTGGCAGTTTTGTAGAAGACTTTTAAAGATTTTGTCAAAAGAAATATGAATAAAAAAGGTCCAAAAATCTTTAGAACATGACAATTTGAACACACCTGGTAGAAATGCACCAAAGGTACATCCCCATTTAGTTTGAAGAGGACACGACCTGGCTGTGTGGCTTGCGAGAAGACATAAAAATGTAATTCAGAAAGGACTGCGGATCATCACCCATCCTATAACTCTGCTGACTGACAAGTCAGCTGAGCTGAAAAGAAACTACCACTTAACCATGATTGCTGCTTTTACGTATTATTACCAATACTTCCCTGCAAGCACAGCACAATGCATAAATTCAGTTATGTTTGCTTAGAACTGCGTTTTGCTAACTCGTAGTTGTTGTTCTCCGCTCTGCATCATAACAATGATAAGGACCACAAACTACAACTACACGGTTTACTTGCTGGTATACATGCTCCACCGTGTGGGCTGATATGTGAGGGCATTCTTTATCTTGTTGAAGCCTATGTCAGTAGCATGTGGATGTCATTGGCAACAGACACAAGGTTTGGTGCGAATTTTTCTGTATGAAAACTATCGCTACATTATCGTTTACCGTAGGTACCTTGTTCCTGTATGATTACCTGTGTTACTCAATGAGCAAGCCAGCCCATGTCGAGGACGGGTGGATTGTCCTTGGGACTACACGTAGCTTTTACTGTTGATTTTTATTAGGGAAAAGAGGCTTGAAAGTGCAGCAATCTCAACAATGCTGGAGCGTTCACCCTCTGCTGTATGGAGGGGGTCATCCCTCTGCCTTTTCCGTCCGATATGTATTTTCTGACTGTTTGGGTAAGAGGGCTGGACATCTGGGAGGGCCAGAAATGACGGCGCATTCACCTTGCTGGGGCACAAATTGACATAAACATGTTTTATTTCGAAACCAATTGAAAACCGGACATTACCTATACGAATGTTGCAAAAAAAGAGTGTTACACAGGTAGAGGTTAAATGGGGTACGTAACCATGAAATATAAAAGTAAACAAAGAGGAGAGTCACCAAGTTGTAAGACAATACACATAAAACATAGTTAACAAAGACAGGACAAATAGTGGAGTTTCTACACCATTCTTTGGTGGAAATTGCGCATGGTACTTTGGCATCTTTAGATAAAGAATTACAGTGTGCTTAGAACAATTCAATAAGAGCAAAGTGGACGTAATAGCAAATATCCCAGTCTGCCCACGACTTCACTTTGAGTCGCCAAAAAGCTGTACTTGTCTTAGAGTCGAACTAAGACTTGAGCCCTTCGCAGTTCAATCAACTGATAGCTACAAGATACGTTTAGGCGCTATCATATGTAGCACTGCTTTTTTCATTTGAATAGTTAGGATTACAAGGCAATGTTGTTTATAAAGTGCAGGGAGCTATGGAAATAAGTGTGGAATGCTACGCATCTGTCACTGTAATTTATTTCCCATGTAAAAAGGTAAGGATATGTGTTTTTTACCCTGGACCCACAGGCATCGGCAGAGGAGTCAATACCCGGAATGTAAGAATGTCATAGTTGAAGGGTTCCAGCCCATCTGAATATTTGCGTTTGATATACAAGCTCTTTTGCTGACAAACTAAATCATCCCGTCCACCTTTGCTTTAATTTTATCTAATTTTAGGTGGAAAATTTCTATATCCCTGGAATGATGAGTTGATGCCGGGAGCCTTTTCCGTTGCCGAACTGTCGCAGGAATTCTGTATTATTATTACCTGTTCACATATTTGATTTATATCATTTATGCACTCAATACACTATATTTTTGGCACACACGTCAACCAAAGTAAAATTGAAGATAGGGAGCTCTTAATCTATCAATTGTCTTGGAAATTAGCTGAGACTTGTGCCTTTCTTGGCATTTTCTGTGGGCCCCCTGGCCTGTCTCACTGTAAATTTTTGTGTGACTAGGATAATAAGTTGTTCTGGTTGCAGCCAGGTGAGAACCAAAGGGTCGTCCATGGTAATATACACAGTTACATTGTCAGCAGAGAGCATTTTATGAGGAGCTAGGATGCAAACTACACCACTGACATAATGAGAAATAACAATGGACAAACGCAAATCCTTCGGCAACCCTTACTTCGATATAACCATACTTAGAACACTCTCGTTGAATCACAATCCTCTGAGTGTGATCAATTTGATATTTCTAAATCAGTTCAGGGACCCATAAATGCTGGTTATATGAGAGCAGGATGGTATGTCGGTACCTAATTCCACAAAGGTTGTGCAGCCACAACTTACTATTCTTACCTTTTTAGCATTTCAACTACCTTGGCAAATTCACGGCTTAGCAATATGTCATACCGTAATAGGCAATTATTCATTTGCAAATATTTAAGACTTATATAACATGTTCAAAGAACTTTGCTACACACTGCTGAAAAGTCAATAATGACAATGATTGCTTTATTGTCTAGTATCGCCACTTTTAAAGTACGGGTTACATGTACTTTTTTAATTCCAAAGGGAGTACAAATTGTTGCAAAATACCAATTCTGAGAGTGTGGGATCGATTGAATAAATGATGCTATTGAAATCTGCATAAAAATTGAACAAATACTGATGTAAAGTTTACTCTTTCTGTGTTTTCATGACAAGTACCAGAAACTATCTGCTTGGAAACAGACACGTGACACATGAATCGCGATCACTGCATCATGGGCGCTGTAAACTAAAGACAACAATTATGGGGACGGTAAATACCGTTATCTCTCACTTTGTCATCCATAATTAGTCCACATAGTTTAAGTAGGATTTGTGTGTATGTGTCAGAATCACTACAACTCACTCTCTTTCTCTGAAATACGCATGGCCTCATTGAAGGATTTAGGCCAGTTCTATGAATAAAGCTATGGACGTAAAGCAGACTTTTGGCAATGGCTGAAACCTGACCTTCGTCACTGCTGGTCTAGCAGGATTGCAGCACAAGGAACACAAGTCCATCTTCGCCCATAATTAAGCCACAGGATACATTATACGTTGCAGCACAGTTACCCCACAGCTTCTATTCCGGTATATGTGGGCTGGGTCTCCCAACCGCATGGAGAAAACTGCTTTCGAATTATCCGGGTATTCCCGAGGCAGGCCGGAGACCGTAGTAAATCGGCAGTGGGTAGAAGCTACCAAAGATCAACCCGATTCAAAATGTCAATCCACATTTATCATGTGGTCTAGCTCTGGGGTCAAGATATCTGAGCCAGACAACGCAGCAGATTAGCTGAAATCCTGGATTGTGCAGCCCTTCTGCAATGGCCGGATTCTCATCTTGGCGTGCAGCGAAATGGTAAAAGCCCTTCCATCTTTCAGGCAAGCGCATGATCATCCATGGTGTCCCATCAGAATATAAATACCAAACCATGGATGGTCTTGCTATCAGAGCTCAAAGCTGATCTGTGTATGATGTTTGTAATTATTATTATTATTATTATTATTATTATTATTATTATTATTATTACTATTATTATTATTATTATTATTATTATTATTATTATTATTATTATTATTATTATTATTATTATTGCATTTCAGGTATTTTATCTGAGCATTATGAGGACTTATACTAAACCTGTGTTAAAATATTGCTTTTGTAGTCCATGTTCAGCAAAGAAAATTTGTTTAAGCGGAATAAAGCAGATATAAACATCACCAAATAAAGTTACTTTAGAGTAGTCTAGACAAGCAATTCAAAGGTCTGTTATAGTTTGTCACTAAAAACACATTGTACGATTACAAACTCACAAAACCATCCACAAATCCAAGGACATCTTAATGACATCATTTGGCCACTTAGTACGTTTAATAATCAGACCCAAGCAGTACAGACTATACATTGCTGAAATATTAAAATACCCACATTTTCACCTCATATGGAGTGTTGCTGAATGTAAGCCACATTGTATTTGCTGTGGCAGATATATTTCTTATTACCTATGTAAAAATAACTTCCCTAACACCAAGGCAATTCGAATGTTGCCAGCATATGACACTCCAGTGACTCATTGTTTTTGCAACCTGAAATGTACACACATTAGCTACAGATACTTTGAACTTGATACCCTTGAAGCACACACACCTCGGTTTGGCGGAACTTACAATATATATATATATATATATATATATATATATATATATATATATATATATATATATATATATATATGTATATATATATATGTATACGTTTTCATCAAGGTTGTATATTAACTTTTGCATAACAAAGTCATGTCGTCATAGCCATCACCGCCTGTTGAAATTTTGCCTTGAGAGTAATTGCTGAACATGCCAGAATGAAACATTTAAACACTGGCATGTCTGCAGAGTTTTAATTCAGTAAGAAAAATTGACATACCCACGTTAGGCTTACTGATCTCCTAAACGTAGTTATGACTCAATAAAGCTGTTTAAGCTGTTTTTGACTGTATTCTTGGGATATGCGGTTGGGGGGGGGGGGATTTGAACCACAGCAGTACGTCGTGTTGATTGTTGAAGGACAGTGTCAATTCATACAAGATGACAGAAGGCGCACACTAATAATAATGTGATGACATAGATGGCATATGTTGGATGGCAAAAATAGGATTTATGCTTGCTGACGATGGCATGATACTAATTCAGAATACACAACGAAGGACACACTACAGAAATTATGGCAGCACGCACACAGGGAAAGGATTCGTTAAAAGTGGGCATGCATCACACAGGAACTGACCTCCTATAACTGACGGCAGATAACACAAAAGCCAAGCCGTGGGTTTCGAAAGACTGACGAAAATTGATTCAAAAACAAAACTCAAACAAATCACAAAACAAAACCAACAAAACAAACAACGAAAGAAAGAAACAAATTTACGAGAGCAGTCTTTTGATAATGGGAACAAGTAAACTAAGCAAAAACACATATCTCTTGATGAGAGCAAAGTACGCATTCTGTAATTAAACAACTTAATTGTCTTAAATTGTAAAAAGTGGGCACAATTAGCACTGGGATCAATACTTGCTGCGTATCAAGGGCTTTAAAACCACATCAAAGATTGTCTGAAAGCGGGCTCCAGTATTCATTAAATAAAAATCTCTCCTGGAAAACAGCTGAAGGCAAATCGTTGATGATTAGGTCATATTTGATGGGTCAATCGGTAGCACGTATGCTTGCATTCCTGTAAGTAGCAGACTTTATTGCTGAGAACCAGGCATCTATTGGAATACAGTGTTGCAGAGAAGCCAATGGTCCAAACCTTTACTCACCCTCTTGTGTGCAAAGTCACACATTGAGCGACAGTTGGTTAGGGTATGCAATTGATACTGCAAATGGTTGATACACTTCTGCACTGGTAAAGTACGTTAGGTAAAACAACATGTCTACGCTATGAGCAAGGTACACTGTGTTTCAGTTCTGGCTGCGACTAAATACACTTATTTTTGCATTTCAGGTATTTAATTGAAGCATTTTTTCGATGTACTGTTTTTTTATTTCATTAATTTTGTGCCATCATCGAAACAAGAGAATACAAAGAGGCAGCAAAATTAGTTGCATTTACACTAATTACTTTTTTGTTGTACCAGTAGCATTTGATCGTTGTGGAAATATCTTTCAGTATGTCATTTATCTTTTTTTGTTTGTTTTTGTTTAAATATTGCTGACGTGTGCTCATTTATTGACGCCTGTATGGGAAGATGCATTACAGTTTACATGTTCGATTGTACATGTAGGTCATTGTATTGATGTCTGAAGTGTGTGCATGAATACTTTTTATAGGTTCCTGGGTAATATATATTAGAGAATTATCACCACTCTCTATGAAAAGGAACCCCCACACCGCAGCTTTCACATATTGCATTGTGCAATGATAAGGCTTCTGGGGCCTATCGATTGCCATGTTTTTGCGGTAAAATGTTGGACCCAGTTCTGATCCAGGCAATGTAAATATTCTTCATAGATCTATTTGTTTACTTTGTTGTTATATACTTATATATGTTATTGATTTTGCACGTATCACTTTGTATCCATGTATGCTTTTTGTGTATTTGTGTGTGTATTTGACAGACTGCTGAATGACTGTAAATTAGTCGGTGTAGTCAATTAAGTTGTCCATCATTATTACTTAGTGTACATTTTTCCTTAAAGGGCGATAAAATTATCATATTCTGTATGCATAAGCTGTTCAACAAAGCACAATGTCCTTCATGCCTTTCTGTGACAGGGAAACGAGGTACCATATCTTTGTCCCGATAGCATGGTACTTCATTTTTCCCGTGCAAAAAGCCAAGCTACAATTTTCATGCGATCTGTGCGGTCTATGCAATTTGTATAAAACGCGTTGCTCAATTAGCGAAACTAAAACATGAATATGTAGAAAACATTGGACATTATAGTAGCTAATGTCGAAGTGAGACTTATAAACAGCAAATACACTGATATATCATTTACAAGTATATGAAGTTCTGTGTAAATGTATCATTTGAAGGTTAAACAAAAATACTACGCAGTTCTCATATTAAATAGTAAAATGTGTTAGCAGACTGGTGGCATGTCAACCAGGGAAGCGTTAAATCATAATTTTAAAAATATTTATGGTCTATATTTGGCAGGCAATTTGTAGGCTAGATAGACAAAAATAATGATGCCATTTGTCAGTTGTAAATGTGATAGACATATAAATGACAATTCCTGTTAGGTATACAAATACTTAATTAATTGTATGGGGAGGAAACAAAGCTAGATTCGCAATTTATGAGTGTTCTATTTATTCCTAGTGTGCAGCATTGGTACATTTGGAAGGGAAAACTAAAAATACAATATACAGACAATGGTGGCAGAAAGCAAATGTTTCAGCTGTAAATGCAGCAGGCAAACACAAGGTGTGCAGTTGCATGCTCGTTGTCGTCATATCTGGACGCTCAAGAAAAGTCTCTGTGGGTTGGCTGTGGAGTGATGTTGATACCAAGGTTCTTGCATTGCAAAATTATGGCGTAAAAGGAAAGCAATTCAAGAGATCAACGTAACACCCTGCCTTTTGGAAAACAGCTAACCGCAAAATCGTGGAGCATGCGAGTGTATTGCTGGTCTATTTATCAATTATAGTTATACTTGTAGGATATGACATGTTCCTAAATATGATCAGGATTGAAGGCACTCTCCTCTGATCTATTTATTCCCATGTCCTATCAGCTGATATTATTAGGCGCAGTTGCTCTCATCCCAAAATCTTGAGACAATCTGATACTGTGGTCAAGATCATAGACCCACGGTCCTTTGTCTTAATATTGATTGGATTTTTAGGCGGGTCCGAAATGATTGTGATCGATGGTTTGTTTTTTCCTCGGTACACTGTCATCTTTAATCATCCTGCTACCAATGGATATGCAAAACACATTTTGTGCGTAAAATATCGGTCTCAACCGTAAGGCTAAGATGACACGCATAGAGAGCAAATGTTTCGCGACAGAGGAATGCGGGACTTGTAATAGAGTTTAAAATAGAATATGAGTTTTTCGAATGCCCTCTCGTATAAATTTTGACATTCATTAGAGAGGGCGCTAATGAATGTAAAAGTAAAATAGTCACTTTCGTTGTATTAAAATGTTATCCACTCTAAGTTACATCATCCAGACAGCATACGTACACTTCAGTGCTGTTACCCTACCTTACTGTTAAGGAAAACCGAACTTGGAAACAGACATATACGCTGCTATACTCCGAATACAGTCTGTCCACGGGTAATGGCATGTGTTTTAATTGGAAAATATTCAACTACGAGCACAAGTGGCATCCCATATTTACGTTTACTTTACATATTTGAATATCTGGGAAACAGAAATAAATAAATATTTTTTCTTTATGCCCCTCCGTTTATGAGTGCCTTGTCACGTTGACGAACTCCAAGCTGCCATGTGTACGTCTACACAACTGTTGCAATACATGCTGGTCCCAGGCCAGAATGCTAGAAGTAAACATTGACATCATCTATAAATTTCGTCTGTGCAGGAATCCCTGCCTGCACAGTGCACCCATCTCTGCCTGCACAGTGCACCCATCCCTGCCTGCACAGTGCACTTATCCCTGCCTGCATAGTGCACCCATCTCTGCCTGCACAGTGCACCCATCCCTGCCTGCATAGTGCACCTATCTCTGCCTGCACAGTGCACCCATCCCTGCCTGCACAGTGCACTTATCCCTGCCTGCACAGTGCACCCATCTCTGCCTGCACAGTGCACCCAACAAAAGCTTGGGAACGTGACATGTTTGGCATTGAAAGTAAATGACTCTGTATTTAAAACTAAGCAACATTTTGTTCGCCAATACTAAATGGTCTAAACTACATCTTTACTTTAACCGCCTATTCATATGTTTCAGTGATTTCCTTCGTTATTTTTGGAATGATGCATACAGGCTCAGTTTCTGGGGAAAAATGCCCTAGTTGGAAAGTTCATTTGGTTTGTTTTATGTGGTGGGTGCTTCTGACACAAATGGTAAACAACCCCCCCTCTCCCCATTGTATCCGAATCGAATTTATATTCTGTCCAACGTTTCATGATAATTTAAAGCGTCTACCTACAAAACAATGAACGAAAAACAGATTGGAAGACGCAGATGACACGCGCTTATAGGGCATACATCTGAGAGTGTACCCCCAAGGTCTAGATACATGGAATTAAAGAATGCCACTCGTATCAGATACAAAATATTTTAATTGTTAATAGTAGTTTTCTTACCTATTATGGTTAATTGGCTGCACATGGGCATGGGAATTTCTATCTGTAGGATCAACATTGGACCTGTTTACTTAATAATTTATGCTTAAAAACCAACGATGACCTAGCAAGGCAAGATAGGGTTAAAGTAACAAGCAAAACAAAATAATGCAATACATATATTGCATATAATTTAACCTTTCTCAGAGTTAGGTCTGTAAACAGTATCGTTGCATAAAAGTTTGCAAATATTTTGACAAAACATGTAGCCTATTGGTGCCTGCAGCACTCTTGATATGGACTATTAACACACTGCTCGTAGCCCTGAACTACCTTGAAATGTATAATCAAATAAACAAATCAAAATAAATAGAAGATAGTATTTTGTCCTTCGTAGAAACAGATTGCATGACCATTAGTCTTTCAGGAAACTCGTATTTAGGCCCATGTAGACCTACTTATTCAAAGCCCGCGACCACAGGCTTTTCAGGTTTTGCACTTTTCAAAGGGAACAGTATTAGTATGCTAATGATGCAGCCAGCCAGTCAGATGGTTTACTCTTAATAGCGCAGGCTCAGACGTAGAGACTTCATTGCATGAAGTATTAAAGAAATAATTACACCATTTTCGGACATGGTGCCAGTTAAAAACAGTGGTCACACAAAATGGTATTCACACAAGTATTATGTGTTGTATATAGTTTTCTGAGTGAAACTTGTGTGTGTACTTGATGACATTGGCATTATTATTCATCATATTATTGGATCAAAACCTCAAAAATGTTGTTGCTTTTTTTAAAATGGATTAAGAACGATTAGTTCGGAAATACTTGGGCTACTTTTGGTTTTCACAGAGACCTTTGTTCTATGGGAGCGGGGGCTTCAGAGACAACAGAGACTTTAAGGGAACATCAAGTTTCTGTTCTGAAGACCCATGCACCATTATTTACTTGTAAAACCGGCACACAGGTCTTTTGAGACGGTTTCAAGGATATAAGTTCCGTGACATGCTCTCGCTTCTGTGTCACCGCAGTTTTGGTAAAAACGGTCAGACCTTGATCTTGCTCCTTTGAATACCCCGCATTTCTGCAGTTAATTGAGCACGCAAATAGGTATGATTTTTCTTTTTAAATTTCAGTATTTGCAAGCAAAATGAGAATTTTTAACTTCATACATTGAACATATCTGTACAATGGCAAACTGATAGTAGAATATATCATTTAATTAATAAATTGATGCATATAAATATATTTTTAAGAAATTTAATTGACAAAAATTCTCCTTTTGCTTGCAGAAGCTGATTTTTTTAATCATTTTTTTTTCACGAAGTTGATGTGATAGGGAAACCCAATTGCTTCTGAACTGTCCAATGCCTTTTTACCTGCATTATGATGAGAACCTCCAATTTATAACACATACATGTACCAAACGGATAGGATAAGTCAACAAATTCACACACGGTTATTTTGGGTTACCTTTAATTATAAGCACGATGAGGTCGATCAGTCAGGTAACGTGACATGGGACCAAGAGTTCAAGGCAACCACAAAACACTTTAAAGGGTGTGCGAATAGTGCTAAGAATTTAATCTAACGGCAAACCGCTCAAAGTGTGATGCATTAAACAGACGATTCACTTGATAATATCATATTTTAATGTATTTTAATGTCAGAGAATATACGTGAAGGTAGATCTTTTTAGTCATACCATTGATTTCAAGGTGAGACTTCAATGAAGTACACTCACAATTCACTTGAAAAGTCTTGAAATTAAAACGAAAATGTCTTTTGACGTCAGATCGTGTATGCAAAGGTATGGCTTTTATGTACGTCATTGATTTCACCAAAGCGAAATTAGACTTTTGACTCAAATAATTAATGTTGTATGCGCCCAACTAAGTTTTGATTTGCAGTTTAAAATATCCATATTAACCTACACCGCATAAAGCTATATGTGGCCATGATCGTTCGTGCTGACGTAAACTCCGTTACATCACGACTATTTATCCCTATAATCCTGATATTTAGTGTAATTTGCAGTTAACATCCTCCAAAATAAACTATCATTAAAAAATTTACAAGCTCGAATAGCACAAACTGAGGAAACTAGCGATACATGTCCTTAAAGAGTTTCAAAATCTATTTAATATTATGATAAACATTATATTCAAGGAACTCCATCACCGTGTGAGTAGATAATATTCCTACAAAAATTTGAGTAACGGTGTTCACACACAGTCGTACTGTTAAACAGAAATTAATGGCCAAAAAACTGTGCAGATAACGTTCCAAGTGTCGTGGATTCTTCATTATATTGTTTGTTAATGGCTATGTTAGACTTTTTCAATAAAATCTGGAATGAGCAGGCAGACAGCACCGGGCGCAATAAAGGCTATAACCCAGTGATCTTCTCCGGGCGATAATGGATTAATCGACTGAGAGGTGGCACTTTATAGCTTTCCTTCTCAAGACAAGACGTCAATGCTTTTCCGTCTGACGACTTGGAAGAAAGAGCAAATGTTTTAGTCGAACCTTTTAAATGTCTCGTCACATAAAAGGATAGACCATCTGGCCTCTTCCAGACGCCTTAGCTTATGTCAATTGCAAATTTTATCTGACAGAAACTCACCTAAGTATCTTTTCCAATGTATGCATTGATTTGTCCTATTGAGCGGTAACATGCCATCGACAAGCGGCAGTTTGCCACAAACATATTTTAATTATTAATTCCAGCAACAGCTAGCTTTAGGAAAGAGCCCACGACATACGCCTCAGCCCAGCTGCTATTCAGGCGCTAGACTACCTGGACTACGAAGCACATCAATACCAATAAAGCAGCAAATGCATTAGATTACAACCAGATCTATTTCCTGGAAAAAATCACGACAGAATGACATTAATTTAACTTCCAACGCATCTTCTATTAACCTTGATTCCATGTGTCTCTCTGCCCTGTTTGTAAATCCATGTTCAGACTTATCTATTACACCCACACCCACATCCACACGCACACGCACACACACACACACGCACACACACATACATATATATATATAAATATATATATATATATATATATATATATATATATATATATATATATATATATATATATATATATATATATATATATATACAAGTCTGTTGTAAAAAAAAATCCTATAGGAGATACCAAAAAATGAACATGCGCGTTTTAGTGTACAAAAGGTGAAAACATGCCGCACACAAGAATATTTATGCATATATATGATATATGCTCCCTTAAATAGTAAATACTACAGGTCTATGGCTGGGTTATGAGGGGTTATTGTCTTTGTTATGAAGCCCACAGGATTAAATCACGAAAGACGCTGGTCAAGAAAATCTGGATGAGTTGACATTGGCTTTTCGAGGCCTGCATTTATGCCTTTCAGCAGAAATTCACTTATCTGAATTTGTTATCAAGATTTTCTGGCATAAAACGTGAGCAAAAGTGCAAGCAGTTGATAATTCTTATTTATTTGGATCCTGCATACCGGATCCCGTCACAAGTTAATTATAACTCAATAAGCAGCATCAACTGACATGACAAGAATAAATGAATAATTGAAGATATCTATGAATTGATTCAAACATTTTTGGCAACAGAAGAAGGTTTAAGTTATACAATTATATCATAGGCAGTTAAGAATTACTAAATTAGGCCAAATTAGACTTGACAGGATGACTGGACTTTCAACTGAAGGCTATTTTGTTCTTCTTGTGTGAGAAGATGAATTCTTTTATTGTAGCCTCTCAAATGGCCAAAAATTACAACGCTCATACCAAAAGTACATTTTGCACTTCTGTCTTCTTGTAGGATATTTTTCATTCTTTTTTCCAATTTTGAAGAATTGAATTTTCATTTCTCTTCGTCGGTAGCATATTATTTACCTGCTGAACAAATTTTCTTCCTCCGCTTATGAGGTATCCGATACGCCTCGAAGCCTTGTCACCAGTCGCTCAGCTGGCAAGCATTTTCTTAACAATGTTGAAAAGCAAGGGTTTCATCTAATATCACCATTTCTGTGCCGTTGGGTACCCCTTGCTGGACTTTCACTCTGATCGACACGATTACACCCTTTCGTGAATAAGTGAAATACAAAAGAGCAAATTGGGTAATTTTTTATATTTCGACCCATTTTCTTGCGGCTACGGACAGACAGCGCCCTCTTTGACTGCTTATGTTCATAATTCATTCCAAAGTCGAAGGAAAAGGAAGCAAAGCCTGTATGAAGCTCTTCTGAGTTGGTTTTACCTTGCGAACCTATGTGTGTATAAATGATCTATTGCGAAATTGACGCAATATGTAAAGTTTGCACATGGCGCACATTTAGCGTTAACGCTCAATGTCAGGAAACGCAAACTGTAGAGTTTGACGCCACAAGATGTTAAGGCAATGCAAAATGTAATGATGAAAGTTTATCTTTATCACCGGTATTTCCGATTATAGTCACACACCCAGACCACCTGTTCAAAGTTCAGGTTGGACCAAATTAACTGATTGCTGACAGTTTCATTCACCAACGTTAACACAGAAATCTATAAACGGGGATAGCATGAAATTACTTACAAACCGAATTAATTGTACCAAGTACAGTCCATCCCTTAACACTAGAAATAACTTGTTCTGTCAGCTCTATATCCCGCGACCGCGTACTTTCCTAGAAAGGTCCAAGAACATAGAACAGTCGACCCAGATCCATCTGACGAGCTAATTGTTTCAGCGAATTCTAGACAAAGTATACTATATAATCTATGAATTAGTTGAGTCACTCGTTTATACTTTAACGGTCCCGTTATTGTATATCCGTTATATTATATTTATCCAACGGTGTATACACAATATCGTATAACAGTTGCAGTGTTTTACGATTGTTATTTTTTAATTTTAAAACTAAAAAATACAAAACAAACAGGCTGAAAACACAAAGTCATGTAAACAGTATTATCTGACATGGTGTTTCAAATATTAAATGAACAGTATTTCCTCACTTGACACTTGTACATATTATGCAATGTTTGTGATTCTTTTTAGTATAATTGCCTATATATGCCTATATATGTATCAACGTATCTCACTATAGAAATTATCTTTTCCATTTTCTTTTCACTTAGTATATTTCTAGATGTATGCTGGGTTCCTTAGGAGAACAGGGCACCGACCCCAAAGGCTACCCAGGGTAAATAAATAAATGAATAAACAAACAAACAAACAAACATACAAACAAGCAAACATACAACAAACAAACAGACAAACAAATAAATAAATTATCAAATAAATAAATAAATAACTAAATAACTAAATAACTAAATAAATAAATAAATAAATAAATAAATAAATAAATAAATAAATAAATAAATAAATAAATAAATAAATAAATAAATAAATTAATTAATAAATAAATAAACGTGGTTACTTCTTGACACAACCTATGGTCATAGGCAACTATCAGCCAAAGTTCACAAAAGATTTATACAGTGTGATGGAATTATAATATTTCCTTAAAAAGAATAAGAAAATCTTCATGCAAATAACAAAAAATAAAATAATAAAAAAAAAAAGCTAAAAGTAACCAGAGCAACTATTCTTGCTTTATGATGTTCCCTCTTAGTAATAAGCTCTAATGACGCCACGTTTGAAGCAGACCAAATTATTTATGAAGAACAAGTGCCTTTGGCTATGCCCAGGTAGCGAATTCAAGTGACGTCAAAGGGGGTAATGTGTAAAAAGGAAAGAACATTCATTTTAAACATAACCGTGATGTTTCGACAAATGTCCAAATTCCCTAAGGCTATATATATATATATATATGCGTGTGTGTGTGTGTGTGTGTGTGTGTGTGTGTGTGTGTGTGTGGTTTCGATAACCCGACCGACTCCACTGAAAAGGTGGTTCATTTCAGCTTGTATGCAGTGAAGTCTGAGTTAACTTGGGCCGGGGAAAGAGCATAACTGCATAGCCGAGGTGTTCGGCGAAACAGCATAGCCATAGCCCCGGTTGAAAGATTTTATCGAGAAAGGGGCCGTCGCGTGCCGTTATTTTGCAGTAAAGTCAACTCAGATATATCATTTTATTTTAACTTGTCTGTAGGGTTAACTTGGGCCGGGAAACAGCATATCAACACAAAGTTCCATTAGGCATAGCCACTGTTGTTCGGTGAAGCAGCATAGGCCATAGCCCCATTTGTGTCAGCATTTAGATACCTCATAACTCCGCTTGTTCGGTGATTGTTATCGTATTTCGCTATGTTCAAGGTGTTCGTTCTCTGACAGCGCAAACGGTCGTTAAAGTACTTTTAAAATATGACTTACTATCTTAACTTTCATCTGCCCGCTCGGTTGTGTCTAAAGCATTTACCATCGTTAGTAACAAATCTAAATGCGACACGATATACTTTAAGCCAACCGGCACGCGATGAACGCCATTTTCAACATTGTGCAATGCTGCACAAAAATACATTTTGCAGATCAAAGTGATTCGCAGCAACAGCATATATCATATCATTATTGATGCTCTGAAACATTTGCAAAATATAATCCTTTGGTTTGCATATATCATAACCCCCTCCCCCAGATCGTCCTATTACTATTATCATTTACAAACCGCTGGGCGCGGAATCCGTAATTTAAAAAATGGCAGCCAAGTGACAGTGGGCCGATTGGGTATTTTGAAGTGGTAGTATCCAAAATATGTGTGCGATTGGGGTTATGGCAAGATTAATTTGACGAATAAATGTAATGTACAATGTATAATGGGACTTTTCCAGAGTGAGCATTACTTGAAAATGTGAATATACCATAATAGAGATATCAGTTACAGCCAGCGGTGGGCCCCATAGTAAGGATTTTGCATCAGATACTGAAGTCGCGCTGAGGCTATGATTAAAGCAGCAACACAACTAGGACCCGCCACGACTCCCTGGTGTGTGACAGATGGAGCTTTAGCGGGAAGCTTGCCCCGATAGTGGATACAGGTCCGAAAGTACTGCCGGGTTTTTTTTATATAAGTGGTAAATAATGGCCCCAACAATACCCTCACCCCAACAGTGTTTTCTTTAGTTGTATATTTGAAACTGAGTCATGAAATACAGCCACAGCCAAATCATGTCGCTTCATGACACAACCTGTGTATCTTTAGTGTTATAGGCAACAGCCATACAAAATGTGAAATGAATCCACATGTTTACGACGAAATAACAGGAGTGATAAGCAGTAATCATACAAAGTTTGAAGAAGATATATGCAGTAACAGAGGTATTACGGCCCAGACAAGGTCTTTCGTTGAGGGGTATAAGAAAGACCAAACTGTTGATGTGTGGATAATATTGGTCGACTTGTCATCCAACTTTTGCTAATTTTCCGCACTGTCTATACAATTTTGTAATTTCTCTTTACCCAACACTTATTACTCACAAATATACATAAAGCTTATTGCTGTTCAGATAGCTCAAACAGGGCCATTACGTCGACACGAATTAACCGGCGTGACATTCCATGACACGCACGGTGCATGTTTTCCTGTCATGTACAGGATGCTTACAGTAACGCCACGTTTACATTTATGGATAGTGATTCTCCCTGTGACGTGCATGTGTCGCTCAACAATATGGTCACAGTGCCCCAATATGAAACATTGCATGATATATATATATATATATATATATATATATATATATATATATATATATGTGTGTGTGTGTGTGTGTGTGTATGTATGTATATCGCTGCCATTCTTTCGGTCAGTGCTGGCTTGCTACTTTACAGTTTAGGGAATTTGTTGGGTATTTACATGCACATTTCGCGTTGATTTTACAATTGGTGGATCCTTTAATTCAGGCCTTTGGTCCGTAATGATAACCCTATCAGATAGGTACAAGGCGGGTGCCTCTCGGATAGGATTAACGTAGGACAAGCTCTAGTTTCAGGTAGTGGAGGTCTTGGCGTTATACGGATATTTCCATTGTGTTCTACATTAGTTAGGGTAAGTGTGTTAACGTTCGACCTTTAGGCTAGTGAACCGGCTTGCTTTTAGCTCAGGTTGTTGTTTGGCCACTCGTCAGAATAAAGAACAAAAGGACCAAATAACAAAAAGCAAACCATTATGTTCTTAGCTGCGAAATAACTGTGGATGGATTTGGACTCGTAAAATCTGAACGACAAAAGGAGAACATTCTGACATATGCTTAGCGTGTATGGTTAGCCTTCAATTACCAACAGGAGCGCTGAACAGGATGTAAAGTAACGAGGTTGCATGACAAATTCAAATGTTTCTCAGCTTTACAACAATACTGATAAATATCAGCCTTAACTGGATGAAAGGAAATTAGATACCATCTGCCGCAACCATTTTTTCTAAAGAAATTATCGTCAATTTCCAAGCTTCCGACTTCCATTGTTAATAAACTGCGCTCGAGTTGATCCCTTGTGATTTAAAATATACATTAATTGAAAGACCATCCTTTCACATGGACAACAAACGTATTTGATTTGTTTTAGTTTACAATAACAAAACGATCAAAACAAAGGGAAAGCAATGCACATCATTTGATGAAATGCTGCTTCCACAACAGTAAGATGTTATGCAAAGCTTTAAGGTAATTAAATAACTGGAGATGTCATAAGGTTTATATCTACAGGTTTGCGACTTTCATGGAAGCAATGTGGCTGAGTGTGCAAAATAAAAGCTGCAATGTCTACTTCTATGGGCTTTATCATGAAATATTCATGGCTTTGGTATACTTATATTTTATTATGTCTGTTTCGGGAATTTGAACTTAGCTTGTTTTACTCACACAGGAAAGTCTATATGAACTTCAGGTTTAAGAGAGACGATTCTGGCCTCAATGTAAGATTGAATGAAGGCTCCATCAAACTTAATTAATAGCCATACCTGTCAATTGCTGAGCTCGATCAAAACCTGGCTATTTTTAATTTGATTTTCTACATGTGCTGCAGACAGGGAGTGTTCCCATGAGCCAGCCAAATTCACCAGTCTGGGTATGTTGACAGGCTGACAAGCCATGCTGCTCTCATAACGCTCTTGAAGGGCCATCATCTTTAATACGGCCAGGTAAATCGGCCAGATCTAAATGACCAGTGGCATATAAGATCATTATAAGAAACCTACGATTCAGAAAAAGAATTAGCAGGTAGACTTGAATACAATAAGCATGTAAAATGAGCTATTTCTTATACAATATGCTAATGATGACTAATCTTATGAAACTCGTCGTCCTTCTATTTTTTCCAGGTTGTTTTTTTTGTTTTGCTTCTCATTTTTAATTGTAAGGTCATAAAGTACCAAAAACGCACATTTGAAAAAGCCAATGTACTACAATGCAAAGTAACTATATAAAGACTGACGGTTGGCGGTCGCATACGTACCACTTACTTAAGCCTCCCCTTCCTGTGGTCCTTGATACGTATGTGGTTTTAACACGTTGGGTTTTCTGAGAAACGTTACAAACAGTATATACTAGTCGAAATTACGATCACCATATTAGATGGCTCATAAGCTTTATCATATATGTACAGTGGTAACAATTTGGCGCAAACAGTGAAAGCTGTGTGATGATCAAAGGAACAGAATGGAACAAACCCATGCAAAACAACCAGTTATGTTACAAAATGTGTTATTTTTATAATTTTTGCAAGAGAGAAACTTGTGTTATTTGGTTGTTTTTCGGGGGTGGGGAGGGGGTGGGGGCTGGTAATAATGTTGACCTTGGCCCTATAAGGTCATTTACAAATTGGCAATTGCTATAACGATTATACCTGTTTAAAACGGAAGGAAAGGTGGCCATTTCACTTGTTTCAAAAGAGGACACCTTTAGCAGCATCATAACCAAAATGAAAAATAATTATCTGCATTTCATGTCTGAAACGAGCAATAAACGTTGGTGATATCACCACTCTGTCTGGAAGTTTCGTCGCTGACATGTTGAGCGGGTAATGTAAGCGGAAGTGACGTACATGTAGTGACCTCTCAAGTGAATGAACAGGACCCACTGAGGGCATGCCTGGACCAGCTAAGTGAATTTTGTTTGACTTCGTCAATTTGTTACATCACCCCTGTGAAAGTTTTATTTCTGAGACATCACTATGGATGATCAATTAGATGGATATGGCGTTCAGCCTCAATTCTTACGAGACAAAGGAAGTACCAGTGAGGAAAGTGGTTCGGTCTATGAACTGTAACGGGAACGCAGGAGTAAGCTCCTGACGTACTGATCATGGAAGTATTGTACCGCAACTCCATTTACTGCAGAACCTCCAAGCTAGCTTGTGTCAAAAGTGAGAGATCTCCCTCCTGGAGGTACTGAAAGTACGGGGGGCGAGCTGGGGGTGGGGGTGGGGGCTGGGGGCTTGCTCCCTAGTTTATAATTTGAATAGCCACGTGGGGCCGCAGTGTGGGCAAAGGTGTGAACAACTGCCATATGGGAATATAACACACAAAGATCCCGATACATGGCACCTTGTGTTTTGCAAGTCCACTGAAAAAAAAACCGCACAGGCAGAGCGTTTAGCAAGGCAGCCTCCAGCTATTGAGAGGTCGTTACGTCACGATTTGGGGGTGATGTTCATTGGTGAAGCTTAGGCTGTGCTAAATTTGCCAATGTACATTCATGGCAGGGGATTGGAGTTCTGAATACCACAATTTTTGCATGCACAGGTTACAATTCCAGGTAGCTAAATAATCTTCAGCTTGACCCCTTCAACTTCCATTGGAGATCAGGAAAGCCAAACATATTACAGATTTTATATCCTTGCTTGATAAGCATTTCAAATTAGTACCCCAAAACGAACTTTATTAAACAGGCGACAGGAGAAAAGCATCAATCCATGCAAGATTTTACATGGGCAGCATCCAGCTGAATGAAAAATTTGAATCGAATTGGTGTCCGTGAAACAAGTGCATGTAGCTGTGGCGAGCCTAAAGAAGATACATTTCACTATTTCTTTGTATGCCCAAACTACGACAATATTAGTATTAACTTGCATGAAACGGTCATACGACTCGCATCTTTTACTCTAAAACAGTATTATTTGGCTCAAATGATTGTACCTTCAAAAGATGATGTCAATTTTTTTAAGTTGTCCAAGCCTACATCGAGCAATCACAATTCGAGCCATCGTGACTTCCGAGCACGTCACACAGATTTTGAAGTACTCAACTTGCGTTGAACATATTGTACCCAAGAACCACTAACTGTCTCTTCTCGTGAATGTGATACCTTAACTTTGTTCTGTTAACTTTGTCACCACATCATGTCTTTTGCATATTTAGTATCCCTCTGATATTCCGATGTGCAAGAGGAATTAACATAGGGAAACACAGTTTTCCAATTTTTCAATAAAACATGTTTACATTAACCTTGACCCCTCGCAGTTCAAACGCAAAAAGTAGAACGTTATATGCGGGATAATCTTTTAAACTGTATAAAATGCAAAAGAAGTAAAATTGTGAGCAAAGTGAATTTATTCGCGTGCTGGTCACGAATTTCGTTTCCACAACGCCTTGCTTAAGATCCATTCCGGGTCATTATCTACTGTAAAAGTACATATTTTCCCCAGGTATTAATTTCGCCGAATTTTCCCGAGTTGTGTTATTCGGGAAAATAACACCGGGAAATAGTCCAAAATAGTCAATGCGCATATGACATCGTCTGGAGCTTAGCGTTACCGTTCGGCAATTTTGGAAAATACAACCGTGCAATTTTGAATTTACGTAAATTCGGAAAAATTAATGTTCGAAAAAATTGTATTATATACTAATTAAAGAAGTAAAAAAAAGTGCAAATGCCAAAAAAAATGTTTATATTCAAAAATGTATTTTGACATCCAATGATTATATTGTTGGGTGACCAATCGACCTTGATCTTGGCTAATTTATCTCATATGCATCTTAGAAAAACTTGTATTAGAAGATTGCCTATTGCACAAAATTTAGTGAAAATTCATAGCAAACAAACATTATGGCTCAAAATGTAGCTCCATCTATTTGTCCTATAAGTCAAGACAACAGGTCGGCCAAAACTTATCAGGTGCATAAATAAAAAAAAATGTAACGAAATTTGATGTAAACTGAAATATATCTCAATCGCTGCTTTGTACTTCCATAAGCGATACTCAAAAAAAAATTGAGTCAGACTTATTTGGTGTTGCCATTGATCTTGACGTCATAGAGGCCACACTGAAATAAAGACATTTTCCCAGTGAATAGTCCTTCTGCCAAAATATTTCATGTTTTCCTGTCAAAAAGATAATGCAGTGGTCACAGCTATCCTAGACAGATTAAAAAATGTATTTTTGTTCCTCTGTAGTGGGGGATTGATATGCGATAAATTGGCAAGCACTTTCCTTGCATAGGTTTTGACTGCTCAGGCGTCAGGGCAGCATTGTCACAAATCACATAATACATTGACGCAGCCACACATTTGCATTATTTTATTTCACTTTATAACATGTAAACTGTTATGCATAATACCTATATGTAAACATTAGAAACCATTGTTTAACATTTTGAAATGAGAAATAGGAAAAGCCTGATATTATTGTTGTCTGAGTACCACCAGAATTTTATATGTTCAATAGGTAGCCATGGTGGCGCTGAATCTTTCATTTTTGTGTGGTCGTGTGACCTTTGACATGTGCAAAATATGTCTTCCTTCGTTCTCTTGAAACTTGGTTAAAAGATACATTGACTTAGTCTTCAAAATGTTTATGCGCTCGGTATATATATATATATATATATATATATATATATATATATATATATATATATATATATATATATATATATATATATATATACATATAGTCCTCGGAAAGGGTAAGTGGGTTGTAGGCGAGGTTGTTATTCTACCCTGACCTTGTACACTGCAGGAGTACGCTTATGGACCTGAATAAAACCATTTGTCATGATAATATAGTATCAGTCAGGTGACGACATTTTAAAATCAGTGGCACACATACGGCATATAATTTACTTTGGTGTTTTAACCCTGGCATTACACGGTTTAATTTTTTTAGGACTCTTTGCTTCTCGGCCAAATGTCTTTGAAGTTGGGAGTCCTAATGCCATATTAAACAGGGCTGTTTTCTGGTAAAGTTGTAATTTAGTCAGTTCAGACTCCGGACAAAGGACGTAGCTGCATTATTGTCCCACACGCATGTAAATGAAAATGGAAACCTCCGTACCCCTCTCCCCTTCATGTGATGGAGGGTGAAGGGCCCTGGTCCGAGTTATTGGGTGTCACCCTACCGCTCCCTTGTTTTATTTTATTCTATTTTTTGATAGGTGCATCTTCAACATTTTTGCTCTGCAGAAAGCTTGGGCTGATTGTTTTGTCATTGCATGCCTGGGAACATTTCAGGGCACCTGTACCCTTTAATATCAACTGGTCATGCGGCAATTGTATCATACTTGCTTTTGAATTGTTGTGCCGCGTTGCTATTTTTGACTTTTTTTTGACATTTTTCTTCACAGTCCATTAAAATGTACCTGAAATCTACCTGTAGTTTAATTTTGTGTACAAGATGAAACTGCTGCTATTTCGTGATTTTAACTCTTTCAGTGCCACATTTTGGACTTCGTCAATAGCATTCCTGGGCGCGCTTTGGGCTCATTGCGCCCAAAGCGCACGCAGGCAACCTGTTGACCTGACTTATATTTTGGTAAGTACAGACATGCTTGTACTCGAATTAAAGGTCTTTTTACAAAGAATATGTATCTAGCACCCTTATAATAATTCAGAGCAGTGCTATATTAGTATTTCGACTTCAGTTCCAGTCGACACTGAAAAGGTTAAACGATTTTCTAGAATATCGTAATGGCTGATAACGGTACGTGTTACCATTGCTAGTATAGAGTTCGTGCTGTAAATGAATGAATACGTAATAACATTTGACTGCATCCTTTTCCAATTTGTAGGGAGTATACTTTTGACAAGTCACTACAAAGCACACATGCATACATACTATCACCAGTATACGTGCCAATGTAGTTGAGCAAGGGAATGTCACAGGCCTCCTCTCAGGTCTGTGACCTTTGATGCCTCTTTGTGATATGTAGGCCCGGGCCCACTGGGCTTAGGCGTATTTTCCGTTGGGTTGATTTTGGCGTACCGGTATACATATTTCTCATGAACATACGATAAGAAACATACCCATGGCATAAGCAAGTCACATGTACATTCCAAAAATTTGTGTTCATGATAAATAATCTGCTTCTTGTACAACGACTGGCTAAATGAAGAAAAGATATTGATAGCAGCTGGCCACCACGTAGGTCCTACGTGTAACAGTATACGAGACGCAGGAGATAAAGAATATCAAGCACGGATCCAGAAAACTTGATATTTAATGTCAACTGACCTAATTTTAATTTGGGTTTACTCATTTACTTGCAAACATGCATATCTTATAAAAGCTCCAACAGAATAAAAATAAAATAAAATAAAATAAAAAATTAGCGCCTCATTGACTACGAGCATTAGACACATCCTACCACCATGTTTGCGCTGTTGGTCGTCAATAACACGTGCACGGGCAGGCCTGACATTAGTATACTTCTAAAGATAGGCCTCCACACATGCTCAACCTATGTTCTTGGTACATATTTGGAGAACATGGACAAAAAATGAGAAGTGATCTCATTGTATTATTTCATCCAAATAAGCAATCTAATAAAGACAACTGAAATATCTTTGGAGACAATTTGTCACCACCAACGGAGCAACCATCGATTGATGTGCAGATCATCTTCCGTATTTCGAACGCCCAGTGACTCCTAAAAGCAATATGATTGCTAGACTTCTCTAGGCCATGTAAACTCACAGATCGGGTCACCAGTCTTTTTCTGACAAACTATTTTTACGTCTGCTAAAACCTACCAACAACAATTGACCAAATACTTTTAATTCCCCGTGAACCTCAACACGGCCACATACTATATATGTTACACGGAGTTAATTCCAATGCAGAGCCAGAATGCACACTCTTTGATTTTATGAATACTTCCTATAATTCTGGTAACAAAATTGATGCAACCAACTGCGTTTTACATTAATATATAATGAAAAGAATAAAGATAAATGAGAATGTTTGCTGTAGTTTATTGCATAGGCCTGCATCATCAGCCTTCAAAAATAGAATGATCATGCTCAGGTCCAGAGGAAACCACCATTTTTATATACATTATAAGGTTTTCAGTCAACCAACATAATGAGACAGTGTTTTAAATCTGTAAAAACAATAAATGTGCTTTTGATTGCTTCTGTGCAAATTTGTCTATGCAAAAGACTGATTAGGGGTCCAACTAAAAAAAATGTATTTAAGGCAATTTTGTTTGGTTATCTGTCTTTTGGCGTCAATCATGGCCCTTTGTATCATATACTGAAGCAAAATTTACGCAATTCTACAAACCTCACTCACGGCCTCTCCTCATGTGAAAACCACAGATATATCAATACAGTGCGGTCATTGTGGTGACACTGTCATTGAGCCTTCTGGTCGGTTAAATGCCCCAAGGATCCCTTGGGATCTACTGCTTGTCATAGCACCATTTGCCCGCGCTGTATCTTGGTTTCAACAGGTGACACCACGGGTGACCAGTACATAATTCAACTTAGTAAATCAAAGTGAGTCAGCATTGGTCTAACACTATGAAACGTCCGGTAAATATTGGGGGAATGGTCGCACAAGAAATTTCAGGGTCCTTCAGAAATAAATTGTCATACATAATCATGATAATGGCGGCATGAAGCCTGTTCTGACTCAGATGCCATCTCTTTACCGAGATGGTGTCATAATATTATTCTTGAAAACATGTCTGAGGACCTTACGTTTACTTGCGGGTGAAGCAATTAGTCCTTTACCTGTAGCTTCACTTTGTGAGATCACTCGCGAGGTTTAACTCCTATTTTTTGTTGTATTCCATGTTTGTAATCAAGCAATTTACAGCGGTCTTCAGGTAGATCTATATTGTAAACAAACATATATATGTCACGTTAAGACATGCTCACAATACATTATCAAAGAAAGATATTTGAATAATATATTTTAAATTAATGGGAACATACTGTCTGGAATGCTCCAGCTTTGGATCCGCTATTGCTAAAGCTACATAAAAGAAGGATTCCACAACCATTAGATTCAAACTGGACGCACGAAGAGTTGACACGTTGGGAAGGGCTGAGAGTAAAATATCAAGAATGAAAATGACAATGGCTCTGCACCTGCTGAAACTAGGACTTTAAATACTAAACAAATATCCTGAAACTCTCGCTATTTGATCTACTTTGGAAAAATGTTGCACGAACGGTGATGTTGTACGACTGTGTTTTGAGTGAGCAGCATTTGTATCCACGAAAATTACAAAAATATAACCGCTATCCAAATCATCATTCCACATGCTTAGCTCCATTGATTTTCCAAGGAAACATGAGTAGAATGTTGCACTGTTTGCACTTGCTATCGTTCACCAATTAGCAAATAATTTCCAGATTACTGCCCACAGAAAATTGAATTGCTTGTCTGTTTTTTTTCTATCTTTTGATGTCTCATTTTCTTTAATCTTGAAAGTGTTAGATTAGACGTAACAGTCATAGTATAATGAACGAAATTGTCCGACTAACCGCTGCTTGTATTTGAGAAATAACACTTTGCAAGTGGGTCATGTTTACTGTATCATTACATATAATAGATTGCAAGGCATGGTAATAAATGTTATATATATTCCTGTTTACAAATATGTTGTTATTAGTTTGATAATGCATTAATTTTTAACTGTAATGAAAAATGCGTAAACAAATATTAACTCAAAAGTGTGTTTTTATGTTTGGCATTATCAGTATAAAGTGCATTGTGAGCGTGTGAAACATGAAATAATAACTCACACAAAATTATTATAATTAACACATTGTGATCGCGTGCAACACGAAATAATAATTCATACGTAAACGTAATTAAACGCTTGAGTTTAAATTATCTATCATAATATATTCCCCTCGTGCTGGACTATTGAACTTCCTTGTGTTGTTGATCATTTACCCGTTTTTGTGAGAGCTGCGATAGATTATTCTACCAAGTACTCATTAGTCTTTTTGGCCACTCATTACTCATTTACATTCACTTTGCCGTTCATCTTGTAATGTGTCTGTTGCATAGTTATTCATTGGTAGTGGCTCCAGTTTTCTATCCACGTGTATCTTGTCATGGGCAGTCAGATTATCTTTATTTATGTCCCTCTAGACATGTAATACTTATTTCTTTTAATTTGTTTTGTTGTAGAGTATCTGTCTATCACATGGTCCATGCAAAAAGTTATGCAATCTGCTTATTTGGGGTCCGTGATCACAATATTCCTCTCGTCTATAAATTAGCATTTTCATTTGCTAGATTATGTATGAGAAATAAGAACATGCTACTGCCCATACACGTAGATTATACCCTTTACTGTTATTCACAATCTCTTACTATATATTATATATTTGCATAATTTTCATCCCATATGATGACCTATTTATGACTTTCTTGCCACCAGCAGTTATAGACAATGATGGATACTCATAAAACTATGAATTGAATTGCATCGTTTATCTTGTAACAGCAAGACATGACTGGAAAGCAAATAATTGAGGAACAGTCATAACCACACGCGGCTGACTCACTAATTTGGACTCTACACATGGCAGATCAATATCCACCTGCTTCATGCTTGCAGTTGTTGCCAAAGGACGACCAGGAGGAGTGTGTGTGGCATACGAGGTACAATAGCCATCATGATTAGGTCGTATTACCTGGGAAATCACACTTTTATCTCCACATGTCAGGTCCCGCCTCAGAGGTCAATAACTTAACGTCTCTGCTAATAACCTGCCCAAAGCTAATCAAGCAGTCTTCAGCATGTCTCTTTTCGCAATTACTTTGGCAGTTCCAGTGACGTGAGAGTAAAACTCAAATCGGAGTCAATGTGCCATGCAGAGAGAGAGAGAGAGAGAGAGGGAGAGAGAGAGAGAGAGAGAGAGAGAGAGAGAGAGAGAGAGAGAGAGAGAAAGAAAGAGAGAGAGAGATGAAAGGAATGTTACGCCATTCAAGTCACAAATGACATGACTGGCGACAAAAGTGCCACAATGGCAGGCAGGTAAAGGCAGTGCCGAAATGATGTGCGTGTTTTTGCAGTCCTCTACATGTTACTTGGACAGCAAATAGCACGTCATGACCTAAACTTGTGAGATTCTGTTTAATATGCAATTTCAATTTAAACCACTTTTAAGCACTCAACGGGCCTTGTCACTGACCGAGATGACTTCGGCCACTTTACCCAAAAGTAAGAGCGTCTTTGACAAGTATTATCACCACAGAAAATGATCTCGTAGCTGACTTTGTTTTGCCTTGTTCATGTACTGTAATTTGTGTCTCTGATGAAGACTTATCTCAATTGTTATCTTCTTGCAGAAGTGTTTTTCATCTCGATATGAAAATTATCTTCCTGTGCTACAATTTAATTAATGTGAAATTCATTAGGGTAACTCTATTATATGATGTATTGGAATGACCTAGAAAAATGAGCAATGGCATGAAAAATTAATGTTCCATTGTGTCCGCCACTCGCCGTGTTAATTGCATTAATATAATTCGCAATTGTCACGTATGATTAGTTACTATAAGACCATCAGTAACTTGTGTGCAGCTCTCAGAACGAGGAAAATATCTATTTATAAGCAATCTCATATTTACCAGGTACATGAGCTTGGTGGCAATCCATTTCGCATGCCCAGGGCTAATCCTATGCTGACATGGCAATCAAGAAATCGCTGGAATGTGGTGTCAGTTTATAAATACAATTTGGGGGTAAAATCAAAGACGCAGGTGTCAGAACACAACTTACCAGATATCTGTAACTACTTTTTGGGTCAATTGAAATCTACACATCCCGTAGACACAATGGAGCACACAATTATTTCATCGGTGGATAATGAATACCTAGAATCATACACAAAGCAAAATAAAGTTTTAAACTATTCTCAAATGACTTGTATGCGCTAATGGAATGCTACAATAAGGATGGTCACCGTATATTTTGCGCAGTCTTCTTTATGTAGGCAACTGGCATGTTTCTGTCCGTAGTAAGCTTTAGCGTAATTGTGACAACGTTGTCATTTCCAATTAATATATTCTGTGTCCCTGGGTCGTTATCCTAATATCCAACGGCAATTTTTTACAATGTATGTATGTATGTATGTATGCTATGTATGTATGTATGTATGTATGTATGTATGTATGTATGTATGTATGTATGTATGTGTGTATGTATGTGTGTATGTATTTATGTATGTATGTACGTATGTGTTTACGTATCTTTGTATATTTGTATGTATACAACTTTACTATATGCCCTGTGATTCGGTACATGTTAAAGGAATGCGAAGCAAAGATTTTTCGGCACTGGTACTTCAAATGTGTACATGTAATTTCAAGTTATGCTATTCTTTGCTGATGCTGCTTAAAAATCTTTTGTGGGTTTGTCTCTGTTCTGCAACAGCACATGTACATTGAGGGGTCGTCTGACGCGTAGCCTTATAGTGACCGGGCATATTGCATCACTTGATCTAACAGCCAAATATAGATCTCCTATGATGCTATGTATATTTAAGTTTTAAAATTGGATTTGACGCTGATACTCAACTTGCGATTACAGCATGAACTTACTGTTGGCAAATTTTAGCAACATAGGTTCTGACCTCGTGAGAAGGCGAGCTTAAATATGACAGCACAGTTCCAAAAGCAGTCACATTTCAAATAACCGCGTACCTGTACCATATACACTTTATACATCGTACATCGCAGTTACCAACAAATTGATATATATCGTGACATACATTTAGAATATATATATATATATATATATATATATATATATATATATATATATATATATATATATATATAATTGCCAATTTCAGTGAGATAACACCGATAATGTAT
Source organism: Hermodice carunculata (assembly GCA_964020975.1). Lineage (NCBI taxonomy): Eukaryota > Metazoa > Annelida > Polychaeta > Eunicida > Amphinomidae > Hermodice > Hermodice carunculata. Next base: position 95,841,711 of record OZ026612.1, on the reverse strand, counting down.
TATTGTGCATGTGCCAGCTAAATGTGCCTATATATAATTATATACATATATAAATATATATACATATATATATAGAGAGAGAGAGAGAGACAGAGAGACAGACACAGAGACAAACAGAGATACATATATATTTGTATATGTGTCGTTAGGAGTAAAATATTGTTAATTATCATCGAATTCGTATATTTTTAGCAATAATTTGCATTTGTTTTCCAACGGGTTACAATTCTGACGCTCTGTTTACATATATCCCTTTTCGTTCTGATGGAAAACCTCTTACTGAGCCTGTTTTTGACAACAGATAATAATGTTCGTTTACGGCGCTCATGCCGATTTGAAATGGTTGCTCGGTAAATGCACATGAATTGTAAAGATAGACCACTGAGCAGCGTGCGCCTATATGGATTTTTCTATCTCCAAATCTTTCAAACAGTGCAATAACAAATGACAGACCACAAACTTTTTTTTCTAATGAAAGGACAATACAACAAGGTATACACCAATCAGAATCACCGTAAGTGGACAGATCACAAAGTCGCTAAAACGGAAGAGGGTCTCTGAAGTATTTGATAAAAATTGTGACACTATATCAGATGAACATGCATATCTTTTTAATATTTGGGTCAGCATCTGCGCAAAAGACCAGAATTTGTTTTAATGCAGTCTAGGGGTCGGTAAAGTAACGATTTGCCCTGATGCTTGGGGGGGGGGGGGGTCCTATTTTATAGAACATTTCTTACGGCAGACAACAAACGCAAAAAGGTTTTGGAAAAAAACAAAATCATGAAAAGAAAATCCATTTAGCAGGTCAGAAAAGTAACTTTCTATGTACATATTTAAATCGAGTGTAAAATCTCGTGATTATAATACAAAGTTTATAACTATGAGAAACCTGTGAAACTGCAAGGTTATGCCTATAAATTCACCTCATCTCTTATAAATGTTTTGAAAACACATGCACGTTGATTTAAATTGTTGTTGCTGAAAGATTACGAGGAGGAATATTCTGACACGTAATAACAAGGTGACAGGCCCCTTATCATTCACCTTGGACGAAGATATCAGCCTCAGTGATAAATAAACGTTAATATTCCAGTTGTACACCGGTAGGTAACAGTTCCGCACGTTTAAAAGTATGATTAAAACCTAATATCTCCACAACCAGTATACATATTATATATAAACAACACTTACCAAATCGGTATAAGAGTGGGAATGACTTTCTCATATACTAGTTTTGTTCTAATGGAAAAATGCAGGACGATTTTATGTGCGACCTTAGAAATATCCTCCGTTAAGTAACGTGTTTGGGGAACAATGCAGGCGAAATCAGATGCTAGACGTAACGCATGTAGTGTAATGCAAATGTTCTAAAATGGGCAATAAATTTGATCATAGTCGGGCATGGAACTGCCTTTGAATCAAAACTGTAGACTGTTACAAAGCAGACACTTTCCGTGCTTCCATTGTTATGTTTCAGCAGGCTTGACGCTAACATGTTGTACATTATCAGTTTTTTCCAAGCTATTTTAATTTTTAAAATGTTCAAGATGTTTTTGTTTCGGCGCAGAATGCTGTGAACCCATTATAGCAAAAATAGAATGCAAGTGAATTTATTAACAGTGTTATTGGACTCAGTGTGTAAGTGCATAAATGGATACATACTTGTCTGTGTCCAATTGTTCAAACATTCTTCACACGTACTTGAACGTTTGACATACATGAGGTTTCCATCTGAAAGCTTCCATAAATCTCAAGCTTGATATTATTCGCTCATTACCCTGACAGAGCTTAAACTACCAGGTGGATTAAAACATGCATTTCGCCTTGCAAAGCAGAGTTATGAATGATGTAGTATGTGTCTTATCGCAGACGGATAAGACATGTCAATTTAAAGTTCGCACATGGCAGCAGGTTATTTTTCAGACCATCAGTACTGGGTATAAATGTATGCGATACGAGCCACAGCACGCCCGTGGCTGGTGGTCGTATCACGTTTCATTTCATCTGCAGTACGCATTTTTATTTGCCGGACAACCAGTATATATATATATATATATATATATATATATATATATATATATATATATATATATATATATATATATATATATATATATATATAATATATATATATATATATATATATATATATAATATATATATATATATATATCCGAATACCTAGGAACCGAATTTACATATGCAGTGAAATACATTGGTCGTATTGTCACGTGATTCTCGTTCACATAGAAGAGTCGTCCTTATTTACAAATATTTGACATATTTGATATATTTCATTTGTGTTAATTTACTTTCTGATCAAATTAGGATCTGTCATCTCGGCTTTTCGTTTTACTTTTAAATCTTTCTATTAAAAAGATATTTGCACTTAAAGGAATGTTCTGTGTCAGTCAATATTTTATTGTTGCGACGGCTGAGCGCCTTCATATCAGTGCAAGGGATATTTTTGAAAGCATTGCTTTTTCATATTTGAGGTGAAGCCAAATTGACTCAAATTACAATGTGTAAAAAAGCAGCACGGCCGCCAGGATATGGAGAATCTTACTTGGCTGAAAGTTAGTTACTATATTTCTGTCACGAGGAATTGTTGCTGGTGGGGAAAATCGGGGGGGGGGGGGGGGATCACGAGTGACCGCAGGTCACGAGTGATTTTTCACACTGACAACAATTCCGGGAAAGAGGAAATTAGTAACTCACTCTCCAGCTATGAAAAATTTTGTTTATTCTATATTTTATTGGATATTCATCGCAAAAATATGCCGTTGGCCTACTTGGAACGCCGATCTGGTATGCCGTGTTTGTTTACGTTCTTTATAGTTATTCAACGTCAAGTGGAACGTATATTCAACATCCCTCGCGTACATTTGATTTGGTCTCCGTGTTAATGCATTGCGTCACTGATAGACGCGCGTCACAATGTAGTTGTAATAATCACATGATCCACAGTGACTTACTACTTTTGAATTTCACTCTAGAAAATGATAATCCACCATGAAACATAGAAAAAATAATGTTCTTAAAGGTCCTCTCGATTGACTATGTTCAAATTTGATACATGGGCAACTCATGGGTTGTTCTCACCATACAGCGCGATTTTTTAAGAATAGATGTCAAAATAAAACTTTTATTTGCTGTTTTATTTTAAAAACTCACTGCGCCTTCAATCGGCGCTTTCCGTTCATTTCCGACACCCACAAGGCGTGAAAGGCTTGTCACGTCACAAACGCAACACCGCTGGCTGAAAGGGAAGACACTGACCATGCTAGCGAGCCATGGCGGTCAAGCGTCACTTGGTTTAAACATATTTTTTTCAGCCTTTATCAATAGGATTGTCTTCTTCTGATCAGATGGGTCAATATAGGGCCTTGTCGTTCTCCCCAATTGTTTTCTTTTCTTTTTTTTTGAATAAAACATTTTTAAACCAACAGGATTAAAAATGCATGTAGAAATATTCATTTTCGTTCCTGTTCTCGCCTAGGATGGGTTGGTGTGTTGCTGTTAATTGTTGCAATACAAGTTCTACAGCTTGTTTACATTCCCCCAAAGACCTGAAATTACAGAGAGCGTGGCGCCGCACAGTCAAGATTTACAGGCACAAGTGGCAAGACCCCGGGAACCAATCTAACCTATAAAACGAACACTTTATGGAAAGTGACTTTGATTTGTCAAATATGACGATGTGTAGGATAGGTTTGGCAAAAAAAGTTGCTGCTGTTGCCAAATACGGTCCCATCACGGGCAAATGGAAGGATTACTGGGACAGGCCAAATTAGGCATTTCTGATAAAACCAGGGACAGTGATTCATTGTTTTGTTTTTTGTTTTTGTTCGTTTTTTTTTTTTAACCGAATTTACAAATTAATCTTTACAATTATCAATCAAATGTCACAGTGGCAAAGCTGGTCTCTGATGTTGTTACAAAGTAACATTGTAACAAAACTTCAGTGTGTTTAACCATTTTGATTCAACTGATTGAAAAAATGGGTGGAAAACAAGGACCGATCTTTTTCCATACCCAGGTCTATGGTTGAACAGTCTATAGCAGGTTGAGTTAGCTGGCCACTGTTATGTGTTTGTCCAATTGCTACTGCATGTTGCGGGGTGTTAATTCCCATAACCAGATAACATTTGTTTGGATAGCTACCACATTCCCGCCTCATCAACACAGCTGCCAAGACCAGTGGGCTGGCCTTTCATCTTTTTCAGTCATGTGCCAGTGTTTGTGACACTGACAGTCCACGGCCAGCTCCCAACAGTCGGGGGTACAAATTTCCATCTCATTGTACCTTCGTCGTTCATATGGAACCAGAAAATAAGTCAGTCACAGGAAAATATTCACCATTGTTACATAATGGATACGATCGGAAATAAAGGATATCTTACACGTGCACTGATGACAATGTATACAGAAACATAAATTACTGCCCTCCAAGGGTCGTGAGGTTAATGCCGGGAGGGAGTTATACTGATATTGAAAGCTATATTCGTAAATGCAAACTTATGTTTAATCATCCATAGACCACACACACGGGAAGGGAAATTTTATTGTTGGTTTACACTTTTATATACCGTAGGTGTAGGCCGTAGCTGTTTCCGTGAATGCTAGAATTTGAAACACTACACGAGCTGGCCCATCCTGACGCAATTCCAATTTTTTGCATTCATGCTTGTTCTTCTTTAATGGAATTTTAAAGTTTTGATAGGAAATATCTCTTTTGCAACAAATTATCATTGCCCAGACGGCAGGTTGGGATCGTCTGGCTGTACCGCGGCTGCACTCCCTGCAGTACTGGTGACGGTTGGGTTCTGGGCGTCCCCTCGTGTGTAATGCCGAATGATCTTTTCCTGTGCTGCTTCAGCTTTTCTTATTAATTTTTCTTCATAATCGTCATCAGAACACGTATCATAAAAAACCCAATTCATACTCTCCGGAATCACTATTCTTTTGTATCTGCAAAAGCTCTCGGCAAACTTAAGGTACTCTGGCTTTGAACAATCACACATCGGCCAGCGGGCTGCGTTTGTGACGTCAGTAAGTTGAGTAACACTTTCCGACATCGATCCATGATCCGAGAAAATTTGCGCCTTTCCTGCCGCAAAGGTGATGCACTTTTGGAGCTAAAAAACACTATGCAAAAATGAAATATAACATTTTGGTTTTCAGAAATCATTTCTGACGACCATAAACATCAACTTACTAATTTGTGGTACCCATTCAATCAATAGGACCTTTACGTATCGCCCAATAGCCACTTCATCTGTTTCCTGCAACTTGTGGGACAAATCTAATTATGTAAACTCGAAGTATTTACGTTCTTTTCTTGTCAAGCACTCGAATATGAAAGCAAGCCCCAGTCTTTATATAGGAGGTTATTTGTTAAGAAGCCAGCCAGTCGGCCATAATTTCATTTCAAGAAGTAATCATCGTGTCCACGAAACCCTTTGAGTGCAAAGCATTCATATTTTAAAGTGAAGCAGATATAGTTTCAATTTCTCCAGAAACAGAACACACACACACACACACACACACACACACACACACACACACACCGTTTCAAATATTGTGAACTCAGAGTCCCCTGTATAGTTGGTATATATTCCAACACCGGAGCACGGGATCTGATACCAAAATGACATGTTTTCTGGATTTTTAAGAGAGTTAGGCACGTTCAAACTAGCCTGGTATTAGCCTAGATACATCAACTGTGTTTCAAAAATAAAAAAAGAAAAGAAAAGAAGAGCAGAGGAGAGGAGAGGAGAGAAGGAGAGGAGAGGAGAGAAGAGAAGAGAATAGGAAATGAGGAGAAGAGAAGAGAAAAGAAAACACACACGCACACCCGCCAGAAAAAAAAATGGCTTCGTTTTGGCCGAATTTGGAACTGTGTGGAATGTTCTGTGACTTCTTTCACAAGTGTTAATTTTAAATATACATCACTACACTACAGATATATTGCAGCTAAAAAATAGCATGACAACCTCAATCATATGAGAGCCGGCTATTTCACGTAATACATCTTTTGTTCTTCGAAATTGAAAGCAATTATTTCAAGGAACATTGTAAGTAATTAAGTGATATATTATTCAAAGAATCTCCAGATTTACACTAAGATTGATTGCATACCATTGGAAGATATGACTTTAATTACTAACTGCGTGTAAAAGTTATGTTTTTTTAATTGTTACATCACCATTATTCAGAACAATAACAAACAGAAAGTCACAAACATAAAGTCTCCCGTGTGCATCATATACATGTATACCTTCACTGATCTAAGTTTATCGATGAATAAAGATTAATTCAGGAAATCAATTATAAGAAGGTATCGATCTCCAATCTTATAACCGTGCATAATTCGTAGCCAGCATAAACATTCCCATTGTGTGTCCTTTGTATCTGTGCTATTCAGCCCACTGATGGGTAAAAGCCAAATACATCGGCTCAAGAATAGCTTGAAGGAAAGGGTCGTTTGTGTATGAGTGGTTAGCGAAGCGGTTACACATGTCATGATTATAACAAAATCATATTCAAACACACGCCACATTTTCGTTCAAATCAGCATCAGTGCTTCACCACACGCAACTGTCCGCTAATCGAATGAGTAAATTACCGCCGAACCATTACCCGTACTCTCTTTATGTGTATATCTGAGCAATAAACATATTTCATGGAGTTGCTGCAGTTCGACCTGGGTTTAACTGCACTGCGTTTGTTGAACATTTCGTGAAATAGTCAAAGTACAAACGGATGACACACGGATACCCATGTCACTAGGTTATTTTATGTGTTGCACGGTAGGATAAGTAAATGATGCCAAGCTTGTATCATTATTTCACAGCCAGTTGGCACATCAAAGATTTCACCTACATAATCGACTTTTGAAATGTAATTGATTCAGCAAATCCTGGAATTTCTTGTGTATTTCCTTTTGCAAAACATTGCATCTCTGTTTTTCCGGCAGGGGAACGAGTGCCCAGGAGAATTCACTGGCGATGAGAAAGGTGTAGCATGGCAGTATTAATATTGGTTATACGTCTTCTTTGCGTCTCTTTTGACATTGCGATTGCGGCTATGAGAGCCAGAATGTATTAGATTATAAAGACAAAAAAGAAAAAAAAAGAGTTGAAGCAGTTTTCTGCATGCCACATAGCAATGCATCGCGTACAGTAACGTGTCTCGCTTGTAGCACCCGGCAAACCCCTTGCGAACCTACTGTGTATCAAAGTTGTAATGACAGAAAGTCAAACAACATTTCTATGGACTGCATATATCTATGTAGCGTCGTTGCTATAAAGTCAGTTATCTATGCTGTTCTGTCATGCGTCATATCTGAGTAAGGATGACGGTAGGCGATGCGTCTTTGCTATAGGGCGATATAGCTTTTCTATACCATGAAACCACCGTGTTGCCTGCTTAACATACCAAGTTCCACGAAACACGGAGCTTAGGCCTCTTAGAAGACAAAGGATCATGTATTGTCCTTTGCCATCAATGTCAGAGTCAATGACTGATGGCTGGTTGAGCAAATAGTCACCTGCGAGTGATCCTGTGTGGGCGGCATATCAACGGAAAATGCACCTAAACAGAAGTTAGGAGCACAAGCCAGGCAAGCCTTGAGCAAATCCATGCTTGGACATACAGAGACATTGCTATGGGTGAAGTTTATATTCGCTTCGACCGTTACCAAGGCCTTTAGACTGTACCGATAGGAGGTGTTAGAGCTACGCAAGCACGATGCTGTCCAGCACACTTGTTATAGTCTGGGTAGCTCCTAGATTAGCTTTGCAAACTATTATGTGATCCACGATAAATACATTAACATGTTAGCAATGTAGTTTAAGCAGACAGTTCTATGGTGCTGCAACTGCATTTTACATCATCATAACGAGCAGAACAAACACTTGCTTTGAGTCTTTGGTGCGGCCACCTCATAAGAGGCCACCTCAACCCGCTAACCTTATCAACATATGCACACAATGTCTATGCCATGTTGATCTATCATACTGCATGTACTATCAGGCCCAAGCTGTCAACTCAGATGAAATTTAATGAACATGGCCATCATGATAAAAGATAAAACTCGATAAGCAGCAATACGGTTTGCGTATCAAAAGTTAAGCAACAAATGACTTAATTATTTAATGAGCCAAAGAATGAAGACTTTTTTTTCGTTTTTACACATTAATAACATTTAATGAGTCTAGAATTGAACTGAGCTCTCCCGGCACTGCCTTGAAATATCATAGCGTTCCTAAAAATTGCAAACAGAGGCAATATCTTTCAAAGCTTATAAGATTCCACCGGGCAAAAGTACCATCATTTCCACAAGTTCCCTCTGGCGATTAATGCCTGGAAGTAAATCAAATTATCATTTACTCATACGTGTTTTGAGCATCTCAAGGGGAGGGTGATATATATTTTAATCCGACTGGTATAGACCATACATGGTAATTTTATCACAAATAAATTATGATGTGCCAGCACGATGACATAACAAACCAAACAACAAAATAAATGACTTTCATTCGTAGCGCCTGAAGTAACAATGGTTAACTAATGATATTCTGTAGGGAAGCTCTTATTTTACAACCAGCTAAATCATTTCAGTTTCTGTTGTCAAATCTCGTAAATAATTTGATAATTATAGACCACTTAGTAAACCGTTATTTGTCGGCAGCTATACTATATCATGAACCTGTGGGCAGAATTACTGGCAGTTTAGTTGTCAATAGAATTCTGTAATTCTAAATGTATAGTCCGTCAGAGATTAGATACGCAGCAATAATTGTTCGGACGTCCCAGTTTATATTGTACGGGATCAAATGGAGTTACCTTGTTGACTAGAATACCCTACATGTACATTTGGCGATACGCCATAATCCGCACCGGAAGTTTTAGTGCTCCAAAAAGAGCCACAGCTAGTGCTTAGCCAGGTTTGCACTAGAACTATATATATTTCACCCTTTAAATTAAAAATGGAACATGGTTTTAGAAGTGAGAATTTCATTATTTGCAAATAGTTGTGTAAACCGTAGTGTCACTTCACAACACTATGAGAATATATGTTAATATTTGAAAAGCGAAATACTGAATTCATTGAGCATGCACTTGTTTATATAACAACAGTTGTACAGAAGCACATTTATCATTAACATATTTTGAAATAATTTGTTCAGATCGGTTACACCCAGTAAGAACCAAGTTAACAACTTTCCTCGACACACACTGGATGGAAAGTTATGGACTAATCGTTAATATAATTCGTAATGAAAAAAAGGAGATGTTTATACCAGAAAATCCAGTTACACCATTTCTGGTATCTGTTATGGGAAAATAACTGATAAGTCGTCATAAGATTGCTAAAGCTTAAAATTTGCGCGCACATATCAGATACACATGCTGATTCTTCATGCCAAAATTTTCAACGATTATCGCTTAGACACACTGGCTCTTTCATGCGGCACTGTATCTAATTATTTCGATTCAATGTCAATTCTTTATGTTCTGTTTAATCTGATAACAAGCAGCTGTACAAAGCTGCAAATTGAAACTTGAGTACAGAAAACCGCTATCAAGTGCTTCCTCTGTCACAGGTTTTCAGGTAAGCATACAAGATAATTCATATAAAACTAAATTTGGTAGCATCATGTATGAAAGGCCACAGTTTTATATCCTAGAGTCTATCGATACTTTGTTTGCTACTGACCTTTGTAGCGTCGCTTCTGCGAGGAAATTATAATGCGAGGAGATAGCCAGTTGTATTTGGCTTAGGTGGCAATATTGAAGGAAAAAACGGTGAACAGTAATACTGTATCTTCTGGACGTACACGAAGAGATGAAACAAAATTGACATCTAAATATATATAATTTCACTTGTCACATATGTCTCATAACCGGACCAAGGTCTGGTTGGTTAGTGAGTGCGTTGGGGGTGCTTACCTGTTCTATAAAACATTTTGATTTCTTTAAGTCGGGGCCTGAAAACTGCCAAAAGTTTCCCACCCACCCACCACTCTCAAAAAGAAGCACCAAAACAAAATTGTGAGTGCTGTCATTGGTTTATCTATAAGTCTGGGACCGTCAGCGAACTTAGAAAATAACCAATGGCCTGGCGATCCATGGCTGACCTGGGTCATGAATCGCCTCCCGATGCATTCTGTGCCATTTCCTGGCACTCATACCTCTGTTTTGACGGTGCGATGGATTTATATTTTTATGACTTGCATGACTTGGATACAAGCTGTTCTTTGATGCGATTAGATTCTGGGGAGACCCATCTCAATAAAAATAAAAGAGCTAGCACAAAAGGTATGAACATACTCACATGTAGACAAAATACGATGTGAACAATGTGCTAAAATTGTTGCTTTAATGCTGGGGTCAAACTTATTGCTTTCTGAGTGATCAACATAAATTGCATAAATAAAATAAAATGTTTTTTTTGTAAATTTCTTGCCCAAAACTTTGTCCTTTTCGTTGATTGCTCGATTATGATTATGAGCATATAGACCACACACAATTGCATGGTCAGCATGGGTGCGCAACGCCACACATACATGGGATGGCAACAGGCAGAAGTTGAATAAGGATAGAACGGCACCCAAGATAGACAAGCTACTCGGGAAAGTGCGTTCCAGCAACACATTACCCTGGGTGCGTCTGTGCACTCTGTGGTAAGGCATCCTAGAGCGCATGTGCATGTGCTCTGCTTCCAGACGCGATGTTTTGGATATATCTGGGGAGGATAGATTATGGAGTGACAAGGTTCATCATACGGTGTTTATGAAAATTGCGTATTTTCACCGATTGCATAAAATGAGCTAACGTTTACCATATGCCTCCTGTAAGAGAGACTCGGATGCAAAGGGTATGCTAACTAAACTCCTGGGACTCTTCAAATGATATGAATCACTGCGGATGATTCCACACCTATGTCCTCGGCCATACCATGCATATTAATACATAAAACATTTCCGAATGATAATGATAAACCCATATTACCTCAGAAATGAGCGAACACCATGGAAGTAAAAGCCATATGGCTTAGATATATATAAATCTGTGTTGCTGATAAATTTTCTCTTAGCATATATTCCGTGCAATTCAGTTACCGAGATGGGCCAATACTTATATGCACATATTTACACATGGATGCAGGTGGTTCCGGTGCCTTGACATTCAGCCCATACGTAACGAGCATACCTGAAGGTATAACAAAGGGTGTCATCCTGCAGCCCTGAATGACAACTTCTGCAATATGATTACAAAGTAGCACCAAACCTGGAAGGGGAATATGTACGGGTCTTTCGCAGCTAGGCTTCGTACGTTTCAGCCAGCCCTCGTTTTTTTTCTACATGGTTTGAAAATCCCTGGAGACTACGATTACAAATGGTATCTGATATGAATGTTGGCATATTGTTTAATAATTCGGAGATGTTAAATTTCAAGTTCTGTTGAGCCAAAGTAGTGTTCACTCTGTTACTAAAGAACTTTTCACTCCCCCTTGTGCACTGTTTATGTTGTTTTTCTGCAGGAAAGGGAGTGTCATAAGTGTATCCGGGAGTTTTTCATTCATGAATTTATGAGCTAATTTTAGTTTTGTTAGTATCGAATTAGCACTACCTTTGAGCAGCTTTAACTCTTTAAATAGTGGCTCTGTATGAGCATTGTATTTGCAGCAAGTTATACAACTGCTGACTTTCCTTTGTAATTTATTTATTTTATCACATTTAAAGCCCCATGCAAGTAAGCCACGACTAATGCAAGGCAACATAAGTGAGTTGTACATGGTGATTTTTGTGTGCAGAGGGCGGAAGTGTTTAAGGTTATTTAAAATCCTCATAGTTCGTGATATTTTATTTGATTTTTTTTTAAAATGATTATTCCAAGTGATGTGCGCATCTTTGATTATGCCAAGAAATGAAAATTCTCTACATGTTTGACATAAGCTTCATTTATTTTGATATTTGACAAGTTAATTTTCTTCTGTTAACATTCAGTGACAGTTTATTAACTTTCAGCCAGGAACTTTTTATTTTAAAATAAAGTCATTGCTCATCGTTCCACATACCAGGGTTCGTTGCTTTCAGGGTTGTTGACAGTGTTGTATCATCTGCATACATGATAAAATGAAACAATTCACCAGCATGTATGACATAATTTATACATATGACAGAGAGCAGGGGGCCCAAGATAGATCCTTGGGGTACCCCTGTAGTTATTTCAAGTAAATCATATTTAGTGCCATGATATTCAATGTGTTTTTTTCGATTAGCAAAGTAATTCTATATGAGTTTGGCCGAAGTGCCTGTGACACTATAGTAGTTTATTTTTTCAAAAAAAAAATTGTGTGCTTTAGGTTGTCAAACGCCGCGCCACCTGTTGAACAAATTTAAGTTAAGGGGTCATCAAAAGTGTTCCTATGCATTTTCAAAGCAATTGACCAAGCGGTTATGGGGAATGTTTGAAAGATTTTGGCCGAAGAATGAAAAAATACACCCCCCCCAAACAAATCTAAAATAATCAATGCAGCGAGACAATTTATGCAGATTGGGCACAAACTCAATAAAGGTACGTCCTCACCAAGTTTGATGTTGATATGGCAAACGGGTTTGGGGAAAGAATCAATTGCCATTGCCATTTCCATTGACTTACATACCAATAAACGGGAATGTATGTATTAACTGATAAGAGCCCAATTCTCAAAATCCAGGGGTCAAGAGTATTACCACTTGTATTCAACTTTTCCCTTCCACGCAGAACATTTCTACGAAGTTTTAGCTTAATTTGACAGGCGTTTTGGAGCAGAAGCCCAAAATAACGAAAACGGGGAAAATTTAAAAAAAAAAAAAAAAAGAAAAAAAAGTAATGCCACCTGTCGAAAATAATTAAGGTGTAGATATTTTGAGATGTGTCTCCATTGTATTTAGAAGCAATTGCTCAACCACTTTCAGAGAAGATTCTTTAAGATTACGAAAATCATGAAAAACTCAAAAAATCACAGAGGCTTGAATATTTAATAAACTTGGTAAGGGACACTCGAGGGTCATCCCTAACAATTTTAAAGTGAATCTGGTGAACGATTTTGGAGAAGACTAAAATATGAGTTGTGCACGGACGGTTGGACGTACTACTGATCATCATGACTGACAAGTCAGCTGAAATTACCAAATAAATTATGGGGAGCATTCACACTTGCTGTTAACCATACGAGGCAGGCATTAAAATTTATGATACTGGTTCAAACGATCGTAGGCCAATGAGTAAAATTTTGTCACACATATGTGCCAAACATTGCAATTGATTATGCATCTTGTATTTTTGTTATAAATGTTAACATTGCTTAGTTGCTAAATAAGGCCAAATCAACCCAAACATCTAATATGTTCTTCCAAAAGCTGCTTGTTGGTATAATTTTTTGATTGCCGTACATTGATATTTTTTCAGGAAGTACAAAATCCAAGACTGACAGCAGTTTTGGTTTGCTGTTTTATATGTAAAGGTAGAGATTGTATATACCTGCACACCATGACGAATCTTATATGGTTGACACATTGACTTGGCTGCAACCCCGGACTTCAGGGAAAATCCAGGGTTGGGTATAAACCTAGATGTATCTCTAAGTGTTTGTTGATGCTGATTTATCTGATAAGGCCAGTAGGTAGCCCCGGGTGTGCTTGTTGGAACTTTGGTTTGATCTTGAAGAGAAAGTAGTTTCCTTTGTTGTCACTGTGGGAAGGACTCATTTAATTCATCAGTGTTTACACTTACTACTTATATGAGATAACAGGTTCGCAAAAGGAACCTTCGCTTGCTGGACAGTGCTTCAAGGTGGCCTTTTTCAGCAGACAACCTTGAATATTTGTTCAGAATTTCAAAATTTCCCCTTTTATTCATAACGTTCACTTTTTAAGTTAATTTGGAATAATTTGTACTTTCTTCGTTTGGATTCATTATTTTACTGTAAAATTTTATGTTACTTTTTACTTTGGATTTATATGCCAACTGTCACTTAAAGCAGAAAAAAAATTGCGAACCGATTTTGTGATCATGCTAAAGTTCCTGTTGCTCGAATGACGGGATGTATGAAACAGGGTTAATCCAAGTCGACTGGTTTTTTTTAAAACATTCCAACATTAACCCACAAGGATTGCTATTTAGATTCATAGTCTCTACCGGTAGCCAATGTTTAGAAATATAGATTATTAGTTTCAGTCAAAAGGGGATTTCATTTCACGCATTGCAAAACACCGCTGTACAATGCCTTTATGTGATGTGAGATGAGACAGTGCTTCAGAAATATTACGACATGTTTCTCGAAATAATTGTGAAGTAGGTTATGTGTCTCATAAAGTAATCACACTTCTTGTCAGTCTCTGAAATTCAATAGAATATAAGTATTAGGCCATGCAGTATTGGTGATGGTCTGTACACGGACCAAAATTATACCATGAGATACTACAAGATTTGTAATTATGTCATGGCGTGGTGATCGGATCTGGAGTTTTTTTTTTTTTAAGTATAGTCTAGGTTCCACTTAGATACATCTACCTTTCTAATGCTTTCGGCGATCCTGTGCGTGACTAAGTAGCACAGGTTTTAATTAATGAGGTGTAAATCAAATTCAGATAGGAACGGAATATACAACCTAACAAAGGAACTTATCGATGAAAACACGATGTGCATAAAAAAAGGACATTTGGCATATTGAGGGTCATGAAACGTCACTTGTTTTCTTTCTCACCGTTCATGCATGCTAAAAAGATAAAATATATTTTGCAAGATATAAAGCTGGCACACATTGTAATTTTATGTACCTTATTGAAGTTGGTGATGCACTATCAGCCTTCTTTTCAGCAGATATTAATAGTTACGTGTGTCAGCTTTGAAAACCTAATGTCGGAAATGGCAAATGATACCATCTGTAATTCCATCGTTACATTTTTACTCCGCGCGGAGCCATCATTCAAAACAACCAATACACCCACATATAACATATCTTAATATCTTGACAGCGGAGGGACAAAATCTGGAAGCAGGAACATCCGGCACCTGTCACCCAACCGAAATCATAAATTTTTAAGTTTTAAGTGCAGCACTGCTGAACTTTTACAATGTCAAGGGAAACTCAACAGAGATATACAAGTAGGTCAGATCTGAGAATAGAGGGTTTTTAGGGCACGTCTTTGCCCGATGTATAATTTTGTATGATCCTGTCAAAATAGCATCAAAACATCTTTTAGTAAACGTCTGTATTCAACTTTTTTTTCTCATAGAAAAGTTACAAACACTGCAATTGTGCATGTATAGAGCTCTGTATTTCCATTTTCTATAATTACACATATATTTCATCAAGGCTGCAACATTCTGGCTGTACAGAAAGATAGATCTAATCAGCACACTCAACAAAGGCAATCTCTTTAGTGTCACCTTCCCGGGATCTCATATTTCGAATACAGCATCCATCAAAAGAAATGACTGATGTCTAGTACTTTTAAAGTGAAAATATATTATCCGACAATGCAGTTATATAGTACAGCTAATTCACATTTAATAAAGGTTGTATTCGTCTACATAATGACCATATCACACAGGCACTGGTTGACAAGCATGTGGGTCATTTTATTGATACCATTTTGTCCAATTAAAAGCTGTTAGAACTCATCTAGATCACACATGCAGTGGATGATAAAACGATTCAAAGGAGACCCTTGTCACCTGATGTCAATAAATCCCCTGTCACAGCACATGGTCTGTAATGAAGATGGGGAACCAAACCCAGGCCAATTTCCTTGTCCATTGACCTACAAGGCTAAACTTCCTTTTTTTCCTGTTTGTCCTTGCCATGAATTGATCTTTCTTCTTGCTGCAGTTTAGTCTTTGTAAATATTCTATTTGTAAATTTGTTTTTATACAGACAACATGTTGGGGTATTCCATTGTAGGATTTGATTTTGTGGTATTCCAGTGTAGGATTTGATTTTGTACTGTCTTCAACTTCTGTTGTTTTACCTAATGAGAAATGCTCTTGGAAAATTTTGGTCCCCTAAGTTTGTCAATATTGACCAGTTGACGTGCAGGGTATGGTTTCTAGGGGCCTTACCACTGGGACGAAAAAGACGGTATGTGTGTCTAAAGAACCAAGATCATCTGGGAAAGATGTCCACAGAACTCACATCTTGTTTAATCAAGCAAGAAAAAAAGAGATAATGCTAATGCCTGGGTGGTCAGCCAGTATGAAATAAGGCAAACTGTGTACGGCCTGTCAGACAGTGAGAACCAGAAAAGGGCTCACGTTAATGTGTGATGGGTATTCCCGCAGGTTTTCCTAATCCAATTTGACAGTGAGAATATCTATGGAATGATTTGATAGGTAAGTTACGACCCCTTCTCCATCCAGACCAAAAAGAAAGCCACTTTCTCTATAGGATAAGAACAGGCAGGTATCCTGCTAGAATAAGCTAGTCCCATCTAATAATTAGGATATGCTCACAGCGGGTAGCACATCCAAGTCTGCATCTCTTCCCAGGGTTTGGCGTGAAACCCCGGGTGAAGAGTCAGTACCGTTTATTAGGGACTGAAATCATTAGAGATGACATGAACGATATGTGCCTCACCATTACAGGGCCAATGTCTAGCACAATGGCAATACTGATATCCGTTCACTGTCTCAGAATTTAAAATAGCTTGAGTAAAATACTGGTGTATCTTTGATAATATATACTTGGTATATCTTTAATGCTGCATACATGATACGGGCGGACCAGGAAAACGTATGTTTTGACAAAGTTGCTATTATATTTTATTGAATACGTTTTTTACTGGAAGCAAAGTAGTAAATACGGACAGGTTGATACCAGAAGGACAATCCACATTTGAGCACGCGGTTTGCAAGTGGCTGCGCAGCAGCTCATACTGTAATTTTTACTGCCTTTATTCTTGATGATATTTGTCGGGTTTGAGTAAGTGAAACCTGAAGGCATGATGAATATACATGCCTTAATGTGGAATTTATCGCATTGTATTCCTTTTCCATCTATATTGCAACGATCGAGGAAAAGGGCTATGTCCTATCGGAGACGCTTTCGTGTATATATATATATATATATATATATATATATATATATATATATATATATATATATATATATATATATATATATATATATATCTTGTCTCTGTTGGAGGTGCACAGCTGCACGCATTCACTGGGCTGTACCTGACGATAAAGACGGGTCATTCGGTAGCAATGAATGGAATGTACAACCGTAAGTCCACCTTCCCACACAAAAGAGCAACTCTGTAGGCTGTCTTAAGGGATTTTGCTTAATTGAAGCCACTTTTGGCTTACTTTGAATATGACACTGTGAGTGTTGTTTACAGTGATATGTAAATAAAGGATATATTGTTCTTGTCTCTTGACTTCTACACCTAAACGATAGTAGGTAGGTAAGGTGGAGGTCTCTAAAGCAGCCACTTGCTTTTTTTTGTTATGACCCTATCATTCGTTAGTGCAGAACAATTATATCAACGTGAACATATGCATCCCAGTAATAAGCGAAATTTGGTATCCAACAGCTGCGATTTACGAAGCTGTCACACTGTCATTTCTCTCTGAAACATGTCGAAAAAATACAATATTGCACTAATAATTGCTCCCCTACAAATGTTCCGCAAACAACTAGCAACCAGTACCTTTTGTGTACAAAATAAAGATTTCCTTGCGGTGTTTGCAAAGGCATCCAGAAATAAAGAGCACTTTCCTATAGTTGCCACAAAGTGCCTTGGCACCTAACAATCACTGCTCTCCTGTGGTTGCCGCAGCAGTGGCAGCCAGTAATCAGTGCTTCCATTTGGTTGCGACGGGGGCAGCCAGCATTCACAGATACCTTCTGATAGCTAACATTGGTTAACAGCAATGGCACTTCCTTTTGCAGCTACATAAATAAACAGCGACCAATGATATAGGACCACTGCTCCGGCTACATGTAATTGCCAGTGTCTCAATACGTACTGCAGGTATATTAATGGTTATGTCCTATAATTAAACTTATTGTAGTTTAACCCAGTACTTTATCTTTTAAGATGGATCAAAGTCTGGAGCAAAGTAATATTAAGCCATAATCCTGAAATGTTTATCATTTGCTTTGTACAATAGCCATAAAGGAGATTGGTGTACAATAAAATTGTTTATGCGACCCAGGATTAAGGAATGTGGGATCAAAACAAGTTGATTTTAATTTTGATACTAAATTTCTTAACAGATTAAAATCCTTTAAGACTATGGCCACAAGAGTCCTTAAAATATATCGGAAAAATATCCTTGTACGGAAAAAAATATATTTAAACTAGAATACTGTATTTTAGCAACTTCTGCTTGAATGTGTGCATCTTAAACAGCAAACCTAAGGCACCAAGTGCTCGTAATTTGTTTTCAATGTAATACTTGCCCATAGGAATAGTATTTTGGTAAAATATTCTTTCAATCGCATTAAAGTCCCCATATGCACACATCAGCAGACTGCTTCTGTGAGGAAATAACTATATTCCATTTGTTTGTAAAGCAAGAGATTAAGCTGGATTAGCAAAGAGACACCCAAAATGATGACTGTTTCCAATTTCCATTTTATGAAGATTTTATGAGACATCGATCTTACAATCATGATCCATGGTGTTTTAACAGGATTAAGCACTTTAATAAACAGGCAAAGGATCCAAAAGCTTTCTTGCATCATCCACCCACACGGGCTTAGACTTTGTCTGATTTACACCCTTTTTGTTGTTTAGTTAGTTGCAATGAGGAAGAATACCTTGTGGCTTTAATAAATATTTCCCTCTACAGAGGAGACAATTCGACGCGATCCAAATTACATACTAAAGAGGATGTCTTTCTGTGATAATGTTTGACTTTCATTCAACGAGAATAGGTTCTTAAAAGACGCGTCAAATGGTATGCCATCCTTATAATTATACTTGTCATTATCAAGACGATCGTATCGAAATATCACCTTACGAAATCTATATTTTAGGATGACAAGATGTTAACCTTTGCCTCCTCATCAAGAACACAGGTATTGTTGATACGAATTGTCATGATGATTCATTATTTGGATTTCCCACACATAAACAGACTGTTGCATTCAAATTTTCAATAAAAATTGTTCATTAAACTCTTTAGTGCCAGCTGTGACTATAGTTGAACTTCTTGAAACAGACTGCTCTGAATTACACTAAGGATGCTAGATTCATGTTCCTTGCTAAAAGACCTTTCGTTCAAGCCCAGGCGTGCTTGTAGTAACATGGAATACAACAGCCCAGTTCAACAGCTTTCCTCGAGAGCTTTGGCATCGCGCCCAAAGCACACCGAGAAAAGCTGCTGACTCAGTCCGAAATGTGGAACTAAAATAGTTAGGTACCTGCATGCCTGTATTTTCAGAGAAACATAATGGTCCAGGTCAGAAGCTTTCCTCGGCAGACAGGAGTAAGTTATTTACTCAACCCAACATTTAACACTGAAATAGTTTACGCAGGCGCTAAATATGTCTGTTTCGTATAAGCGTCCATATCAACAATCTAGCGCAAGCATGAGGCATCCTCTTTCTTTCTATAACGATTTAGTGGCACCAGAAAATTATGCAGGCAATACTGTCACATTATAAACAGCTAATGGCTAAAGATATGGCAGCGGTTGCGACGTCTGCATATTTGCCCACATAATTATCTGGTTAGCCCTTCTTCTCCCGCAAGGCAGTGAAAGCACATTTACTTGGTGTCTATAGGATCGTGTACCAAAAAGAAACATTCCAAAATTTTAATGAATCATCGAACAGGGGGTACGGAGTCTAGGTTCAAATTGAATTTCCATCAATCTTTTGGAAATATACAACTTTACCATGCCTTTCAAAATTGTAATTCCAACTATTTTTTTGTCGTTTTATATATATTGCCACACATGAAATATGCATGGATATTTGTATGGCATTTTTCTTTTTTGCTCCCTGTATTTAAATTACAGGTTCTGCGGTGGCGGTTGGGTGTTAGCAACCTAATTTCAGGAAAATGGTGATTTTAGACTTGAGGGGGAGAGGGAGTAAACCTTAGTCCATTGGATAATTGAAGTTTTCGAACGATTTTATTTGTACATGATCCCCACGCTTCTCAGTGGACAGAAAATAATTTCAAAGCATATTCAAAACTGCTGCTTGCTAAAAACAGCACACAGAACTCCGCTGCAACAATAACTTCTTTAAGTTCTGATGTGCTTCAGTAGCCCGGCTATTCGTCTTGGTATGACTCCTTGCATGTTTGAAGTAAGCGAGACATTACCACTTTTGTATCATGCTGTCATTATATCTACCCGTTGAGGTAGCTTAACCCATGAATAGATCTTGGCGACACTCGGTAATTTCCAAACATGCAGAGCCTTTAAGAGGAGCCATTAAGGACCTTACATCGCATATATTGAACCCATTGATTACATTCATTGTCGCACACGGTATATATCCTATTAAACGGTATGGAACTTGTATAAATACAGACAAGGAACATCAAGAAATATGTGTACATTCACGTTGCCCTTTCACCTGTCACATGAAAAACAGATGAGTGCTGAGTGCTTTGTGTTGATGATACATTTTTGAGAAGTATTGATAACGTGTCCCCTTGTGTGTATGCATTGCTGATTCGTTCACCAACTCAAAGCTTGAACAATTTAATACAACACATTATCATATGTTCATTTGCCGCCTTATTCGTGGCTAATATGAGCACGAGTATGCATAATAACACATATTGGGCCATACATTCGGAGTAATTATATGCTCTCCCCCCATATCATTTGATTACTAGAATTGTAGTGCAAATAAATTCTGGAGGTAATTATAACATAAATCACCATAATATATCCAATCCATACCAGAAGATAATTACAACTCAGCCTTCTATCAGCATGATGAAACATGTACCTCGTTTCACGGATCTGGGAAATCCACTTGATCAAAGTGACTAGCCTGAACGTCTATTTGGCGAAGAGAGCGCCCTGTTCGCTGGAGGTATGCTTGGCTATGTCAGGGCCAAGCTATCCACCGGCCACATGTTGATGCCGGTAGCACTACCTCTGAATCCAGCTGACTGTGACCAACAATAACTATCGATAGAGTTTTGAGTTGAAAAACAGCCTTAAAACAAATAAATAAATGCAGTCTTAAATTGATTCGACGTTCTTAAGGAAATTAATCTGTACTGAAAGGGATTTCTTGATACCCTAAACAAAAGATTTTAATCGGCTTTTTGTAAGCATGAAAAAATGCCTACATTTATGAGTTTTTGTGAAATCCCACAAGCTTTCACCTTACGTGGGCAAACATATGTTTGACTTCTTTTCAGTCGGGGCATGCAACTTTAACACAGAAAATAGAGGAACCTGAAGGAAAATTCGCTATATGTGGGAGCATGAAAGTCGGTTTGCGAATTTAAAGCAAAATATTCTGATGTTATATTGATATTATTGATACATAATTGAAAAGTCGTTTTCTGAAGAGTACGACTATTTTAGCATTTTTGTGTTTACCATAGTTTCTGCTGCATAAAGTTGAATTTGTTACAAGGCCTTCCAAATGGTAATATTCTACTTGTCTCCGTTATATAGAAAATCCTATCTAAATAAGATATATGGGATGCACAGAAAACTTGGCAGTGATTCTAATTATTAGTGATTCCCAACATTGTCCCACAACAAAGATTTTGCCGGTTGGAAACTGCCTTGAGTCCTGTCACTAATATTTCTGTAATATTTTAAAAATCAAACCTTGTTTTGAAAATGAAAATTATGTGTGTGGACCGTTATGTATATACTGGTATGGGCACCTCCATGTAGACCCGTACATGGATCGAATTTAAGAAAAGTGATATGTCACAGAAACTTGCAATGTTGTCGCAATCGTCTGTCAGTCATTATACCTTCTCACCCCACATGAACAAAGTGCGCACCACCTGGCAGTACATAGAATCCTTGAAAATATAATTGGCTGAGATTCTTGACGCGGGAGTTTGCACACACATCGCTCATGGTTTTGGCATTTCTGACTTTGAGTTTTCGAATAACCAAATTTTATTCTACTGATATAGCTAATATGTGCCTCCTCGGTGTATATTATGAACCTCTTCGTGACTATACTGTGCTTGAACTTCAACTACTCTGTGCCTCCTGCTGCAAGCCTGCACTATTGTGCATATTTTCTGTACCATTCGTGAGGATGTCACGGCGCTTCATGGAATAACGGTTCTCTTTTACACCGAATACCGAATAATGTATATTTTGTACTGGCTATGGAACTTAGGAAATGTTACTGAACATGGAATAAAACTAGCTTCGCCGCCCCAAAAATATATCAAACGAAGCAACTTTTACAAACCAAATTCTTTAAAATGGTAAAAAATAAATAGAACACTCCTCAAATGGCTGATAGCCTGAGGCTCATTATTTTCATTCACAATTTTCTATAAATAAGTTTTAGTTCTCGTTGTGTAATTTTAATCCTTGATTTTATTCGGTTTTATCGAAAAGGCATGCACATGCCCGGTTTCACATTCTTTTATGGAATATCAACCAGACATAATTATGTGTATCATGTAGCATTAAATCGGGCTCACTTTTAAGACCTCTCTATCTTTCTCAGCGACAAAGTTTTCCTAATGCATGAAATGTGTGATCCAGACCTCACCAGTGAAAGAGAGCTTGCTTCACAATTCTGGCCTTTCCTGGCGTCTCAAACTAGATACGCCACGAAAGCGAATTAGCTATTACGACACCCGGAGACTGAAGATCGAGACCTTGCCGATGTTCCTAGCAAACCAAACATCGGTCTTGAAAACTAGGTCACTTTTTAGCATGACTGGAACCTCCCTATCTCAGGCATACGCACTTGTACGAGTAAATCATATCATCTGGTTCCCATTACCGTACCGCAGATCGGGTATGAGGGTGGGGTCAGGGTTAGGGTTGGGGTCGGGGGACTTGCTCTCGAAAAAGGTAGATAAGCTCCGTGATTGTTTTTATTAGATCTTAAAATCTTTGAAGACCTTCATTGAGTCTAACAATTGTGTTGCCTTCAGATGTTGAAGTTTCGAATTCACGTTAATCTTGTACAGGTACCAGCATGTAGCCTCAAGGTATTGTTTGCGGCGATTTATGGGTTGAACCGGGAAGCACATTTTGAAGCGTGCGGCAAATGTCATGCATGAAGGAGACTTCGCCGCTGAGAAAGTTAGAGAGGCCTTGAAAGCCAGGCCGATGTAATGCAGCTTCAAGACCAATTGCCCCATTCGAGGTATACCTCGCCCTGAAACGAGGCTATATGCTGGTACTGGTGTGCAAGATCAAGGTGAATTCGAAAAGACAACGGCGTAAGAATTCTTATAGACTGAGGCCCTGTGCGGCCCCGGTGAAGCATAAAGGCACGGGACATAAAGGAGGGCAGATTCATGACTAAAGCAGGGGCAAATGTGTATTTCTAATGAAAGTAACGACAAACTGTGGAAGGCAAAGAGATTATTAAAAAAAAGTTATTCATTCATTCTCAAAGTGTAAAAGAAGCTTGGAATATTTAGAAATGGCCATTTGTTTTGTAGAAAGAGTATCATTTTGAGGTGGTTAGGAAGTGTTCTCCGCTTATGGGCGTTAGTCATGGTAGAGGCACATGACGGCGAGATCCCAATTTTATGTGTGAAAGGTTATGGAAGTTGTACTGTTCAATAATTCACAAAACCCTGAGTTTTGTTCACAAAACTGTGGGTTTTGCTTTTCAAAACCCTGGGTTTTGTAGCAAAACCCTGAGTTTTGCTAACAAAACCATAGGTTTTATCACAAAACCCTGGGTTTCGCTAGCAAAACCCAGGGTTTTGTTACAAAACCTTGGGTATTGCTCAGTTATTGAATTTTGATATCATTTTGGACAAAACCCTGGGTTTTGTGTACAAAACCGTGGGTTTCATGAACAAAACCCAGGGTTTTGGTACGAAACCGTGGGTTTTGTAGCAAACCTTTGGGTTTTGAGCACAAAACCCACAGTTTAAGAGCAAAACTCCGAGTTTTGATCACAAAACCCTCGGTTTTGTTATTTTTTGAACAAAATCCACAGTTTTGTTCCTAAAACCCTCGGTTTAGCCAGAAAACCGTGGGTTTTGTAACACTTTGAAATAACAGAACAAAACCGTGGGTTTTGTGAGATTGCAAAACCTACGGTTTTGTGACATCACGAATCCCAGGGTTTTGAAAAAGTGCAATACTCAGGCCAGGGTTTTGTAACCAACCAATCATGACAGCTGTTACTTGGTAGGCCTTGCTAGGCTACTCAACTTAAAAATAGCGTCAAACTACAAGTGGCTCAGTTATTGTGATCAATAACATCATTATTGGTTACCACGTGCAAAGTCTATCTCTTTGCGACACGATGAGAATATAAGTTATGTATTAGTTAAAGGACGAGAGGTTGTGCATCCAGTGTTCAAAATAATCCACACGCTGGCACGAAGAGCCGCATGGACTATTGAATGCACAGCTTCGAGCTCTTTAATTTGCGTAAAACATTCGATCCGTTGCAATTAATTAACTTATCGCACGATATATGATAGAGCCCTGGAAATTTTTGTAGAAATAGCATTTTTGGTCCCATTCTTCAACCATTATTGTCTGAAATGTTCAACAGTTATTGGTTGCGGTCATCTTGGCTTCGACTGGCGTGACCTAGATGTGAGAGAGTAAACGAAGCCGCGTGGTCCGACCACCATAGAATATGAAAACCTTATGTCGCACCGTACTGGCTAACGTGGCCACATGCTTAGCGTGATAGACTGCCAGTCAAGAGGTGGCTGGATCGATACCCATCGAGTCCTTTTAAATTTTTTAATTAATTGATTTAATCCAGAAGAAATTTTGGACTTGGACATTCTCAATGTTGAAGTTGTTGGTTCTGGTAAAAGAGCAATACTATGACGCCAGAAAATGTCTAACTGCCTTTTCGTTTGTTGTGTTTGTTTATCAATTGGTAGACGTGTATGGAAGTTGTACTGTTCAATAATTCACAAAACCCTGAGTTTTGTGTACAAAACCCACGGTTTTGTAATACAAAACTCTGGGTTTTGTACCAAAACCTTGGGTTTTGTAAGCAAAACCCAGAGTTTTGATACAAAACCCAGGGTTTTGTACATAAAACCGTGAGTTTTGTAAGAATACCCTGAGTTTTGCTTGCAAATCCCAGGGTTTTGTCACAAAACCCTGGGTTTTGTACACTACCCAGGATAACAGAGCAAATATCAGAATTTTAAATTTGTGTTGAATAATAGACACAAAATCCAGGGTTTTGTAGACCAAACCGTGGGTTTTGCTTGGAAAACCCAAGGTTTTGTATCAAAACCCAGGGATTTGCTCACAAAACTCTGGGTTTTGTAACAAAACCCAGGGTTTTGTTTTGTTATCCAATCTTTTCACAAAACTCACGGTTTTGTTTCAAAACCGTGAGTTTTGTCCTGATAACCCTGGGTTTTGCAGTTGTTTTGTTCAATTATTTGCAAAACCCACGGTTTTCTGACGTCAGAAATCCCACGGTTTTGAATAATTTGCAAAGCCCTGGGATTCGTGACGTCACAAAACTCACGGTTTTGTGTTTTACCGCCAAATAGGTCATATGGATATGCCAACCACTCACAACACGGCTTGTTTTCTGAACTTGCTATAAACCAATGTCATGCTAAGATGGCGGATCTCGGAAAATTTCCATCGATTCGCGACTTAAAATCTCGTGTATTTTATCACTGTGTGCACTTCATGAGCTCATATTTTAGGTCCTACAAGAGAAAACATGTAAGATGTATAACGTGTATGTGATTTTAAGAAATTTAATAGATTAAGACTGATTTTCAGTTTCTGGGACCGTGCGACCGGCCCGGGCGAACGGGCTGAAGTTTTCGCAGCATATGGCCTCATGAAGTGCACACAGTGATAAAATACATGAGATTTTAAGTCGCGAATCGATGGAAATTTTCCGAGATCCGCCATCTTGGCATGATATTGGTTTATAGCAAGTTCAGAAAGCAAGCCGTGTTGTGAGTGGTTGGCATATCCATATGACCAATTTGGCGGTAAAACACAAAACCGTGGGTTTTGTGACGTCACGAATCCCAGGGTTTTGCGAATTATTCAAAACCGTGGGATTTCTGACGTCAGAAAACCGTGGGTTTTGCAAATAATTGAACAAAACAACTGCAAAACCCAGGGTTATCAGGACAAAACTCACGGTTTTGAAACAAAACCGTGAGTTTTGTGAAAAGATTGGATAACAAAGCAAAACCCTGGGGTTTGTTACAAAACCCAGAGTTTTGTGAGCAAATCCCTGGGTTTTGATACAAAACCTTGGGTTTTCCAAGCAAAACCCACGGTTTGGTCTACAAAACCCTGGGTTTTGTGACAAAACCCAGGGTTTTGTGTCTATTATTCAACACAAATTTAAAATTCTGATATTTGCTCTGTTATCCTGGGTAGTGTACAAAACCCAGGGTTTTGTGACAAAACCCTGGGATTTGCAAGCAAAACTCAGGGTATTCTTACAAAACTCACGGTTTTATGTACAAAACCCTGGGTTTTGTACCAAAACTCTGGATTTTGCTTACAAAACCCAAGGTTTTGGTACAAAACCCAGAGTTTTGTATTACAAAACCGTGGGTTTTGTACACAAAACTCAGGGTTTTGTGAATTATTGAACAGGACAACTTCCATAAAAGGTACTTTGCGCTCAAGCCCAAAGTGTGGTTGCCGAGGAACATCGGCGAGGTCTCGATCATGGGTTGTGGGGGTGTCACGAAAGCTGGCTTGCTTTCGCGGCGCACCCAGCTTTTGGGACGCCTTGGAGAAGGAGAGCCGTGAGAGCTAGCTCACTTTCAATGGCGTGGTAATAATAATAATAATAATAATAATAATAATAATAATAATAATAATAATAATAATAATAATAATAATAATAATAATAATAATAATAATAATAATAATAATAATAATAATAATAATTTATTCGGAAAACTACCCCTTTACAGCGGGGGCATCAATGGAACGGGGTTTATTCCATGATGCGTCCAAGTATACTACAAGAAGCCGTCTGTATTACAAAGTAAGGATTTGTGTGTGGTAGGGCTGTATCTACGTTCAGCATTGAGCCGTACGTGGAACAGCATCCATTTACCATTTTGGAATTTACTTTTTACATGCGCACGCAACCATCAATAGGCTTCTCATAGCTCCATGTATATATACATATATATTGTCCATTACATTCTTTTGACAAATTAACCTTCCCTTAACATTAATCACACATACATTTTGGATGCTACCTCTTCAAAATACCAAATCGCGAATTCCGCACCCAATGCCAAAGGTTTGTAAATAATAAATAAATAAGTAATTTTATCAGGAAAACTACCCCTTTACACCAGGGGCATCGATGGAACAGGGTTTATTCCATGATGCGTCCAAGTATCTTACCCATTTAAAGTTTGCTTTCAACCGGGGTAACCAATCATCAATATCATAGTTTTGTCCCCCGCGCTAAAACTAGAGATAAACCACTCATTGGGAGAAAACTCTAGAAAGCGTAAGGACAAGTACATCGTGCACTTTTGGTTTACAATGTAGAAAATAAATGTTCATCATCGTCATAATTACAATGTATAAAATAAAAGTATACTTCAAAATAGATAAAACTTATATACAATATAGGAGCTCCATTTAAAATCTATGGAATCTGCACCTTACAGGGAACTGTACAACTCTATTTCTTTACTGTGAACAGGCACAGTTGAAGATATATATATACATATACATATATATATATATATATATATATATATATATATATATATATATATATATACATGTGTGTATATATACATACAAACACACATACACACACATACACACATACACATTAGCTTATATATCACAGTTAATTTTTTAAGAATCTACACAGAAATGTCACAGCCAGCACCTTCAAGAGCTACCATACGGCAACGCCATGCTTCTTTCAGGAAAGTATTTACAAGCACTGTCAAATACATCATTAACAGCATGGTCATAATTGAATGATATTCCAAACAGCAGCGTAAATTTCGTAGTTAAGGAAGAGCGAGTAAAATGTTCCCATACATGGGTATAGCCATGTTCCAACAGGCATTTTTCCAAATTTTGCCAAATCTTAATTCTTAATTCCTTGAAGTGTTCACATGTGAAAGTGAAATGAAATAAATCTTCTATACCTTGATTACATAGTTTACAAATTCCGTTGGACAAATTCCATCTCTGTAATGTTTCTTCCAATCCTAGACATCCGGTTCTAGCCATAAATTTTAGTCTAGTGCCCTTGAAGTCATTTACCTGGAACATGTATCTCTCCCCAAGCGTGGAATACTTAATCAATTTGTAATATGACAAGGAGGATGGTATGCATCAAGCTGCAGCCTGATTTCACGTTGTTTTATTGAACGTCCCGATCGGCATGAAAAGTACTCGTGCAAAGTGGAATATGTATCTCATATGTGCTGGAAGAGTAACTAATTCAAATGTTTACCTATAACAGGTGTCTGTGCTTCTGGTCTGCCCTATGGTGTTCGTTCATCATACCTACGTTTTACCTGTTGAAGAGGTTATTCCTTGTAAAGCCAAAATACGTTGAATAAGTTTGGCCTGGTCACGCAAGTAATCGGAAAGACTCTCTCAATGTATATTTAATGTATATGTACATATATTTTCAGCGTTTAGTTAGCCGTATGTGACAAAATCACAAGTCCAAGGATATTTCCGTTTTATACGGGCAAGTGTCAACCTTCAAACTGAGAGTCCTCCAATACAATGTACAACACAGCGGTTTTCCCAAGATGACAAATCACATCTTAGAATATCTGGGCATTTTCATGATTCACTCAGTTTTAAAACTCCACCTGACGTAACGGATATGAGGATAAATGTTTCAACCACTTTAGATAATTTGGGTATTGGGTGTAAAACTGAGAGTTGCAGGACAATAAAGTTTTCGCCTGCTTTGACGTTCCTGATGTTTGCCTATAGTCGGGGTTCAAAATTGATGACGGAAATATATCTTTGTTGTAATTCTAGGGATGCATAAGCCCTGGTGATACAAACGGTAGCGAGCACCCACCATTGCTAAAGGTAGCTGTAGCATCTGTGTTTACAGACTCTATAATATCGAAAGAAGACCCGCCCAGTGGAGATATTTGTATAAGGTGAGACAGATGGATGGTGGGGTTTGCAATTGTGCCTGATACGAGTACATGCAGTGTGGGACGTGTCACTATTTGTATAGCAGTAATATATATATATATATATATATATATATAAACCAGCGCTAAGGTGCATTATATGTTATGCAGTCATTTACTTTGAGACCTGAACCTCCGCGCAGTCATTTAAACCAGAAATAAATTGACAAACAATATTTTCATTTGTCCAATAAAAGATAAACTGGAAAGCATGAAATATTATGTTGAAAGTGGCACAACCCCAAAATCTTCTGGCATATCAGTTATGCATTTTGGCACATCATGTATCTACTTTCACAACACTTGCCTTGTCTTTCTCTTGGTGTCAATACTGTATACGCCGAGGTACTCACCGTGAAACACCCGTCCAGAAAACCAAAATCTTATCCGTTTAGACAATGTTATGCAGAAGCAACTACCGTTAAATCAAGTTTTTTTCCGGTAAAAAGGAATGAAAAATTGTATCATGATCCAAAAAAGATCTATACCAGGCTATTTTTTAAAGACTGCAAAACTGCATCTATGGGTTTAAATTCAGCGGAAAATAGCTGTTCATATGATTGTCGATGCCATAAACTTCATGCCGCACAAACAAGGTCTAGTCAGCGCATGAACGATGATGCACTAGCTTTTGATATGACGCGTGTTTGATGCGGCACAGCGTGCATATACTTCAAACTCAGATTCAGCGGCTGTGTGACCTTTTGATAATGGTGATCTTGAAAGCGGTCAAGGTCAACATCAAACAACACTTCCCATACCCACCATAGGATACACTGTTGTATAAATTACATCACTCTTCATTAGATATCAGGTTCTATGGACCTGTCGCATTTTGGGGACTATGTGATCTTGAAAAAGGGTCAAAGCCAACATGAAGCTACACGGCATATATCCTGTACAGGAAATAGTGGTGGTAAAAATATCATCCTTTCTTGAACAGTTTATTAGATATTGGACCAAATGAATATGATGGACGGACGAACGGGCCCACTGCTGCGTATGGTCTTTTCACATTTGTGGGGGCCATGTCACATTAAAAGAGGTCAAGGTCAACACGAAGCCGCGTTGCATATGTCATATATGGGAAACTTGTTTGGTAACAATTTCATCATCCTCTTTTTAACAGTTTATTAGATATTGGGCCAAATGGATGTAAAGGACGAAAGGACGGATTGCTCCTATTCGTGCTATTTCTATGTCATTCTATGTCACCTTCGGGTGGCGGAGGAAAACTAGAAAAAATACTGTTTAAATCATTATTGAAACACTGTACTTGAAAAATGCGATGTAAATATTGCTGAACTGCTTCTTTCACGAGTCTTTGAATGTTGAATTTGGTCGATATCATGATGAATTGTTTAAGTTGCTTGTATTATTATTCTGCAAACATCCAATTATTGCAAATGAGGTCAACTTTTACGTCAAGAGAAAGATATCTATGAACAGTTGAAGACCTACTGCATTCGGGAATATGTTAATTTATAGCATACAAAGAAAAAAAAACAACGACGAAATATCACAAAATTTCATACCATCTTGTTGCAACATGGATCATACAACAACCCAGCTCATATAAAATGCAGAGCAACTATGTTATGAATGTGTTAATAGGATCATAAGTGATTATTAGAATATATTTTATGCATTTATATTTACGTTTCAATAAATCTACGAGGGCATAAAAGCTCTATGAGTATACAGGGAATGCGCTGTGATGATTCCATTTATTTATTTATTGTTTGTTTCTTTGTTTCCTTGGTTCAAGCTTTATCTTTCATACTTTTATAAAAAAAAAACAAAAACAAAAAAAAAACTTTGTTTACTATTGAATATTCGTGTTTGCGTTCAAAGCCGCTTCATGGCAGCTGTCATGTAACTGATGTAAAGTTGTTGTGTATGTTTCTACAACATTGAAAAATATATTGTGGGGAACATAGGGATATTGATTAATATATTCCTCTGTCATTCAAACTCTGCGATAGAATTGATGACTCAGTAAAATCAACAATATCAGGGTTAATCCCGCACCACTTTACTATTAACAAACTCAATTTAGGACACACAATGTCTAGACCAAAGTGTCGTCATGTTACAGCCAAATATGGTAAATAGAGAAATTGATCATTTGACAAATTGTTACTCAGATAAGTGTGGTTCACCATCAAGGATGCATTGGGTTAAGAGACCTAATTATGAAAGAGCATAAAATAATTCGGTATTCTAGCCGAATATACTCAGGCTCATTTTGGATTAGAGTCCTTATGAAGGACTTCTAAAATAGCAAAATATTGCACCATTAAAATGTATAGTGGGTTGGGTTTAATTGCATAACAATCATTTGACCATGTCATGTATACTAGAATATAGACTGAATTATACGTATATTGTCGATGAATATCAGGTTTTGATTTTTTAACCCGAACGATGGAATGTCCAGTGTTTCAATGAATAAGGAAAAATGAAATCATTCATGTCACTGCTTCCGGAATCACAAGGCAATTGACGATGCTGTGTGAGTATTAATGACACAGTGTAAAGTCTTCAATAGATTACAGTCACTGTGTGTCGATCTCAAGCTGTGATTCTATTTCTTGCCGTTTTGTGCTCAGGCACATGAAACAATTCACTTGATTGAATAAAACAAAATGTAAAACAGTAGGTTAAACTCGTATTCAAATTAAGCTTTTTATGTACAGCTTTGAATTTCAAAAAATTGTTTCCCCAGCATAGGATATATTTCATAACATTATTTATTGTACATGGGTTAGAATATAGAGTAAATAGTTATAAGGACACGTCTTGTTGCTCTTAAGAGCAATTTGTTGTCCAGATTTGGTCACAAGCGGTGTGTAAATAGTTTTCTTATTAAGGAAAATGTATGAAGGTGTACACGATGCATGGTGGCTTAACCATGTGAAAGAGCACCGCTACCTTGTGTATTACTCCATTAAAGTGAGTGAGAAAAACATGGTTACAGCAATTGACCGCTCTCCTCGCAAAATGTGCGTGAAAGATTAAAGTGAAGGTGATAGGTGTTATGCCAAATTTATATTGCATCCCCTGCGCTAAGTAATTGAGGAAAGTTCGTCATCTCCGATTTCTAGATAGAGACACGTTCGAATAGTTTCAGGAAGTTTTCAAAATTTGGCATCAATCAAATATGAGTGTTCCTGATCCGAAATCTGTAAGTAATATGGGGGGGGGGGGTAGTCACGTCTGTGCTTGTAACTTTTAATGACAAGATGGGTTGTTGGAATGCTTCAATAAGAATAACGCCAGTGCATGACACTCTCGCCTTTTTGATTTTCCGCCACTTACGGTACAAATAAACAAGTGCCAGCCTTATTTGCACCAGCATGACTCACGAACTGCAGAGACGTTCTATGGTCGGATCGAGGCCTTCCTGGTTGCAAAACGTGATCGCCTCAGGTATTACATATGTATATACATTCATATGTGTGTTTCCCATTTCAGTAAGGCGACTGGTGCCAAAGGTTAGAAGTTCGAGTCTCGCGCGTTCCGAACATAAAAAATATAAATACTCTGTCACAAAACTATATTGGTTTAAAATATATCTGAATAAAATTGACATCTCTAAACCTTACAAAAGTATATCTCAATCCGTCTCACATAATTCAATTGATTCAATCTCCAGACAGTTAATATCATAAAAGGACGCAATCTGACATCTCTGACTTTGAAACTGTACGGTACAACCGGCACAAAAACGTGACTCCGTGGACTTGAAAGAGCGTGGAACAATATCAATGGTCTGGACAATGCATAGGTTCCACACGTTGATATGCGTTATGAAGAAAGGACAATCTGGCCGACCAGAAGAAGGTTGGGGATGTATAGAGAAGCAGCATTCTTGTCATTCATAATAGCAACACCACATTGACATACATGTATGCTGTGATTCAACTTTACTGCCAGAGGGTCACTCGTTTAAAATGACATATCAAGTTCTATTGAACAAGGAATTTAGAAAATATTTGAAAAATCTATATATATTTGAAAGCATTTTTTTCAGGAGCATTATACACAGAGACCCTGTAATATTATATCCTGATTATCATCACAGTGGACTAATTTATACAATTAACACCAGAAGAAGTGATCTTCAGATGGCCCTTAGCTGGTCTAAAAGTAACTCTTTTTTACTAGGAAGATTGTGTATGTAAGACATCAAAGGTTTTTCCCATCTGTATCACTTGTCCTTATAATTATGCGTCTTCGTCTCAAACATTAACTAAATATCAAATAGTTTTACAGATCTATTTTGGGTAGATTTGAAAACTTTTTCACCTGGTTAACATCTAAGGCAATCAGTTACAGGAGGACTCAAAATTCAAGTTGATTATATACTGATTGGCTAGTTGTTCACGTCACCACCCAACTCTATGCTTAGCGTGTTCAAATATAACTTCATTCATGTAATCCAATTCTGTAAAGAAGTTAGTCACGTCAGATTAAAATACAAAATCAGACCTGGGCAACTCGAGGTTATTATCTAGGAGTTTCACTATAGTAAATCTATCAATATATAAAACGCTCATCCTTCTTTATAAATATAAATTATCGAAGGACGAAAACAGCAGCTGTATCGAATGTATGCTTTGTGCTGAAGCAATTTAGGGTTTGTCTATTATTTCTTGTAGTTTGCGCCCTTAAGTTTCAGACTTCCCCAAGGAACAAAATTAATATAGTTAGCTGTCGTATTTTGGTATCGTGTCATATTTGGGGACTGAGATATCTGAACAAGTAAAATATGAGAAGTGATCAGAGATAGGTCAGCTTCTGATACCAGAGATTGATAGATTTGTATTCAAATCAGATAACTTAATGACGAAATTAACTATGACAGTGCCTCACCTTTGGAAAAGTCTAATAGGCAAAGTAATCTAGGGTGACTGTATCAAAGAATATGGCAAAAAATTGCTTTTCGTGTAGTTTTGTAAGGTCTATGTTGAAATCGCGACCGACCAAAAATTTGTTTTTAAATCTCTGATTTTTTTGTGGTATAGTTGAGAACTTATGAATGAATAATTTATAGTTTTCACTCAGATACCTAGGAAGACTTTGTATATTTCAGAGAATAACCTTCTCATTCAACTTAATTTCAAGGAATGGGCACTGCCATATGAAAAAATATATTTTCGGCATTTACTTAATGCTGGTGGATTTAGGTCCTCGATTCTGGAAATAATGCCGACTCAGTACATATACTGTATAACCGTGTTGATATGGCACTCGCACATAACTAATTCCATTGACCATTATTCTTTAAGAATGGGGATTTGGTCGAGTGGACATGTGCGTATCATTTCAGCTGGTGCCAAAGGTTGCAAGTTCGAGTCTCACTCCTTCAGAACAT
Source organism: Hermodice carunculata (assembly GCA_964020975.1). Taxonomy (NCBI): domain Eukaryota; kingdom Metazoa; phylum Annelida; class Polychaeta; order Eunicida; family Amphinomidae; genus Hermodice; species Hermodice carunculata. The sequence goes on along the minus strand of OZ026612.1, from coordinate 95,806,992 downwards.
GAAAAATATGTTAAATCTCAAACAAATCTCAAAGTGTTGGTAGTCATGAATATCTTGTAAATAAATTCATTTCACCTCTTGCTATACACGATTTGCCTATACATAAGTTGAACATTTTTACAATTTTATTGCCAAGGATGTTAGTTCAAAGTAACCGCGTAATACGTGAAATTCAAGTCATTAGTTCTGTGACAAAGGCTGGCTAATTCTCATTTGTTAACTGAAACGTTTTGGTAGTTTTCATGATAGAGGTCGACTAATGATCTTAATTCCAGTCTCCAGACCAACTTACCATCATCCTTATCATGGTCAAAACTTGTCTTGAGTACACTTCTGTTGTTTGTACTCGAATGGAAAAATTTCAAAACATATATTTATACTACACCAATGTATTTTTGGTTGCATAATAAATTCCTGACTCCGTGGAAGATGCCATATAGGAGCAGCGCTTTGGTTGGCTGCCAAATCAGAAGGGATCACTGGTCATTGATAGCTAATATAGCTTCCTTTAATAGCAAACAATGGTTGTTGGCCTCTTGTGTAGCTATCTTGAGGGAGGGGAGCTGCCACTATTTACTGCCATCCTTAGCTGGTAAGGGAGCAGTAATTGTTAGTTGCTGCTCCGAGTAGCGTTTAAAAGAATTGATTGTTGAGAGAACTTCCAGCCATCATATGGTAAAATTGATTTTGGCTGTCATTTTAGCTATCAAAAAACGCATTGATTGTTAACTTCTAGTGTAGCTATCATAAGGGCTCTCTTGTTGCTTTGGGGTAACCGCATCAGAAAACAACGATGATTGGCTTTTAATTTATTCAGTAACGAAAAGCTGCGATAAAACTAACTAACTAACTAAACTAACTAACTAACTAACTAACTAACTAACTAACTAACTAACTAACAAACAAACTAACTAACTAACTAACTAACTAACTAACTAACTAACTAACTAACTAACTAACTAACTCACTCACTCACTCACTCATTAACTAACTAGCTAACTAACTTACTAACAAACTAACTAACAACCTAACTAACTAACTAACTAACTAACTAATTAACTAACTAACTAACTAACTTACTCACTCATTCACTCACTCATTAACTAACTGACTAACTAACAAACAGACTAACTAACTAACTAACTAACTAACTAACTAACTAACTAATTTACTTATACTGCATGAAAACGAGCTCAATATGCAAAAGGTGCGATATGTGGCGCACATATTCTATTTTGGTCAGAAATCTGCAGATATCGCCACCTGTGACACATGTATATTGGCTCTGTGCATGTGTCAAATAAATAGGAAAGCTCAAATGCTCATAGGATGAAAACGTTAAGCATATGGACATGCATATGCAGCATTTCCAATATCTTCAATTGTTGATAAAATAGCACAAGGAAAATGCATCGCGGGGCAAACTATTGTATTTAGGATCTGTGTGTTTGTTAAGACGCAAGCTGGGGTGGGGAAGAGGTAGATTGTCAATCTATATGTCCCATCCGCAAGTCAATGAATGTACACCACATGTTGGAAATATTCATCCCTATTATTTTGCATCATTGCACGTTCACCATCGATAGATATTTTTGATTATTTCGATGCTTTGAAAAAATGTTAGGATAAAAAGGACATGCGGGCAACAAACTGAAAGCTGTTTTACCACACGAGTTGACTTTCCCATTGACCGCCCACATAATAATATGGTAGATTTTGTGGTAAATTTTTAGGTCTTGTGACTTGTCAGTCAGCAGAACTTATAAGATTCATGTTCTCTCGTCGTCCGTCGTTCCGTTCGACTTAATTTTTTTTTTACATTTTCGACTCGTTCTCAAAAACCATTGCATGGAACATTTTAATTTTGGATATGGGTATTTCCCATGTCATCCTGTGCCTAGTTTGCCAAAAATATGATCATGCATAGCATTTTTACTATTTTTATTCATAATTTGTTAAAAATTTTATTTTTACAGGAAAAATGTTTTGTAAGAACTACTTCGTCAGTTGCTTTGATAATGCATACAGGGTCACATGGGGTTACGAGTTTTACATTTAGGCCACCGGGTGACGCTCCGTTTTTTTTTTCTGTTTCAAAGAATTTTCGTGTTGTAAGGCTATTTTCGACCGCTTGTCAAGAACGATTTTAGCAGAATTGCAGTACATTTTATCAGAATACAATTTGACTTGAGGTGTTGCAAGTTTGTAGAAATATGGAATAATGCGAGGTTATGACGAAATTGTAGGATATCGAACTTTGGGACCATGTGTCACCAAGTACCAATATTATACAGATATACACCAAATATAATTTACTGGCTTGTATTTTGTTAACGGCGGATCCTTAACCCATGGGTGCCATTGAACATTAACAGGGAAGAACCTTTGGGGTTTCTTTTGGCGTTGGTAATTTTACCCTTGGGTGCCCTTGAGAGGTCAAACGCACATATTGGCTCATATCTTGATGATATTACATTTTTGGGCATTAATTGTTGAGCATTGATAGCAGATACGTTATAGGGCAGGACACAGGAATATGTTCATTTGAGGATGTTGCTATGAGTTTAAATGCACGGTTGACATGTTCACTCCTAGATGGTCCATCTCAATAATTGAGTGTCAAGTTGGTTCGTCCTTATTGGTATAACATTTGTCAATCTCTGATCTTACATTTTAACTTTGACAATCTCGTGCACGTGAAACTTGAATTCATTCCTACTCATATTTTCAGATGACGAAGCAATGTTTTTCTTTTCATTTTAAATTCTCTTGATGCTAACTGGATTAAACATCTTGTGTATGTTGTATGCATACCGGTCTTCAGGTAAATCCCGTTGTTGAGCCACAAAAGTCATGTCACACTATCATTGAAGAGGCCCAAATAGCCACCAAGGCCACGTTGAAGTGGACATGTAAGCACACATAAGAGCAATGCCTTTTTCAAGCACCATTTTGACGGCTTCACACAGCGGGGAAACAACAGCCGCCACTTCGGCACCCGCAACGATAAATCCAAACATAGAAACCAAATAGCATCGGTAAATCAGCATATACTGTCCCTGTCTTCAGAGACCAGCCCGATGAAAGACCACCGGCTACTTAAAAAAAAAAAAATTAGACACTGGAGGGATGAGATGGCGCCTGTCGATGTGTTTATGCAGCCAATAAGTAACAGTCACATCGCACTTCACCTTCGGTCGATCTGCAGGAACCGCGAACCTTTCTTGCTCCCTATATGTTCCTCATCAAAACTTTTGGGAACCTTCATCATCATTAGGTCACTATGTTAATATATTAGCCTGAGTCTATTCGTTATAGGTTTCTTTCTATATTTATACCGAAGTGGATTGTATATTTTATTTTGTTGTATCATAGGAAGTTCTAATTTTACCTGGCTATTACCTTATGCTATTTGAATTTCGGACAGACTACCGTAGATGAGTCAATGTTTTTTCGGGAGATAAATTGTCTGACAATAAAACAAATTGGCCGACTGGTCGATTTATTGATTTTTGCCAAACATATCCTGAATCTTTTAATCCTGGAACGCAGCATGTGTGTGAAGGAAGGATTAACAATACAAGTAGAGTTTCAGAATACTCCGTGCGCACAAGTAGTCTCTTTTAATTAAGCCGTGCTGTTTTCATGGAAGATCATATTTGTAGCTATACGTTCCTATTCGAACTTATGTAAGAGAAGACATTCGATTGAAATTAAAGCCTTTTCATACTTAATTTGCAAGCCACTTCCAAAAAAGCGACAACGACGATTGTGTGGTTACTTGTACCAGCTCCTTCATAAAACGCAACGTGGATGGTGTATCGAGGCGTTCATACCGACCCAGTCAAAGGCTTGTTCACGGTGATATATAATGAAAATAAAATGTATCTCTCCTTCCATTTAACCGACTAGACAAAGCTATTCAATCATAATTCTGAGAATTGGACTGTATTTTTCGTAGCATTCAACATTCATCTTTGTCTTGCTGCCATGAAGGAGGCTACTGTTTGTAATAAGAGCATTCTCTGGCTGACAAATTTATAATGTGTAATTTTAATAAGGAATTTGCTTTTCGAATATAAAAGGTTACGAAATAGTTTTAATACGCTTAGACTTGCCATAAATTAATTTCGTATTAATGAGAAACATTATTTACTAATAGTGCGGGTGTGAATAGGGACGAATTAGTAAAGTCTAGTCTACCTTCACAATACAGGATGTCATTTTAATTAATTTTTAAAGTTTGACTATAAAATCATGTCATAAGTGTAAAAGTTTTCCGCTTTTCACCCATTCACAATTTTGGTTCGATACGGCTGAATTAAAAGTTCAGTACGAATGGTGTAGCCGTACTGAGCTCCTAAGGGACATGTGTAAAAAACAAAATCTGCCATATTGGAAGTATCTTGTGCGCACGAGATAATGATGGGGGTGTGTGTAAAAAGAAAAAATAAATCCTCTTAGGTTTGATAACATTTTTGTCGAAGTTGTAATTAACAGGGTTATTTTGTTTTTGTTTTGGTTTGTTTGTTTGTTTGTTTTTTGAGAAGTATATGAATGGGGAAGGATATATGTGGATTCATTCTTGTCCTTTATTCGGTGCTTGTTTAAACGATGTGACATGAAACAATATTGTTTCCCTGAACATTATACAGGATGGTTTTTATCATTGAAGTCAATATCTTAGTTTGCACAGGGAACAATATAGGATATATTGAATTTGTGACCTTTCAAGAAACCTGATAAATTGAGTATAATAGCCTACTAATATGAAAGTAAAATATTCCCAAGTTGTTTATTTTCCAGAATTTTCCCAAGTAGTACCATTCAGTAAAGTAAAAACCGATGAATTGTTATTCTTAATGCTTATACAGTTCAGAGATTCGGAAAAATACAACCCCGCGATTTCTTTTTTCAATTCGGGAAAATTGGTGGCTGGGAAAATTTATATTTATACAGTATATAAAATAGCAAAGGTCTAAAATTTGTTATGGAGACGCCCCCATAATCAAAGTTTGGCTGTTTCTTACTGATTGTCCAATACTTGAATCGCCAAACAGTCAAATTTGAGTAAACCTTGCATTCTGGTATTCCTGATTCTGAATCTGGCGGGTGCCAATCTGGCATATTTGGCATTTTTTTGTTTATACTTTCAATATGGCATGCCGGGGCCGTTTTTACTCTAATTTTATAGGGAGGGGTTCACAAATACAATCATAATTCCAGTAGATATGCATGTAAAACAATTATATGATAACGACTAATAGTTAATATAATCATTATTTGTTTGCATGAATGAATGGTCCATACCACAAATATATAGGTCACCAGGGGTCAAAATGTCACAAATGTGAGGGAAAAGAGAGTTTTCGAGAAATATGGCGGATTTTTACACACTCTAACAATTACCTCGTGCGCACAAGATAATTCCAATATGGCGAATTTTTTCACACACGACTATAATTATCTTGTGCGCACTTGATCATTCCAATTTTGCGGATCATTTTTACACATTACAACAATTATCTCTTGCACACAAGATAATTTCGATATGGCTGATTTTTTTTAAAATTAAACACCATTATTATCTGGTGCGCACAATATAATATTGCGAATTTCCTTTAACACACAACCATTGTTTTTATCGTGCGCACACGATAATTCCAATATGGCGGATTTGGCTTTTTTGCACACACCGATCATTATCTCGTGCACACAAGATAATTCCAATATGGCGGATTTTTTTTACATGTCCCCTTAGGCGTTCGGTATAGCAGAAAAGATTAGTGTGACAAATATACATTTCATGATGAATACATCAACTCATGTCACGTTTTAGGCAGGACATAGAAATACTATTTTGACATGTGGAGCAAATTTTAATATTAAGCAGGCTACTATTATATCATTGCGACTGCGAAACGAACGTGACACATCCTGGTCAATTCATAGGACTATGTTTGCATTCACGGACATTTGACCCACTACATGTAAATAGGACTTGTTCGGAACTGATCCGTCATAAAATCTTACCCTTCCTATCGATTCTTTCATGTTCGAGAGCCTAGTGTCGTCATTCAGGTTTTTTACCAAATTCATAGCAAACATTATAAATCAGAGGTAGATACACTGTCGACATGAATTGTTTTTAATAAACGTGATGTCTTTTCCCCTATAACCTGTGTGACATGTACAAATCATTTTTCTTAACCAAGTTTTTTTGATACTTTATCGTGTTTCTAATAGCTATGTTTTAATAATTCCCAAATTAAAGTACAGCAATACTTTATGTTGTGCATTATTTAAACATGCTAAGTGATTTGTACTAGTCAGCCACCAAAATCAGTTTTCTGCATTTTTTTCTTTTCTTTTTCAGAAAATTTCCTTTGTGACACTTGCACAAAGAAAATGGTTATATGAAAACCCTTATTCAGCTGACTTACATTCAGCTTACTTACATGGATACATTGTCCTCACTGTAAGTCTCAAGGTAACATGAGGACTAGTCACAGCTGAGACTTGCTTAACTTTGAGCTGATAGTCGGATATTCTTTCTTGGATATGAATGACCCAGAATCTTAAGAAAATGTGAAGATTACACAAACACAAATTCTATTTAGGCACATAAAAATCACCGAGACTCCTGAACAATTTAGGGTTCGGAGGTGCACATTTTTTATTAATACAACTAGACAACAGGGCCAAACCCTATATGATGTCTTCCACACACACACACACACACACACACACACACACACACACACACACACACACACACACACACACACACACACACACACACACCGTTGTCTAATTGTATTAATAAAAGATGTTTCAACCACGTCCTTATACATGATTTTGTTTCCACTAAATAGGTTTTGCACTTAAAAATACTAAGACAGTTCCCTCAAATGTAATTGCTTTTTGAACAATTTTACTTTAATTTCAGTATGGTAATTTTTTCAAAAATAAGCAACCATGATTTTGTTTCCTCAAAATAGGTATTGCATATAAAAATACTAAGACAGTTCACTCAAATGCAATTGCCGTTATAACATTTTTAGAATTATAGTATGGTGACTTTTGTGAGAAAATAAAGAGACATTACTGACTTTTTATTCTGGTTTGGTGCCTATTCACTATTCATATACAATTTAAAACTGTATGCGTATATTTCTTGTGGATTTTAAGATGGAGAGACCTTGGTAAAGGTCACGGGACATCGCTGCCGTTTTTATTCCACTTGCAAAGATGAGACCCTGGCTGTGTGAAACCGTTCTCCTATATTCATGAAAAAGCCGACTTAATAAAAATCCGTTGAAATTACTTTTATCTAAGAAAGACTGAATACCTATCCATTTATAACGTGAGTAGGCAAATGCTGCGAAGATAGACCGCAAAAGGTTGCTTTACTAAATCATGTTATTATGGTGCAGAGAAGAAACAGGCTGTCTTATTTCTATTTGATCGATCTTGAATGAGGTAAGGATATTTCCATTTGAATGGTATGCCTCATTGGTCGTTTATTTCCGATCAGGGATCACCAGAGGATTGGGACGTCTTGCGGCTGATACCACACCTATTGATTAATCGGGGTAAAACCCACTTCACATCTTTACGCTTATTTCTTTCTTTTATTTTGCTATGCATCCTGAGGGCCTGACCATCCTGTAACCTTGATGATTAGCTGATTAGAGCTAATTGCGAGCACATATAAGACATCACAAGTCAATAAAAAATCTTTTAACAAATTTACCTTACAAATTATAAACCTGTCAAAAGTTGCTTTTGAACTGGATAAACTGTTTTATGAAGAAACGACCCTACATGAAATGAAAGTGTCCACGCGATGACGAACAACACAGTTGATATCAGTTTGTAGAAGATGAAAGAGCCTTGTGCCCTCTCTCCACAATATTTCATGATTATTATTGTAATTTTGATGTGGTCCAAACTTTGGATCTTACAGAAATAGTGCAATAAATAAGCATTGAAAGTTGACATGAGCCACAAACGAGGGGAATATCTCGGGCTATTTCTTGTGCTAGAGAGAATGGAGCTTCCGTGTTACATTATTGACATACGTCCTTAGCTACACTTAAAAAAAACTATAATGAGGCCACCCGTTTTGACCACAACGACGGAGTAGCATGGGCTGCAGTATTTAACCAGACTGATATATAATGGTAGAAATAGTAATAATGATGCTTTATTATTATTATTATTATTATTATTATTATTATTATTATTATTATTATTATTATTATTATTATTATTATTATTATTATTATTATTATTGCTGCTGCCTAGTTTTCTCGCACTTTCGTTTACCTAAAGTAATGAAACCACTGCCTAGTATAAGTTATCTAAATACAGTTTTCAAAAAGGCTAAATATCTCATTACTTCAATCATTTCCATACGTCTTTCAATGTTCATTATGTGTGCAGTTGATTGAGTAAGTGCAGGTCCAAAAAGTGTCGATCGTAAAATGTTTGTTTTTCGGGTGTGCATATGGCAGGGTGCTACGTAATATCTTATGTAGCACTTTGCCGTAACCAAGACCTTACATATTTTATGTAACATCTTACCATACCCCTTGTCATCAGATGTCTTATTGCGTGCTACCGTGACCAGGTATCAGATAATACATTATCAAACATCCTAATATAACACTGTCATCACATGATGTCTTATACCGCATACTAGTCTAACACAGTTATTTTATGATATCTATATCTCCCATGCCTGAAGCTTGTTCATAATGAGTTATCCATGATGGCCATTAGGGACTACATTTTGATTGCAAGCCTTCGTTTGGTAGGTAACTCGGTGGGTAAATGTGGAAAAACAACCGATCAAACCCTTTGCACAATTATTACAATGTAGACTTTTCCCACTTTCCCTAACTTAGTCGCAATCGGCACTACTTTCAGATATATTTAATGGGCAGATCGGCTGTTTCATTCAGTGGGCACGTTCCTCTAAAGTTTGATATGCAACACGATGCATATGTTATACGATTGAAAATTTTATATTTTGATTGCAAAATGTACAAGGAATACCATTTGTACTGGTCAAAACTACCTGCAAATTACGCAGCTATGTTTTATCGAGTTGCAATATGTGTATTACGCTGATACGACACCAAGACTACCGTGGGGATATAGCGCTTGAGTTTGCAACCAAAATGACATCATTTTTGAACTTGAATCACCCTCAGTACACCAGTCAGATTTGTGCTGCATAATTTAGATATGGGAGAAATAAATCCGGTATGATATGCTTTTGGGGAAATACGTTAGCATCACTCGTTGGTTGATGTTCGTGTTTCCGCCGCGCAAAAACATGAAAATCCACTAACTCGTGATTCCAACGTTATCCCCGATCGGCTACCCAACTTGATCCTCTATATGTAGCATCCTGCTTTAACACACGCATCACATAATGTCATATGTCACATCCTACTATAAAGCAGTCAATACAAAGCATTTTAAGTAGCATCGCGCCATAATATAGTGATCAAATTATCTTTTGCGGCTTCCTACCACAAAGAACCATTGCATCATATCAAATGTAGCATCCTAACATGACTCAGTTATCATATATCTGATGAAGCATCTCACTATACCGCAGTCATCACATACTATTTTACATAGCATCCAATTATACTAGATTCATCGCATATCGTCTTTTTTAGCATCCTGCCATAATATCAACTATCATTGAGATCATTGGCAGTCAAGTCGTGTGCGTGGTTCCATTTGTTTGACTTTGCCATGTCAGCATTTCTCTGGATGAATGTATAATGTTGAATAAAATCCAATGAATAGAAAATAAAAACAAAATACATGTATTTTACATCGCTGAAACATACTAAAACTGAAGGCTAACAGAAAAAAAGTGCTACAACCACATGCATGTATAAGAAATACAAGCAGTATCTCGATCAACCGTCAGGTCAGCTTCCCCTTTACCAGTCAAACTTAAGTTGCATCATAGGCGATAATAAATGAAGAATTAGTAGAGGTATTTGCCAGAGCTATTCTTGGTTTATCCGTGGAGAATGGGTCATTCATTATAATTGTTGGCTTACAAAATTAAAAGTACCGAATAAAAACCCTGGAAAGGTATAAACATTTAGAAAGGGCATGTTAGAATTTGGTTGCATCAGTAAGTACTTTATTGAAGTTTTGAGTGCACATACAGCAATTTTCTGATCAATGCATTAATTGTATGTGCAGCACTTAGTTATCCATTTAAAGTTACTAGTTTGCATGCACTCTGTGGGGCTTAGGAAGGGACACGGAGTACAAAATCGACCAAGTAAACTGTGTAGTGTTCACCAGATAGCAAAGACAAGCGCGACAAAAGGGGTCTCTTGTTCTGACACGCTTGTCTCGTTGCCATAAGTCACGTGATTTTGCTGTATGCGTGGCCACCACTAAGACGATGTTTTTTTTTTCATAATTCCATGTGCCTTAGTTTTTTTTTTTGTTTTGAAGCAACATTTTTGCTGGTTAATTGATTCCTGTGGGATACAGCTAAAGACACTTTACCTCTCAGAAATGCTCATTCGTTTTGTCTTGAGTTTTTTTGTTCATTTGTAATCTTTTGGTTATAATTTGTGTTCTTTTTAAGACTGTTTTTGCCTTGCCTGTGCCGTTGTACACAGAAATATACCAGACATTATATCATTTCAAAGTGCGAATCTTATGACTTAAACATTACCATCGAAGTTATTTTTCATGACATCATCTAAAACTCATATAATTATGAATATTAGTTTTAGACTTTTTCGCCAAAAAGACATACCAGCTTGAGGTTTCCAGTGCTTACAATGAATTGGCAGTTGGCCCTCCTAACGGACACATTTGGTTCGTCACCATGGATATTTAATGCCAGTTTATAGCATGCAGTATAATTGAACATCGAAATTTTCTCATCTCAATGTTACTTTGATGAGAGGTATCTCACATTCCTTCTTCCATGGCTCCACTTCTGCGAAAATGTCGTTGCTGGACAATGAATCACATCGAAACGCATGTTGACTATCACCCATCACGACATGATGTGAGAGACTTTCGGTCTTTACATGGAATTGGATAAAGATAAAACACGCGACATTTAAAGTGATGGCTATTGCATTTTTAAATAAGAAAAACCAGTGTTTATCATTTTCATGATGTTGTACGTGCAGAAATAAAACGATATATCATCAACGCACCAGTGGACGTACCCATATCACAAAGGTATAGAACAATTCTTACTGCAACGTTTGGAAGCGACATAGGAACTCATGTCAGCATGTTTGGGGCACCACTGTGTGTTCTAAGATTTCAATAGTAGGTGACTGGTGATACGGTAATACAATTGTGTATTAATGTATGTCTGCCTAGCATTTTGGGTGTACATTGCCATCTTCGGCCGTATATATATATATATATATATATATATATATATATGTAGATAGATAGATAGATAGATAGATAGATAGATAGATAGATAGATGGATAGATAGATAGATAGATAGATTGGAATCTTCCCATTAAGGTCACCTGAGGGACTAAAAATGTGGTCTTAATGGGGGATATAGTTTAGTGAGGGATAAACAAAAATGGTTCTGTAAATTTGTGATCTTAATGTAGAAGTGGTCTCTTTAAGGAAGTGGTCTTAATTGGAGATTCTTATATACCTATATATATATATATATATATATATATATATGAAAGTATAACACAAATGCAAACAGCACCCAACGTCCATAACATGGGTTTTGGTGTGGCTTGACAATAAGTTATTGGCTATGAAGAGGGTCTACACAATGTTTCCTTACATTCAAACATCCTGCAACATGTATTTATTACCAAATAAATATATTGTTTCTTGGATTTCCTTTCCGTCAAAACATACATATTTTTCCAGCCAACTCGCACAAGATTTTACGGATATCACCATTTAGGCCATCGTCACAAAATAAACAAGACAAATGTTCGACCATACGAGTTAATACACGTATCGCATCGTCTATTGTCCATCGGCATATCTGTATAGGGTGCCCGCTGCATATGGAATACGAGCTTGTAGATTAAGTCACAACGAATCTTTGAAAACATGGTAAAGTTGTTACCGTGTCTTCAAAGATTAGTTTTGACTATTATGAGACTGCTATCATTACAATGTATACATCCGGAGAAAATACTACAAAAGAAATATATACTGAAAAGGCGGGTCAAACGGTTGACATAATTTTTTATCGAAACGCGAAAAGCGCAAGACGGCATTTGAGAAATAAGGGGCACAATCCTCTTTTATGATGAGATCATGATGCTACAGGCCAGAAAAATATAGTAAAAAAAGATTTTATTCTGATTTTATAGAAGCGAGACTATTTATCTTGTGCAGGATAGACTCCTGCTGGCCACCCAGCTGAACAAATTCCCACGTCAAATAATCCTTGGGAGAGGTTGTCATAATTTGCCATCAAGCATTCTTGCAAAATTAAAACAAATTAGGAGTTTTTTTTATGGCAGAGGAGCGTCTCTTTGCTTGCAAAAAACTAACGGAACATTTCAGTATTACAACGACAGATTTCTGAGGTTTTTTCTTCTGATGACCCGAGGAGAAGCCCGTGTTAAAATATTTCACAAAGCGGCTCAAAATGCGCATTTAACTTACTATATGATGCACAGGGGTTCCTTCTGAAGGTGACCTTTATACTAATTAAGAATGCATCCCTTGCTCTAAGTGTGTCTATTGGCATAGGAGAATAAGCTATTATGGACTTCTATTATTTAGGCACAAAATGTTTAACGGCTTGAAAAATTGCGATATCTTCCTTGATGACCAATTAGTTTGATAGTATTCTCAATGCAAGAAATCGAACATTTATTAACACAATACAGCATTGTACAGAGAAAACCACCAATAATTGAAAAGTGAAATATTCGCTCCTTTTTTTCAAAATTTCAAGATTAAGCATAAACATTTCGAGAACATCACGAGTCAACGAGCTAAACCTAGTTGTTGTGATGAATTTAAATTGTACCAAATTACATCACGATGTGCATTGGCATATTCTGCCTGGACAAGCTGCCAGTATTACATATATATATATATATATATATATATATATATATATATATATATATATATATATATATATATATATATATATATATATATATATATATATATATATATACATATATAGATGTATATATAAAACCATATATAGACATATACATGCTGAAGGCAACAAGTAAAACATGCATTCTAATTCTAAAACGAAGAGCACCGTATACTGTTTATTTGATTCAAAAATGCACAAAATTGAAAGCTTCAACATCACATTGAATTTATAAATGGGTTATCAACGGGAAACCATTTAGCATTTTCGCAGTTTAATTTCCAGATACGCCCTTTTTGTGGCGGCTGCTTGTCTTTATCTTATAATTGGTATGGGTCAAACACACCGCTCAGTACAGTCCAATACGTAAAACTATGCACCATGAAAACCAGCAGGAACTTACCTCAGCCTTCACCTATTGTAGTTAGTAATATATATATATATATATATATATATAAATATATATATATATATATATATATATATATATATATATATATATATATATATATATATATATTCATACAAAAAGTACATATAGGAGATAGCAGATCAGCAAAAGCAAAATAATATAGATTAATTGCTCAATTCACTTGCCAATAAAAAGAATGCCGTTGACTCAGTGCGCACAATTACTGTATATGCAAAACTGAATTGCCGACTTCTTTAAAAGACTATATTGAGAAATCTTTATGGTTACGTGACCAGATCATGTCACGGATTACATAAGCTGATGTGATAACCTCGTTATACATATGAACGAGAAAACAATCTAGTGCCATAATAGTCGAGTGTAATACTATCGATCACAAAAATAATAATTAGTAGAATGGCCCCAGGAGCAAAGAAGTCAAATTTAGAACTCAAATTATGAACCTTCAAAATTTATATGTGCACTGTTTCAAATAGTCTCACATTTATTGCAAAAGTTACTTCGGGGCTATTTTTCATAATATATGACAACACAGTGTCACTTGCCAGATGAACATTAAAATTGGGATTTGCTCCCAAGTGAATTTGTCCTTGAATATCTAAGTTGTATTTGAGTGTGCCACATTTGTGGAATGGAATTAGGAAACTTTTTCTGTGGACACCCCTATAATGCGGACACCTGTATAATGTGGTCAATTTTCTTCTTTAAAACACCTGTCTATTGTGGACACATGCCAACTGGGGACACGTTTTGCCAGTCACCGAGGTGTCCTCAATAGACAGGTTTCACTATATATATATATATATATATATATATATATATATATATATATATATATATATATATATATATATATAATCTGAATGTGTGTGTGTGTGTGTGTGTGGTGTGTGTGTGTGTGTGTGTGTGTGTGTGTATCGATCTGGGAGACTCGTATTTTGGTCGCATAGGATATACAAACCACCGATAGATATGTCACATATATCATTAAAAAAACACCTATAAATTGTGTTATATCAATTTATGATTTAGCATACAATTTTCAACATATAAATTTGTGAACGCATTAGGCCAGATTATAAATTGCCCTTTGTTCAATTACAACTTAAAGATAAAGGTGCCTTAAAAGACAATTCCAAGTTTAACAATTGTGTATGTGCACCCCCCTTTAAAATACATCTATATAATACTTCTTATTTTAATTGATTTCCTTGAATACTGTTGATTAACTTTATCGTTTAATGCACCATTTTCAAAGCTGTAACGTATGTATATCTTTGAGTATTGGCAATTTTAATTCAGTAAATATTAGTTTCGAATATAGTATAAAATTGTTATTTTTATTGTATGTACAGCGCATTTCCAAACAGTGGAAAGATTTCCTAGATTACATGCATGCCCCAAAGCCAGAAGGCAGTAGTTCCGACGAGGTTGTTACCATGTTGAAAAGTCAACAAATGCTGCTTTTCGTTCCTTATCAGGTTCTGAGGTGAAAAGGAGCAGGATAACTATAGCTGTTATAATCCACTTGGCTTGAGAGAAAGACCTTTTGCTCTCCATTGCAACTATCTTATATTGACATTATTACTTGATTGTCCTTTGCTACTATAATGAATTTTTCCAAATTTAGCACATTCAAAATTTCATATGCGAAAAATGCCCAAATGTAGTCTCTTAGCATTTATCCTTTTGATGGAACAAACTAGGTGAATTACAGAATTTGGCTCCTTCTGTCTAGGTAATGTTTGTAGTGGGGTTTTCATCCACGCATTGAGAGCATCCTAGGGTCACGTGATACACATGGACATTATGTCTGGTATGGCCAATATTTTTTAAGAACTACCTAACGATTTATTGTCTTCTTGAGCATGTGGTGAATTCTCAGTCGCACCAAGTTACTATCTTTCTTATATGATTATATTAACCATGTTTGCTTCCAGGATATATTTTATAAGCCCCCTGTTTTCTCAGAGTGAAGACGGACCTGCATTGCTTCATCCTGCGGCCGTGTCTGTGCCCCTTGAATCGAATATAATGTGCGTTACTAATGCAACCTACATGTTGTGCTGTAAAGTTAGCAACTAATGCCTTGTGGTATGGGCATGTAATGCATACTGAGGAAATATGCTAGCTTTTTGCCATAGGATTCGCACTACAAATATGTGCAATTTAAAATTTCTGTTAAAGATTATATAACTTGTAAGTAGTATATATGAAAGTGTCTTTGTAATGGTGAATGTTATTTACGATATTGTTCAGTCTATTATGATCTACATCTTCATTCTTGTGAACTTATGTGTAATGTAAATATTAATTTTAAAAGCATTTTTTCCCTTGTACGGTGATCTCATACAGGATTCCTCTATTTTGCTGTATGTGTCTGTTCTTTATGCGATGTATGGTGAAAATGCTTCCTCCACGGCAAGGGCGTTAGTTGTCTCTATTAAGACATCTATCGGACTAAAACACGTTAACACACACACACACACACACACACACACACACACATACACACACACACACAAGTGCGCGTCTGTTGAAAGCAAGCATAATGGCGCTGGTTAATCCTAAATACCACTTAATGATGTCTTTGCTGTTGGTTTTATCCAGCACCTTACAATCGGTACTAATTTGATTTGTATCGGTCAGCACAAAGTCAGGGTTAGCTGTTGTCGCCATCATGCTGTAACTAACGGACACTAGGCCACACGAAGTTCGGATAAGGTTGTAATCAAACAGTTTTTCTTCTTTTTGTCCTTTTGGTATCTGCATAAAGCCGTAATCGAGTAAGAAGAACGCTAGTTTCAACGGCCATTATCTTAAGGGGGCATTACAGCGTCTCTAAAAATGATCATAAAATTTATATTTTTGTAGTAGTAGTAGTAGTAGTAGTAGTAGTAGTAGTAGTAGTAGTAGTAGCAATAGAAATAATAATTATAGTAATAATACTAATACCTATACTACTACTAATGATAATAACAACAAAAACAAAATGATAATTTATTGAAGAAAACTAGCCCCATCATCGTTGACATCACAGGAGCGACAGAATCCACGATCTCACAGATCTATATTTTTCACTGTCGGCACTTAAATGGCAGCGCCATCTGTGAGAACCGAGGCACCACAAAAAAAAGTTTCATTCGCAGCTGCTGGCAAGTGACGGTCCTTCTGTTCAGCCTCACGTGGCTATTAAACGACGAATGACTTCAATGAAAACGGGGAATGATTAGCTAAGAGCTACTTAGGGCTTTGTGCGCAGCCCTTACTTCAGTTTCTTGGCAATAACGTAACGTGACTGTCCAATGTCACTTCCATATGTACTGCCGGACTATCAGCAAAGGAATGTCTGACTGACATGATGAAGTATTTGTGTTATTTCACCAGCTAACTGTCATCGTAATTTCACATACATGTAGCTTAAATAGGAGCTTGTGACGTTTGTGAATTGCGTTGCAACAACTTTTAATTGTTGATGATCATTAATCCTCTGAGCAACAAGTGATTATAGTCATGTTCGATTGGCGCCAAAGGAATAATGTGACCCACATGGCATTGGTCGAATGGTTCACGTTGCCCTTGAGCTTTCACACTTGTGCATATATATTAAGCTCTTTAGCCTGTGTCTTAGTGCTCCAGTCCCGCCTTTAGTCTTCCTACCCTTTCATGCACATCTACACGATTATATTTAAAGCCATGTCAAATTAATAAATAATTTGTTGATGAAATAGCTCATGCAAATTTGCATTGAGAAACGTCTTTGAAAGAAAATAAATTGATTTGCTGAAAGAAGTAGCGAGAAAATTCATTGACAGAGGAACAAGGGACATACAGATATACATTCTTTTGGCCATAAACAGTATATCAACCTTTCTTTCACGCCACGAGAATCGCAAGTTTTCAATGGGAATATTAGAAGATTTACACAAGAATGAATGGAATAAGTAAAAACTTACCAATGGACAGGAAACACATTACAAGGAGTGGAAACGACCGTCGCACCATCAATAGCAGTCTCATAGCCGCCCAAATATTAAATATGGTCACTCGAGAACCGCCTAACATGGGCGGAAACACGCACGTTCTAGTAAACTTGAAGATTTTGCGTTCCAATTGCGTCACATAGCGCTCAATGGCTTCTGTATTTTAGTATATCCATGGAGTTAGCCTACTATGGAAGTACTAGCCGAACGTCCAAACAACCTGGTACACTCCAAAAGAATCCACATAAGTCAGCCCGGCAAACTTTGTAAACCTGTATCTCCATTGTACTTATATCCTGGGCCTGCTGTTGCAGTGCAATACACCGCCACGCGAGTAAAACATTTCTCTTGTCTCTCTGGCTTATAATCCCACATACAAGAGCAGGAGAGAAGATTTCTGTGGGCTCCCTTCCTCTCGTTCTGCTCGTAACTCAGTTCTCTGCTGTATTTCTATGCTTATCCATTTATTTAATGTCGATACAAATGCGATGGCACGCGGCATCAGGACGTATTACAAGTGCCCATATGCCATGCGCAAAACTCTTTATGCCGCTTCGCAAAGGTAGTCCACTGATACGTCGATACAGCACGGCGTTTTGTCGTTATTTACTATATAACCTGTAATTGATCCCTAGCAAGCTGGACCTGTAGCTTTGAATCATCCATACAATTAATAGAACGTCGCTCCCATAGCAATGGCTGGTCCATCGATGCCATGAAAACGTACTCGGGCCCATTATTAAGTAATTTAATTCACAATCTGGCTGAAATGTGAACGTGATAACGTAGGCGTATGCAAGTTAGTAATAGCATTACTTGGAACACCTAACAATCACAACTAATGGCATTTATATGGTTCTGCGCCCAAGAATACTTTAAAGTAAGAAAGACATAGTTAGCTACGAAGTCTGCAACATGTCATCTTAATTTTCCGAAAATTCCGGAAAAAAAAAAAGAAATTAAAATTCTAAAAGGACAGAGCACTAGTTCATTCGAATTTGAATAAAAAACATGATGTTATTGATGCTTTAACGAGAAACAACGTTTTGCAAAAGCTTTTTTTAATTTTTGTCATGATAGGGCGTTACAGATTTAGCAGCAGGATCATGTATGACATTTTTCAGTATAAAGCCAATGTGCTAACTCGTAACACTCAACACAGTTTGTAAGCAAACACAAAGAACGTCTTTCATCAAGGAAACTCGATCTTGTGTCACCGATGTGCCTACTTTTAATGCTTTTTCTGATCCGTTTGTTTTCTTCAACATTTTGATTACAATTTTAGCAGCCTGTGACACTTGGCCTGAGATTTCAATTGAACGTTTTTTTTAATACTGAAATGAATGTGAAGAATCTAACCGTACAAATTTGAAACTTCGTTTCTTTTGATACGAACGAAGTTGATGAAATCTTGGGAAATTCATTGATCATTTTACAAAGATAAAACGTTGAAAACTTTTATGATCTTGTAGATAAGATATAAACAAATGTATTTCATTAATTCTATTAGAGTCCTTATCATTTTATTTGAAGTGAAGGAAATAAGGTGACCTTTCAATAAGCAAAATGACCCATGGAATGGTCAAATTTCGTGATGGCGTCCGTAGATGCGCAGGGATATGGCGACTTACCTGCCCTAAAACGAAACCGACAAAAGCATGAAGGTTATGAGATGAAATGTATATAGAGGAGAATGACATTTTTCAAATAATAGAGAAATTGTACAATTCAGTATTTATTTAGGAAATGCAAATGTGATACTTTGACTCGAGTATCAATTCGTTCCTCTTATGCATGATGTCCAAAATGGTCTCCAACTGGATAAAGAAGCAACAATATTTTTGTCGACGTTTTGACTGCGTTTAACAAATTTTGTCATGCGTAAAAATTACAGAAACGTAGCTTCTCTGATACTGTTTTAAATGTTATCTACCCAATAGCCATCATGGAGTCAACAGATGAGGTCAAACCTCCTTTTATCTTCCAATTGAGGTCGGCGTGCCTCACTTACAGCACCACCTCTCTTCCAACATTAAAACTCCATTAATGATATTATCCCTTATATATCCAGTTACATTGAGTTGTTTGTAGATGACAACCGCATACTTGAAATTGTTCATAACCCAGTTGCGTTTCCCTGAAAAATAAATAATTCTAATCTAGGAAGAACTGATATTTCGGGGAGGTTACGGCTTAGCATGTTTAATGTCGTCAAATTAATTGTTCCCCCTGTTTCCACAAAGAAAAACGGACATAACCATCCGCTACCCTACTTTGGAGATACGCCAATACCTGAAGCTCGACAACCCGCTCATTTAGGGCTTACTCTGTCTGGACACTTATCCTGGAATCGCCATTTAACCCGTATTATTAGCAAGACCACCAACGCATTGTTTACACCGACTTTAATGTAACTTGGTTTAAACATATTTTATTCAAAAAGAATACAATTGGGGAGAAGGGCCAGGCCCTATATTAACCCCTCTTGCTTTAATGTAACTTAGCCCCCAAAACACTAGTAAAACGTAACGTGACTATGGGGCGTTCAAACATGGAATATGGAAGCATCCTGTTTAGTAACTGCACTGTTGTCCTTTCTATTTGCCTCGAATCTGTCCAATAAAATGCAGATACTGGTGCTCTGCATACACCTTTTTTCCTTTAAGCGCGTTGGACTGTCAAATACTTTCCGAACGCCGCAAGTGCTAAAAAATCTCTTCTATAAGATGTTACACTATTTGACACTTCAGGATCTTTGCGAAATCATACATAGTGCTTCTTTACGTATGCTAATAATTTGTATGTGACATAAATCTAAGCATCAGGCAGTAACGCATTAAAACAAAGAGATTTAATGACTCTCTTCTGCCTTCCAGCAACAGAATCTAGAAGGATTCACCTCTTGATATCATGGAATAATCTTTGCTAGATTTATTTAAATCCTTAATGCCAAATACTGCACTCTGCGTTGATTTTCAGCCCAGTTACATAACTCTGAGAAAACACTTCACGGGTTATATGACAATTATATTATATGGATTATTCTATAGCAATCTAAGAAGTTTCTTCTCCGCTAAAATTCTGTTGATCATAAAGAATTCACTAATGCTGCCTCGTCAGAACTATTGTCTTCTGGCTTGGGGACATAATATAGGAAGACTTTCCATTAATTGAAAACGAGTCGTACGTACAAAGACAAATGACAATTTTCATAGCCCATTCGGAACTTATATTTATGGAATTGAAATTCTTGGAACTCAAAGATTACAGCTTTGAAAGTGGTGCAATAAACGATAAAGTTAATCAACACAGTATTCAAGGCTATTCAATATACGTTAAGAAGTATTAGACAGACATAAATATTCAAAGGGATGTCATGTACACAATTGTTATACTTCTAATTGTCTTTTAAGGCAACCCTATATTTGTTTTGTAAGTAGACAAACGACAACTTAATTAGGTCTAACGCGTAGGTAACTTTATATGTTGAAATTTATGTGCAAAATCCTGAACTGATAGACACAATTTATGCCTGGTTTGTATGAGAGCAGTCATATGCCATCTATCTATCTATCTATCTATCTATCTATCTATCTATCTATCTATCTATCTATCTATCTGTCTGTCTGTCTGTCTGTCTGTCTGTCTGTCTGTCTGTCTGTCTGTCTGTCTGTCTGTCTGTCTGTCTGTCTATCTATCTATCTATCTATCTATCTATCTGTCTGTCTCTCTGTCTGTCTGTCTCTCTGTCTGTCTGTCTCTCTGTCTGTCCGCCTGTCCGTCTGTCCGCCTGTCCGTCTGTCTGTCTGTCTGTCTATCTATCTATCGATCTATCTATCTGTCTATATATATATATATATATATATATATCGTGTTTTGTGTAACAATATTAGTGGAACATAGACTAAACATATGGAAAAATTCAAGAATAATGTTTCAAACTGTTTGCCTCATTTCTTAGAGAGAAATCTACCAATTTGACTTAAGCACAGGATGTACAGGGTGTATGGAACTCAAAGGAATCTTCAGGCATCATGTATAAATCTTCAAGGATCATGTGGAAAGAACAGAACTCTTATCAATGACTATGATCTGCAAGTGCTTACACAATAATTCCAGGAAATACAATGGGTGAATTAATTGCCAGTTCACATGTCTGAGTTCTAATCTGACAGGCTAGAGTAGTTGGGATACTTTACTGTGCGGTGTGCTGCAGCTTGTTTACGTTGTATTTTTCTGTAGAGTTGCACCGAAAATACTGTTTACTATTCAGTGATAGTTATCATGGATGTTCCATAAACCTCAATGCGCAACATTTTTATTGGTTGGAATCTTTGCATGGTTTCATCTAATGGTGGATAATTTACATATAGAATGTGAACAGATTTGATTTTTTTCTCTTCACAAACAAAAAATGATACACAATGTCGTAATTAGTCAACACGTATCCAGTTATTAGGGTGATTATGTTGTTAAGATGAAACGTAAGCTTCATCAGAACCTTCCTTTACTTTATCAAATCACTACACAGCATCATATCTGTATACTAATTGGTAAGATATATATATATATATATATATATATATATATATATATATATAAAAGAAAAAGTTCCCCAATTCCTTTCCACAAATCTGGCGCAATCTCAATTACAACTTATATATTTAAGTACAAATTAATTGGAAGCAAATTTTAATCTTAATGCTAATCTGGCAAGTCACACTGTGTTGTCATATTTTATGAAGGGTAACCCCGAACTAACCTTTGCAATAAATTTGAGACTTTCTGAAGCAGTGCATTATTTTTTTTGAAGATTTTTTTATTGACAACAGAGATACACATTCAACAGTATACAACAATAATCATGTCAACAATTTCTTGTGATTAATCATTAAATAACATTTTTGTAAACCAGTAAAACTAAAATTTGATTTCTCTCCATTCACGTCTACGACTATTGATTTTATTATTTTTAATTGCCAAGTTATATTCTATTGTTTCCAAGTCTTTTATAACACCTTTAAAACTTTCAAAAGAAGGTCTACTATTGTTTACTTTATATTTGAATAAATATTTTTTCCTGCAACAAAAATTTATGACCATATAACTTTATGTTTGTGATTGACTCCCAGTAAGATATCACATTTTGAAAAGGTGATAGATATTTGTAACATATTTTTCAACCTGTTAAATACTTCTATCCATAAAGTGCTGGGTTATGTTACAATCCCAGAAAAAAATAAAATAATGTTCTATTTACGTCGTTACAAAAAAACGTATCGGACTTTCTGGTATTTTCATTTTGTGCAATACGTAATTGGTAAATATAATCCCATGTAAATATTTGTACTGGAAAATCCTCATATTTAAAGATATTGTACATTGACAGATTTGACAAAAGCACTTACTTCAATACTCATCATCAATTTCTCCATTAAGCTCTTCCATCCATTTACTTTTGACATTACTTTGGCCTTTAACATTTGTTTGTACTAATATCTGATAAATAAATTTAGACACCTTACCTATGCAATGCATTTTTTCTATCAAATAAGTTTTGCTTATATTTTGATTAATTCTGGTTCCATTCACAAGCTTTGTTTTCCATTCTTTTGGTATTACATGGATTAAACTCTGGTATTTCAGAAAATTTGATTTACCATTTGAAAGTTTTTCACAAAATTTTTGTAATGAAAAAAAAACCATCTTTATTCAATATATCTGAAATAATTTCAATCCCATTTTCACACCATTGCTTGTAAAACACAGATTTTCCCTGAATTTTAATAAATGAGTTGTACCATTAATACTGTTTTCACTATGACAGACTTCTTCTGGCTCTACAAAATTGACTTTACACCATATAGTTACTATTTCTTTCCAGAATAAGCTGTGCATTTTCTCAAATACTACGGGACAATCCTTAGCGTCAATATTACATTTCCATATGTTTTCCCCTATATCTGGCAACTGAAGAAACAACAACTCTTTCCATTTACCTAAACATTCAAGGTTTGTTAATCTCTTCAACCATGCCAATTTTAAAGCATAGTTTTGAGACTGAAAATGTACCATTTTCAAATCAACTTCGTCGTATGGGCTCACTAGAACATCTCTTTCTAACCAACTTCGTCATATGGGCTCACTAGAACATCTCTTTCAAACCAACCTCGTCATATGGGCTGACTGGAACATCTCTTTCAAACCAACTTCGTCCTATGGGCTCACTAGAACATCTCTTTCAAACCAACTTCGTCCTATGGGCTCACTAGAACATCTCTTTCAAACCAACCTCGTCATATGGGCTCACTAGAACATCTCTTTCAAACCAACCTCGTCCTATGGGCCCACTAGAACATCTCTTTCAAACCAACTTCGTCCTATGGCTCACTAGAACATCTCTTTCAAACCAACCTCGTCCTATGGGCTCACTAGAACATCTCTTTTAATCTTGTCCTTATTTGGACCATTCGAAATAAAATTATACAGAATATTTTCTATAGAAAATGATAAATGCACTGCTTCTTCTGAAGCAGTGCATTTATAGATTTTGAAGATTCGCAATTTGAGTTTTAAATTTGACTTCTTTGCACCTGGAGCCATTTTATTAATTGTTATTCTTGTGATCGATACCGATACACTCGACTTTTTTTGGAGTAGATTGTTTTCTCGTTCATATGTATAACAAAGTTATCACATCAGATATCATAAACAGTGACATGATCTGGTAACGTGACCATAATTACTTCTCAATATAGTCTATTAAAGAAGTCAGGGATTTTTCTTTTTGCATATGCAGTAATTGTGCTCACTGAGCCGACAAAATGTGTTTTTATTTTCATGTGAAAGAAGCAATTGGAATATATTATCATCTTTGTTAATTTGCCATCACCTATATACAGTTTGAGCGAAAGAATAATGATATATGTATATATATATACAGTCAGGCCGCCTTTAACCGTCACTTGATAATTCGGCACCCTTGAAATTCGGCAGCAATGAGCTGTGAACGGATTTCCCCCATTGATTTACTACATGATAATCCGGCACCCTTGAATTTGGTCACCGGCATGTTAATTGCAGAACAAGAGGGCTTTTTTCAATGTAATATGCCTCTTTAATCCGTCACGTGATATTCAATGGAGCATATACCTTGCAATAACAAACCTTATTACGCCGTACCGCAAAATCAACAATCACCTGATGTGTTCCAAACAAGTTCCGAGTTGATAAGATGTTTAATTGTTCCCACCTTAAATGGTTAAATTTCATTGCAATGGCCAGAATCCAATGAGGGAATTTGTGGAAATGACGTAGCAAAAGTTCGGCGCAGAGAAGAACAGTTAAAAGATATAAAATGTGAACGCGGTAAACAAAAAAGATTTCAGATTTCTTTGTGCCAAAATAAGCTATTAAAGGCAAAATATGTCCAAATACGTGTGTGAGATAAACATTAGGGTTGGGACATTATGCCCGCTCGCTCCAGTAATTTTGAACGTAACATTAATTGTACATACGGATATGAATACACCGAATAAAGTTTTTTTCCCTATAATTTGCACGCTTCGTTTTTAAAATTTCATATGATTGGTAATACGTGTATGTGATTATATTTTTATTTACTCATTGTTAGGTGCAAATTTGGTCTCTTGTTCTCTATATATCCTGGTGAATTATACTGTGATTTGTTAATCTGGCAGCCTTGCTAATCCGGCAAAATATTCAAAAACAGATGGTTCCAGATAAACGCGGCCTGACTGTATATATATATGTATATATATATATATATATATATATATATATATATATATATATATATATATATATATATAAATGCATACATTAAAAAAGGAAAACAATGGGTGAGTGCTCAAGTGAGTTCTTGCCGGTTTTCGTAGCGCAGGTATTTGGGTTTTGATACACGGTGTCTTTAATTCATACCAAATATAAGGTAAAGACAAGGTGCCGTCGTCAAAAGAAAAGCGCGTCTGGGAAGTTAACTGCGAAACATGCATGATGGTTTCCCGTTGAATAAACTATAAATTCATTATGATGTTGAAGTTTTAAATTTTCTGAAACTTTTGTATCGAACTTGATGATAGTTATTGGTCAAAATATTTGGTTATACAGCTTAGGCCAAAGACAGTCACTGGATTGGATACAGTGCGTATAATGAACGTTTTTGTTCAGAATGACTCGGAGAATGAGGCACTGTTGCACCTGTTAGTATAGTGGTCAGTGGAGGTACAACAATTATTAATTGGAACACACATACACACGTTCATACCTGTACATATTATTCGGCTCTCTACCTTTTTAAATGCATATTTTATTTGTCTATTGTGTTTTGTATATATATACCGGCAAGCTGGCAGGGTAGAAAATGTCAATTCACATCATAATGGAATTTGGTCCATTTTAAATTCATTATAACAGTCAAGTCTAGTTCGTTGACTCGTGATGTTTCCAATATTTTTATGCCTAATCCTGAAATTTTGAAAAAAGAGCTTATATTTCGTTTTTCACTTATTGTTGTTTTTGGCTGTACAACGCCGTATTGTATTAATAAATGTTTAACTTCCATCATTGAGAAAATTTGCTCCATTAATCGCTCATGAAAGAAGATACCGCATCTTTGTCAAGCTGTTGAACATTTTGACGCTAAAATTATAGAAGTTCCCTTCCACAATACATTATTTTCCTACTGTTATAGACAATGAGAAGAAGGAAATCATTTTTGAAAATAACGTAATAGGTCAACCGCAGAAGGAAGCCTTGTGCATCATATCCAGATAGTAGGTAAAATGCTCATTTTGAGCCGCTTTGTCAAAGATTTAAACACATATGTTCTACACTACAAGACAATTTAGCACAAATATAGTGGCAATAAATGGAATATGCCGCCAATTTATGCACAAAATGGTTCAGAGAGAACAGTAGGCAGTAAGTCCTGAATCGCCCTCAGTCATCGTGTCAAGTAAAGAAGCTAAACCTTTAAATAAAATTATTAAAACTGGCAAACTGATAACAGAACAATAATCCTTAAGATATTCCAAGTTACACTTTGTATACATATTAAGGAAATACATTGTTATGTTTCTTTCATTGATAGACAAACTGTCAAGTATATTTATATCCTCAGTTGAAAGGCATTTGTACGATCTTTTGGGAATGAAAAGAAAAACCGTTAAGATCTTCGATACTTTCATAACATATACCTTTAATTAGTGCTTTCTCTCATAACCTTTATTAAGATCTACTGGCTTAGTTAACAAAAGTTAGTCGCAGAGCTTCTGTGCCAAGACATATTCTCTTTCTCTGCTGTCTGTCGAATTATGTATTTCTCAATTAGCTAAGCGCATTGCACAATTATTGTGTGTGACCTAGGCTCAAACCATCTTTTCGGCTATACAAACAGGTCTTAAAGTCCAACTTGATCCAGCGTGCTGAGAGTATACTTCCTTCACATCAAAGAACTTCGCTATATGGTTAGGGTACTCAATCGATAATACCGCTTTCGGGGATGGGGTCACGTTGTCGGCAGGTTTTGACTTGTTCAAGATTCTGGGGTACCATTGTCTTGTTTTGGTGAGCCTCGACGTCCATACATAAAGCAGAATATCAGTCACAGCTGCTACGGAGCAACGGAACCTGCGGCTGAATAATGTTCAAAATAAACAGGGATTTCTCTTTCTATTTCCGTAAGCCAAGTGGAACTCTCTCTTCTGTTTGTTTTGGCTTTAGATCAACATAAGTACATGTAAACAGCAATGGCGGTGAATGATGAATTAGCTTTCTTTTTTTCTCATTGTCAAAGTATGCCGAAACATTCTGCAATTTACAAAGAGATAATATGCACGAATGAAAATATCAGCAGACATGCTGGTTATGTATGTGCACAACTTAAAAGAGAGTAATCATTAATTTTAGACCTAATATGGGCATGGTTAAATCTCAACTGCAGTAAAGCGGTTTTGGGGTGACAAGGAATAGGCCTCCGCAGATACCATCTGTACCTGACGTTAAGAATGGTCGTACACAGTTAAAGGGCTAACAATGGAGAGGTCTTGATAAAAAAATTACTCTGACGATCAGTTTGCTCAAAACCATTCCACAGGGGTCGCCATTAGTTTGGTGAACATTGCCCTTGATAGGTATCTTCCAAGGTTGTAGAGTAGATAGCCTGTTCTTGTTTTATTTATTTTTTTTTTCAAATTTCACGGAGTTTTAACCATGCGCAGAAATAGTCTCATAATAGAGCCAGCTATGTAGAAATATGCAGAATTAACATGGGTAACCATGGATCATAATTTATTCACAAGTGTTTTGAGATGTGTGCATGTGTCCGTGTTTTATTTGATACTTGGACAGTTCTGCTATCTCAAAATTCTACCACAAAACTACCTAGTTGATTCCAAACCTTGGCATTGGCACGCATACGGTCTGCTTTTAGTAGCTTACACTGAGGCCGCATCTGGTCTCTAATCTTCAGATCAATTGTGTTTGTAGTGTAAATGTACATAAATGTATGTCTTTACTGAAAATTATTAGCTAGACTGCCATATGGTGGATACCATTTGTAGGTACACAATTCTTTATCATGGAATCCAAAGTCCATGTTTTAATTTGTCGAGTAAAGCGCTTTGACATTACATGCAGACACAAATATGCCTTGAGACCAAAACTTGTGCTGCACCAGACAGTGATGTGATTTTGTATTCTCCTCAGAGGACTTTCTGAATATTTCATTTTCTGTTCGTTTCTTGGTCTTACTTCATTCGTTTGGGTTTTTGTCTCGATCATTTATTATACACTGCTTCAAATTTTAAGCAATAATTTTGTCCTTCGATATATCATTTGAACGCATATCTGTCATATCCGTCGTGTCTGGTTGAGAGTTTTAACTTGGGTCTACTGCATGGTTGATGTCCTTGTGTGTGTAAATTGGAACAGTTTTAAAGGTGCGTGTAAATTTGTTTACTATATTGCATTGCCAATGTTGTCCTCGCACTAACTTGCACTGTAATCGTAAAGTGCTGGTATGTTAACGTGAAGGCAAATACATATCTGGATACATTAGATTCAATTGAATGAATCAAGGTCTGTGAAGTAAATTTCATTGCCAAATATGCTTTTACTTGAAGATGCAATATCTTTATATCATCTGGTGCATAATATAGCTGATGTTTGTACATAAAATGCAATTTTGTAACTCTTTTGGACACGTTACTTAAGCTTTTGAAATGATTTTTGATGATTTTCAAGACTGACAAAATATTGTGTTGTTGTCATGACCAAATGGCTTCACCTAATCGGAAGAATATGTGTGTCACATTTATGGCCCTATTCTTAAGTATCTTACTCCTTCACCTTAAAAAAATGGAAATTATTTTCAATATCAGCACATTTATCAATCAAAATTTGAAAACTTCGTGTCACCAGGAAAGGTCAGCTCAAAAAAAGGAGAAGCTCAAGTTTGTTCACCTGCATTGTTGAAGCAGAGGAAGCACTGATACTGACTGATGACAGCTTTGAGATACTGACACGTTATGTTAACACGTGTCACTGGAAATACGGGATTAACCTTCATACATCGCTCCTACAATCTAGCCTTTATATCATAAGATCTTGGCAGGACTGATTCACATTCAGAACTTCGACATGCCAGTGAATATTTTTTACCGTAAAAGTTATCCTGAATCATTGAATTAATGCGTCACACTAGCTGGTGAGCAGAGGTTCGTGGATTTCTCCATGGTTCATACACAAGGTACCACAACAACGCGCATGTGCAGTGTCGACAACAGCACGTAGGTCACTAGAAGATGGAGAGACAAATCAACAACTATAAGACTCCACTGGGTCTGAGCACCTTACAAAATAGCATCCATAACAAGCGTGGCTGACCTGATGCAATATATCAAGTGCAAGTCTGCAAGACAAACGCTGGTCGTGCGACTTCAGGCATTATAGATTGTGCACGAGCTTTTTATTAGGATACCATCCCCGGGTGCAAAGGTAATTTAGTGTTTTAATCAAACAAGAATGATTCTTGTGATGCCATCAGCTTTAGTTATTGCAATGGACCTCACTTCACCCTGTCCCTTTAAAAAGTGCTTGAATCTAATCTTAAATTCGAGAGCCCAGTTCAATACTTCCGAACGGCCTTTATCATGTTAAGGTCACCGATGCGTAATGGGGTCCTTGATAGTTGAAATAATACACTAAAATATTTTTTTCTTTTGGCGTGCCCCTGCCATCCTTTGGTGCCAATCTTAAAGAAAGTAGCCAGTTGGTTTGATTACAATGCTACGTTGTAACTTGTATAATTACATGTTTACCCGTAACACGCAAGACACGATGACGTTAGTCATTATCATAGATAGTCTCCAGTAACAACATAGTATAGAATATTCAGGTGCTGTTAACATCTTCCACAGTCATACTGTACCCAAACCATGTGGCGAAGTGAATTAATGTTTGTAAGCCACATTTGGAAATAAATGCAGATATTTTACAGTATCGAGTTATACTGCTCTACCGGAGATAAAGATTCAATATCAGATTTCAATATAGGTGCCTGTTTTATATGTTTTACATATTTAACCGATTAATGGAAAAGCAAACGCACATGGAGCCTTTGTATTCGCCTACCCGCACAACAGCTGGTCGCACTCTTTTGTCACATTTGAAGGGAATGTATCATGCAGTGAACCATAAATTATTGTAAAAGGTACTTTTTCGTGGTTCCACAATGCTTAAAAATTTTCTTTAAGAGCCTGATTTTCTTATTCGAGACACTTATATTGCCCTGAGAAGTGGTTGGAATACACTTTTTGACAGTCAATGGAGCTTGTTTTTCGTTTTCGGTGATCCGGCTCTTAAATGTTCACCATTATGAGCGGAAATAAATATAAAATCCTGGTGTGAAATTTGTTGTCTATCGAACCCTCTCGCCCATCCATGGCAATAGAGCAGCATATCTATTACTTCCGTGTCAGCACCAACTTTAATGCATTTTGCTTTTCTGTGGCTGAATTAACATCTAAATGTCAACTCAATGTAGGTGTCCCGTTGTACGTTTGCAGTGTTAAATGATATCAAAATGTAACGGGTTTGACGTCCTGCCTCGGGGGCATCAATATAATGGCTGGCCTGGTAAAGTCTTCCTATAGTCTGTGGAACTATACTGCATTATGTCTCTATATAGGATATTAGCGATTGTTTGACTGTAAATTTATAAACGTCTATACCCTGGATCAAAGCATGATCTTTTTCTCAAGGCCCAAACATGTATCTAGATACACTTTTGACAAAATATGCCATTACTCCATAACAACTAATGCATGTTTCCCGCATGTTATGCGTACAGTGTTATTCCATCACACGAAAAAGTATGCCACAAAAATAGCACTAACAGAGAGTGATGGGAGTCCATGCTTCACAAAATGTTTGATAGCCGAAAACCTCACACATTCAACACTCTCGGTACTCACTCCACAGCTTTTCCTTGGTAAATTTTAGACACTAAAAACGTGTCCGACAACTGTTGGCTAATGGTATATAATGATTTTTAAAAATTACCCATCTTCATGTACAACGCGGGACACGTTCTGCTGATTTAGATTGTGACCAAGTAGTGTCCCCTGTATGGGCATCAGGTGTTTCAGTGTAAGTTCATTTCGGATGATAAGGTTTCAGGTTCATTGCATTTACGTTGATATTCAATATCAGGAGTCACATTCTAAACTACGTGCCGAATATGAATAGACCGATGTGTAATTTGTAAATGATTGCTAATGCTTTAATACTTGTCTTTTGGATTGGGTTTTTGATTTTACATAACTTCTGAAAAAACATAACAGTTTAAGATGGTGCTGTTCATACATGTATCATTAAGTTATCAGTATCTACATAACGAAGTAAGACATATTGCTCTGTCTTCTAAAGATAATGTGCCAGTCTGCTGTCAAATCACCTAAAACTTGTTTTGAACATGAATTTTTTGTTTAACGTGTTGCGACATATCTTTTAAACTTCAGATTGTAAAGTTAACATCAAAACAGAAGTGGCTGAATTACAACTTTGCTCTCTGTAGACTGACAAATGTTCACAGAAATTTACTCAACGAATGCAAACTAAAAGGGCATGACCTCCACTTGAGAGAATGTCCCTGCCTACTACGTCTGGGCAAATTGACCAGATAAACGTTAACCTCTAATCCCTTGAGTACCAAATATATGTCCAATTTTTGGCTCTTTCCGACCACCAGAATGTGCAACCTAAATTGGGATTTATACACGTTGTAATAAGACAAATATAAGGACCCCTTAGTAACCACTAAGTGGTTCCCCTCAGCTGTTTTCAGCGGGTAACACTTAAGTCCGAATTGTCGTTCAACCGGATCAGTGCCAAATTGTGGAAGCAATGCATATCCGTTACCAGACTCTCATATCTATTATGGCAACATCGTCGATTGGAAACTAAAATGAATGCCATTTTACTGCTAGCCGCATAGAAAATTATAGTCAACTAAGCTAGTATGAAACCAAATGACACTAGTGTGTAATTCAAATTCGTCTTCTTTACAGAAATAAAACTTGCGTTTATCTTTTATGTAAGGTACCATTGACGCCATTGGGTCACAGAATTGTGATTAAAATCATTACTTTTGTAGAAGAATACACTTTAACAGAGCAGCATTACAGAAAAAAATAGGGAAGCAGGAATAAAATAAGGTAGCTGAGTGAGTAAATATAAACCCGGGAAGCTGGTTGCTTGATTGGATAGATAAATAGTTGAATCTTGAAACAATCATCGCATTTACTTTCTTGACAAACCCGAAAAGTGACATGGCGTCGAAATGCATATCCATCAATACATCGGTCAAGCAGACTAAGAGAGAAAAAATGCACAAGGCATGTTTTAGTAAGCCCTGAGTGTACTCACATCCACTATCGCTGTGCCAAACTGCTTAGTAAGCGAGCACGGTTGTATCATTTTACAGTCATGAAATCATGCTCTGGCATGAGGTCACTCCATTTTAACAATCAATACTCGGTTGGTGTCTTACGCCAATATGTTACAAAGCATGTGTAAAACAAACAACAAAGGATAGTATCAAATGAAGTAACTTTATGGAGTAATCAATTCGTTTGTCAAAGAGACATAAGATGATACACCATACAATAAAAACAAACTTTGTAATATGATAAGACTACTTTGATTGAGATCATGCAGTCCAAAATAGATATCACTTATTTTCGGTACAATCTCGCTTTGATTTGAACACAGCATCTTGAAATATAAACGCAAATGCTTTAATAAACTAGACTCGTTTGTATTAATTTTTCCTTAGAGTCTTTAGAAGAATAACGTGTGTCGAATTAAAGATTGAAATAATTCTGTTTCTTTGAACTAATGTCAAACGTTCGTGCTCCAATACAAATTTTGTGACAAGCCAATAACACTTGTAGGGTAAAATGTAGAATGTAAGCCATTGAGGGGCTTAATTATTTTGATACGAGGGGCAAAAATCGATGCATTCTAATTAATAAAATATCTCAATCGTAAGCGTTGTGAATTTCATCCTTAGACTCTTAGGGTTCATATATTTTCTTGTATAGCTTTTTGTTCAGTACTTCAGGGCATTGCCCCACAGTAAGAATCAAATACAGTAACATGTAGAGAATAAATCTCGCAAAGCTTCCTCCATCGACGTGTTTTCTTTTTGTATTTACATATCTTACGAAGTAACCAAAATAATATAATTAAACTAATTTTAGCGTATTAACACACAGATACGGCATACTCAAAAAATATTACACCACTTTCATTTTTCTATGTTCAGAACGAATTCTTGTGGGCATATATTCTTCCTTTATCTCTTTATCTCATAATTATTGTTCGATAGCTACAAATCGTCGCGAATCTTGTGTGTGAATAACAATCCCCCTACTGCTGTGTAATTTGTCTCTGTCAGCTTTTTCTTTCACCTTGATTCATATTAAACGTCGGACTTGAAACGGTTTTAGGAGTAAAATATAATCAACACTTCCAAATCATTAAGTTAAGATTAGGAGGTCCATAATAGAAACATTAAACGGCTTAGAGAATCACACTGAAACATATATGTTTTTATATAAATTAAAGAAACAGAATTTGGCAAATGTATGATTGTGTTTTAAGTGATACTCTGCTGTGCACTCTGGCTGAATTGTATTTTGCGTCAGTGTAGTACGCCGGTACGTTGCACACTCTAATTGAAAAGACACAGGTACTTTATTTTTCTAAGAATACGACAGCAAATGGGTAGTGCAGTATTTCGTTGCAGCTATTCCGTATACGATGTGCGTGTTCTTCAATTACTAACGAGCATCCATGTAAAAGACTGTGTCATTTATTTCAGTCTGTTTGCTCTCAGGAAGTGTTGCGATATGTAATCAATCGGTGAAAATGTGAATATGAATATTATCAGAAGAGCCGCTATATGTTGTGGCTATCCAAGCATAATCCCCCTGCATGCCATTTTCTTAAGACTCAGACATAATGGTTGTCGCCGCATGCTATATGAAACTTCAAACTCCACTGTACGAAGTTTGTCCCTTGATTCACACATTGATCTAGAATTGCTGACATTTCTAGTGCACCATGGCCAGACACTGCTGAGTGTATATTATGAGAAAAATGAATTAAAAAGCATATTGGTTTATTAGTCATAAGGAAAGTTATCGAAGTTACAGAAACACGGATAAGGTCAATGAAAATAATGACTTTAGTTACATTTTTTTTTCAAATATAGAGATATAGCCAGGTATAGGTGCACCATGCTGGTCAACTTTATACACCTAAGGCTAGAGCTTGTATTAATATATACAGCTCATTTTACAGGAAGAGTCGATCCGCGGATGAGTATGACACAAAACGCTGTCAATTGTCCGAAAATTCCAAAGCAAATGGTTCTCAAGCTCACGTTTTCGTTCGCTTGCAACATTGATGAGTGACGGAGTCGCTTGGTTACTGATGGGAGAGTGTGGCAACCAGCAAAAGCAAAGAGCTGTATAATCCAGATTGTTCAACCTTTACCCTACAAAGATTCTTGCCCATTTTAATCTCAGAGCTTCCAGAAAGCTGTTAAAAATCTCTGGATGGAGACTATTGATATTGCAAGGCGCATTTTTCGTCGACTAGGTCTTTCGGCAAGCAGGCGATCCTGACATTTAAATGGTTAATATGGTCAGGCGCATAGAACAAAGCCACACAGCTCAGAGGTCTGACCTTAACATAAATGGGTTTATATGATATCCAGCACTCTCAAAACGTGAGCAACTTCTTTAATACCACTTCCTACAATTTGAAGTAAAACGCAGAAGCAGCGGCACTAGTCGGAGGAGACTTTGATCATCGTATCACCCTTGTGCCACTGTCCATATTCCCTCGAAGCGTTTGATTTAAGCCAAATATCTAGGCATTCATACAGAATCACATCCATGTACAGGTTTCTTCCATACATGAAAATCCCCTTAATTACAAATCGGTTCGTCCCTTGGGGACACGACATGTGTAAATGTCAAGTAGCGTCAAGGTAGTGACAAGTACACTGGGACCTAGTTTCAGTTAGAGTGTTGCTAGAACTTGCTCATGTCTGTTTATTTTCAAAGTAGATTACAGACTTTGAAACAGGCTTGTACCTTTGAGAACTGGTAACCTACAATTTGGGAGACAACATGTAAATGATGATCATGTTCAGTTTTGGTAATAGAGATAGTTTCTGTAGAACAGGGTTTGGGTGACTTCCGAAATGTTTATTACTCAAGTAAAATTACTTGTGTAACAAGAACGATAAGGTTTTCCTTTTTTTCTTGAACCAGAAATTTTCAGTTTCAAGAAGTGACAAGGCTATGTTGTCTTCAATATGTACCAATTATTGATTGCCAAGACATATGAATTGCAGGATCATTTACATACTTAAATGCGTGCAAAGTGAATGCGTCGTTTTCTATTGGAAGGATAACAGCTGTCAAAATATCTTGTAAAAACCGTGCAATCCTTATATTGGATCCAAATAGTACAAGACCGCAACCATTCTGAGCTTTACAGATTTATGTTAAGCTTGTGAGCATATGAACCAAACTGTTCTTACTAGATTACATAGAATTTACTACTCCAGTGGGGACACAAGACACAGACGATGAAACAGCAGCACCAATCCACGTAACTGTTGCAACACCCACATCAAAGTACAGCATCCACCACAAACTTTTAATTAAATATCATCCATATTGTTCTTTTGATGTTTTGAGACACTGAATGGCCGGGTCTTCAACCAGCAACCATTGAAATATATTGCAGGGGCCGAAAACGAGAAACGCCCTTATCATCCACTCAGCCACATTTCCATTCTTATAAAAGAAAAGTTAAGCGAATAAGATACGAGTGAATTGCGTTTGATTGCATGCGGGCCAGTGCAAAGTGATGTTTTGGGCAGTGTTCTGGAATCTGTGACCAAAATCAACCAGCATTTCCAACATTTGATCACGGAACGACCGCGTGTTGAACCAGAAACCTTCGGCAGCTATCGCCCAGCCAAAATGGTATAAGATGGTCACCTCGCACTGCTTGTCTGCAAAGCGAGGTTGGGCGAGCCATTTTGATTGAACAGATTATTAATGATAGATTCTTTCAAAACCACTGGCTGTTTTGTCAGCCTAAAACATGACATTAACACAAGCTTACGTTTCATGTGATACCTTGTGGATGAGCCTTTACTAACAACCAACATGTAACAGCTCTTGGATTTTGACATTTTTTTAAATTAAATATAGTCACCTTTAAAACAACAAATTATGATGTATTCATTCAATCCAGCAGGTTCAACATTGTGGTCAATGTGTAAAAATTCCAAACTGCTTAATTTACAGAATTAGGCTAATTGCTACGAATCTGTAAACACATGAGCTATGAGTAAATGCACAGAAAATTCTTATGATTCTGTGTGTGGGGACCGGTGATAAAGTTTAATAGACCAATGCATTTAGGATGTCCTTCGAATCAGTTGAAAATATTGACAGGGATGAAATGTCAACAGAATGAGGCATACTTCCCGGTGCCTCGCAAACATGTACTGCTGGGCCCTAAGATAGAACAGCTGTACTGGCTGGGGTACCCAGTCTACAGATATTAAGTAAGTAAATAAATAAATAGATAGGTAGATAAATAGACAGACAGACAGACAGACAGACAGACAAACAAACAAATAAAGGCAAGGGGGTGGGAAGGGGTGATAAGTGACATTTTCAAAACAGCGGGCCACATGCAAAGTAGGCCCGTGGAACTATATCTCGTGTTGAACGTACTGCTGTTCGTTCAAGTACGGTTAAATAGACAACAATGTCAATAAAAAGGGTACAATACTTTTGATTACCATTACATTTTAATATAAATTAAGAATAACTATCAGTTGGTTGAGGACATCATGTTCGACTCTTTCGGGGCTGGTGAAATCTCTATATTGCACATTGACAGGAGGAACGATGTAATGTGGCAATGAGTCTGCCATTATGTTCCATGATCCTCATTGATTACGAATTCAGTAGACTACTGACAAATAATACACTTTCTCATCTCATGCATATGATGAATTCAATGCTGAATTATTGATTTGGTCCATGCTTGGAAATGCTTGCAATATGGCATGAAATCAGAAATAGTGTGTGTTGTTATAACAATTCCAGCTGAAAGATCAGCAGATATTTATTCACCGATGTGTTGTGGTACCTTTTTACTTCCATATCCTGCCGTCTGGCAAAAGTTATAGATTTAGATGTGAAGCGGTAACAGCTGCAATATGCCATCTTTTATTACCCTTTCAGTGCAGAGAAGGAGAAATGTTTAATGGTTAATCTCCGACCAATGCATGTAACCTTCTCGTTTTCCTGGCTATACGGTTAATGATTCACTTCAACAAAAAATACAAAAGTGCAAACAGGAAACAGGTAAAAAAAAAAAAAAAGAAAAGAAAAACAGGGCATCGACAATCAGAAAAAGCTATGAGAAACAATTATGATGTGACTCTTTTCTCCAGCTGGTTAAAAATAGAAAGTTTGAGCGCCGGAGTCAGTCGTAGCAAAGGCCAGCAGCTGAAAATCACCGCAAAATTATTGCACTAGTTTGTAGTTCATGTAACATTGTGTCAAACATACAGGACATTTGGGCGGAATTCATTACATGTCTATGTCACAAAGACATAATTATGTGACAAAAACTGATTAAATGACATACCTGACAGCAAATGATCAAACAAAACTTCTTGGTGTCATCCTAAGAAGTGACCTAAAATGGGATGCCCACATAAGATACGTCAATGAGAAGCCTTCCAAACGCCTCTTTTATCCAAGACAGCTCAAATATGCTGCTTTGTTTAGCACAGACCTTGTGAGAGTCTCCAAAGATCTAGTAAGACCAGTTTGCGAGTACACTTGCCTGGTTTGGTCAACAAGCCTCCCGAAACATCTCTGAGATTTGCTAGAATCCATTCAAAGCCGTCTTTTCAAAATTATACTGCCTTCCCACGCATATAATGTAGCATTAGATACACTCCATCTTGAGACCCTGTCGGATAGAAGAGATCAAATGTTTACCTCATTCTTTCATGCCATGACACTAAAATCTCACAGACTCCATAACTTCCTCCCTGAAAAGAAAAAATATATATATATGGCCTCCGAATTAAATATGATTACGAATTACCAGAATGCAGGACCAATAGGCACAAAAATCGTTTCATTCCATGGTGCCTTTTCAATTGTCAAGAAAATGACTAATATTCTTTGACAATGCAAGACTGGCTGACTCGATCAGTATGTGATATTATTTATCGAATGATGTATTTTAAATGTATGCATATGGATTTTAGTATTGATATATTTTGCTAATTTTTAGTACAGTATCTGACATGTATTACGTACTTTCAACCTACGGTTGACAATAAAGAACCATAGACAGGAAGTCGCTAGAAAGGTTATCATTCTTCAGTGTAGGAGTTCTTAAATAGTTTCGTTTGCTGAGTTATACCGTAATTATAGATTATAGCGCAAACATTTCTAGCACAATGAGCTTATTTTACCTGCATGTATTCTTTGTTTCATGCTCACATCATGACACAAAGAAAAGACAAACGGGAAAAATTTTGTATTTTCATTTGTCAGTGAAAGTAGCAAACGTCTGGGTGATAGAGTATCCAGATATACATTTTGCATAATGGTATAGAGATTCTTTCTTTTTCTGTTTTGTTTTTGTTTTTTCTTTATGTTTCTTTCTTTTTTTTTTCTTCTTCTTTTTTTGGGGGGGGGGGCTGGGGGTTGCATTTGCCATACTATGATCTATTTTAAGTGTTCCAATAAGACCGATAAACAAGGGCACTTATTGGTGGCTTCGCATCCTGCAAAAGTACATTTCACCACAATTAATTAGCAATTTCAGCACATAAAAATAGGCTTCATGAGTGAGTTTTACTATTTTTGTTCAAGAAGCCCCCCCCCCCGAAAAAAGTCTTCGGTTTGGCGCACTTACAAAATAATGCTAAATGACTGACAATATTGCCTACCATAATTGGGCAAATTGATGTGGGTAGAGTAATAAACAATAAGAGTGAAATGTGAATCACAAGTGCTTAAGCCAGAGTCACGAAGTACATCATGTAGTAGTTATCACCATCAGAGGTACACGTGGTGGTCGCGCACACAAATGACCTGTTTGTCAACTTCTAATCACTATGCATATTTAGAGAGTGGTGGCATGATCTCACACTGGCTGAACTTCGTGATTTGCTTCGTATTATTGATAGATATGATACACATGTGACAATCCGTGTAGCCTCATTGGATAGAAATGAGGATGCAAATAGTTCCGAAACTTATAAAAGTACGACTTTGCGTATAAAACCTGTCAGTCACCATGTAAGTTGTAATATCTGACTTGCGTAAGGCTACCAGTCATGTTGATGCACACGTGTAAGCACACACATATACACACTGTAACCTAATTACCTAATAAAAAGCTACCATTCGCTATGACGTACACGTACATTATAAGCACATACAGACTGTAATCTTGTTTTGCGAAGGATACTATTCGTGTTCGTGCACACGTACACAAATAAACATCGTGATATCTTGTTGACGTCTAAGAGCGCTGTTGTGACGTCTCACGATAAGAAACTGCTTGGCCTGCAGAAATATTGCTTTAAATTGTCATTGAGAGGCAGGCCCATAGCCTACATTGGACTCCTTATTTGAGCAGATTTATCTCGGAATGCTATTTTGAAACGTACGCTCGGGTGTAATGAGAAAAAAGAATTGTTAACTGTTAGATCACGCAGTTGGAAGCGTAACTTTGAGTGCATAATTTGTTTACCTACTCACCAAACTATGTAACTAAATATTTTTAACGTTTTGTCTTTTTCCCCATTTAGAACCAAAGTAGGAGCATTCTTTATTCCACAATTTTAAATGGATAGTTTAACGAATACTGTTGTAAATAACTCTTATTTACGGCACCGTTACTGCAACAAGTTGTATTTAATGACGTGCTGCAGGTGATTGCAAATTTTTACACTTTTAAGTAAATTATAAAGTTCAACATCACTCGATTTCTGTTGAAACCAAATGAAATATGTTTCGTGATTGTGCTGTAACGGGTGATAAGATGCAAGGGTCTAAAAATGCCATGCACGTATAAAAAGCTGATTTATCCGTAAAAACATCCGGCTCTTCCAATGGTGAGTGTGGTTATTGTGACAATGTATTTTTTCAGTTTCCAAAATGCATATATACAATTCATAAAATAGAAAAAAATGTAGTCGGCTGCCAAGCCAAATAGATTCGCCTCTCTCTCTCTCTCCTCTCTCTCTCATCTCTCTCTCTCTCTCTCTCTCTCATCTCTCTCTCTCATCTCTCTCTCTCTCTCTCTCTCTCTCTCTATCTCTCTCTCTCTCTCTCCTCTCTCTCTCTCTCCTCTCTCTCTCTCTCTCTCTCTCTCTCTCTCTCTCTCTCTCTCCTCTCTCTCTCTCTCTCTCTCTCTCTCTCTCTCTCTCTCTCTCTCCTGCTTTCTAAGAGGCCTGGGCTACCTTCAGTGTTACTCTTCTCCCACGTCGACGTATCCATAATTGGTTCATTAGTCTAGAATTCATTAAATAGAATCCAGAGTATGGAGACTATACGGTGCTTCCATGTAACAATAGGTTCCTAAAACATGCTTGTTGAATAAACTTGACAACAAGCTTCATGTAAGTTCTAATATTCACTAAATGGAATCCAGAGTGTGAAAACAAACAATGTGTACTGGTTTATGTCAAACGATATTCAAACAGAATGGAATAAACTGCTGCATCGAGGCACCGGCCCAAGGTTGATCTGATCACGAGTTTCCCTTTTTGTTTTTGTTTTTTTTTTTGTTTTTTTGTTTTTGCTGTTGTTTTGTTTTTGTTTTTGTTTATGTTTGTTTATTTTTTTTGTGCTTCAATACTTTCTTGTACAATAAACCATACTTTGAGGTGTTGTGGCATTTATTCCCTGGTCAAAAAAAGTTCAAATAAGTCCTATTACGCAGGTAGGAATGCATGTCGACGCCTTAGTCACCGAAGACCAAAGTGCCTTGCCTGCCTGAACATTCCGATCGCGTGCTTATTCATTTTAAAATGTCTGCAAATGAGTCATCATTGTGATTTGCATTATCTTTCCACGTTCGGAGCATATCACATCACTTGAAGACATTTTAGATACCAGCGTATGACTTGAAATAAAGCTCTCATTGTTGTAGCAAAACGCGCCTGCTAACACATATACTACTAGCATGTAAACAAGGCACGGTGCCCGAAATTTTCGTGGGGACAAATCAGCTGAAATAAATGATCACAAGTGAGGGAATTTGCAGAAAGTAGTAAAAACAGTATCTTGACCATCGTTCTTTAATATACAATATAGAACTGTAATGTCCAGGTAGCGTTTGGTGATACAGCCATATATCTGTTGTTTATTTGCACATTTGTGAACATCATGCATTTGGTGCTGATTGATATAAGGTCGGCACTTATGAAATGAGGCATATGTATCTATTGAGTCTATTGAGTTATCGATTTTAACAGAAGCGATATCCAATACATTATCCTTTCTGTCGCAAATAATGATAACTGGCCTCATATTCGGATTAAGCCGTTTTTCAAGGGCAACAATGAATCGATAGACTTCAAGGCCTATCCGCAATACTTGCTCTGGTCAACAGTCTGCCTGACTGTCAATGGATCACTGGTTCAAAGAAAAATACCAAAATGATAATAATGATAGGAACACAAACATTCATA
Organism: Hermodice carunculata; assembly: GCA_964020975.1. Taxonomy (NCBI): domain Eukaryota; kingdom Metazoa; phylum Annelida; class Polychaeta; order Eunicida; family Amphinomidae; genus Hermodice; species Hermodice carunculata. The sequence continues at coordinate 95,765,091 of OZ026612.1, read as the reverse complement.
TGTCATGGCATTTTAACAATGCTTATACATGGCTATGTTAACCGCGACGTAATTTGTAAACGAGTGTTATCAAAATCATAGGGTAGATAAACTGATGCTATGCAGAAGTGCTTGTGGTCTTTTGGGCTACACGTGTTCTTCTTGAAAAAATCCTTGTACGCAGTAATCTTAACATGATTGAAATTTAAACGGAACCGATTATCCAAGCTGAAAGCTTTAAGTATAATCCTTTGCCAGATTAATGCTGTAGCTGCATTTGTTCCTGAATACATAGGAATGACGCGGCCAACAATAGCAACTCCACGAAAATATAGATTCACTTAAATCGCTATGGGCCATGCAAACAAAACGCTTACCTGTACTGCCAGATTTCATTCGCAAATACCACAGTTCTCATAAGATGCAACAGAATTTCAAATATAAAGATGCAAACGAGATTGTCATCTTTATCTTCTTTAAAATCAAATTTTAAATGTTTTCACATTAAAACAGCTTCCAAAATATAGGTAGAAAAATCAAATTAGGTTGATGTAGATGTTAATGCATAGATAGTGCACATTGACATGCACTAACACCAAAGCTGCTTTGTCTCATTATGACAGTAAATGACACCGATCGTTCAGTGAGGGACGTCCATTGCTGAAAACAACTACCTGAAAGCAGAGGCGAGGGCAAGTGAAGGTTCATTTTGTGAACGTGTCATCTCCCATTAATAGTAATTGTAAAAACTGATTGTTTAAAAAAGTCCCTCCCATAGTGACAACAAAAGAAACTTCCTTCTGTTCAAGACAAAATCAAAGTACCAGCAAACTCACCCGGGGCTAATTGCTGGCCATATCAAATAAATAGGCATAAACAACACTTAGGGATAGATCTAAGATTATACCCAACACTGGATTATCCATCAAATCCCGGGTGGGAGCCAAGTCAATGTTTCAAGCATATATAAAATTCATCATGTCTCTGAGCCATCACTCATGATTTGCAGACGGAAGACGTTTTACTTTTCATTCGAATATTATTTGCTTCATTCGGATATACTATGCTTTATCAGTTATTTTGGGACTGGGCGTTACAGATTCTTCTGGAAAGAACATAAAAATGGAACAATGGCAAATTTTGGCAGTTTTATGGGAACGCCTAGATAAAGTCATTCATATTCAAAAGGCGTACCTATGTGTAACTTAAACTGATATGACATCATTGTCTCATTTGCAGTATAGGCCAACTTGAAACTTTAAAAATTACTAAATATGTTACGTTACACATATTTAATTTATTCCGTCGTAAACTTACATTACGATGTACTGAGTGAGTTGGACTTTTCAAATAAGGCTCTGTTCAAATCGTAAGGCATGTGTTCCAAAGTGTGATGGCTGGGGTTCCGCGGAACAAAACGATCCCCAGCTTGCTGGTAACACCGCCTAACATCAGGTCCCTAATAAAATCTCTGGCAAGTCATGATCCAAATGATTCATTGGTTCTCAAATCTATGGCGACATTTTTGCGGTGCAGGAAGTGCGAGGGGCTGTACCAAATTTTACTGTCATCTTGGTGTTTGTGCTTATGTACAGTCATGTGAAAGTTTGATTCTGCTTTCACTGTAGCATTTTTAAAATAATGTTACCCATAGGTCATCCCAGCTCGTATTTCGATTTAAAAACTGTGTATATTCTTACTTCATATCGCCTCTTTGTAATCATCTGCCATTGTGAATTTGAATCTAACTGGCATAAATTGGTTGTAGTTTTCAATGTCAACTTTGGGGAATTTATTCTGAAAAGTAAATGCATAGAAGAGACTGTATGCAGTTGTGCTCGTTGCATGAATAATTTTTACTTAAAAACATTTACAATAATAGCTGCTCCCACTTATATGTCAAAGTGATGATGACTTGCAGTTTATGTTTAAGCATCTCACACTTTTTTCTATATGTTGGTTTAATATTACACTGTAGATATAAATAAACGTTTGGTGGGTCAGTCAAGCAGCTCACTAGTTACTGCCTTTCAAGTTCACTTATTGTATAATTTGTTTTGACGAGTGAAATAATATATACCCCGCCTCTGGTAGATTACCTAAAGTAACATTCCAAAGATATTTAACCTAAAAATACATTGTTTTGAATCAAGCGCTTCTTGGGTGGACGTAGCGCATAAAAACATCCATATATAAACAGAAGTTCTGGTTAAATAAACATAGTATCCTAACCAGTAACAAATTTATTCGTTTAGATTTAGGTTAGAAATGTTATAATTATGCATATTTAATCATATTAAATTTTATCATGATGCGAGACAGACCCTTGGTATTATAGTCAAACGAAATAGTCAGGGATGAGCTTGGTCTAATGAATGTTCGGAATTCTGAGTTATACAAAGATTATTATTAGTAATAGGAAAGTGACGGGTCAGGTACTTCACAAATATGATTGATGACCCATGATCCAGTATTTTCTCATCTACCTGGGTCAGGTGGCAGTCGAGTCACTCTTGTACTGTGTTTTACGAAAAACCTTCCACCCTTCCGCGGTTAAGTTGCAAAGTTGGCAACGTTAGCCTCAGGCTCCAACAGATTTGAAGGAAGAATATGTCTGTAAATACAGAGTGTAAACTAAAGTCATACTGATATGACGCATTCCAGGTGTCCAAAAGTCACCCCTGCATTTACAGCTGAAATTAACGATAAGGGAGCAGACGATAACCTAAAGGACTAGCCTAACTTGGATTGTCAATACCTCCAATTGCAAATTAGAAAGAAAAGATATTTTAACATTTAACGTTTATATTGGTATGGAAATAAGTAGTAGCCATATCGCCAGATGTGGTACATTTACATACCTTCAACCTAGTGGAAGGCGGGGATTAACGTCTTCAACAGCCAACCATCATTTTTTCACAAGTTAGAAACAATTCTAACAACATAATCATATCATACAAAAGTTGAATTTCAGCATCGCCGGCAATATTTAATGAATAATCAGGAAGGGAACAAAAGTTGCAAGTTCAGCTTTCAAAAACTACAGCTTTCAAAGACGCAGACATGAAATTGGTGTCTCTTAAACCTTACCGAAAGCTGTATTTTATTTTGCCACACTTTAATAGACATATTCAAGGTGACAGTTAAGTTTAATTTGTCATTAAAAAGGCGTTTTAAAAGAACGAGATGGCCCGATGTGTTTTAGCTGCTCAATTTCTATCATCTCGTATTCTTTTTGTTCATAAATAAAACTAAATGCACGAGAGCACTACCAGAACGGCAGCAGAGGCTTTTGAAGAATTTATCACTGGAAAGGTTGTAGTAATAAATGATCTGGCGAATAAAGAAGGTTCCAACTAGATCAGATGTGCAGATTGCAATGCTAAAACATCATTTGGCATCGGTTGGATTACTATGGAAACCATTTTACCGAGGCTTTATTTGCCTTTGGCACAAACTGCAGAAGTTGTCAGTGCAGTAAACAGAATGTGCCGTTTAGCTAGAAATACACACAGCTGACATCATGAACTTAGGCCTGCAATGACCGCAAGGGAAATTATAGTAATATATACACAACATGATAATTTCCTTTGATTGAGATCACTTAGTGACTCTGTCAAAGTGCAAATACCGTTGGAAAGATAGCTGCTGGGCAAAGGCATCAAAAGTATTTATGGTTAAAGTACTCCAAGCAGAGGGTATTTGTGAACGCATTCAGAATTCTTACCTTCAGAATAGAAAGACGATGAGCTATGTATTTAAATCTTTGTGCTACCTGTCTGGAAAGAGGTAAAACTGAGGTACTGGACGATATACAATTATTGTACATGATCAATTTGGTACAATGTCAACAACGACTTTTTATTGATTGGTTAGGCTAATTGTGTATTAATTCAGACAACATGTTTCATGCTAATTAATATTGTGAAGGACCGATTTGTGTTCTACGGCACTTGACAGCAAAAAATGAGATATACAATCAATAAACAGGGAACTCGTCATCACTCATCATCACTTTAGAAAATGAAACCTACAAACAAACCACTACTTTAGAGACACGAAAGGCGTAAAACGTCACTACTAAGTTGGTGATTGTCGTGGCCCTTCAATCCAAAACATAGGTAAAACGTAAGATGATTTCATTAGATAAAACTAACGGAGGCCCACCTTATGGGAGCGAGTATTAGGGTGGCAGGATGAGAACAACCCATAAGAACTATAAGAACTCTCTTGCCAAGGCTGTTCCCTTGAATGTCATCTGTGACGAATGGATCACAGATTCAATTTTGCCTCTGTTTCCTAAAGCCATTTCACTGTATTGTGTAGGACAATTCGTATATTTATATAATTCAGTCCCTGTGTGCTAAGGAGAGTTTTCTATTTCCAGAAGGCATCTCTTTGTATTGTACAAGAAAATAGATTGACATACAATTCATTCCATGTGTGCATGGCAGATCACTGCACGTGTTTTTGAACTTGACAGTGATAGAGAAAAAGCTTACACTGGCATCATTCAACAAACAGTTTTATCCACTCGTAATGACTAGTTGTCGGTACCTAATTCACATATGTTTTCACTCTTAAGGTCTACATGTAACGAGGTATGACTAAAAGTGTGAAATATTTGTGGACATTGATGTCACTTTCACGAGTCCTCCCGCTAAACTTTTGTAACGCCTGGTCAAAACATTTAGCCAAAAAAAAAAAAAAAAAAAAACCCTGTTATGTCACCTCTCCGCGCTATATCTGAATATGACTCTATCTTTAAAAGCGTTAGGTAACTGTCATCAAAAGAAAACCATATATATAGAATGCACACTATGGCACCAAATTTCAAGAAAAGAAGAACATGTATTGTGGGAAGCATGGGAAATGTGAAAGAGTACAACAGAAGTTGAAGACACATAACTATTCTGATTTTGATTCAGAAATTGACGATGCAGAAACGACTGAATATGTTCGTTGCTGCGAGGCTAGAAATCGTCATAACTGTTCTTAATTTTTCTATTTGAGGAAGATGAGCGCAGCTTTATGTTCAATCTTTTTCTTTTGGCATCGGAACAGTACATGTACGTGTTCCTAAAATTATTTCCAATTTTTCTGTTCTGTTCTTGTGATCGATTGAAACTTAGCACAAAACAGTAACAGAGTGTTATTGATGACTTTATTCTTTATATGAGCCAAGTTTGTCGTCCTTATTCTCAAAAAATATCGGCTGGTAAAAATTTAGGCAATGTCCGCCGATGCAACATGTGGTCTGGTGATCTGTTACACTCTGAGCTTGGGCAAAACTTGAATGATTTGTCAAAATAATTCAGAAATTAAGCGGTTCACATATCTTTAATTTGCTTCGTTCGACACAAATGACACAGAATAATTATATACTCATGGGCGAATCTTTAAAAATCCTTGTATGATACGTAATGCCATATTACTTTGATTCGCAGGTCTGACGAAATGATCGTTTCTTTGTGGCCGAAAGTTTGTTAATAAACCACGTTTGCCCATGCGGTAGAATCTTGGGTGAAGAGACATGTCTCGCCGCAGTGGTCTGTGCTGCACAGCTGGAACCCCTCAGTATACTTCTAGTATCTCACTCGATCAAATAAAACATCTCATATCTTTCTGCGAGTACATTAAGTGTATCACCTGCTCCACTGAGTCATAAATATTCTATTTTCAAGGTTTTAGCAGATAGGAAGGTAGGTAATTCTCCATTTTCTGTCAAATACCCAAATATATTTATGAAGATGATATATTTGTTCCCTGCCTGCTTCATGAATATATACAGGCTAAACATGGGTGCGGTTGGAAAAGGTTTCCGATGAAGACACAATTTTCAATATTCTCGAAAAAGCCTACAAAGAGTTCAAAGATATTATATATGGTTATACATGTATGTTCCCCATGTAAGGTTTAGATGCTATGTGGAATCTAAAGAATGCACTCCGGCAGTCTATATCCCTGCAGTGTATGGCTACCCAGTTTGATACCTGGTGCGCTACGGCAGTCTAAAACCAGAATAGACACAAGAATGAATAATGTACTTATAAGTACAGGGCACTTGCCTAGAAGCTTATCCTGCATAGTTTACAGGTTAAAAGTAAATATGTGTTTTAAATGATACATAGAAATATTTTGCATGCAGCATCCATAGGATATAAAGCCGCACAGTATATACACTGCTATGATATGAAATAGTCAAGAATTAGACAAGACCATATCAAGGTAATACCCACACGACTATAGCCCCAGTGGACATACAGATTTATACCTTAATGGATATACGTCAGGATAGGGCCGCTGAAACGGACTCATTCTATACAACATCTTCACATGAGAATGGAGAATTAGAATAAACATGGTTAAGAGCCATTTATTGACACCTAACACAATAGGAGTATAGCTTTATTTCCATAAAGGTAAAAATGATACTTACTCCAAATACACATACTGATTAATGACGTGATGGAGATTTCTGTTTTTCATTTACAGGGAATAGAAGATAATCCATGTCTTTAGCTCCATGTGGTTTCCATAATTTTGCTAAGGTATGTGATGCGGGACCATGTAGTAAAACGAATCATTAGAATTGTCGTTAATAAACCGCCATTCGCTGATAAGAATCCATGTGTAACAACTGTGTGACCAACCGATACAAACGACGTGGACACACCGGCTTTAGTAAGCACATTTTTGGCGTTCATAGTTGAATGGATGATTCAGATTGGTCTAGTGATGACCTTGTGCATTTTGCCCTTTGCATATATTCATTTTGTTCCCTTGTCAAATACCAAAGCAGCCTTTGTTTCTTATGTTCCCATTACAATCAAGTGGTAGTCAATCCCAGCTGCACTAGTTTAAACGTTAAGAGCTAAGTTTCAATTATTCTTTGAGTTGACATGGGTATAGAGCAAATCGTTTCTTTAAGAGGAGAGTGCCGTCTAGTGTCAACTATATATGCTTGCTTATCTATCTATCTATCTATCTATCTATCTATCTATCTATCTATCTATCTATCTATCTATCTATCTATCTATCTATCTATCTATCTATCTATCTATCTATCTATCTATCTATCTATCTATCTATCTATCTATTTATCTATCTATCTAACTATCTATCTCTCTGTCTGTCTGTGTCTATCTGTCAGTCTGTCGGGTTGTCAATCAATCAATCAATCAATCAATCTATCTATCTATCTATCTATCTATTTATCTATCTATCTATCTGTCGGTCTGTCGGTCGGTCGGTGCCTGTCTGTCTGTCTGTCTGTCTGTCTGTCTGTCTGTCTGTCTGTCTGTCTGTCTGTCTGTCTGTAAATGACTGTTGTTGATTCCTTTGATGAGGTGGTTGGCCATGTTTCGTTGCAAAACAAAGGTTTTGAATTGAAGATGATGACATCCCTTCATTGATCTCAAAGTACGGACCATGGATTTCTGACCATTGGACACAGCCATTTTTTCCAAAATGTATATGTACAAGTACACGTTACGTTAAAAAATTTTAAACTCTCGTACCCAAAATATTGGAAGAAATCTTCACAGGTGATATTTATATTGCACAGATGCCAAAATAGCTTTGTGGTCAGGTAAGCTGGAATGAATTGATTGAGGTCGTGTAGAATTCATCTTTCAGTTCCATCTACTGTGGTTTTGCTAGTTTACATATGTATAACATATTTTGATTGAAATGTAAGGTAGCAACAAGGTATTATGACAAAAAAAAACTGTTGTGGTATGATTTTGAAGTTTCATCTGCGCCTTTCGTATATACTATTATGTTATTCTCATTGGCTAGTTCATTAAATTTGCTTCGATCGTTTTATTTTCACAGGTCCACTGAAGTGTCTATTGTTTAACAGCCTGTGGTATTTTAAGAATTAGCGTAGCCAGCAGTGTAGTCTTAAAGGACCGAATTTAAAGACTTTTGAAAATTTATTTTGTTAATGGAGCATGACCTATCGGGAGTAAACTGTCAGTTGGGAGAAATATGCTTATTGAGTTTGATACGCCACAAAGCATCAACTAGTGTACCGGTTTTCACTTCATTGTCCAGGATAAACTTTAAAAAAAATATCAGCTGATTCGTGTAAGATGTGCACTAAAAGTAACAGGAAAGGCAACATATTTGGGCAAAAACATGGACCTTTTCATCAATTTTTCACCAAAAGCTTGAATAATTGGTGCCGCCAAAAGTATGTATAGAAGAGTGCCGGCACTGCAATTGGTGCCCTTGTATGCCTACCTTGTCGGTAACAAGCTAATTTTTAATTTACGAATACCTACTTTTTTCTTTTAAACCGGACACAGTGTCCGGTTGAAGAAAGTGTGTCTGTTTTGGTGATTGTGCCTCAGTATCTCATTAATTTACACATTTTGTCGGAGAATTGCCTTGAGTCTTAAGAAAAGATGGCCCAGGTCAACAAGATTTCCATGGGGCATGTTTGGCGCTAAAATACTTCAGCCGGAAAACGGTATACATCTGACATGATCAACAAGAACATATATATATACACACACACACACACACACACACACACACACACATATATATATATATATATATATATATATATATATATATATATATATATATATATATATATATACATATATATATATATATATATATATATGTGTATGTGTGTGTGTGTGTGTCTGTCTGTGTCTGTCTCTGCACATGAATCAAGAGCATGTTGAGTCAGCGCAAATTAGATGATCCTTTGCTCCACATTTGATACATATAACGGGTTCAACATCAACCTTTCATTGTCGCCACGGCAACGCTAAAGCATCATCCTAAAAGTCATTTTCATCAGTATACTTGTTAGTTTCATCATCAAAGCCACTCAAACGTTGAACATTCCAATAATAATGTAGTTGAGTGCATTCCAGTTGGACCAAATGCATCCATCATGCATGCAGCAACCCAGAAGTGTTCTGTTTTCTTGCTGATAGCACCTGATACAGCCAAGCTGCAGGAAGTATCCTTTGATTAATTGTATATTGTGTAGTCTCTGCAACTTAAACAGTATAATCGTAGATTATTTGTCTCGGTCAAGTTGGACTGTAATGCATTATTATTAGTTAAAGTGAAATATTTTAGGAGCATGCAAAACTTGAAAAGCACGAAGGTCAAAGGTATCAGGTGCCCGGTGATACATTCATAGATTCCGTAGTGTAAATCTGAACAGGTATGTCATGCGCCTATTCCCATAATATTATCATGGAATCTTACTATCAGGTAGGACTATGCCGAGACAATTTGCGGTTTTGGGTGACTTTTTTAACATTCCATGCAAAGAAAATGATATATTTGGCGCACAGAGCCCGTCAGCATCACCGACATCACCCGAACTTGACCACCAAGAGGGAACAAATTAGAACTCCAGTTAAAAATATACAAATTCTTAAAAAAATACATGCGAATGTGAGCAAGAATATTATCATAAACTGTTTGATGGATATAATCAGAAACTTAAAAGACTTAGGACACCATGAGGTTAATTCTCAATAAAAATAAAATGACAAATATTTTCCATTATTTTTCAAAGCATATTTTTCAAAACTCCTCGAACAGAAATGAAATTACAAACTGTTTTTATATTCTTTTTTCAATAAGGTAAGGCTTAAGCTAGCAAAATCAATCAATCAATCAATCAATCAATCAATCAATCAATCAATCAGTCAGTCAATCAATTTCCCTACAAAACGAGCAAAACGAGAACACTTTCCCTTTTTCTAGTGTGTCTGAAACGGATATCCCAAATGCCTGAAATGACTTTAGGCTGAAAAGAAGCTGTGGTCACTGGGCCTTTCAACTTTGCTATATTTGCCACTTCATATATTTATAGACCATTGGCTTTGGTTATCTACCAATCAGTAAACACGTATTTCCCAGGAAACTAGAATTAATCGATGTATTTTCTATTTATAAAAAAGTTGAAACCACTCTCTACAATAATCACAGACCCATTTCTCTGCTCCCGTTCTTTCCTATGCGTTTGTTGTACGAGGTCTCTACCCCCTGTTGTCTCATTTGTTTTTGTGTGTGTGTTTGCTTTTGTTTGTTTGTTTGTTTGTTTTTTGTAAATAATTCATTTATGACAGCCGCCACGGCTTAAACAGGTACACGTCACTAAAACTGCGGCACGAGTTTTTTTGTCTTGTTTGCCCAGTTCTCGGACTTCCCAATTTTGATCTACATTGACTTGTCGGAAGCTTTCTACACTCTAGATCCTGAAACGTAAGTCTATAAATTCAGTTATAACTCTTCCACGGAAGTGTTTTAAACTGGGTTAGAAGCTGTTCAACTAATAAAACGTAGAATACATTATGTTAAATTTCAGGAAACACGCTCCAAGCTCTTCCCGTCACGACTGGCGTCCCCAGGAGTCAATTCTTGGCTCCTCTCTTTTTGAAATTTGTATGAATGATATTTCTTTTGCCTACCAAAAATTAAGTGCTATTCACTATGCTGACGATACGACACTTGCTACCGCTTTGTGCGTTTTCAATAATAATGTTTGACATATCTCTGATATTGCTAGCCTCTATGACAATATTAATCTTGAATAACTAAGTACATAAATGACTTCAAGCGGACAAATAATCTTTGAATGTTTTGAAAACCAGATTCATGATTTTTTTTATTCCGAAATATGATGTAAATATTAATTTTGAAAACCAAGCCGCCGTGCCAGCAAAACCTACATTAAGTACCAAGTTTGTTACCTGCCAATATGTCACAAAACTCCGGCAATTTTATCTCGATGCCGCATAGTTATGGTCTATGTTTAACTTTAAATCGTACCATAGGTTGCCCCCTCGATAGCGGATTTTATATCCTCCATTGAAATTATCTTGACGTTTTATTACGTACCTGTAAGATCATACAATGTACAATCATATAAATCAATGCGTTTCCCTGTGTGGTATAACTTTCCATGTTGCACCGTGACTTTGGTTGTAACATGTCGAATAAAGTAATTCTGACTCGAAGTCTATTGAATATTCAAGAAAACCTATGGTTCTCCAACAAAATGATGAAAAGGCAAGGATGACCTGAATGCGTGTAACTCACCACTCTACAGGTAAAAGGGTGCACTCTGGCTCCTCTTTTATTTTAATCTCGGAGAGCAAGATTCATATGAGCATTTGCAACCGCTAGGTATGATCCTTGTGTTCACCCTGGCATCCACCTGTGGCAAAGGTCCCTGGGGTAAAGTGGTTACTTTAGACAGTTAGTCCTACACACTGTATTTCGTAACTTGAAAACACCTACCAAGCAGTAAAGTTCCTGACAATGGATTGACGAGTAAACTTTAGAGCTTCTTTTCTTATATACCGGACTCTGTGAGCTTTGTATGTGTCAAGGCTGTAGTAAAACTAAGTGCTGTCAATTCGTTTACGTAGTGTACCCATCTTTGCTTAAAATTGTTTGACAGTTTATCCTTCCGTGTTTCCAGTACATTGCATTATGCAATATAAGGATGTACAGGTATACGTACCCATGTCAGTTTCGCTTACGAAACACGCACCAACAAAGAACTGTCTGTCCGAACTATAATTCAGAAGAAATCTTACCATGGCTTGCGTAATTTGTGTTATGTGGTAAAATAAATAATAAATAAGTGACACTGCAACAAAAGTCCCAATTTTGTGTATGATCATTTTAACGAACTTTTCCTTCTCCTTTGCCGTGTACTGAAATGATTCCATTTATGCAGTGGATTTAATACACAATACTTAGATGCTACACAGCAATAGTTGCACCATAAACTCCGTAGTTTCCACCGAAAAACTGCAGCATTTTAGTACATTATGTCATGGTGATACCTGTAACTGTTACAATCTGGTTTGACTTTACTTTCAGTCCATCGGGGCATGCCCGGCCCTGACTCTTCATTCAGTGCGTTTTTGTGTTTTTGAAATACATGAATCTAGGGTTCGATTTAATTTCCAACAAATCGATACAAGGTCAAACTGGCCTAAACAAAGAGGCAAACATCCCTGATTATCGCCGGACACCTACTCACTGTGATGCAATCAAATTCTAAATGTTAAAAATGATGTATTTGAGAACAATGAAGCCAACTACATGGAATTCTGCCAGCTGTTCCCACGTGACGAAAACGTACCTTTACATGCACAGTTTAAAGTAAAGACTTATTGTCTCAATAGTTATATGGCCAATATCATGGAAATGTAAGGCATTGAAGTTTTTTTTTTTTTTTTTTTTTTTCAGAAATAGAGCCGGCTGCGAGTACTTGTGTGCTACTCCTAAACTGGAGAGTTGGCAAGCACTACTTATAATCCAACACGCCCGCTCTACACATAATCCCTGCCAACATGTTATCTGATGGTAATACACCAAATTGATTTATTCTTCATGTTGCACAAGAATTATAAGTATTTAATTATATTCTCGTCTTGAATGCATGTCTGCGTATCATTCTGTGCTGCATCGCCCGAAGCAAATCAAATATCACGAGTGTCACGAGATTTTTGTTTAATATTTTTTTTAAAGAAACAAATACCGTTAATTCTCTATAAAAGACATATTTCTATAAGTAGTTACTACCAGTTTGTTTTTTACTCATATATTTGGATCAGGAAATCCTTAACAAAAGCCACACTCCAACTTTTGATCTGTCAGGTGTAACCAAAATCACAAATTGGCACTGTTCAGGATTGTAGGGTTTTGATTCATCCCGAGGTCTACGAGACCTCAAAGATCCCGCTTACTATCCGCACAGATCTACTAGCCACCAGAAAATATACGTGTCAAGAGTGTTTCATCAATAATGCATTTTATATCAGTGAATTTCAGCATATACCTATAAAGCATTACCATTCTCCTGTTATTCGACTATATGACGTCAGACTGAAATATTCATTAATAGCCTTAACAACTACGGTGCGTGGGAACTCCCTGAAAGACGCCGCACCATTTTTTTTTCATCGTTTTGAATCTGAGATGTAAAAGTTGTCAGTCTAATAGAAGCGGCCTTGTGTATTACATAATTTACGGTACAACGTCTAATATTGTAGAAGCCGTTGAATAAAGGGAACACTGCGGGACCTTGGTTCTTTATTCACATTTTGGTCTGGTTACACGACAATGTTGGGAAGACTTACATGACAGGTTTCGTGGTGACAATACCATTCAATACGCTGTTTACCATGATCTTCTAACGCTGCATAACACTTTGTGTGTGGACAAGCTGTACATGGGCACAGACAAGCATTCATGTCTTTCCAATTACCTCCAACGCTCTGGTCTTTTACAACCTATCTGCGGCTTGAGACACCCCGGCTGACAGTGGCTTCATTTGATTAAATGTTTCCACAGCTATGCATTAGTAGAGCATAGGAAGCTTTGTTCTGTGTGCACAAATTACATACTTATATGGTCTTCACACCTCGTTCCCGTGTTTCTTTAGAACAAGTAGCCCACTGCCCGGGATGCTAGGCATGTATGGCTGTCTGGACCTTAATAGATGGACAGGTTCTACCTAATACACAAGACACATGTGCCTCCGGCACAATTCAACGACCAGACTAGACTCGTTGTTATTATGAAGTCTTTTCCGTTATCAAAGACACAAGTATCATCAACAAAACCTATTCAATCCCACTCTTTTGCAATCCTTGCAGTTCAATATGGCACGTGTGGAAAAGATAATTTACCATTTGATGTGCATGTAGCAAGCGCGGATAGGATAAATCATAAATGAATCTTGATGTGGCGCGTCTGAAAAGGACAGTTTAATAACTTGGATAGTCCTATGAACATTTTACTCTGCTTGCATATTTTGCTCCCCTTTTATGTCATTTCAATTTTATTTTGAAGCTGTCTCTGTATAGTATTTGTTTATATGTGTAACATTAGTCCAAATCGTGTTCTTCCTGAGCGTCTTATATTGCACTCCTCTATCTTCGCATAGCTTGAAATGAAACATGTCGGAAACCATGTACTAAACTTCTCTGAAAGATAATGCATAAATCCGTACCTGACCTTTTTGGTGATGTAACGCCCACAACATGAATAAGGAAAAACCAATGGAAATTTCAAAAATAAATATAATTAAAAACTTAATGTTCAAATACTTGTGTTACCATTGGATTCAAAGCATTCGTTAGATTACACTAGGAAATGCAAAAAAGAGTATCAAATAAGAAAGTCCTGTTCTTAATTGTAGGAATGTATTTTAGGTCTTATCGATGCATGTTTCAATATTGCTACGACGCACCGCGGATTTATTTCTCATGGTTAAGTGGCAGTTTTCCAATACATGAACATTGCCAATAGCCCTGTTGTGTGAAAATTAGTATACATAAAAATGTGGAAAGTTATATAAGCTTGCTCCTGAACAAATCAGCAAATCCGCAGATTGCCCCACTTACTTACCATATGGCGTGTCATCGTCGTCCTCCAGCTCCATATATATATATATATATATATATATATATATATATATATATATATATATATATATATATATATATATATATATATATATATATGCCTATATTGGGTGAGTGTGTGTGTGTGTGTGTGTGTGAACCAACATCAACATAACTTATTTCCCATGTAATTCAACACAATATGCTGCTCCTTACAATTTGCTAGTGATGGGAACCAGCAATACGAGGCATGCATATTAATTTCCCGCCGCAATTGCATATCTGGTTGTTTTGGTAACCATAGTCTCGCGTGGCGAAATACGAGTGGCTACCTGTGCAGGCAAGCGGGATATTACTAGCATTTTGGAAATAAATAATACTTAGTACCGGCAGATGGAAATTTTATTCTTATATCCAATTTAGGAAACACCAAATGAATATGAATTTGCCATTGGTAAATTCAAATGTCTCTGAAAGACACTAATTTTGTGAGGAAGTGGTATCAAACCCTTTTTGTGACAGTGATATGCACGTATGTCCCCCCTTATTGGCCAGCATGAACCCCGTGCTTTTTGGCTGAAAATTAAAATGCATGTCTTGTATTCGATTTTAGCCAGCAATTGACATAGCTAAGTGCTGAACTGATATGAGCAGATTTTTTTAAATAATAAAACTGCCATGTATGTGGACAAGTTTATTGGCAAGTTTCTACACATGTACATCTTAATTTTCATCCTGTAATAATGCATAATCAAACCAAATGGTTTCATATTAATTGTAAACGCTTCAAATTTGCATATGAAAAGTTCTACTACGGCGGAGCTTTTATTAGGCATGGTGTTTCTAGCTTCAAATAATACCCTCACCCATTATCATTGTCATCTTTCCTGTCAGATCCGTTGACACAGACCTGCATCTGGCCTGAAGAATTCTGACTGAGCAGCCCAATTCAACTGACATTGGGACCAAGCTGTGCCCAACTCGTACAGAGAAACCGATCCTAAGCTACGAGGAAAATATGATAAACACGTAGGCAACACAGCTTCTGTTCGACCAGTCTTATCATAAGCAAACTTGACGGATGAAAGACACTACTATGGACAAACCCTCTGATTGTTCATTATAAAGTCATTCCCTAAGATTGCTGCCCTGACATTTTATAGGATGTCGCCCTTTTCATCTAAGAAGAGCGTGCCTTTAAGAGAACTGATCTTTTCTCAAAAGAATATATGGCCGATACAATTAAAGGTCAATTAAACAGAGACAGCGCCTGACATATGGAGTAAAATAAATCTTTTTTCATTAGTTTCATGTGTCCAAAAGGATCTCAGTGCACATCTTTAAGCCTATCAATTTAGCAAAGCTATTTTAACCTACACGAAAGCGGCTTTGACTCATTCATTGCTCGTTGCTTCATGACCGAAACAATGAGCTGTAGGTGTGCCTTGGAAACTACCCATCGAGAAAACTGGAAACGAACCTGAAGGACACAGTGCACGGTACGGTATCGTGTATGCCGGGTCCGCCAGGGTCACTCAATCGCATAAACGTAATAATGAGCGCTGAAAGATTGGCAGATATCCGTGTGATCTGTTGATTTTACTAATGAAATTTGTGACCCGCAATAGAGTTACATATATAGGTAAATCCCATAGGATGGTTGGAGAACTTTGTTCCAAGACCTTGTAGTTTCGAAGACACATATCAGTTCTGCTCTTTGCATCAAGGTACCTTTATTGTCGCTGCATTTTACCTAGCGCACAAAACAAAACAAAAAAGAGAGCGGAAAAAACAAACAAAAAAGCCTTTGATGAGAGATGTATTTATCTTCCACCTTCAAAACGTATAGAACATAATCTGGACAGATTTGAGCCACGTCGGCACGAGAAGTGGCTCGGTGGCACTAAGTGGTAAATTACGATAGCTGCTCAGCTAAAGCTAATCCGATTGTCAGGACACATAGAGGACGTTACCATGTATTGCGCGTCTCCACATACCACAAAACTGCTTTATCCACTTGTCGCGGTCTAGCCAAAAGCGCTTCTTGTGTTGGTATTCGTACACTTGTACCCCCCCCCCAAACACAAACTAAATTATGCTGCGTGCCACAGCATGAACCTGTTAGCTGTGTACACCATCACATTAAAGTTATTGTTTAAAAAGCACATAATCGCACTGGTTTTGTAATATGCGCCTTTCCCTGCCTATTGAGGTTTGTGCATCAGATAAAATATCCCATTATTGTTGCTATGGGGATCTCATCTTTGGGGCTGAACACTTAAACGAGATTAAAAAAACTGTGCAATTCCGAGTATGTAGCATGGAAAGAGGCCGTTGTTATTAACTTTTTAAGCAAAACAAAACACACATTTCATTGTCATTCAGGTCACGAGTTTTAAGTTGTATAAATTTTCCAGCAACTATGGAATAACCAATGCGGTGAAACCAGAAAGCACTGACTAAGCAACTCAGTCTTAGTGAGTCAAAAGAATGTAAGGAACATCCACTGTTACCCTCTTCCCATCTGCACCGTTACAATGAAAGTGCGTCTCCAGGTAATCGGCTTAGTCCTGTGTGCACTGCATTATTGATTTTGTATAATCTTGACAGGTATGTTTCACACTAAAAGTAAAATAATAATTTACAGAAGAATGCTGAAGGGGTACAGATATGGATACTGATTTGAGTCACTTCATAGGTCTGTATAATTACGATGATATATCAAAACTAATAAAGACAGACTCTGCAGATCGCAAATATATCAGTGGTGGGGAAAGAAGAAAATCAATGTTCCCGTATCATCTACTGTACGTTTCTACTCCTTTTTGTTCGAGGCGTACCTACCCCTACTTGCATTAAATCTGTGCCCAGCGGAGCCTAACTAGCGCAGAGACTGTCACCGGCTGAAAAACCATTCTCATGGCTGAAACGCCTTGGAGTGAGTACAGACAGAGCAGTAGTTCTAGGAACTCTGTATACCGTACTTCCTGTCTGTGAAAAAAGGACACATTAAAACAAAACAAACACAACATTGCGTGTGTCTTAGAAGACATTAAGTTCTAGACAGCTGAAGATCTAGTGAGGCGAACTCTAGTTAAAATTCTGAGGATATGGTTCTTTCATGTCCTGAGATTACAGGAATTGTGAAAGTAACCCAACGCCCAAGAGGTATGGGATTTCTCCCATCATGTTCAAGAGCACGCAATTACTCTGCTTTGTGTCAGTTGCATCGTGATTCCTACGGTAGTACTTCATTGCTATATTGTTATTTCACGAAAAGATTTTAAAAATGTTTTGTTTCATCAGGATGTCCTGGGCGCATTGTGATGAAATGAACAGATCCAGTTGGTCGGATCTTCCAAACTACAACTCCAGGACGACCCAACCAGTCCAGATTAGCAGCAGTGATTCTTCAAGCAACGGAAGAAAATATGAAACAGAAACTTCTGAACCTAGAATGGATTATCAGCAAAATTCATCTGGACACATTGCTGATTATCAATTTTACTTTGCATTTATAAAACTGTGATGACACATGACCAAAAACAATGTTTCATTGTTTAATGACAAAACATGTTCGTATTAGAAGTCTTACAGCGGTCCTTTGTTAACAATGACTGTCTGGTTTCGTTTAATTAAGAAATTCCATTGATCAGTTGCAAGGAAGGGTATTGTTCCCTGCATACAGACCCAGAATTTGACAGAATACAGATGAAAATGGAGGGGCATAACAAAGCGTCAAGCTGGGATTTGCGTTTCCTGTTTTGGTTCAAACAGATTTTATTTCGTATGAAATGTGGATAGGGAAACAAGCTGTGAAGCTTTTATGCATCCGTCCTTCTCCATGGTTCCATGGTTCCATTATATCTCTAGGAAACCGGTTTTTGACATATTTACGACAATACAGTATATGGTATATAAAGTTAAAACAAACAAAGAAACAAACAAAAAACAAACAAACAAAAAAAGTTGGCAAAGTGCTAGAGCGATAATTTATTTGTACTGAGCCTGTTTATTTTTTGGTCAGTATGAATACTATCGCGTGGCAGTAGAAGGTACATTTTAATACCCTTGTCTTGAAGCAATATTGCCTGAGGTAGGGTAGATTTTTGTTGACGGGTTCGAGCACTGAACAAATCTGTGTTACCTTCGGCCTCAAAGTCGTCGTTTCAATGCAAATATGAATAAGGATATTCTTTTATTCGGTGACGCGAACAAATCGACACACTGGAATCTAAATTCATTCGACATTGTAGAAAAGTTCATCCTTAAATCCAATAGGAACCTGTCTTGTCATTAAACAATGAAACATTTTATTTGCATCATTAGAAATTAATGCCACATATGTATTCTTTAATACGCCATGGATATCATTGTAAGTGTCACATGTACCGTAATTTGAGTATATTTTCACTGTGTATACTTTATCCGTGTAGTGGCCTGTGCATAGTTATTCATAAGCAACTCATGAAGACTTTGCCAGTGGAGTTAACCAAGCAAACTAAACGACTTGTCATCCGCCTCTCTCCCTTTCTTTCTCTCCCAATCCGTAGCTGATCAGTACAGTATTCTGACAATAGCTGGGTGAAGACAAGTCCAATAATGTTATACTCATTACACTGAGACCAGCAATAAAGGTTACGTGCATGTCAGTGTGAACTTCTATCACAGTTTTTTTTATACAACTGCTACGAAGTACTGTCGCAATACATGTATATTTTACGTAGCGCCACATAATCAAGATATACATTGTTAGTAGGCAATCCATGTGAAACAGATATGGTTTCATAATTGCAGTAATTGCCTGACAGCTCCAATCTGTTAACACTCTATCAAAACATTTGAGGCGCATTCAGTTGTCTCTCTGAACAGGTCAGCTTTTCATCAAAACTTTGAATCCGTGAGAGTAAGTGACTACACTCTTTTAACTTCATTCTATTTTGCAAATACAGGCAATTAACATCTAACGTCTGCATGTGTTTGCAAAATAGAATGAAGTTAACCCTTTTCTCTTGAATTAAAACTGGGTCAACAGCTTTCCTTGGCATGGGTTGGGCACTAAGTGCCCAACCCATGCTAAGGAAAGCTGTTGACCTGGGGCATGTGATCCGGCTCATCTCCAATTCTCAGTCAAAATTGTTTTTCATCACTGTTGAAATTAGTTGAAAACACTGAAGCAGACGACATTTGACCACCAGCCAGTTTTGGCCGGTTTGAGAGGGAAAGGGTTAAAAGCGTATAGTCACCTGCTCTATATTCCATATCAGTGAAATTTAATATTCTTCCAGTTCAACTGTGTGCTATTTTAGATTAACGCTTCAAATTATACAGATTCAAAGTTTTAATTAAAAGCGGACCTGTTTCGAAAGAAAACATAAAGCGCCTCAAATGTTTTGATACAGTGTTATAAAATTGAAGCTGTTCCAGGAAATGCCGCAACAATAAATAACAGGCTGTGGCTCTAAAAACGGTAATCACTTGATCTGCCTACTGGACCCCGTGGGAGAACAGGTTTTGACGGAACTGGCATTTTTCATCATCATCATCATCATCATCATCATCATCATCATCATCATCATCATCATCATCATCATCATCATCATCATCATCATCATCATCATCATCATCATCATCATCATCATCATCGTCATCGTCGTCGTCGTCGTCGTCGTCGTCATCGTCGTCGTCATCATCATCATCATCGTCTTCGTTGTCATTATTATTGTTGTTGGCGTTATTGTTTTTGTAGCTATCGATGTCTAATATAGGGACTGGTACACGTTTACATCACACGATGAAATGTCGTGTATACTAGTACGCAGGACAAGGTGAACCAGGCCAGTTACATACCAGGAAACTAGAGAACTGCTCTAATACTGAGACACCTGTGCGATAAGAAATATGGCTTAATACATGTAGCTTAGTTAATCACGAGGAAATCGAACTGGAATCCCTTCGTGTGTTGCGGCCCTCACGAAGTTGGCCAACACATTTTTTGTGCAACCTGCTTGGATCTTTCTAAATGAAAAAAGCTCGCCGCGTAGAAGTGCTGATCCAGTCTTTAACACGGCTGGGTTAAGTTTGAGCTTTATATTTTGCCCCTACTGTCAAAGCAAGGGCAACAACATAACATTAAAATTCAAGAAAGCTGAAAATATTGGGGGGGGGGAGGAATTTCTCTTTTATCACACTTTGATATTCATTGAAATGCTAGAACGTTTTAATCTACAACTGTCCTAGGTCTGTGTTGCCTGCAGGGTACAATACATAATTTATAACGCATTTTGAAAACAAAAGCGCGTAGGGTTGTTTATATATGTGTGAATATCTATCACCCCGAAATGTATACCAGTAAATATAGATACGCAGATGAATCTTTTATTTGCTATTTCAATACCATTTTACGTTGACACATTCTTGAATTTTCATTCTTGGTTAGATTGAACGGCGGAACTAGAAACCGCTACCCGACATACATACCCAGGTATTCTACTTTCTAATACCTGCCCTGACAGTTATCTGCTGAAGACCCGTTATTGTGTTTCAGGCTGGTATGGTCTTCTTCGAAAACGATCAGGTGGTGTTTTGCTTAAAATAAGTCTAAAAATAAATTCTGCGATGTGTGTCGGTATGTCAGAGGCCGGCAATGACAGTAACGGACATAAAGAGTACAGAACTTGGCTGATGGATTTCGAATATTGATGATGTGGGGGTGTCACGCGCCACTTGGCCTTTTGAGATAAGTATGGTATTGTTGCATCGACATACATGTTAATTTTCAACAAATGACACTCGTTCTGGTTCTGAAAGCCCTATATTAAAGCAAGTGACATAGCAAGCCACATGTCAAATTGATGCAGGTCATGGATTACAGGTTTCAAGGAAAATGGTCGGTTATATGTTTAACTGTGCCATTTACTTATTTCTGGGGGTACGACACTTGATTCAGTGCGGTATGTTAGAGACCATATTGTTAAGGGACGCTTGGTTTCTCTCTCCTTTGTGTACATAGCATTGTTGCAATTGAAAGTTGATGTCTACACATTTTTTTTTGAAAACACAACATCCTGGGATTGGCTCTGAAAATATGTGGTTCATTTTATTTCAGAAATATCACATTTTCACAACTTTGTGCATGTCACTTTATTCGGATAATATATCTTTCTGATAGAAGTGCCAGCGAAAATGCCATTGTAAATGCTCACCAGGTACCAGCGGTCGCAATGGGATTCTTATCAACTCTATTGAGGAAAATCCAGTCTGTTAAATGCATTAAAGTAAGTTGTGTAAGACAGTTATTAAAATATTGGTGCTTATTAGACTCATAAGTATTGGTGCTGACTAGAATAAATTTTCGGACGATTGTCTGTTGTGTCCATAGATTCGTTTCGATAAGGCGGTCAAGCTGCAATTTGTGCCGGCACCATTGTCACTTAGTGAAAGCAAAACAGATTTTTTCCCTAGAGAATGGATATATAAAGATATAAAGGAAACTATTGTACTTCAGTCTATGAGAAAGTTTCTTGAAGTTGTTGCCCGCCTAAAGCTATACCAAAGTTTTGAAAAAAAAAAATGAGACAGAAGAAATTAAATAATTAAGTGTAGTCAGTAAATAACACCCCCAAAAACCATACCGCTGACTTTTTGAGCAGGGCCACTGATTGCTTAGCATTGCTCTAGTATTAGTCTATGTCATGAGATTATTTTTAAAAAATGATGAAAAATGTTTATTTAAAAGGCACATATTGTTTTGAAATCGGTTATTAGCACATACAAATTAGATGACATTCACTGTTAAAACGTAATGGTGATGAAACTAGCTATCTGGTGGTTTAGCTTGCTCATAGGCTTTCCACAGTGTTTTTTTTTAAATACCGTAATTCTGACCGACGATATAATTGCTAGGCCTTAATGATAGTTTTAGAACTCGCATGTGGTGATTAGGCCTTTATTATGCTAAAACTCCAAAGCAAACATAACCCCCCCCCCCCAAAAAAAACATAGTGATGTCGGCCTACACTGTATGGGCTATGAGACCATGAGCTCGATGTGGCAGGTCTTGGCCTGCTGATATTTTCCAATCCATGGTTAACTGAAGCCGCTATACTGATTGACAGAGGGGCATAGGCCTACACATATCAGGATCAGCTGCACTCTAAGTCTTGAGGCTCGCTCTGAAAAATGCCCATTATTGCATAGCTATCGCCTGTAAATGCATTATTTGACACCTTGGGAAGGCCGGGACTTTATATAGGATAATCATTGATGTTGTTACGCGACGTTGGTCAACTTTTCCTTTGTTACGTCTCCAGAGGTAAGACAAGAAGCGAGCAGACACAAGGGCCCAAGCTTCTGGCCACATAATAGGAGGCATTTAATTTAATTATATTAACAAAAGACCTGCCCCAGAGCCCTCGACAAAGGTTTGCCTCCACCATGACGAGGGCACTTGTACCAGTTATGTTAATTAACCATCCAGAAATAACACATTTTCTACCAAACAAAAGAAATGTTCCAAATATGTGCATCATCGTGTATGTTTGAATCTTTGTGAATGCATTTTGCAAAGCTTTTTGCTTTCTCTTGTTGTTACTTTTATCATAGAAGCTCATTTGGCCCTGCCTCATGCATGGTTGTGCCCTACTTCCTGTGAAATTCATTGCTTCAGCGTAGCTGGCAGCACATGATGCCGGTAACATGAATATCCCTTATTGTGCAAGCATAAATTCGGGCCATTCGGTTCGGACCGTTCCACAAAATCCATTGCATGTTATGGGGATTATCATTATACGGTTGTGCCAATCTTCATTATTCAGCTTAATGTAGGACGTTAGCATCCATTATCTGTAAATCGAACAAAAGTGATAACATATAAGTCCAATTGGAATATTTTATGGAAATGTCATATATATATATATATATATATATATATATATATATATATATATATATATATATATATATATATATATATATATATATATATATATATATATATATATATAATGTGGTGCTGGTCTGTGTAATCTGTAATCATGAAGATCTTCCTGACAATTGGCATTATTTTCGACATAGTTGTTTTGCAAATGAATGTATTTAAATGTAAAACCATTCACCTATAATGTGTTCATTTCCAGTTGTTTGTATGTAATATGCTCAAAATATAATTTTATAACTTACTCAGTAACTATTTGGATATTATGTGTTTGTTCCAACTTCTTTGTGTATAATTTGTGCGGTATAAATTTCTTCTGAAATACGATGTTTATACTGATAAGGTCATGCATATTGATTTCCCGAAAAAAACCAAAAACAAAAAAACAAAAAAACAACTTGCTAGGAAACGGTAACAATCAGCCGCCATAACATACTTGCCTGTTTTGCTACTTTATTTTATCTTTTGGCATCATTCTGTTTTAATATTCACTTTCAGCCATTTTAGGCTTACATGTTTTCTGTCAGGATAAACCCCCAGGGGCTTTCGGTAGCAAGCAACGGTCGACGACAGTTGCACGTTTGCCTGATTGGACTTAAAATCGGGTTAAGAAAAATACGTTTTGATAAAACATGTTTTGACTTAAAAGCTAATGACTTTCATTCTTTTCTGACATGCCTCAGTACACATTTACTCAATCTCCAAAATATTACTCAAATTTTATAGTATTTACTCAAATGTCACAAACCTGACCCATTACGTTGAAACATTTACTCAAGGTTGGCAGTAAAATGGAGCTTAATTGTTTGGAGACTTTTCAAGTGAGGGGTAGGTGCCATCATAGAGTTTGTTTTACATTTCTGGTGCAGAATGTCCATTGTTGCAGTACTTGTTAAGGTTTCCCTCGGTTTATACCGATGGGCTAGCTGCAACTGTTTATTTTACAATCACTGGGGCTGAATATAATGCCCCAACTTGTTTCTACCTTAGTTAAACGCTAGCAGGTTGTTTAACTAAGACTACCTATCCAGCTAGAAAGGGTACATACTGGTCCAGGGGTAAATAAAATTGTTCTTATTTAAACTTGTACTATACATATTTAGTAATTATGTTTGGTTTGCCAGGTATTCTTCTTTCATAATGAAGCTCTACATTGTTAAGCAAAACTTCACGAATTGAGTTAATTCATCATTTTCCACGTTTATATTTATTCATTATCATGTGGGTTGTCTTTGCTGAATATATAGCAAGGAGCCGCTACTCAGAGGGACATGTACGGGTATAGGCTCCAACACAAGTTCTTAGTAGTTACCCGCTGAAGACCATTTAATTTATCTGGGCTAATACAGCCTATGTCAAAATTCTACAGAAAAACATGTACAATATGGACAATAGTACTTCCATATGTATAGTGGTCAGACAGTGACAGGTAAACTTATAGAGAGTAAAGTATTTGGACTGCACAATAGGGTAATTACTACTATGAAGTGGTTCTAGACAAAAAGACACTAATACAGTAATATTGGCCTATTGACAAAAAAAAAAAAAAAAAAAAAAAAAAACATGAGTGCTTGTAACATTTGTGAAAATAACTTTTAAGATGGTTATTCCAAAAATGTAATGAGTCTTATGTAATCATCGGTTTATAGTTGTATACGAAAATCACTTTCAATGAGTTAATTTCATTCAAGTTCCCAGTTTAGTAGTAGCAACATGTTTTGTTATATTTGAGAGCGTGATCTTTCCTGCTAATATGGTAACTTTCTTTTTTAATCATACGGGCCAAAGCAGAACCGCAGCTGGCGTAAATGTATCTTTATATCCATATATACGTTTAAACCTGAGTTATAATAAATACATAGCACGTCGTATCGGACAAAATTATCTGCATTTGAAATTTAACTGTTATAAGCTGTCATCATTTCCATGTAATTTGTCCAAATCATTTGTACAACTGGTAGCTTATGCCATTCTACTTGAAGACATTTGGAACTTTCAGGCAACATTAAGCAACCTAATTTACAACGTAGACATAATTGGTCTGCTATATGTCGGATGTGCCACGTAGTGATGAAAACCATGAAAATACAACATGATACTATCAGAAAGTAAGAAATGTTTATTTTGAGCTATCCATCTCTGCTGACGTGATTTTAACATGTTTTTTGTAGTAAACCAAATAAGTGCGGCATAACTAATTAGTTTACTTCATATGATCTAACACTTTGTCAACAGATTCAAGCACATGTGAAATTTACTGCATAATGTATTCCATGGCAGTGTAATTTTATATTTAGCATTTAAATAGAAGCATATAATCAGTTGTTCTACCTGGTTTCTTGGTATATAAATTACATGTGGGTTGTTCCTGGTGTCGGGTTCTAGTCGCCATGGGTGTCAGGCAAGGTAAATAAACGATTCTATCTACTTTGTCTAAGCAGAATAATGCAAGTTAAAAATAGGCATATACAAATGTATGATAATACATGTACAATGTTGTTCAGGCTTCCATGTTCATTCAATGTAACATCCAAACAGAAATAATAACCATAAAGTTTGAATCAAAATGTTTCCAGCCGAATATGGATTTTGACTATATTGGCACCACTTACATATTTATATAATATACATTTCCGTATGGAGTAAAAATGACATATATTTCTTCCAGGCTAGCTTTGTATGGCAACCAGTGGAAAACAAACTTTCATACAACCTCGTTGGGTGTCGTTTGGGTTATGAGACAGTCACTTTTATCACATCCATGAAAATAATGCGTATCAGCATTGCATTGATCACGTGGTAAAGCATTCTCTCTCACGCATTTATTATCATGATAATTCCCTTCACGGGCCCATTGAAGCAAGTCCTCAATTTGTCTGGCTAGGTACAAGAAGCGCAAGTCTTTCAGTTGTGTATTGTCTTTATGGGACAAATTCTACTAAGCAAAGATGTGGAACCTACATTATGTCTAGATATATTCCTTTCTTTTTGTATTTACGAACAGGAGCCTATATGTTTTGTCTTAGCTGCAACATTTTGACGACTTTCAAACTCTTCAATTCATCATATGGATGTGATGGTTATATATATTGCTAAGACAAAGGGCCATAATGACAGATATACGGGGATCCTGCAAAACATGTGTTGATAGTTACCAACTGAAAAAAATGCCCGTAACTCTTGCTTGGGCTTTGAAGAATGGAAAGAGAAGTCAGATGTTTAAACATGTTTTGGTCTGCCTTACGGCGAAATAATGAATAGCATCGCACAGCTAACCCTGCTATATTCTATTATGTTTTTGTAAAGTATTGTATTGTTAGTACAAATCGCATATTTATAAGGGTGCATTTTATGTTGTAAAATGAAATTTTCGGTTTTTGTCTGTGTCTCCTAACCACGCTTCCGCCTAAAAAAAACCAGAAACTCTCTAAGGCAACATTTGGGGTTACAAAGCCTTTACACATTGACATGCCAAGTCTCCAGAGCAGCCATGTTGTGTCACCTGAGGTATACGATTGTTTGCTCTAAGGTTTACGTGCAGCGGAACATTCATATTGGTCCGTAGAACGTAAATCATTAAACCGCTAACAATATTTCTTGGGCATAATACGTCTTTAAAGCAAAGACAAATATTATTGACATATGTGGCAATTTTGAACTCTAGCATCAGGTGAATAATCACAACGACACTAAGTGTTTGAATATTATGACTACAAATTATGACAAATTGTCAATGCAAAATCAATTTAACTATTCGCCATCAAGATATCTGAGATCGTCATTTCTTTACACATTTTCGCCTTTTTTCAGCTGGCGTATATCTGTCGAATAGTAAACACGGTTAGTAAATGTAAACACAAGGGGGGGGGGGCTGCTTTTCAATTTGACAAATCAGAGCTTTACTTGATCGTCGGCAGAGCTGGAAGACGACCATCTGGACAGATGTCCCGCTATCGATCGATTTTGGTGGGTAATGTGTGGTTCTCTTTTCATGAGCATTACTTTTCTGTTTGTTTTTCATTCGCATCGATTGAAATTGTTACCTGGGTCCAGCCTGGGGCACGTGTAAGACTGAACTTTCTTCAAAATTCCTGTATTTGTAGTGACAGGTACATACAGGGAGAATAAAGAGCTTGGTTATCGGATTTCTGGTATTGATGCAAAAAAAAACCCCGACTCTTCAGGCACAGGATCCATCATAGCCAGCTTGGTTGAAACTCGTGCATAACTGCAAATGGAATAAGTGCGAGGTGCAAAAAAAAAAAATAAAATAAAAAAAAAAAAAATAGAAAAATAAAAAAAAATAAAAATAAAAAAAATAGCATTTTGGAAATATAGCTCAGGGACCGTGCAATTGTCAAATGTATAATCATAGTCCCATTTGTTTTGCATGATTTGAGATAGAAGTCAGATATTGATTAACAAGTAAATATATGTAGCACAAATATAGGCATGTTGTTTTTACCTGTCATATGGTGCTCTAAATCGAAGAACGAGGTGAAGATCAGCATGCCCAATCAACGTGGGTGACGTGTTCTCCATGTGCTCCTCAGTGTTAGAATTAACCTTGCTATCGCAAAGGTGAAAGAGAAGATTATTCCCGCTGCTGAGCAAACTGCACCCAATTGTCTGGGTTTCTTGTCTTACGTTAACGCAAAACACTTTTGAACAGTATTTTGTTTACATTGTATTGGAACGTAGCTCTGCTATACAAAGGAAAACGATTTTCTGAAATAGAGTATGAAGATGCAAGCGGTCAATTCAGATATGGATCCTTCTGGAACCATGTTTCAGTCACCAGATGATTGATCAAGGGGCAGAGATCATGGAGAAAAAGGAAACGTTATCGCAGCTCAAAATGTCCTTTTCTCAAACTTTGACGAAAGAGTATCTATCATTTTGTGAGTAACTCCCAGAGCCATTCATACTGCAGCCCATCATTTCCCCTGACTTTAATTTGATATTATGGTCATTGCTGTATCTTCACATGTTTATGCCAGCAAAATCCACATCGCAACAAAACAGGTCCTATATTTATACATAACCTTGTTTGACACTCTTTTTTCACAATTTCTAGTTTTAATTGTCATATTGTCGCATTTTTACAATAGTATAAAATTATGAAGTTCCCAAACTTAGATATATATCTCAAGGGAATTTTTATGTGTAAATTCAAATATTGTTTTGTACCACATGTTATAAGAATTTTCTACCGATGTCTCACATATATTAAGTCGTCATACCAGACCAGTGGAATATTTTTTATATACAACGTATATCATCCTCGAACAAAGACGGGGGAATATTCTATTACAGGGCATCGAACTATTATTTGGATTACAATGCCTACCTGCATACAATCTTGACCTGAATTCACATGTACAAAATGGAAGTGAGGTTACAAATTTTGGAGAACTAATAGTTTGTCATTTTAATATAAATCTTCATCTGATTTACTGAAATTTTCTGCACATTTGTGTGTTGAAATACAGAGTGCCCTTTCAGTGTCTAGGTTATAAAGCTCAGGGGGGGTCTTTCCTCCAGCCGAAGCTATACAAACCTGTATGTTCTTTCCCAGTTGTGATTGGTCTATCTTGTTCTCTATATTTCATTATGGATATTTTGTGCTCATCCTATGTATTGAAAGAAGTTAAGCAAATACAATATAATACAATTAAGTTAAAAAATAAAAAAGGAGGACGTCGCATGAGCTTCGATTCTGATTGGTAAAATGCGTCTTGGAATATTTTTAGCAATATGTGACCTTTATGTAGCTGTGGTGGTTAAGTTATCTATAAGAAGAAAATAGCAACATCGACTGGTTGAATAAGAAAATCCACAATCCACAGACTGCATACCAGTAATTATCGTGATATGAGCTTGTCTGAATGGTGTCAACAAACCGTTCGTTTTTAGCTCAGCTGACTTGTCAATCAGCTGAGCTTATCTTATGGTCCTCCGTCCGTCGTCCGTCAACAATTCACATTTTCGACTTCTTCTACGAAACCGTCAGCCAGATCCACTTCAAACTTGGTGGGGATGTGCCTTGGGTAAGTGTCTACCAAGTTTGTTCAGGTGGTTAAGGTCCAGTGAATTTTGGATTCTTAATGAAATTTTTTGTTCTTTTCGGGGAAAATCTTAAAAAATCTTCTTCTCCGAAACCGCTGACCATATTGCTTTGATATCACACAGAAACACTCCCTGGGACTTTCAGTTCTTTGTTCACCAGGTGGCGCTGCAATTTTTTTCTATTTTTTTTATGAATTTTTGTGTGTTATAGCTATTTTCCACTTCTTCTCCAGAGCCGTCACTCAGATTAAGCTGAAACATGGTGCATATGTTCCTTGCAGAAGGGTCAAACAAAGTTGTTCACTATGTGGGAATGCTGCGGATTTCTGATTTTCAACGATTTTTTCAATTTGGGTACTTATCAGTCAATGCAGCTTTCCTATTAATTACTGTGGAAGTCAATGGACATTCTAATGCTTATTCACATTTTCGACTTCTCCTCCAAAATCATAATCCAGATTAACTTCAAACTTGGTGGCAATGTATCTTGGGTGGGTTTCTACCAGGTTTGTTCAACTGATCATGGTCCAGTGATTTTTGGATTTTTAATGAATTTTTTTTTTTTTTTTGGACAAATGTTAAAAAATCTTCTTCTCCGAAACCGCTTACCCAATTGCTTTGATATCACACAGGAAGACACCTTCTTAATTTGTTCACCAAGTGGCGCTGCAATTTTTTTCTGATTTTTTATGACTTTTTTTATGTCATAGCTATTCTCAACTTCTTCGCCAGAACCGTCACTCAGATTAAGCTTGAGCGTGGTGGACATGTTCCTTGTGGAAGGGTGAAACAATGTCGTTCACTATGTGGGAACGCTGCGGATTCCTGATGTTCAACGATTTTTTAATTTGGCTACTTTTCGGTAAATGCACCTTTCCTATTGACAACCATGTAAGTCAATGGGCATTCTAATGCTAATTTACATTTTCGACTTCTTCTCCAAAACCGTTATCCAGATTTACTTCAAACTTGATGGGGATATACCTTGGGTGGGTTTCTATCAAGTTTGTTCTAATGGTCATGTTCCAATGAATTTTTAATTTTTTTAAGATTTTTTTTTTCAAAAATCTTTACAAAAGTTTTAATAGGAAAGTTTCACATGGAAATTTCTTGTAATGGTTAAAACTTAAATAATTTTGGCCAGATTTTCCTTCAAACTTGGTGAGGATGTGCATTGGGTGGATCTCTACCAAGTTTGTTCAAGTGGTCACGCTCTATTGAATTTTGGATATTTTATGATTTTTTTTGTTCTTTTTTGGGGTAAACCTTAAAAACTCTTCTCCTCTGAAAACGCTCACCCAATTGCTTTGATATCGTTCATAGACACTCCCAGGGACACCTAGTTCCCAATTATTTACTTGGTGGCGCTGCAATTTTTTCTAATTTTTTTAAAGAATTTTTTGTATGGGTTTGCTATTTTTCACTTGTTCTCAGATTAAGCGAAAATGTGATGGATATGTTCTTGTGGAAGGGTCAAAGTTGTTTACGAGGCGGCACTGCTTTGGATTCCTGATTTTTAAGGATTTAAGTCGGGAACTTATCGGTCAATGCAGCTTTCCTATTGATTACTATGTAAGTCAATGGACATTCTAATGCTAATTCACGGGATAACTGACACGAAATTTACTGTTTACTTGATAACTTGAGATATGTTTTGAGGTAGTACCGTGATGCTGCACATGTTAATGTTTCTGTATGAAGGTCATGCTTAGACAGTACATGAATGACCTTGACCTCTTTCCGGGGTCACAGTGCAACATACATGAATTTTACTCTTCATTATAACTTGAGAACTACTTGAACCTTGATGTTGCACATATTAGTGTTCTTCTATAAAGGTCAGACTTACTCAGAACATGGGTGACCTTGATCCTTTCCCAAGTTCATAGAGCTGCAAGTGTGATGAATGTCAAGATCAGCTGAGAATGGGCTGTTCACACAACCCTCTTGTTAATATATAATATGGGAGCAAGCAAGACCCTAATTTTTTTGGACCAAGGAGGACATACTTCCATGAGAGCAATGTGATTTATTTTAATATTCTGAGAATATTCACCATACTTTGGAGAGCTGAGAGGCGTTCCGTGAGACCCTTCCTCACATGGACTCTTTCGTTAGCTGAATATAACTGCAGACGTCTTCGATATCTTTTTTTTTTTTTTTTTTTTTTGCCCACTCCGTTTTGGTGCAAATTGCTTCTGTGACAATGTGTGAATTGTACCTTTTGAACCATGTCCATTTTGGCATATTTTAAAGTCAATATGAGCTTAATTGAATGATCTGGGTCCTCATAAAAATGTCTGACCTCGCCAGGTGTCGTTGTGCTGATATATCGTTTTAAATGGCAGTACATTATGGACCAGCCGTATTTTTTGAAATTCCTCCAACTGTTACAAAGAGCATAAATTGTGGCAATAACTGATGGTCGGCCAGTCAGAGTTGATCAGGTGAGCATATATCAAATTGCACAATCAGCCTCATTATCTAAGATCGTTATACGTGTGGCCAGGCAGCAGCAGTAGATAATTTTAAAGTGTGTCAATAAGCCTCTGCGACATCAGATGTTGATTTATCGAACCTTTTGTCTCCTGGCATTGTTTCAAGATTAATCACTAGACGGCGCATTACTCCAAACGGTATCGATGCGTGTTTGTCAGTGCGAGTTCACCTGTATGTGCTGTGTTCCTGTAATCGCTCAAGTCGATAGAAAAAACGTGTTGCATCTGCTCTGTTTTTATTGCCAGACACGGATTCGCGACCCCTCTTTCGCCAATACACCATTACCAGTGATCCTAATAACACAAACTCATTACCGTGTTGCCAATGGACAATCTAGAGTTAGACAGGAAAAGAAAGAAGAAAAGAAAGAAAGAAAGAAAGAAAGGAAGAAAGAAAGAAAGAAAGAAAGAAAGAAAGAAAGAAAGAAAGAAAGAAAGAAAGAAAGAATAGGCGAAGGCGTATTTTGGTTTCGTACACCATTTCTAAACCTTTAAAGTAAAAAAATAATGACATATTCTTCAATAAGCTAAGCCATAGATATCGGTAGGGTTGTTAAGTTGTCCTACAAAATGATGTTGGACATCTAATCTCAACATGCTGTCTTTGATCTGCTTTTTCTTCGGATCTGTTGTCTTTTTAATCTTGTCTCAGTGCATTATTATGACCCAGTGGCGTACTATGTGAAGCTGTACATGACACATGGTCATACAAGATACTGAATTTATGCAGAGACTTTTTATGCGTGCAGCTTTCTCAAAATCTGTAGATCATATCCTCGTCACATTTGCAGAGGATGTACCGTGAATGACTTTCTGATTCCTAAGTTGTTTACATAGGTGATGACTAAACTTCCAACGTCACCAGAACAAATAAGTAATTAAACATTTGAATGAATACCCGCTAACGTCTTAAAATAGGTTCGATGATGGTACCGTGTAACAGCGTTTTTGGAATTGAATATTGATAACCTTGACAAACATAATGCCAAAGGTGAGAAGGTCAATTTTTAGATCATAAGAACGGGAATATTTGGCGTAGATGGTGCGTTCTTACCGACATTAAGACCAAATTTAAATATTTAAATAGTTTTTATACCTGTACACTACCAAAACACTTAAAATACTTAGTTCTGCAGAGGGCACAGATTCTTCTACTACTTCTTAAATCCTAATATTCTAGTACTCCTGGTCACGACAGGAAGTCGTTCAGACAGAGTGAATAGCAATCTGACATCTGTATAATAAATTGCCGACAGTGATACATGGCCTAATTATCTTGTATGTGTTGTACATTTGGCGCGCGTCAACCGTCTCTTCAAGGCTCTGCCTCTCCCAAGGGAATTTGCAGTAATGTTATTCCTTCGTGAAAGGTCAGTGACTTCAGGTTACAAGGGTCAAACATACAAGCATGCAGACTTTCTTTCAGACCACCTGGGTCCAGATGTTTTTTTAATCATGGTGAGAGGGAATTCTGCACATTGGCTCTTTCAACCAGGAAATATTCGACTTGGATTCAGTTTGTTTTTCACATTTTACGATGTAGAATATTAATTGCGTTTAACTAAACACAACACAGTGTACTTGTGTCTTCCTAATTCGTAGCTGCGACCCAAGTACCCAAGTACATCATGTGTAAACTAAATGATCACAACAAATATGCATGAAGGATTGCCAGAGTGTTGTATGGGTAATTTTTTTTGCAATGAAAAGATGCTTTAACATCCTATGCTTCAAAGGAGTAGCGATATTAGATGCCTTCTCTATTGGTGCAGTACCCTATTCCGTAAAGTACTTGCGCGAAATGAATATACAACCCAAATGTGGTCACGAAGGTAGAAACATAACATTGGGCAGAGCTATGGTGCATCCATCCAGGTGCATTGATTGGGGCACGACTTCTCTCCGAACCTTGGTTTGTGTCTGCATGTTGTGATTGCAAGTACTCTTTGACTATACGAAGTTCATGAATAAATCCTTCTTTTATCATCTAGGAAGTCACAGGTGTTTTTGTTTCAATTTAGTAACAAGCTTTTTTTACATGATTCACGCTGCTGGTTACCAATCTGCTTGTTTATAAGCCTGACCAGTTGAAACATAACAAAATTACAAAAGTTCATATTGTCGGCAACTTGTCATTTTTGCAACATAAATTTATAGACTTTACTTTTGCACCCATTAACTAAAATACACCAATATGGGACATTGTGTGTGCTGAAGTTAATATTAGCACCACATAGTCATCCAAAGCAAAATAATGTAGTAAGGGGCCATCACGTATCAATATCATTGTCGAAGATCATTCCAGTCGAACTCTCAACTTAAAAAAAACAATTTGCCTTATACATGCTTTGTACAAAATATAACCTACATTTGTTAGGTTTACATATTTACTACATCATTTATACAACATCTCAAATCCACCTGATAGCCATATAATAAGTTTTCATTTTTACCTGGAAACTTCAAAAACGATTGCTCTAGTTTCAGTTTCGAATGGCCCTGTTTTCAAGAAGCATTTTGCATAAATTAACTTACATTACAATGAATGTATTAAGTATTTGACGCAGGAACCATTAAACCTAAAGTGAAGCTCATATTATAATATCAAGAGGGGATAGCAGAGACTATGTATGGGGAAGTTTGTATTTGGATTACAGTTTAGGACTTTGTGTATATTAGCATACATAGCAAACACTTATCTCTTTCATGTAGTCCTCTTTCCAATTAAAAAAGATTTACTGAATATTGAAGTTATTCTTTGGACTCCAGCTACCTTTCCTCGGGTAAATATTTATTATACAATATTCAATGACAATTGAATAGTAGATTCGGCTTTAATTGTGTCACAGGCAATACGGCATTTTATGTAAATAACACATATTTGTAGATATCGTGTTTATAACATGTTAATTTTCCAAGTAAAGATCAGTATGTTCTAAATTATAACTGGGAAGCTTGAAGGGCTGAGTGGCAGTAGAGTACAACAGATGCAATGAATCTATTCCTCGATACCTTGCCTCAGTGACGCATTGTACGGAATGCAGAACAGCAGCCCAGACTGCTCCTTGTTATGTGCTGTTCTATTCCGCTACACTACCGCTGGTGTTCCCATGTGCAAGACAGTTTCACAACGCAACGCTTTTGCGTTTGTACAATGATTGTAATAACTGGACAATATGATAGTGTAATGTTCACTGTAATGTGATTATAGAACATTGCGGGGCTGTCCAATTAATAATGGGACAATTTCCTGGTGCTGCATGGAAAGCAGTCTGGATGTGAGGAGGCCGGGGATCAACAGTGGGTCAAAGACTGCATGGATAAGTGGGTACTGGAATTGATGAAACTCCTGAACCAAAGATACAAGATGTGAGACTCACCAATTCCCGTAGCATAGACACGGCAATTCCAGACTTGCCAATCCACCTGAATATGTTAGTTGTACCAGTATGAATTGAGAGTTTGTGCCTTTTTACCTGTCATAACATTACTCCTGTGGGACCTTTCTGTAATTATATAGAGAACTTTGAACCCTGTCATATTTAACTATATCAACTGCAGACCTGCTCAGGTCCTCACAGTTGCTAGGCAATGGAAGTATGCCCCCTCCCCCCACCATGATGAAGGCACTTGTACCAGTAATATTACTTAACTATCTAGAAATAACACTTTTTCCAACAAAAATGAAATATCCTAAATATGTTCAGAATCTTGTATGAATTAAAACTGAGTAATTGACTTCTCTTAAGCTTGTTACTTTTTCCATTTGTCACTGTTATCAGAGAAGCTAATTTGGCACTACTTAAACATGAATCTGTCATCCTTCCTGTTAGGTTCCTTGCTGCAACCTAAGTACCATCTCAGGATCCTAGTTAATATGAATACCTACTATTGCCTTAAAACATGGACTGAAGTGTCGCTAGCAATTCAGTTACTACAAAGTATATTGGTCAATTGTAAAAAACAGGAGTGTGCAAATAAGCATGTTACAGTACAAAAAGTCATGACAGCCAATCGTATCTCAGCAAAGGGGGATCTGTTAATTTGTTCTGTTTAAAAAAATAGAAGGTAAGGTAGCCAGATAAAATAAAACTGAAAAAAGCAAAACCTTCCCATGGAACCAAATTTTGAGAATTAAAAGAAGGAGACGAAATTGGATGAGTTAGATACTCAGGCGACACCTAAAGAAAAGAAACAGAGAAGAGGGGGAGTATGAGCTGACATTAGAACAGCCTGAATTCTCATTGCACATCTTTAGTATGGTACCATAAGCAAAACCACATAACAAAGAAAGCCATGATGTCTGTGTGCCAAAATTTGAGAAAGTGTTTGACTCTTTAGCTTTCATCTAAGAAAGTCAGAAACGTAAGGACAGCCAAGGCATTTGAGAAGGGTACAGAAAAAAAAACGAAACGATTTTGAAAAGGTAAGCGCCAGGGTCTGAAACCCAGAAAAATGAAACTCAGAAAGGCAAGCAGTGGAAAGTTTCCGAAATGTTGAAAGAAACGAATTTTTTAGGTCGAAAAAGCCTGTAGTGCTAAACAAAATGAAAAGCTGTGGGAGCAAAGTCGACAAATTTCAGCAGGCAATCATTTTGGCAGATGATTATAAGTTGCCCATCAATATTAGGACGATTAAAGCATAGCGAGTAAAAGTGTAGACCGGCTCAATGTGAACCGCCTGCCAATCAGTCTCAATTATGTGATGGACCCAATGTTAGAGTTGGAAACATTGTAGAAAAACAGTACAACGAAGTACAAAATTCGATAATCTCATGGAAGTCATCTGTGTTCCAATTTAGTGACAAGATGGTTCTACATGTTCTATGCCTATGCATGCCACCTTGAAACACCAGAGGTTCTAGACAAGGACCATCAAGATATATCAAAATGCACTGTTTCAGCAGTAGAAATGACTGAGCTACCAAGCTTGATATTGCTTGACAATGGGACATATATTACAGATTATCGGCCAGGGATCGACTAAATAGGCCAAAGTCACGACAATGTACGAAACGAATCATGAATCATAACAATAATAATATTCGAGACTAACTATTCAGAACCTTGCAAATATCGAAAAATCTATAAGCAACATACATGTAGGCCCAGATTGCCTATGTTCCTCAAATATATACATAAAACAGAGAGCCTCATACCATATTTCCGATGGAAACTGTTGGTTTGTGACGGGAGAATATTCATGCATGATAGTAATACATGATTTGTACAGTAATATGGTCATTATGATGCTTAGATACATGATTTGTACATGTCTGGGTCCGATGAGTCCAATTCTCTCTGCAAAGACATTCGCAGACATGGTAATGATGAAAGAAACCACAGATTGGCCTCGCCCTTGAGTGAAAAATGGTTGCCAATAGAGATTACAAGTAACGTCTTCCCGAAAACCATCCAATGAGCAATGAGCAATACAAATGACACAGATAATCTTTTTATATGGTTGGTCGTAAACTCGGGTATAAAATTGCCATAAATAGAAGAAGGAGCAACATATTTCACCAAACATATAGACCAAGCATGACAACATACCCTACGTGGCCATTATTACTTTGCATTGGCAAAATGATAATGTAAATGGTGTTTGGGTACATTACCTAAAAAGCAATCGTTTTCAGACACATATATGTCATGTAAAACGTATCAAGCCTAATCAAAAACTATGTAAAATGTAGCACATCAAAATCTGCAGATGTATGGCAAGCCGTTTTGACAATTAATCCGATTAGGCAATATCACTAAATAATTTCGCATTGTTGATAAATATTAAACGATCTGAATCATTTAGCGATATCGCTAAATCCTTTAAAGATATCAGCAAATCATTTATTGGCATCCCTGAATGTGTATGATTTAACGATATCGCCAAATGATTCAGTGTTGTTGCTTAACGATTAAGGGATATCGCTAAATGATTAAGTGACATCGCTAAAAAACATATTTAAGGATATCGCTAAATGATTTCCGCTATCTTTCCTATTTTTGTCTAATATGGCTGCTGATTCGGAAGGAAGAGCGCTGGCTTTATCCTGCCAAGTGTTGTATTGAAAATTGATCATTTGTTCTGGCATTATCAATCGGTTTATCATCATGATGCAAAGACAGTGTATGCTAACTATTAATTTCGTCGTGAAACTTAGCATTCAGGCCTACAGGTCCAAATTCTCGTTTCTTCGCGCCATTTACTACACAGGCACAGTACAATACAACATGCACCGATTCACCTATTTAGAGATATCGCTAAATCATTTGGTGATGTCGCGAAATGATTTAGGGATGTCTCTAAATAATTTAGGGATATCACTTAATGATTTGGGGATAACAGTAATGAAACCATTTAGCGATATGGTCAAATGACCTGGCGATATCGCTAAATGATTTAGTTATGTTGCCAAAAAGGACTAAATATAAAAAGGCTTGCTGTACATATGCGTGTTGAATTGAGCCTGTGGTATCAACGGGATAGGAAATACTTCTTAGAGTGCAAGTCATTACTTATTATTCTTCCCTGTTGTCACAGCAAAGCTTTAAAATGGCAGCTCGAGAAAAACTTAGTCACTTTCCAATGCGTGGGTTCAATCTTTGCCAGAAACTTGAATATTAAGAAATGGACTGTCATAATCATATCGGTATCAATATTAAATCTCCTCAATAGTTGTTACAGTAATATTCATCCCTATATGGTGGACTGAAGTTGAAATTTTACGGCAGTATAAAAAAGTATAGATACATTTGTTTTACATGGATTGTGAAAGAAGTCAAGCATTGACTTATCGAGTCACTCTCCATGGCACAGATGTTGGCATATACTTCCTCCCTTGACTAGTGGAGGAAACCGAAGAACCCGGAGAAAACCACCGTTCACGGTTAAAGTGGTAGGAACTTTTTCCACATGCTGCCCAGGAGGAGAATCGAACCCGGGTCGCAGAGGTGAAAGGTGAGCGTCTTACCGCTCAGCCAACCGTGCACCCTCAGTAAACCCCAGTAAACAGTGCAATCATGACAAAAATTTTCGCGCCAAAATGTCCGCGGAGGAATGGTGTTTAGATAATGCCATGATTAAAGTGACACTGACAAGTAGTAGTCTGTCACATGGCATACGTGGCGTTACTTATGTGCTCTTGCCACCCTACGTGATAAACAGTGCCACCCATACTACGTACCACATCATGAATTGATAAATCAGACTGGAAGCATAACAGATTATTTGTAGAATTGCCATGATGGAGCAAGGTTTTTTTTTATACCATCAACTCGATTCTATGTTTTATTTTCGTTTGTTGCAACTGAAACGAAAACATAACAAGAATGTATTGGCATATGCCATAATCGTCAATCTAAAGATGTCACAATGTCGGCAAAAATCCGTCAGAACTAAGACTAAAATAACGATTACTTGTAAGACGTTCAAAGAGACAGATGGGATGTCCCGACGCGGAAAGGATTCTGTCTGAGTGCAAAGCGATTACCTCTGGTTACAGGTTCTGAATACTTCCCTGGGTCGCCATGCATCCATTTATCATTTGCTTTGTATGTGGTGGGCTTTCGGTGGTTTGATATGAAGGATTGCAGTAGATATGTAATAAAATGTGGAACATTACATACAGTAGAACTAATCACGTAAAGAGTCTTGAGGAACCACATGTGGGCACACATGAGCATCCAATGGGTGCTGCTTCCACGTGTCCTTACTACTAAATATCTGGAGCATCTTGCGCACCAGATTGCACTTTCACATAGTAGGGTACCAAGAGTGAACCACGGCTTCCGTGCTCAGTCGTGTAATCCGCCTTTATTTTCTCATACATCGTCACAGTTGTGGCAGAATCAGAGTCACAGCTGATAACGACTAAATCTGACCGTACTTGAACAGAGTAATTAGCATTTGTACAAAAGATGAACCGATGTAAAAATATACGCTCACACAAATTCACCGCATATCATTGAAATTTGCGTTATCCACAACACTGGCTTTGATGTGCCATTGCTATGTCTTTGGTGCGTGTTGCTGGCTTAAGGCTGCAAGGATTTTACTGTGTTTGGACCCAATTATTACTTGTAGGTCATACCATGTGATAATATCTGCGGATATTCGGGTATTTTAAATACACAACGCTTGCCTTTCACCTCTGCGGCCCGGGTTCGATTCACTGACTGTGCACGGTGGTTTTCTCCCAGTACTTCGGTTTCCTCCACCAAACAATTGGGTTGGAAAGTATAAGGCAACATCTGTGACATGGAGAGTGCCGAATATAGGCTTGGCCTGTTTTGCTATCCATTTAAAAGATATGGGCATATACTTAAAAAAAAACAAACCCCGACTAGTCTGCAATTGAGAAGGAGGATTCTTTGCTCAGGTCAGCTTCAAATTCGCCAGTGTACTGTCAGAAAATTTAGCATTGCCACGGTATTTTCGCATAAGCAACATGCACTTCATGTCTTAATTGATGAAATTATGGACCAATTGACAAGTAGTTAAAAACTTTCAAAACGCGTGTTCAAGCAATGGGTATGTACCTCAGTACCGGTGTAACCGTCGAATGTCGCCATCGATGTACACACGACACGGTGTGGACATGTGTTGTAAGCCTGTCACAAAAGCCTTCGCTGTGCCTTACGTAATAACGCGCCCGTAATTTTATGTTGGGATTTCTTCCAAGATTATATATATATATATATATATATATATATATATATATATATATATATATATATATATATATATATATATATATATATATATATATATATATACACACACATATGTAAAACAATGGTTTGTAAGCAGGTGCGGGGGTGGAGGGGGTGGGTTGTGATCTAGTCACTGGAAAGGTTTCTACAATATTCTTGTTTTGACCACACAGCGTGTAGTTCTGTTGCTATTCTGTATTGGGTCTTATACAAGAACGATCCAAGACTTAGTTGGCAATTCAAATATGTTTCAGTAAAAACATTTGTTCCTCTAATTGTCCATGTATGACGACACAAAACAATGACTAAACCATTTTGTAGTGTATGACTGACACGATCAGATGCCTTAAATGTATGCTGTATGCATATTTTGACGATACGGTTTTAGGTCTTTCGCTTTACTTACAGGTGTACATTGTGTTGCTATATAGGACCACACCGATTGCAAATTGTCTGGCAAAACAGCTTGTGACTTCCATGGTATATGTTCACATGCAAAAACGGTACCGCGGTAATAGATTTGTGAACATCTATGGTATATATTGCAAATGTTGATACTTTTCATGTCTATAGCAAGGCATACTGAAAATAATGAACATGAAGATTTCAAACGTGCGAATGGGCGACAGAAATATCCTATATTTTGGTAGTTATCGCCAACTTATCTATTAAACCAGTAGGCACCAAGGGAGATAGATAGGTTGTACATTCCGATGTAGCTAATATATGTCAGAACGGCACCAATGCAACATACCTGGGTTTCTGACAACCTGCATGCAGGACTGAAGTGGCGCGGACAGATCACGTGAGCTCTGGGCTAGGCTTATTCTTGCAGTCTGATGGAACGGAAACTACCGTACTCATCAAGTACACACAATCGTATTAAATCACCGCGTTATACTTCCCTTGATAGATTTATATTAATATAGATAATGGAAAGTATTTGAAAAACGTGTTTATAAGGGCCAAGAAATGGAGCGTTGAAGGAGGGAGTTAGACAGTCTATCCAGGCAACAGCCTCCTGCTTACTAGCAAGGCCCATACATTCTTCCCCTGCATGACGCCAACTGACTGTGACAGTCCAATAACAAGTATATGAGTACACTTTAATGGTGTTATATATATACACTGTTGCGTCATCGTCATAGACGAAAAACATTTTCCTTGACTTATGATGCACTGGGACGATAATATAAAATGCCAGTCCCTACATAGTGCATTAAAGCATTTGGTTTAAACATGTGGTATATACAGGAGGAACTCGTCATTTAGCCTTAATTCAATTATTCGATAAAAGTAGTTTCCCTGTGTCTTTATCAAAATGAGCACAAGAGAAGCTACACATGTTTAGATCATTGGCAAGGACAATTCCCGAGCTGCAACGCCGTTGCAATACAATGACCACTGAAGCGCTAGTAAGATATGAATGTGAAAGGCAATTTGTCAAATGAAGAACTCCAATGTAAATCAAAGTGTCTATTTGTTCAGGCTATGTCGATGATAATGCTCTCAACCATATGCTTAACCGACACTCCGTGTTATTGGCGAGGGGAAACAATTTAACAAGAATCAGTGCAATTCTTAAAAACCGTAATTTTAAGAGAGGTCTTAAAAAAACTTCTTGGATCAGTTGTAGAATTTTTTTGTTGTTGTGAATTTCGTTAAAAACATTATACGGTGCGTAATACAGCACGTTGCCACTGGGTTATTGTTATGTGCTGTTTTTCCTTTAAGTAGTTCCACATGTGCCTAGTTAGCAGTAATAATATGCCCACAAAGATGATATATTGCCTTCCTAATTTGTGAACATTATTAATTATGAATCAAAAATTTGGAAAAAATATTATTGCAAGGCTCTATCACTACAAAAGCTCTGCAAAAAACACATTTTCATCGTAGTACCAAACGCAACGTTAGATTTTGTTTTTCTAATGCATTCAAACGCTGTAAATATACATGATATAAATTACTACTTAATTGCTTTGGTGTGTTTACATGTAAGTTTTCTGGATACACAACTGCCTGCCCATACAGTGACATCATGCAATTAGTTTGTCTGAAACGAAAAGTTAGAAATCTGTTTCAAATAAATTGCCAGCAGTTTTAAAAAGGAGTCAAACCATTAGCCTCGCGAGCGTTGTCATTTAGATCACATCGTCTATCGCCCTTTATATTTTGTAACTCAAAGTGACTCTCATGCTAGAGGCCATAAATAGCCTTAATACAAGTCTCCTGACCGTTAC
This sequence comes from Hermodice carunculata, assembly GCA_964020975.1. NCBI lineage: Eukaryota > Metazoa > Annelida > Polychaeta > Eunicida > Amphinomidae > Hermodice > Hermodice carunculata. The sequence goes on along the minus strand of OZ026612.1, from coordinate 95,722,245 downwards.
TACCTGAAATATCTTTCTCGAATACGTGGTACATGTATCTTTAAGTCCGATTCTTCACCTGTATATGACGCGAAATTCTTAAAGTGAGCCTCGTAGAGTTAACAGATTAGCACTGTTACATTCTGGTTAAAATATTATCATTATTACGAGCCAATTTGGTGAACTAATCAGTAAGATGTCCTCAATTATTTAGGAGAACCTGTACCGTTGTGAAGATGATTTCTTATTTTTACATTTGTAATAATCTGTAGAAAGGTTTCGTGAAAAATATCTTTGTGAACTGCTTTTTCGTTGTGTCAGGGGTGTGATTGGTACCAATTACTCTTTCCGAATCAGTTATATCACCAGTGAAAACCCCGGCGCTTAGCCCGATTCATTTAAAACAAAAACAGAAAATAAAATATAAATGAATAAAAACAAGCCCGTTAACATGTTGGAATTAGTGCTGATCAACGAGGAAGTGTGGTTGAAAATTAAATCGGCCTTGTTGGTGCACGATAAAGGGAATTTATTGGAGTAATAGGAGTCACTGTGGTTTGAAAAAAAAAGCCCCACAGCGATTTTTTAATTACTTTTTTACAATGAATGATGTCAAAACATACGGGTTGCGCATATGCAATTTTAAAATGCGCTATTGTATTGAAACTACCGCACATCATATTAACTTAAAAGCAGAAAGCCTGAACCATTGTTGATATAAAACTAAAGTAAATGAATGGCATAAATAATTTAAAAGCTGGACCACAATATGACAAAATGACAAATGGAAATGAACAGTATAAACAGTTTAATGGCATTGTCTCACACGTGGTGAAATTTCGATTCATTTAAAGAGATACGCCAAGATTTAACAGGCTATGAGGGAAAAAATAATAATATTGTTTCGTGTCGTAAATCTGAAAGCCCTCTTTGCACCATACCGAGAAAAACTCATTATATAGTTCAATACGGCGCGTAAAGAGGGCTACACCTGTAGACGTGAGTATACATAGGTGCTCCTTCAAATCTTTACACAACCTAATTCATTGTAACAACACGCTGTAAGAAATACGGTAAGATATTGCTCGAAGGCTCTTGTTCTTCTTTGAGAAGATCATTCAATTTCTTACTACACAAATAGCAAATTGACAGCAGCATTCTGCCTGAAGATGAGTTTACATCAAGGCTTTTTCATAAAATCATGATAAAATCGGTGCCTTGCTGTTCGCATACGTGAATAACTCGGCATAGTTTTTCCTTTCTTAAGGTTAATTAGTTTGTTTGTCTTTGCTGTTAAGTTGGCTCTAATTATCAAGTAGTTTGGGTGAAGGCGAAGCTTTCAATCACCCGACATTGGGCAGCATAACTGGTAGGCCTTCGATCACGTTGCGCGTGCTCTCATAAAGTCGTGTACGTGCAATAAACCATTATTATTATTATTATTATTATTATTATTATTATTATTATTATTATTATTATTATTATTATTATTATTATTATTATTATTATTATTATCATTATTACTATTATTATTATTATTATTATTATTATCATTATTATCATTATTACTACTACTACTACTACTACTACTATTGTTATGTTCTAAACATATTTATTCCAACTGGATTGCCTAATAGTTACAGATAACTAATCTGGAGGCTCTCCGGTACATATAAAGACACACAGTAGTACATACAATTTACCCTGGACGAAACAGAAAATTAATTTCAAAGCTTGTACAGGAGTAATACAACTACTGTCAAATACGAAAAATTATAAGTAGATCATATACCAAATTAGAGGATGAAACGTCTATATTCTGCTATGAATGTCTAAATAGCCTCAAAGGTATATTCTTTATCAGTGTCTGACAAATCATTACTACGTTTTAAGAAAATATTAAATAAAATATCGCTTGAACATTGAACTATTAGAATTGAATTTACACCTGGAGCGAGTAAGTGACACACAGTGTTCAATTGACGGACCATTTCCACCATGAACTTAGGGCATAACAAAAGGTAACGTTTCGTAGCTTCAGAAGAGTGAGGGTATGCACACGGTAAGGCTGAAAGGATATTGACATGATGTAGATGGGAGTTGAAAACGGAGAAGGTAAGGCGTAGCTGGGTATGGCATATGTTTTGGAAACGACTACCATGTTTAAAGTATGAGGGTTTTTTGTCGATATTTGAGACTAGTAAATATAATTTAGATTTAAAATGCGCCAGGAAATTAGTGTCGCGAGCATCAACCGGGAGGTTATTCTATAAGTTATTAATAGAGGGGAGAAATGACTCGCCGAAGCGATTCGTGGTTAAGTTTAAAGTATTTCCTCCGGTTTGACCGAGTTTGTCCAAGTCCTTCAAGAGGTAAGACACCTGGACTGTATCTAGTTGCGCCAAGGTAGATTCTGGTGGCAGCATGACATCAGGCGTACCCGTGATGATGTCCAGCATCGGGAAAATAACCCATTATTATCGTATCGTCATACAAAAGGCGTCTATTGACTCTAATGTGTGAATGAGGCTTCATCAGAATAATGCATATCAGTCATGAATAACAGTTATAATAACATACACTGTTAAACAACTACTATAAAGAATGTAGGTGGCCTTACTTGCATTACATTGATCAACTTCACGGCATATCCAATATGCGGTAAGGTTTAAATAGAACACCGCCAGTTACGCCCGAGTGGTTGCCCCTTTATTTGAATCGAATACCCCCAGTTTTCTTCTTGGTTCTGTGACAAAGTAGGCTTTACATGTTTTTAACAAAGTGAATGTTTTGATATACAGCGTGTATGACCTTTTTTCAAATACTATTATATTCAGATACGAAACTTTAAAATCGGTGGCCAAGATGATGATTATGTGCTTATTTTGCATGTATTTTCCACCACATGTGATCACGATACCATAGACTCCACAAAAAGTGAATACCATACAATATCTTATGTGTCAGATTTGTTAAAGAGTATCGTTTACTAATGGGAGCTAATTTTGTATGGCATAATATAAAACCAAAAATGCAGCGAAGTTTTTTGACAGTACCCCAAATTGGTGGAATGATAAAAGTCACAATGATATTTATTTACATTGTTAAATTACTGAGCATTAGGTCGAAATATTTGGCACACGATTTTTTGTGGTTTTTTTTTTCCAAGATAACAAAAAACATTCGGAATAGATTTCAGATCTATTTACATTTTAAATTTGTACGATAAACAGTAAACAGAATATAGGCATATGACATTCCATTGGTACCAAAGTGTATCGGTGGCTGGATATCTATGTAGTAGACCTTTATGGCACAAAGTTTTCATGGGCATTGTTTATTTTCAGTCCCAATATTGATAAATCTCACTATTTGCAGATGATATAGAGTTAAAAGATAGATGACCGTTTGAATTGTTGCAACATGGGTCCCAATGGCAAAGTGGGATATCAATATAAACTAATATACACCTGAAACGAAAGAAAGATGTATGTTATAAAGAGTGGACATTGACTGTTCGATTTTGAGTTAAAGAGCCTAAACTCACAAACGAGTTGTGTAGATAGTGTGTAATTCTCAAAACTGTTTCTCTTCATGTCCCGTGTAACAGAAAACGCACACCATACTACACAGGTGACTGGCATAAGGCCAAAAAAGGGTGGTATTGAATTCTTACAAGGCATGATGCCCAAACAATAGCCAGCTTTAATTCTCACATTTCAGCCATCATTACAGGCTTAAAATGAACCTGAGATAAATCATGAAACTCGGAGTTTCTTAGACTAAGCTGCAAGGCTGAACTTTAATGATATAATTTCCATTGGGATCTGTTGCAAAATGAATGCACTTCACGCTACCGATCGTAGGCCCAATCCATCCCCCAAAGCATCACACATATCTCAGACAATCCATTATCGTCTCAACCGGGTGCGCAGGAGGGCGACCACGTGGCCAAATATGTCATTAGCGCAATTGATGCACACTAAATTGTTGTGTACTTGCGAGTTACTGGCGGATCTATTGAGAAAAAACAACACGTTGACATTTTAAACTGCCACATCAAACAGGGTCAGCACAGTTGACAAACTCAAGTTTTCAGAGCAATGGTCAGTCGTGACTAGTATTGACGACGGAACATACAGAAAACCTACATTGTCAATATTTAATTGGTACCAAGTAATAGTGGTGTACGTTAGCTGTGTGGGACTTGTGCTAACTTGCGTCCAATGCAAGCATAGAATCAATTGGGATGTAAGAGCTACTTCACAGAGATAAGCCACTAATGACACTAAACAGTTTTTTTTTCATATGAAAGAAAATGTCTTGTAGAGCTAGACAATAAATGAATTAAATATAACTTTAGGAATATAATATTATGTCACTAAAATCACAATAGAGCATGGAAAATCTATCTTTTTGTCGTTTGTTTAATATTTCTAACTGTATGTTAGTTTTGAGTTGTTAATTAAATGCTAATGAATAGCATCTTTTTCCAAACCCAAATATACATCCGCAAGAGAATACGTTCAACCCAATACCAAATTTGTGATGCACTTGTGTTGACTTTTTACATTTCTGAATTTAGATTATTTGATTTGATATCTACTATGAATAGACTGTAAGCTCTTTTACTGTCTGCCTGAAATACATTTGCAAACTCTTCCGACGCTCGCCAAATGTAGTTACTCTTGCACATGAGACAAACTGTCACGGTATTATTTTCGTGTTAGACGTGAGTGATTTCCGTTTTTAGACTAAATATAAGAAAACGCCATTCAGAGGTTACGGCTAAAAAGGTCAAAAGTCCGAGTGAAATTTGCCATGCTGCGTGTATGATGGCCAGTATTTCTAAAGGAATTCTTGATTGATATGCTGTGGTATGTATAGAATATCAATTGCCAAGATGCTATACAAATTTGCTACCCATAGACGAAAGCTTATCGAAGCCACTGTTATACTTTGGTACCAGTGATGAAACACTGCCGTGTGCACTTACATGTGCCAATATAGTACAATATATAATGAATTACGATGGAAGTCTTTTTTCCAATGGTGACAGCAAAACTTAAACATTTTACTTGTGCTAATAAAATATGGATCCGTCGCTCAGTTACTTTATACTGTCAATAAAGAGGGATATATTATTTTCATCCGTGCACACTGGAAACATATCATATCACTGGACTGCATTTTCACATAAACTTCCCCGAGGAAGGTCATAATTTAGCGGAATTAATACGCACAAAATGCAGCGAACTCAAAATTCAGAATGCGTTCATACGACTCCCCCTTCAATACATTATTCACATCAGTTCGTAACATGTACATACACGCAAATGACAAATATCATGAGCGAAGATAAGTTTGCCTAGGTACTGTCTGTATTACATCGGCTGAGTAATATACACCCGCCGACCCACCTGTCATGGAGTTAACTGCGGTAAGTTTAGAGCAGAGAGGTTATGTATTTGAACATCGTTTGCCACCGTTGTCAATTCTAGCAGCTCGCAATGCAAACCAACCTTCATCAGCTTCCCGCTGGCCAGCAATATCTAATCACCTACAAGCGTGTGCATTTTATCATAGACAAACTTTAATACTTCCAGATGGTTATTTCGATTTTGCGGTGAAAAAAGCATATCCTTATCAAATGGATATAAATCAAATAACTGCCCGTTTTTCAGGACATTATGAATGATACAGCTGCAAAATTTAACCTGAAACTCAGTAACTTCGCACCTTTGCAGTCCAGATGTTTCCCACCGTCTGCCATTACTTTATATTGCTGGAATTCTGAGAGTCTAGTTTTTCCATGTAAAAACTTTCTTATTGGCTAGTAAAAATGTTCCTGGGCTATTCCTCCAAAAACAGCCCAGAATGGGAATGGAGACGTCATTTTACCTCATTATAAATGTTCTTTGGATTTTCCTGGCTCCTCACTATGTGGATTTGATCACCTGCCGCTTACTGTCCAATCAAACTCGTTCCCCATGTGCATGTCGCATGTCAGCAATGTTGGGTCGTATTTACGCAAGAGATTATTGAGCCAACATGCAATTTTTACATCATATTTTCACAAAAAGACTTCAATTGAACAAATCTAGACACAGATAAAGGCAGGAGTGAAAATTCCTTGCGCAAGGCAAGAGAAAGGCGCAGACAAGTCACTGCAAGGTGCGTAAACACAGTGTGTTGTTGATCGCTGGCTCCGATGCGTCACGTCGTTATTGATGTTTTTTTTACAAAATGTTGTTCTGATTTTAATAAAATGTTTGAATGGAACAAATCTGAATGAGAAAACAAAATAGAAATGAAAATCATGATCCAATGCCGGGAAAATATACGTACATAGCGGAATTAATGCCCAAGAGCGTGTTCAGAGGCTTCAGCGTGACTTATCTTTCCTTCCTGTTTACCTCCTTAGGCGTCCGGCAAAGATACTAGTACTCCATTGCCGTTGGGGTCCTGCTGGAGTACCGACACAGATACAGATACAGAGTGTGTACACTCGTTTGTGTTGCACCAAGGATCCTTGCACGGTCCGTGTTGGTTGGTCAAAAAAGTGGCCGCTCTTAAAAAGATGAGACTCTTGACATCCTCTGCAGCATCAATTTTTTTCCGGGTAAATTGAAATAGGAAGTGCACAGAAAATATAAATCATGTACTTTCTGACCAATTTAGTGATCATCAATTGTAATGAATCGATATATATATATATATATATATATACATATATACAAATACAGCACAGGATACTGAGGCCACTATTTTTTAGGTTTACAAACCAAGATGCATTTTCCAAAAGGTAGGAGGGACGAGAAAAAAATATTTTCAATGTTTTCAGCGAGTCTCTGCACAAAGTATCATCCTAAAACTGTACGATGGGAACACAGAAGCATTATTTAAATACATGTCAATGTAGTATTATGTGCAGACGTGTATATATATATATATATATATATATATATATATATATATATATATATATATATATATATATATATATATAGTATGTGTTTTAAGTGGCAGATGTCACATGTTAGGTGGCAGATAACAGCATTCAGGGGAGAACAGCGGCATTTGGCGGCAGCCAGCGGTACTCAACAGGCGGCAGCGCTGCATAATAGCAGCCCCTTTTATATGCACCTCCGCTGACTGCTTTGCTCTGCCGCAATTTCTGGATTACTTACTTTTGATGCATGCAAAAAGAAGAATCAGTGGAATCTACAACTATATGGCAAAATCTGTTATATCCTCCATCCAAAGAAGGATAACAGCGATGTCGGACTGTAGTTGGTAAACCCACAGGGGTCATTCGATTTGGAGTTATTTTAGAAGTCTTTAATTCCACAGCTACTATACCTGTCCTGACAGAACAGTTACAGGTATTATTCAGGGGTCCTTTTAAATCATCGATGAGATATTTTATAATAATCGCTCATATCTCATCATTATCCGCACTGTAATGTTCAAGTACCTTTATGGTTTGAATTATTTAATATTATGTGACTGGTTGCAAGAATAATGATTTGGAGTAGCTTCCTTTCAAACATTTATTAAGTGAATCATGTTGGTGTAAAATTTTATTGGCAAAAGAAAGTCCCACAAAAAGATAAAATTTGTTACCTATTATTTTTGGACCGTTTGAAATATGGCCAACCTCAATGCATTTATCATTATAAACTTTATGCTCATATTGCATTCTATAATACATGTTCTACTCATTGTCATCAAGGTTTTTGAATTAATATATTTTGTCAAAATGCTATTACTATCGTAAATGATGTAATATGACTGTCTCTTATTACATTCTGTTATATTAATTATTGTCCAATCTTACTGTATATAATAACTATTATTTGAGTATTAATGGGGGCACATAAGTCCAACGGAGTTTCAATCCATATTGAATTTACATGTACTTATGATAAATATGTATATCATTTTGTGTACTTGTGTGGCAACAAAAAAAAGGCCACGCCATTTTTCTGTTCCTATTCTCCTAGTAATGTGATAAACTGATAAACACCCAAATCATATGTAAAAATATGCAGGTATACGCACACAGCCTGATGTCAAAGTCAAGATTTTGCTGGGAGTTTTGTAAGATCATTTTCCAGCATATGCACGGCGTGATTGCAACATCGAGAATTCGCTGGGAAGTCAATTACTGTTCCTGCAAATGCTGGGAACGCTGCAAAATTCCGGCATCATTCCAATGTTGAAAAAACTGCTGGAGTTCATTGGACCTTGTCGCAGCATGTCTCTGACATGATTCCAACGTCGGAAAGTTAATTGATTGTTGACCGAGCATATTCATGTCAACAGTAGAACTTACAACTGAAACATGTACAATAGAGATTTCACCACTCGTATCCTTCGTAAACCTCATTCAGGGTAAACTATGACACACACACAGATATATATATATATATATACATATATATATATATATATATATATATATATATATATATATATATATATACATATATATATATATATATATATATATATACATATATATACATACACACACAAACACACACACACACACACACACACACACACACACACACACACATATATATATATATATATATATATATATATATATATATATATATATATATATATATATACAGGTCGGCGTTGGAGCGGTTCACATGAGGTATACCTTTCAGTTACCACACACATGTCACAAGATTGAGTACCAAAGGACAATGGCATATAAATTGAATTCCTTAATGTCTCTATCATGTCAAAGTTGTTGAAAGGTCTCTTTTGTATTCAACGCCCGTATGCTTATATTGGTACACGACAGGAATTCAAACTACCGTTCAGGACATACCATCTTTGAATTTGTTCCAGAAAACGTTGCGACATTACATATTTCTTTAATGGGAAAACAGCACAAAAATAACTTTTTTCCATAATTAATGTTACAAAAAAATAATACAAAAAAAAACTAATTGAAGAAATAGTGTTCAGGAAATTGTTATCTTAATTGAAATAATTTCCAACACATTTCACGATGAACAAATGATGTGATGTACCATGAAGGACCTTCGTGTATCTTCCTAATATAAAGTTCTCGTGACAGAAAACGGTAAAAAGTGGAACAGCAAAACATTGGGTTTTTTATTTTTCATTTTTTTAAAACTAGTTTTAATTTGTGGCACACGAAAATAGAAACAAATGCACTTAAACTTTATCTTTCAACAAGATTTATTTTAATGCAAGTTGTTATATCTTGCTACATGCTTCAAGTTTAATTTAATTATATCAGCGTTAGCAAACTACTTTGGAATTTGTTTTTAAATCATGGATAAGAACAGGGCATTTTGCTGCACTTACCGTGTAATTAGGTGCACATGTATGTCTGTTTCAAATAAAGAAAGACCAAACTATACATAACGAAGGTATACTTCGTTTGTGGCGATATATAGACTTAGAAACACACAGGATAAATGCGCATCCCATCGATTTAACTTTAAACAAATGGACAAATTCGTATAGATGAAGTATTTGCTTGAATGTGTGGATACAGCTAAATTCCGTGAAGGTGAAAAGGCAGCAGAGGTTATGCCTATTAAAAAAAAAGCAAAAAGAAAAAAGAAAAGAAAAAAAAAAGACAATGCTCTTGAAAAGAAAAACCACAAAACCACCAACATGCTAGTATTTAATCTAGTTCCTCCAAAGTGGAGGTGTGCGGCGTACTGACGTACCGCATCGTGTGGGTGATTTTATACCCCATGTGTTCAGAGATAGTTGATCTGCTAATAGGAAGGGGTATAGTTGCCAGCGTGTTCTTCTACACTTCTGTGATTCTTGGAGGAGCGCCCTTGAGAATCAAAAACATGCAGGAATCTTACTTGTTGATCTATTGAAGGCTTTTGATTGTTTGCCTTTTCCCTTGATCTCAGCCAAACCTACTGCATTCGGATTTTCTTCTTCAAGCACAAATTTACTTAATGACTATCTCATTAATCGGCGACATCGAATCAAAGTTGCAGACGCTGCCAGCTCATGGAAAGCGATTCTCAAGGGCCCGTAATTTTTTTACATTTTTATCAATGATGTCTTCTGTGCTGTTAGGGACGGGTTTGCTCTGTAACGACGCAGGTGACCATATTATTTTCGTTATTGCAAACACCTTACAGGAATTATCTACCAAGCTCACGAGGGGGGGGGGGGGTTGCCTCTCAACTTGGTGTAAGTTTAACCAAACGGAGGCAAATCCCTCTAAATTTCATTTTATGATTTTCAGTGAAGCTTCAACCTCCAGTTTGAAGTTTGACGATACTGCCATATATAGTGAGTAAAATGACAGACTGCTGGGCGTTCAACTGGATAATAAGCTCATTTTTTTCTGAACATATATATCTGAAAATGCTGCCAGGCAATTAAATTGTTTAAAGTGTCTTGGTCATTTTATGGACCAAAACACTAGATTATTGCTTTATAAATCATTTGTGCTGTCCAACTTTAACTATTGCCCGGTGGTCCGGCACTTTTGTGGAACAAAGAACTCCCAAAAGCTTGAAAGAATTCAATTTCAGGCTCTTAGGTTTGTCTTTAATGCTTACAACATGGATTATGATAGTCATCTTCGGAAGGCATACCAACCTACTTTAGAACCTGGACTGCTAAGGCTTTTTGCTTGTGAAATTTTTAAGAGCATACACGGTCTTAACCCTTCTTATATTAATAATCTCTTCGATTTACAAAGAGGTGACCTCGCCCCTACAGAGGATAAACATTTTTAAAAAATACTGGAGATCTACTAAAGAGGGTCTCCATTCTTTCAGTTATGTCGGCAGTAAAGTTTGGAAGAGTTTACTGAGTAACTTCAGAACCATTTCTGATTTGAAAATTTGTTAAAGACAAATTTAAAACTGGAATGGATTCTCTTGCAAATGTTCTTACTACAAAATAAGACCATAATACCATCTTAGATTCATTTGTGTTAAAGCCATCTAAATCTAGGTTGCTATTATCATATGGATTTCTTGTGTTTTGAAGTTTGGATGTATAATACTAATATCTCCTGTTCCTACCTGTTTTGCGAGGGCTAGCTTAAAAGTTCTAAGCCCAAGTGAGAAATCTCAAATCGGATTGAAACAAACGTTTGCCACCAACAAGTGCAATCATTTAATGAATCTAATATAATAAGAACTGCAACTTTAGTGTGATTAGTGCCTTTGCCTAGACCATACGGGTAAACCTACCCATTGCGATCAAGGGAAATGGACAAAACTGGCTATGGGGCAGCCATCAAGTATATGCAACCCTAAGGGCTAAGTCCAACACAGATACATGCTGACATGGTCTCCACTTTCCGTAAACACATCATTATGGTCTAGCATTTTTCCGATCTCAGCTTTTCCAACACTCAACACATTTTTCTGAAGGTAGCTAGCAAACAGATATTTTTTCTGGCATGATCTTGTTTCTGGAAGCAATCCCAGCACAATCCTGAGGATAAACTTTAACTTTCCAATATATGCCCAAGAGACCCAGTATTGAGTCCAGCATTTTTTTTTGGGGGGGGGGGGGCAGGAACGTTGTTTTGGGGGAAGCAACCGCAGCTCAATCATAACATTGAATTTATATTTTTTACATATGTGCGATACAAACCCCGCAATGGGGCTGGCATTTTCCAACATTAATTTTGTTTTCAGTAATTATTCTACCAGAAACCTATGATGAATTCAACAAGATCTCAGCATTTGAATATGTAAACATATTGGTCAGGCAAAATCCTGCAAAATGCCAGAAATGTTCAGCATTGATAAATGTATCTTAGTTTCGAAGTCAACAAAACTTCGGCAATATTCAACAATGATACTAGCAGTCAAAGCTGCTTCTCGACATAAATGCAACACAATTCCAGCTTATTACTTTAGTAAGGAAGACGTGCGGTGATCATGGCCAGACATCACGTTTTAGCGCGTACTGTTTTTAATCCTTCTACCTCCCAGACATCACTTTTTAGCTTAGTACATACTAACAAGAGGCAGTCATGTATCACTTCGTGCTGTTTTCATTTATTATTACTGATATAACCAGACATGATATCTCAGTGTATTGTTCAATACCTGAAGCTAGATGATCAAATATAAGTTAATATTGTGTGTTATATTAGGGATATCCATCCAGTGATAAGCAACGTTAGATGTACAAGATTCGTCTTTATGGTTACCAGTCGCAAGATTTGTCTGGCAAAGACGTGGTATTTATTGCAAGGAGAACCTAGTTGTCAAGATATCCAAATACACCTTCCGTAGTAATTTGCAGCAAAAACTGTTTCTGAACGCCCCCACAAGCCATTCAATAGCAACAACAATAATCCCAACATTCTGACATGATGACTTTTACGTTAACTGCATCTCCATGTATAACATCAAAACTCTTTTTAATTTTATGGCAGTAACAGCAGCAGCTGCACCAATAACCTGTCCAGCTGTTTGCTTCGAAATCGAAAATGGAGATATCAATATAAATATAAAGTGTTTGAAATTTTAAGTCGCACCTCTTGAACTGCGGACGTACTTTACACCACTAGTGCACTATGTCAAGAAAGGACCAGGAAACCAGGTTGCAAAGAGTATTAGATAGTAAGTGTTGCTTCTTTAGACAAACAACATGAAATATAACGAGAGTACCATGCACAGCCGCTATGCTCTCTCTCTCTCTCTCTCTCTCTCTCTCTCTCTCTCTCTCTCTCTCTCTCTCTCTCTCTCTCTCTCTCTCTCTCTCTCTCTTTATATACATACAAATATATATATATATATATATATATATATATATATATATATATATATATATATGGGAGCATTTGTACGTATCATTTATGGGCATTTTGATAAAGTAGCCGTTTGTGATGTTTCTTTTTCCAGGTGAAACATTGTAACAGGGCTGTGATGTGAAGTGCGTTATATGACTATGGTGTTATACAAACACAGTATGGTTGACCTCAAATTTAATATGAGCTATTTGCTCCGATCTGAATCATCATACAAGGCCAGTGCCCATTTTTATGTCATTATTTTTCTGGGTATTAACGGAACAATAAACTTTGTTTGTTACTGATTTGTGTTCAATGATGTTATACAGTGTATCCCTTGTTCCATTTCTCATTTATGATGTGAAAGATTGTTGTGTACCATATGATCAGTATTCATGAATTTATTTAATTTAGCTTCTCTCTGACTTTTAAACCACAAATCAACCCCTATTGCATATTCAGCACCAGTAATAAGTTTTAAGGAAATTATGCATCCCAGGAGTTCCATGCCATCATGCAGGTTCTATATGAGTAAAATGCAGAGTTAATTTTGCCTTGCACTATTAACAATTTTAATCACCGATGCAACGACAGAACTGGGCCCCTCGCCCCCACATTAGTACAAATTGTTGTATAATACATGTTTCTAGCTTTTACATGTCTAAAGTAGTGCATTCTGAGCAGAAAACGTAACACTAGGCCCTGACTACTTTTTTCATTGTCATAAAAGAAACAAAGTATGTTATTAAATGCTGGATGGTAAATGAAGAAAAGAACATATACAGCGGCCGTCTTAGATTTTACGGGTCAAAATAGCTGGCAATTGTCAAAATACCCCCCAAAATGGATCCTCTACTCTCAAATTAGCCAATTACGTCTTTTCACACATTCCCTTCTGTACCAAAGCTAAAAACTTTACGTACCACTTTCGTTCAGGTGCTAATTAGCATAATCTATGCTTATTAGAGAAATGTGAGTACTGTTAATGACATTCCCCGACCCCCCCCCCCCGAACAGTAGGAATTGTTGTATAATATACGTTGCTAGCTCATACATGTCGTAAGTGGTGCACTGTGTCTGTAGATAAGGAAAGATCCAGCGGTAATCTTGATTTTGAAGGTAAAAATGGCCGCCAATTGTCAAAATATACCCCTAAATGGATTCCTGGCCCTCAAATTAGCGGGTGTGACTATTCACACCTTTATTTCTGTGCTTTTGTTAACAAGATATGTACTTCTCTTCATGTGCTAATATATGTTAATTAGATGAGTCTGGGCATAGAGATAAAATGTCTGTTTGGATCTTTTTTCTCGTTTTGCCCCAAGGAACACCTGTTCCAAGTGGGACCTTTGCACTATAAAATGCAGTGTACACTCTCTTAGCAAGTGTACTACTTACGCTCACCCACGAAAGTTTTAGGCTTCGTAAAGGTTTGTGAATAACTTTGCCACCTATGTACATTAAGAACAATTATTTTACAAAAGGGATGTCAGAAACCGCAGTTTCATATAGAATATGCAAGCAAAGACTCTATAAGTGTTCACAAAGACAAGGATTCCGTTCATGCAAGCTAGCAGTTTAATCACGTATTTCAACAATAGTTTCTATCAATCTAAGTTTACAGCACATTAAACGTCCCGGGGCCAAACAAAACGCTTTATCAAATTTGAAAGTGATTAAGACACGCAGTTGCCGCATGATGTTGCGTTGGAAAAATTTAAGCTAACAGGTCTAAAATGAGCAATAAATTGGTTAAATAGTAATATAAAAACACTTATCATCACCAGATCAGCACAATTCAGAAACTAAAATAATAACAACTCGCACGTTCAGGACGATATAGTAACACTGACAATGACCAGTCCAAAGGTTAGGCCACCACGCAGATACTTAGTTTCATCGTCCCTAAGGTCAGAACAATACAGTACCAAATATGAACGCCCCTGCCAAAATACAGTACGACACAGAAACACTTATATAATGACCACTCCCGAGGTCGACGCCAAACACCTACCACTCTCAAGGTCTGCACGAGAGAGAAACACTTATAATCACTACACCCAAGGTCATGACAAGATAATGGCATATAGTATCAATACTTCGAACGTCTGGAAAATACAGACATAATAATTATCACCATTCCCAAGGTTAGCGTAATGCGGAAACACATATTATTACCATTTCCTGGGTCAGGAAAATTCAGAAACACCTATCACCACTCCCAAGGACATGGCAATACACAGTTATATTTATAAACAGTACTTATTTCTACTCCCAGGCAGAGAAAGAGTCAAATAGTAAAGAAATTAAATAGAAATGGCAGAACGATAAAAGTCAGAGAAATGCATATCATATCTCTTTATATGTGGGCAATGTGAATCTGCAGCGACAGTAATCGTTGTCCATGAGGCCCTATGCTGCAATGTTCCGCACTGCCGTCTGGTTGGTTCTGTGTAGAAATTGTATAATGTTGAGCCAAAAAAAGATATAATGCATGGAAGCCCTTATGTACGCTCTGACAATAATGTGCCCAATATTGCACGCATGCATTACAACTGTATAATTTTCCAAAATTGCACTAAACCACAGGCTCGGAGAGTTTAATCAGTAGATGACAAGGCTACAGAACGAAAATTTGTTTTACAAGTGACATAGGGACAGACAAAACTTTAAACCTTTATAGTATTCCCACGATAACTTGCAATTTTCAAGCCCTTGTATCTTTGCGAGTAACTCTTATCCCACTTAACGTAATATAAAGCGCAGCCTATATTGAACATTCGACTAGAGATACATTGATTTTTTCTGCGTTCGTCCTACTGTTTCTTTGGGATACATTAGGCATCTTATGCATAACCTATATGTTTTAGACTACTAACCTGTAAAAAAATGCAATAATTATTTGTCTGTTTTTCGAGTAGTGTTTGGCCTGAACCTACAATGATGGACATAAGTATAAGCAAAGGCGTATGTAGAAAAAAACCTACAATGATGGACATAAGTGTAAGCAAAGGCGTATGTAGGAAAAGAAACTATCATTATTGTTTAATTTTATTTATTTATTTATTTATTTATTTATTTATTTATTTATTTATTTATTTATTTATTTATGTATCTATCTATTTATCTATCTATTTATTTATTTATTTATTTATTTATTTATTTTGTTTGTTTGTTTTTGCTGTAATATTGTTGCCACCGACGAGATCGTCCAGAAGAATACTAGAAATAAGGATGCAAAATAGAACAAAAAATTGTCGCATACTAAAAATGTACATACATTGGGACAAGGTTATCGTTGGTCTAAAACCTTCATCGTATAGCACGAGCTATGTTTCAATAGATTCCTAATTTTCATCAAAAGACTACACCCCCTCAAAAAAAAAAAAAAAAAAGACAAGGGTTGCACTAAACAAGAGCCCCCGACGCTGGCTAAGATTTCTTCAGTGAATAGAATCAGTTTGGTGGATTCGTGGAGGTAGAATTTGAGGCTAGGAATGGGATGGTTTTATATCGAGGTCTCGATGCTTCTTGGGTGGGCTGATTGGCTGCATTACACAATTCATTTTCTATAGTTTTTGAGTTGCAAATTCTTCTCCTCCTTTTCCGCTAACAGGGCAATTTTGTTTTGCAATTCAAATTTTCAGGGTACTCCTGACTTGTGTGGAGTACACGCTTACACACACACACACACACACACACACACACGCACGCACGCACGCACGCACGCACACACACACACACACACACACATTTACGTGTGTCTGTGTATGTGAGTTAATACGACAGATACAGCTGACACTCAGAGAGCCATAACGCCGAGAAAGGGCCATCCTCGGCGCTTTTTGCCAAGAAATGCCGCGTCATTTTGTACAAAAATCCTTTTCTCGGCATCTCTCGGTAGCTTTCCCGAGAAACGCCCAGAGAATCAAGTTTGTCCGTTTTCTCTCAGTCGAGATGCTGACCTGGGTTTAATGAGATGCGAGATTAGGGGTCAAATCAGCAGCCTCGTTCTCGGTTCCATTGCTGGGCAGTGCTTATGTAAACAAAGACGCATGGGCACATTTTAGTCCCTGCTATTTGGGAGTGTTGAGGTGTTCGCGGATCACATGAAAGGGGTGTGATAAAAGATTTACCACTTACAGTTAAACCTTCCTGTACCGAACACCCTTGGGACCTCAAAAAAGTGTTCAGTAAGGGGAGGTGTTCAGTATAGGGAGGTTTGCTAACATTGGAAGTATACATTCGGGAAAGAGAAATGGTGTTCAGTATAGAGAGGTGTTCGGTATATGGAGGTGTTCGGTTAGAGAGGTTTTACTGTATATAACAGTCAGTGCATTTATTGAGTTACGATTAATGGTCATTTTACAAGCATCATGTCACCCGATACCCCACTGAAGATACAAGAGATGCCTGTTTGGAACACCCACCAACAGGATACTGCTCTGGCATTTTAATTTAAAACAGATCCATGACCCTTTCACGCTGTAACTTGACCAACAAGTGTTCATGCTTTTCAAGAGGGTATAAATTTGGGCTGGGATGGGTTAAATTTTCAAGATACAAGTGGTCCAATTTGAATAACAGAACAGTCCATTTTATCAGAAGTAATGGGGGTTTACAACTACTGATAAAATAAAACCTTTTCTGTAATAACATAGATTAGGCTAAGTTTCATACTTACTGATATTTTAAGTTGTGAAAAAATATATTTGAGCATTCTAGGGCAAATTGTACAGATTTGATCAAAATTCAAAGGGCCCTACCCCCTAAATATGTCATTTTGGGGTTCCTTCTTTTTTGGCTGAAAGGTGGACACAGGGTTGTCACTATCCCACCACCCCCATTGGATTATGGATCTGTATGCTTCGGCAGTGCATTCTTGGTGCAAATTGCCGGGAATAGACCCCATATTACAAAAGTGGAGCTTTGTTGAAAACGTGGATTTTTTTGCAAAATGGCGGATTTTAGAGGTTGAAATTCAAAGTCAGGTCACAAGATTATTTCTTTCTAATTGGGACCGACATCTTACTGCTTGCATCAGGAAAGTGTTTTTGCAGTAGATGGCAAAATATCTTGTCATCACATTGCTTGTACAAAATTTGATCAAATTACACGTACATGACTTCTGGATATTTGGGCCAGCAATGGCTGACAGATCAGAAATGAATTGGACATATTGGACTACCATGGCCCTATAATTAGACTGGAATAATACCATAATGTGGATTTAAATCTGTGGAAAGAGGACATATAAAGGTAAGAGATCATAACACATCTTTTGTACCACTTTTTACAAATTTCTTATTTGTATGTGATACCAATTAATATCATGGCCGCCATGTTGGATTTTGTGTATCTTGGTGACGTCACAGCCTAAGGCTTAGCTTGGAACCGAGGCGTGCTGGTAGCCAATCAATCTCATTCATGTCTCAGCATTTCTGCAGAGCAACGCCGAGGTCAGCTGCAATGCTACTCTCCCGTCGGTGCTTCTGGGCAAAAATGATGAGAAACGCCGAGGTACCTTTCTCCCTTATTCGGCGTTCCTCGACATTTTTGCAGAAATGCTTAGGCATGGATTGGAGACTTGAATTATATCAAAATATGTCGAAGAACGCCTGGATTCTTTTCACCTTAGACATTACCTTTGCATTTCTCAGCAAAAATGCCGAGAAACACCGAGTTAAGAATAAAGGGGAAAGGTACCTCGGCGTTTGTCGTCAATTTTTGGCAAGAAACGCCCAGTGGAGATAGTATTGAAGTAGACCTCGGCGTTCCTCGGCAAAAATGCTGAGGAACGCCAAGAGAAAACAGACAACTTGATTATCTCGGTGTTTCCCGGCAAAATTGCCGAGAGATGCCGGGAAAAGGATTTCTGGACAAATTTCGTCAGCATGTCTCGCCGCGGATGGTTCTTTCTCGGCGTTTTGGCTCTCCTGGTGTCAGAAGGATGTAAATTTATTGCTTTGGTGTATGGTCTGATTCGGTACTCTTGATTAATGAGTTTGTTGCATTGTAAATTGTATCGGTGAAGGGCTTTAAGTCGCACGATGATGATCTCCACATAAGACGATTCAGGATGTCAAATTAAGGCTAATCCCCTACCCACGTTCATTTACCGTGTTAGTACCCCTATAACTAAGTCATGAGTATCCGGTGCCGTGGCTGAAGTTGAAAGTTTTATCCTGTATGCTTAGTTTCATCTTATATGGTATATCGTGGCAGCTTCACCGATGATTTGGCACTGGACATTGATAATGACCTACGGGTACAACGATAGGATCCTAACACCAAACACAGTGTACGGGATTAATGAACCACATCAGCTATTTGGACGCAACTTAAGGAAATCTTTGTACTGAATGCGCAGCAAAACCATCTGCGAGAACCTCGGGACGGACACAGTTGTTCACTGACATACAGGAAGCCTAGAGTAGTTTATACTTGATACAATATGTAGTGTAACATAGGCACAATAGCAAAGTAAGCAACGCGCCGGGTGCAAGAAGTCAATCACGGTAATGTCCGCCGGGGAATACACTCTTCAATTAGTCGCCCCATTCGACACTGGAGGTTGATTAGTCCCCGAACAAACAATCTGTGTAATTTGCAGTCGACAATATTGCCCTAGGGGTGACCACTGTCTGACGCAAGCTGGCTACTCATTAATTTGGTCGTCGTCTCTATATGCAATTGGTGAGGTTGGTTGGAGTTAATTTTGCACTGGCCTATGCCTTGATACGCTTCATAATTGCTTTCCTTCCGATTCGTTGCAAAACATTCTCCACTCGCCTGCCTATCAATTGTCAATTGTAACGCAATCATAAGGACTTGCTTTATCCCAGCGGAAATGATGTATAGTCAGGGCCGCGCTTGGTGCTTCCACTTCTTCGGTGAGGGTTATCTGCACCGCTATGCCACTCATGCAAGAACAGCCTGCTCCACCGCAGTGCCATCCAGGGAAGCATTTGTGAAATTTGCATTCTGCTGACTTACATGAGTTGATCTATGTCACAAACCAGTTTTATCTCATTATATATACATATATATATATATATATATATATATATATATATATATATATATATATATATATATATATATATATATATACTATTTCAAATGTTCTCCTTGCAGTGGATTCCGTTGATAACCCATTCTTTTGTTTAAGTATATGTATTAAAAACTTTGTAAGCAATGACAATTTTTTTCATCAGGTTGACGGATAGTGGGAGAAGGGGATACATTCAAGTGATGTCAAGATAATCTAATCCTGACCACCACCACCACCACCTGCGATCGAAAAACGGAGTCACTATGTTTCTTCATCATTCTCTGTATTTTTCAATAGTTAACTAACAAAATGTAGCTTGTGACCGACACGAAATGCGCACTATCTGCTAAATCAGTGTTCAAACAAATACCTTATTGAACAAATGCTTGAAATCAAACGGTCACCTCAGCAAACAGGGTTAGTTTGGTCCATTTGCCAAAATAAAAAGTATAGTATTTCTGTCGGCTTCCTTCAATGACTAATGGACGCTACAGTTGCCCTATTAGATGGGTACAGTAAGTAGCAATGGCTCAGGTCAACACCTTGATTGCTTGATCATTTACCACACCCGGGGGGCCTTGTTTCCCGATACTTCCTTTTTCCACGCCCTCAGATTGGCTTTGATGTCCCTCCGATTGCCTGGGCGTATTTCATCGTGCAATGCTTTACTTTGATCACATCAGTATGGTGCAAGCGCTATGGACGTACTGCCATCTACTTTCAGTCAGGCTCCGGCGCTCACTTTTGTAAATCATGGCGTTGAGCATCGGGGAAAACGGACACGCTGGTAATGAGGATACAAATCTTAGGTAGGGACAAGAAACATTCGTCTGTTATAAAACATACTCCCACATGTTAAATCATTCTATTTTGCTTCCTGTCTTATGTATTTTAACTTTATCACTTCAATATTATTTATTGGCCAGTCTTCCCAATTTTTGAAGCGAAGAAATTTCTGCAGACAAAACGAAACGTCAACCCTCAAACATGTCTATCAAGATCGCGTATCTTAGTAACTTGTATTTCCTGCTCTCTTTCTGTTTGCCAAATACTTCTGTAAAAGTGTGCAACCTGAAGGTCACGTTCAAGGTAAAGTAAGAACAACGAGACAATGGTACAATTAGCCATGTTCAGGGTAAGGAAGATCTAAGCCGCTATATTCAAGATAAAGCATAACCTAACAGGCCATAATTGCAATAAAGTCAGGCCTATTTTCCAGCATTCAATGGAAACTATGACCTTGAGGCCATATTCAGGTTAAAAGAGTGACGTACACAGCCACGTTCAGCGTAAACTATGGCCGAAGGAGCCATGCGCAGCATAGAAGCTGGCCTGAGACCCCATGTTCAGGCTGAAGTATAGCCACCAGACCCTATTTAGGGAAAAGTATGACCACGAGACCTTATTCAGCGTACAGTATAATAACGAAACCACGTTCAGGGTAAAGTGTGAGCCAAGAGGCCATGTTCAGGATACAATATGAGTTAAAAGACCATGTTCAGAATAAATTATGGATTTACAGGCAATGTTCAGGATAAATAGGAGCATATACACCGTGTTCAGCGTAAAGAATGAGCAAAGAGGCCAGTTTCAGGGTTATGTGTGAGCTACTAAACCTTTTTTACGGTAAAACGTGAGCTAAGAGGCCACATTGAGGTACATACAATACAAGTGTAACTTGACTAGAATTCACTCAGATAGATGCTAGAGTGATTTTTACCAGTAGTTCTTGTGAATAATACATTCATGGTGCAATACACAAGTCATTCACGTCAAAGATTCTAAAATCAAAATATATATTAATATACAATGTGTAGAACGTTCATCATCTCTGGCATGACAGATAAGGTATATTTTGACTGATATGATTTGATATGGATGGTGCAAAGCTTTTATAGCTGGACAAATATTATTATCACACAGTTTCACTGATAACACAAACAACGGATTACACATGGACACTAGGACTGTTGACCTGTCTTTTTCATTATCAAATGGTTCCATTATCAACACACATAGGTTGCACAGTCAATATACTTTCATTGTTAACCTGCCTTTCCATAACATTATGGCCTTTAAATTCCGTAATCAACGCTGCAAGAGCAAGATGTGCGGATACAGATAACTTTATTTCATCTTTGTCCAGATGTAGACAGTACGGACAATCCTTTCCCACATGTACATTGATAAGATGATGCGGTCAGTACAATTTGGGAAAGTGTGGTCCTGTTTACTAAGCAAGAGGTTTCGGTGGATACCGATATACTTGAAGATTAAAATAATGTAACACCAGGCAAGATTGACACTCTGTAAACACAAGGGTAGGGACATAAATAAAGCTTCTTCAATCTAATCACATCAAAGGGAGTGCTGGTGAGACCAACAGATGATATTGACTAGAATTAGTGGGAATGACACTTTACACAGCACCTACATTGAACGAGGCTTTCTAAAGCCAAAAATAGCCCACAGAAGGAATTGACAGTTATAAGAAACCTGTCCATTGGAGGTTATAAATATCACCATATATATCTAATTGGCCCCAGTGAAACAAATCAAATATATATATATATATATATATATATATATATATATATATATATATATATATATATATATATATATATATATATATATGTGTGTGTGTGTGTGTATATATGTATGTATGTATGTATGTATGTACGTATGTATGTAACTATGTATGTATGTATGTGTGTGTATGTGTGTGTGTGTGTGTGTGTGTGTGGACATTATTAGCCAACTGCAAGCTGGAGGTACTCTGTGGAATCCAGATGCATATATGCTAGCATCTTAGCTTCCTAGCTCGTTGCCATGGTATTGGCTAATCTCATTTTCTTTTGGTAAAAGCCACATTGTACATGTATAAGCCCGATTTCTTATGTCAAGGCCAAGTCAGTTTTGTTTACAAACACAAGGCAAAAAGCGCCAGTACAAGCAAACTTGCCCCCCATATGCTAACATATGACTTCGTGCTTCAATGGAAAGGCTTTCCGGAATCTATTTTACCTTAAATTGGACAGGCAATACGTGATCATTTCCAAACACGAGGTAATGATCGCTCTAATACAAGCAAAATTGCCCCCCCCCCATGCTAAAACATGACTTCATACTTCAATGGAAAGGCCTTCCTAAATCTATTTTACAAACAATTACAAAGCCAATATGTGATCATAGGTCAACTTTAAAAGGGTGTAAGTGATACCTTGAAGGAAAGCAATACAAGCTACACGCCCCAACATACTGCTTGGGCGTGAACAAGTCACTGGTTTAGCTGCAACGCCCCTAGTTATGACGATTTATCACTATATAAATTTCAGTGTTTGATTTATACCACGAAGAACTCTTGGCTTGAATTTTATACTCAGCTGAATGGTTATACCTCAGATCTGATGGAACCCTACAGAATCATCCATCTGCATGACATAAACTCCATAATACACATTTAGCAAAAAGCCCGCAGATATCTAATAAAATGGTCTTACTTTGGCAGCAATTGATGTAGACAGCCTGTAGAAATACAAATAAATCTGTCATACCTATCAGAACACAAACGGGCGAGCCAAAGAATAGATAGAGATATTTGTTCTTTGAGGTGGCATTTTATGAAATAATTAGTTGAAAAACTGCAGTCTTTGGCCTATATTTTCAGAAAAACAGGGAGTTGACATAGCAAAGACATAATAAATTCACCAGTAATTGTACACCAATTCCCAGTGACTTTGCTCATTAATATGGAATAATTACGTACATAAAAATACAATACTTTTGGGGGGCGGGCTACTTTAAGCTCGGCTGAGCAGTCCTTAGCTTAGCTTAACTTAGAGCTGATAATATATGCAAATGAATGACCCACAAACAATAAAAAATACAAATTGAACTGAAGCATGACCAAGAAAACTTGATCGAGCCAAGGTAGATTGCTACAAAATTTGAGGTAGGTCTGATAAACAGCTTTAAAGAGAACTGCACTAATCATGTATGTACACCAGTATCCCTTTTGTAACCAAGCTAACATTTTCAAATCAATCGTTACGTAATTTCGCTAAAATTCAAATAAAAGCATATTCACCTGGTGAATTAACTTTGTGGAGATTGATTGAGTCAAACTACATTCAAACTAATTTTGAAGGAATCTGATCTATGGTTTAGACGTTGACAATTTAAAACACACACAAATATTCAGTAACAGGTATATATATATATATATATATATATATATATATATATATATATATATATATATATATATATATATATATGTATATGTAAACAAGTGTCTCCAACACGAACTGTGTTGAGGATAGTAAATACTCTTATGTATGTACCGCATAAATAAGCAGAATCCCGAATAGGATAATGACGTGAAGGGATTATCATAAAGGACACCTAGTCCTCCTTAAAAGACCTCTGCTTATCCTTGGGCTTGTTGACCCGTTTGGTAAAATGCTGATTTGTCTTGTAAATCATTAGAAATAATAGGTCTAAGGCAGCTTTATTGCTTTGAACAGAAGCTGTCCACAAAGCATCACCATCATTTCTCATGAAATACGAGATTGTTCTGAACTGAAACCTCGCCAGCTAATTCGAATCATGATATAATTGCTCACTCCAGTAAGCCAAGGTATGAAACATTACTTACCGTTCAGAGGGATTTCACTGTAGACTGATCAGGTCAGCGTCCTACAAGATGATGTTAAATCTTGTAATACCTGGGACACTTTTTCGCCAATACAATAAACTGCATCCCAGGTTCGGGACCCAGGTTACTTCCTGTACTATCAATAAGCCAGAATAGATAAGCACCAATTTGATTTTGTTTGCTTCAATTGTTAGTCCTTTTTTCGTAATTGTTCCACTTAATGGACCAATGTCTTAAACCGGACTTTATCTGTGAAATTCTGCCGACCACTTTAAAACCAGAGTGCCCTGCACAGGCTTACCAATATAATTTGTTGGGGATCAGGAGGTCGGCAGCATGATTTACGATGTCGCGGTATCCCACAAGGATAGACACTTCTTGTGTAAGTGATGGAAAACGGTAACTCATTTGCTTCATACGGTATGCATAAAAAGAACTTTTGCTCATATTTAAAGAGACTTTAAACAGGTGTGTGTTGGCAGCATGTTCTGACATGCAGATTGCCCATCGGTTTGCTAAAACATATACGAAGTTGATTTCCATGTTTCATTGATTTCCCTATCGCTAAGGTCAGTGAGAAAGTGCCGTATGTGAAAATTTGTTTGACTTCGCTACCCCGCGAGATTCATGATCCTTAAAAATTAAAATCACTGGACTTTGACCTACTGATCAAATGTGATATAGACTCATCAAAGGTATGTCCTCAGCACTTTTGAGGAGGATGTGGTGCACAGTTCCAGAGGGGGTGGTCGATAATGCAAATTGTGGAAGCCGTACGGATGGACGGACAGACCACGAACGGGCGACTGACCATCCTTGGACCTCAGCCGGCTGACACGTTATCTGCCTTTTTCTAATCTGTAAGTTTGTCCATGTCATGACACACTGTCCTGTCATGATCAGGAAAGAGATGGGGTGAAATTACGATGCTTCCATAGCTTGCGGTTTGGTTTTAAACAATGTGCCCCCAAATGACGATTGAAAACGGTGCAAATACATTTCATTTCGACTGTGTAAAATATGTGTGACGAATGTGTGATTATTTGATGCCTTAAATGTTCTAAATAGAATAACATAGTAACAAACTTTTGGCACTTTGTTTATATACACATTCGCCCAAGTGAAAGCCGCTTTTTTATGCGAAGAGATCGACGTCTGATGTAACCCCGGGACCCCGGAGAAGTAACATGACTTTGAGCTACAAAAGCCACCGTAGGCCACGGATTATTTCGCAGTGCGCAAGCCACAGGGCTGAAATCTAAGTTGTGACGATTACAAATCCAGCTTTCACAATATGCGCGTTTGCATCAGAGATCCTGGGAACTGAGATCAGAAATCTTTTAGGAACGATCAGCGACAAAGCAATTCAGTGCATTGGTAGGAATCCGGTGGGAATAATTAACTCATACCTATAAACCGTTCAATTAATCATTATCCCCCATGTTAAGTCATGAATAAAATTAAAAGGACTTGTCACATGCTGATTGGGTGTGCTATGCCACAATATGGGATCATTCCTGGTGGTGCCCGGGGGTCCATGGGTGCGTTGCTACATAAAAGTAGGTCACATCTATTTGTAAAAGGGTCTCTCAGTCACAGCTTTATCGAGTGCATGACGATAATTAAACTGCAAAATTTTAATCAAATCAGTGTTCTTCAGATTACAGGATTTTGATGCCTTATCATAATTAATCTGTAATGTTAATATGATTATTTTTCACACATTGTCACTTCTTGGATGAACTGCATCGCACGTCTACATAAGCAAGTCTCAGGTAAAGTCATTTAATGCCGTAGAATTTTTTCGTTTCCACTGTGCTGTCAATGTTGCATTGCCGTCTACCTTACCAAAAAAATGAACGTTCAGGTCTATCAACCCTGTCAGTTCATGCTATAAACTCACACCACTCAGAATATCACAGGTTGTATGAAACTTATAGTGTCATGGATACAGCTGTCTTTCAAGCAAGATTATTGTCAATGTGTTAATATTTATTGGATGTACAGTTTAACACGCCAAATGCAAGCAGTTTTGATGCAGCACTGGTGTTGTTGCTTGTAACTATTACCATGGCCCCCAGAGGGCGCTGTTTTGCAATACCTATTTCTGCATTCAAGCAATCAAATTTCATATAGTTTCATGCATGCTGCGGTTTTTCCAGGTTATAATTTCAAATCATTTTCGCTTATGCGCAGTTCATAACCATTTCATGATCTATTAGGCCTAACTTTCTAAAATACATAATTTGTTTTGCATTTAATATGGCATGATACGGAAAACAAATCACAATTATGATCATTACATTTGCGTATATGCTTTGTTGTTTTTAATTATATCATACAGTGTGACCACCTATGCAAGGGGCACGAACCGTGAGTAGATATTTGTGTTCATTGACAGCAGCTTTTCAAAGATTTCAAAAAGGGATTTTCTAGTAAAAAAAAATCCACGTTTTGATTTTTTTTAATATGGTGTCCAATTTTTTGGCACTTTGTATGGAATTGTAACAACTCTCCTACCTCGGAACATCTTGCCAATATTAGAAACAATACACGCTACAAGTACCATTATGCTTTGCGATTTGTCCAAAAAAAAATTACAGAAATGTGTACTGATAATGGGTTGACAGTGTCTGTTGAGAATATAAAGATATGGATTTCTGGTCTGAAGTGAAAGAGGATGAAAAATGTTTTGGGTAGTAGACCAAGTATGGTCGATGGAATGTCAGAGCCTGAGGATATAGGAGAAAGTTTTGCTGAGAAATATGCAAAATTGTACAACTCTGTTCCATGCGATGTAGATGAAACGGATAGGTTGAAAAATGATCTTGAGGAATCTGTTTTGTTTCATGATCCAGATGAGTCATTTCCGTAGACAAGATAAATGGTATCAGAAAACTGAAAAAGGGTAAGCATGATGGGAATGTTGGTTGTTATGCTGACCACATCATATTATGGTACCTATACTTTACACGTGTATTTATCCCTTCTTCTCTCGGCCATGATTATGCATGATACTGGCCCCACCGGGCTTACTAAAATTATGATGCATCCAATTCCCAAAGATAAAGGGAAGTCGGTAAGTGACTCAGACAACTAAAGAAGTATCGCTCTCAGCAGCATATTTGGAAAATTATTTGAGTATCGTTATGTCTGATAACATGGAATTATTACGAACATCAGACCTACGGTTCGGGTTCAAATGTAATACTTCAACAAAAGAATGTACGTTCGTTCTGTCTGAATGTGTCAATTATTTCACAACTAATGAGACCTATGTTAATGTTACATTACTCCATGCTACTAAAGCATTTGGTAGGGTGGAATACGTTAAGTTATTCAGGTTATTAGAAAAAAAGTGGTATATCGCCTTTAATCATGCGTCTACTTCTAAATATGTACACGAGCCAAACTATGAATACCGTATGGGAGAATCCTGCCAGTGAACCGTTTACAGTCAGCAATGGTGTGAAACAAGGCGGAGTGCTCTCTTCGATTCTGTTCGAAATATATTTTAATGAACTGATAATTAGACTAAAAAGATCCAAGATTGTCACATTGGGAATTTGTTTGTGGGTGCATTGGCCTTTGTCGGTGATTTGGCATTATTGTCTCCCACGTTAACTGGTTTCAACAAATTATTGGAACTTTGTACTGACTTTGGGAAAAATTTAATGTGAAGTTTCATCCTTCACAAAGTAAATGGCTGTCCTTTTCGGACGACGATGCGTAATTCTCAATAAGAATGGACGGTTATTTGATAGAAAAAGTAAACAGATATGTTCGTCTCGATATTTTGTGGGAATAGATTCTCTGATATATTATGTTCAACGACGTATTACTAAGCTATATTCCGAAGTCAATATCGTAATGGTTGAATTTGTACCTGATTTTCCGGCGGTACGTTATAAACTATTTCAATCATGTGCCACTTAGATCCGTGAAGGCGGAATGGACAGCAATTTGGACTGCAGTGATGGAATATTTGTGCACCTGCTGAATAGCCATTTTCTTCCTGGACTTGTTGCTAACCATTCAGTGATTGACTAAAAGCGATTTTGTTTTGTCAACTGAATGCACTACGAGTACGAAATATAGGATATATATATATATATATATATATATATATATATATATATATATATATATATATATATATATATATATATATATATATATATATATTACACACACACACACACACACACACACACACATATATATATATATATATATATATATATATATATATATATATATATATATTGGACACCTATGTCGATGTAGCGTTGGTTGTCATTTATAGAAGAATAGTTGGTAAAATTGCCAGACCTGTCAAGATACCGAAATGTTTCATCCGTCTCCTCACAAGACACTGTGTACCCATGTTATCCGTTGACGACATTTATGCGTGTTTTTTCAATTGCAATATTAACTGGGTAACATGAGGCCGAAGGTTTCGATTACCACCTTTGTCCGAGAATTCTAGAGACAGGGATGGAGGTTTGGTAATGTTCCGACGCTAACCGTAAAATATGTGTTGGTATAGGACACAGAATAAGTGTTCGCGTAGCGTTTACCCGCCACCCCCCACACCGTTATGGGGTAACAGGTATAAGGTCTTACATCTTATGTAATAGAAATGAAGAGCCGTGCATCCAGTATATTGTGTAACGTTTTGACATTGGATAACATACCATCATATCCAATATTAAAGATGTTTTCAATCAGGCACATCTATCATTTTGACTGCTTCCAAGACTCTTGGTGATGAAGCACCGATGATTGTATAAGGTATGATCAAGACATCTTGTTTTGGCATGGCTTATTTGCTTATTTTCGAAAATGAAGGAAACGTGTGTGTGGGATGAAACTTGCTAGGCCACATTATGAATGAGAGACACAAAAACACGCCAGGACAGCTACTGTCTTGAAATCTATGGTGTGTAGCGCCGCAAAGGTTTCAAATCTCTAAGAGGATGACTTTTTTATCCTGTGTTTCGCACCACGCGCAAAAACAAACAAACAAACAAACAAAAAAGATCAAACACTGCATAATATATGATTCTGGTACTCACACACACACACAAAACAGTTCTGTGTCATCTCTGATGTCCGATATGATACAAGGAATATTCACAATATGAATTTTATGAACTTTAGAAAAAAGTTTATCTAGCTTCCTAGATATTGGCTTCGCACTAACGATGTGAAATCTCATTTCTATGGCACAGCTGCTGAAACGGCTTTGTTATTCACCACAAACTACAATTTGCCTGGAACAGCTTTGCACACCGACAGCTGCGCATGAACGCATAATACAAGGACCTAATAAGGGCACCGGACAAACAACAGGGCGCACAAGGCGTACTCAGACCTCAACATGCGGTTCCCAAGCTCTCCTAACATATTAATGACAAAGTCTGTGTGAAACGATGTATTAAACGGAAATGGGCCATGCCGCGAACATAACTAATGATTTTGGAAACAATATTGGAATTCAAGTTAAAAATCATCAAGCAATCGGAGGTCTCTACCATGGGCAATAATATCATATAACAAATCTGATTTTCCCTTCAATCGTACGATGGTGTATTAGTGATACATTTGAAACATCAGCAAATCACCCTTTATGAAAAGTAGACTAGATGTGATAGCACTGGTCATCACATCATGAAAAAAAATACTGAACAGAAAATCGAATAAATTCTTTATCAGGCGTGAAGTTTAATTTTTCTAAAGTAAAATTCAAAAATAGTAATAGACCAGTTCATAGGACTCGGGTTTATTCGGTTCACTTCAAAGAGCGCACCCTGCTTTGTTTGCAAACACGTTATGCTCGATCACGCTGGTCGGATTTTACGTCGAAGGATCATAATGTAAAACACAGGTGCAAAACGTGTACCCGTGGAGCGGAAGGATATACTCGATGTCCCGCGTGCGGCGGGCTGCATCTCGTGTATCCTCCCGCTCCATGGGTACGCTGGTGCCATGCAGAATTTACGGCCAGGCACTCGCACTCGTGTAGTTTTATCATTTTATTCCATATATGTGCAGTCCAGAGTAACCTTGGACGGGCCGTTTTGAACCGTGTAGAATTTAATGCCGATCCACACGCCCGTGTAGAACAGTCGCGTGCATGCTCAACTTTCGCGCTGACTACTTTTTCATGGTGCGCACCTAGGATGAAAACTACTATCCCAGAATGTTTCTAGTATTTATTTAAATTAGTTAAGTATGATGTTTGATCACCGATGGCTTCAAGTTGGCTAAGATGATGACTGATTATAATCCCAACTCGCTTCGCTGTTCATGTCGGCTGCAGAAGGTGAGCGATAATTAAGAACACATGTCAGCGTTTATCAAGCAGCATAGCACTGAAAATGAGATAACAGGTGATGTTTTCCTTGTCATATGCAGTGATATTCAGACCGAATAAAGTATGCTTGAGACTAAAGTAAGAGTAACACGTCCATAAATGTTGTTCAGGCATAGACATTTTTAACTTGTCCGCTGAATTCAGTGTTAAAGTGTAGGCCTATTTTGAGTTTTCAATAAAGTAAACGGCACCTCTTCTGCTGTAGAAACTTCAAAACATTTATTTCCAAAGTGAATGTGATTATCGATAGGCAGGGCTAAGGGGTATTAACTGCTTTTTTCGTAGGTTCCTGCTTGATTATTATACTGACGCTTTTTAACCCCCTTTTTTTTCAGAAAAAAAAATCATTTAGTTTGTCAACTCTTCAGCTCGAGTTTATTGGTATTCAAATGGATAATAATGATAATCAATTTAGAAAATTTCAATTAACACTGTGGTAATAGAAACAAATGATCCAAATATTATCATGTAACATGAAATTGAAAAGTCTGAGATCTGAAACAGTATTTCTAAATGCAAAAGTATGCATTGCTTGCCGATAAAAAAATTTCAAATTCAGTGTTTTACCCACATTATAAGCTCAAAGGTGGCCCACCTTTCATCTTTCCTTCACCACCTTTCTCCTTTTTCATTAAAATGTAAGTTATTTTGGTAATATGTATGCAACATTTTGTCAATATCTGTTCCAGAACAAGAAATTCTAGGTTGCCATCATGTTCACCTTTCTGCTCTCCAAAACTAGGGAAAACCTGGCTGAAGTTGATATCACAGACATAGTTAACTCCCTCACCCCTGCCCCAAAGAAAAAATGATCTTTTTTTGGTGCATTGAAGAAATTCTAATGCAACTGCATGTAAAATTTAGATCTGTTAAAAAACTCTCAATCACAATTCTTTTATCAACATATATTTTGATTTCTTGTATGCCTGTGGTTCATGTAGTTTGTTTGACATTTAAACCTTTTTAAAAATGTTTTAATTCGAAATGAAAACAGTTGAATTGGTCTTTATTTATCTAATTAAACTCCTCTCCACATTCATGCAAAGAAACATTGGAAGTGGCAGGCATAGTCAGTTGCAGGTAGGTCTACATAAAGAATTGAACTAGTTTTGGTTTCTGTCACACTATTCCTTTTTTCATTTCCTACACAAACACATTCAAAGAAGCAGTTATATTGACAAGTAGGCCTATATGTATCATTAAGTTAATTCTGTTATTTTTTCATCACAATCTATTTCCTGTCCAGACACAAACATTGAAATTAGCATAACTAATTAATGTTAGGAAGGATTACATTAAATTGAATTAAATGGATTTTAATCCTGCTTCATTCCTATTGTCAAAACAGAATATTGAAAGAAGCAACAAAAATTATTAAAAGTAGGCCTACATTGATTAAGATTTGCATCATTTGTTTTTTTTATGTTTTTATCACACTCAATTCATGTCATGCACAAAAACAGAGAAAGTAGCGGGATAAATGAAAAAGAAGTAGGCCTACATTATGAAGTTAAAACAATGCCCCTGAAGTTCAATTATTTCAATCTTATTTTAAGCTGAATCATATTACTAAAGAGGAACCACCCCTTGAACCCTAGGTAAACAGTTTTGATTATGAATAGTTATAAATAGTGTTTGTCAGAAAAGTTGAGCTAAATGGGTATCTGACAGAACCTTATTTAATTGACACAATTATGCTCACTGTAATTACAAGCAAACTGCATACATGTTGATCAACATTGTTAAGAACTTATGCCTGTGTTGTGTTTGGTTTTACTGGCTTTTATGTGGGAAGTTGTAAAGCATAATTGTCATTAAATCTGGTTCACCTGTGTGTGATGGTTCCAGAGGTGTGACCTTTATTCGCGAAGAGACCACCCATTGCACTTCGAGTATCTGAGTCGGTGCATCTTGGTATCGACTTGACCATTATACATTTCATTGTAAACCAGCAAGAAAATCTGTTGTGTGTGAAGTATACTGTGCACTGTAAGATGTGAAGTGATTTATAAGCATGTGTTATATTTTTGTGGAACGCTGTACACTGTAAAATATGCAATTGTTATCATGCATGGGGGGAAAGCTGATACATCATTTTCTTTTCCAAAAAACATTAAAAGGCAATTATTTTCAAAACATAAACATGGTCTCATGCTAGCATGTTGATGTTGGTCAACAGACACTCCAGATTCATTCGCAGATTAGTGACACATTTTGCATATTTTCACCTTTCTGGTGTGCTGTACCTTTTTCATAGACTTGACATATGCCCACTTTCCTCCATACACGTTAAAACAAGTTGCATTATTCAAGAAATCTCCATGGCATGTGCAAACATGTTTTCAGGAAAGTAAAATAGTTGAACATGTAACATGCAAATAAAAGTATTGGTATTGTTGGGTAAGTTAACCATGTTGAAAGGTTTTTGCTAAAGATACATTTTTGCTTATTTAAAGATTTCTTAGGATAAGCTATGTAAAAAATATTTCAAACTTAAGCTTATGTGATTATTACGAATAGGCCTATGTGTAGGCCTGTAGAGAACAAAACAATGCATGTCTTTAAATATTGAGTGTATCCAAAGTTGAAAATTTATACAGCCCGGGGACTCTTGTTTATGTGTGGGGGGTGGGGGGTGGGGTGGGTGGGGTGGGTGTCATGGATTCTTAATGATGGGGGGGGGGAGCTGATGGTGATGTAAATTCTTGGAACTTAAATGACAGTCGCAGTAAATATGAACATTTGGCCTTTCTTTTAATGCTTTCTTTATCTTTGTCTCTGATTTAATATTTCATACTTCTGCTTTCATGTTCAATATTAGAAGAAAATTTCAGTCCATACATTAGTACATTGGTAATCAGATATCTTCACCATACAGGGAAAGGTTCACTTTGCTGCCACAATTGTGATGGATTTTTCTCAAAATTAGATACAGTGGTGCATTATAAAACAAAGATGGGCTGACTATATGACATACAACCAGAAATTGTCATGTGCATCACACATGATGATAACACTTTGTATTAAAGGAATTTAATGTGTCATATGGCATGACAACTTTATATTTTGTTGTGAATCATGGTTATAGTGCATTCAGGTTTTCTTGCCCAAATATAGTGTTTTCAAATTGCCTCAATGGATTTTGATTATATCTGATGCATTAATATTATCAGAAAAAAATACAAAGCCAAAAAAGGTATGTCCAACACCTGTGGAGATGTATCTCTAACCAGGATCAACAGAGGTGTGATGCAAGAGTATACCTCGAAAACAGGGAAATACAGAAAAAAAAATTATATTAGAATTTTACTTCAGTGTCACATATTCATTAGTAATTTTGCAGCAAAGGTGAATTTGTTGCATTCGCTGGGCTGTGTGGGCAGTCAATTTTTAGGTGAGGTGGGCAGGGGGAAGCATCCATGTGATTGCTTGTAATCACATAGCTTTTTAGATATTATATGAAATAGAGCTTTGTGGTGCTATGATAGACATATATTGCGAAGAAAACATTGCATTTATGATGTAGGGAAAGGTACTGATCACAATCCTAGGGATGAATAGCTTACTTTCAAATGGCCCCCTATTTAACCTGATGGAGGGTCTTCGTATAAAATATGTTTCATCATTGTATGTTGCAGTTGACAAGCCACAGACCAGATAGCGAAGGAGATGTACCACCATTGGATCCTATTTGTGAAGAAGCTGGAGTGTCTATGGAATCATGGAGGAAATTTATTCAGGGACTGTCACTGGATTTCATGGTCCCTTTTGGATCCTGATAAGTATTTACCAAAGATGCATATAGAAGCAGAAGCATTGCAAGGGGTTTGGTACATGAGTCATGAGAAAAAAAATTAGGAAATCAGATTGGATCTCCAAACATTCACAACAGATGGTCAAGTGAAAAAAAGCCCATGGCGCTTGCTATGAAGGCAATGTCAACCCAATCTTGTATCGATTTTCAAAGTCTGTAATTTTGGTTGCAATAAACTTAAAAAATGTATAAATATGAATTTATTTTTAACTGTCAGAGTTTTAGACAAATTTGAAAGTTGAGATTCAACTTTGAAAACTTTTCAAGATATGGATCCTTTAGATTGGACCAAAAATTGGCATTTTCGGTGATGTCGGCCAAAAAAATGGCTCAGACCAGTGTCTGCAAACAGAATTTTAGACCCTTGAAATTTCAAAATAATGTGCAAGTATCTTAATTATCCATGGTAATTACATTAGGTAACGGCTTTTTGTTTAAAAATTAATAACAGGTGGCATGATGCAATGTATATCTTATGATTATGGACATTAAAGATGATTTTGCCATTTAATGGCAAAAGCCCCTTTTCGGGTTGGGACGTGGGTCGCATCTCAGATCCGAGGGTTATGGTGACAAATTTTGGTAAATTATAGTATTTGATGTATTTTATAGTTTTTTGCACTGAAATGATGCTTATGAGATTTATTTTTCTGCATTGGGTATTGTATTATGATGATTTCTGTCCCTGTGCATTGTTTTGAAAAACATATGGCTACAGTAGCCAATTTGCCCTATTTTGACCACTCTCATGCCAACCAACCCCTGTCTTGACTTTCATAGTGTGCAATTTTTCTTAAACTTAACCCTAAAAGTGCATAATTTTGAATTTGTTAGTAACTTTTACACTTTTAAAGATGTCTGAAATTTCAAGGTTGAAGATCTCAAACGTTTCAAGATCTGGGTCTGTCAAAACGGAAGAAAATTGGTATTTTTGAGTGTGCCGCTTGAAAAATTGTACCAGTGTCTTGAAGTGGAAGTTTGCACCCTTGAAATTCTAAAATAATGTTCAAATATCTTCATTATCAATGATATTCTCATTAAATGTACAGCTTTATGCTTAAAAAGCATGACATGATGCAAGAAATATAAGAATTTTGTGAACATTTAACATCCATTTCCATTTCAATGGAAAAAGGCCATTTTTGAGTTGCGACCTATCTCTGGGAATCACATAAATTGCTATATCTCGAGAAAGACTTTATCAATTTTAATGACTTTGGTATCGTTACAATGCTCTCTGACAGTGCTTTCACGTTAGAAATTAGCAATTTCAAAATTTGGTGCCTCCCAATACCTTTATGATTAAAGGCCTACGTGGCACGAATATATCATATGAATTATGATTTAATTCACAGAAAATTTATCAATAGATGGGGGGGGGGGTAAAGAAAAAATAAAAAACAGAAGGTTGTAATGTAAAGAAGTGATAAGGAAATAACAGAAGGGAAAAGATTAAGTAGAAAAGCAAAGATATGATATTTGGATGAGCAGGAAGTTCAGCGAAAAAAAAGTCGTTCGAAGGAATATAACTTGACAGAACAGATAGTTGAATTAAAGGAGTAGTAGTTGGAATAAGGGCTTCTTTTGGAAAGTATTGTAACTATCAGAGCGTGAGGGCCACAAAGCTTTGCCAAAAGAGGATACAGGCGGCCTAGTGGAGCAGAGCTGCATTACTTTTTACAGCGGAAAGTTTAAAAGTTTGTCAAAGGTCAAAGGCGTATATTTTAGAGCATTGGCAAACAGTGTTCAACATAACTCTATCGAGGTCATGATCCAGTTTGCAGTAGCCACTTCATATTCGAGCAAAGGCAATAGACTTGCACTTTTTCATTGGCCATGAAGATAATCAACTTCAAAGCGGTATTGAAGTACCTTGTAATAATTGCATACACATAACCGATCGCGTTAAAAGCATTCATAAATCAATCTAAAAGACTAGTCTGCAACCAACAATTAACATCACTCACCCTTCAATGTCATGGTTATTCATACAGTTAAACATATTTCGATTGTAGTTAAAAACTTGAAATTGCGGGAGTATCCATTTAAATAACCTCGAAAAACACTGCATGGACACCGTGTACCAATCCTGGTATGTTATTCCAAGGAAAATCCAAATCATGATGGCCACGATATCGCAAAGTGGACATCCCCTGTAGTAATCCGTGTGCACGGCTGGTAGCGTTGAAAACGTACTTGCCAATCCAAAAGACCATTCAGCTTTCAGAAGTCTATATTATTCACAAAATCAAACCGAGTGGTTCACGTTTTCTTTAATGTAGCTCTGGAGACATGATATGAGTCAAAATACCAAACACTGAATTCTACATCCAAAGTTTGCAAATACAGGTAATCTAGATACGAAGCATGAAAATATAAAATATCACATGAAATAGACTTGCCACATTTTCGAGGTGCAGATTCAGCACGGGCATCAAAAGAAATCGCCAACGTCCACAGAGATAGGATGTTCGTGACATCCACTTGAAATGGAAAATTGGAACTGTGTACCTTATTACCACCATTAAATTCCCAGTTGTACATCATGGGTAAACAGTTAAACAAATGATGTGAACTAACACCTGATTCTACCGGAACAATACACATGTTGGCGACATATCTTGAATAATTCTACCAGTCTTACTTAGGGTACTATAAATGCCAACTCAGTATAGAAAACATCACTGCTCTGTTCTCTAATGTCTACTTATGCTAATTACTCCGATAAGTATAGTCATTTGCCTTGTTCAGGGCGTCTTTGGAGGTTGGGGCCCTTGTGCAGCACAATTTAAATGCATCGCCTACATGCACTAAAAAGTGTACATCACCGTTAGTTAAACTGTTCATCAGCAATATGATGGTCCCACAGGGTAAAATAATAAACCTATTACCTGTCCATCGAATTTAGCATGCACACGTACCTAGTGCTGCTCTGGATACGAAAGATAAATTTGAGTAACTAAAGGTGGCCTGCTCCTGAGCAGTACTTAGCTGTAATTGTGCTGCATCTTTTTTTTGTGCATTGCAATGTTTGTTTTCGTTTGAACTTCGTCTGAACTCATGAAAAAGAGCAAATAAGGTACACCGAGGGCAGGGATACAAAGAAGAAAACATAATCAAACTTACCAACTTCTGTGCTGGTAACATTCAGCAGAAACAGCAGCAAAATAGGCTGTGAAAATTTTGACGCCAAAGTTACATTGCAGTTAATCCGACGTGCAGACGGCATTTTTCTCAGACACTGGTATAGTTTTCCTAATGGTAACCAACACTGCAATCCATTACTTACAGGAGATATAAAAAGTCATGAAACATAAAAATTCACTTCACAGATATTTCCGACATGTTTTTGTGCGTTGTTAAACAATTGAGCTGGAAGTGAACCTCTGGTAAGATAACGACCAAATAATACACAAATGTAAATTAACCCCATGGACCCTTCCATGTCGCGCTTACATTATGACGCGCCTGACATTGGCAATTGGCTCTGGTCAAACATCCAAGTAACACCTGCACCGTATTGGTTAAACGATAGGGTAATATCTGTGGTACACAGTGGCAGGAACTTCCGTGGTGGTTCACCATATGGCCAGTCAGTAATCGTTACCAGTGAGATAGTGCATAAAACCATTCTCTTTTCTACCGAGAAGAGTCCCCCTGACGGAATTAATCGATGAATGTACTGGGGAGCCGATCGAAATAAGATCATACCTCGGGCCATGCTTCGGTGTTGGTACACAAATAAACTAGAGCCGTCTTGATTGGCCATGCAGTCATTACATCTTTCCACCCACTGTTTCAATAAAGAAGCGTATGCGTAGAACGATAATTGGAAAGCTTTCAAAAGTGTTCATAATAGTAGGCAACAATTGTGTGTAGTTGTGGTGTCAACCTGCCTAGTCTGAGGAATCGCGCTCTAATGAGCTGCTGAAATGTGCTCTTGTCCCTAAACTTTATCTCACTCCAAATGCACACGCAAGTTATCTCCTCATTCCCAACATGTATTCTGGATGCGTTTGAATATTTTGACTGAAATTCACACGATCTATGAGATTTTAGGTCTATAGAAAAGGGAGTTGATTTTTGAATTGTATTTTCTTTCCTTCGGTTACTGGCTGACCGAAAACTTTGATAGGAAAGTTTCGTCGGCGTTTCTCTCTTCATGCCCCTTGATAAGTATTTTTCTATTTATGAGCAAGAATTCGGCATCTTTATAATTGACGATGGC
This sequence comes from Hermodice carunculata, assembly GCA_964020975.1. NCBI lineage: Eukaryota > Metazoa > Annelida > Polychaeta > Eunicida > Amphinomidae > Hermodice > Hermodice carunculata. The sequence goes on along the minus strand of OZ026612.1, from coordinate 95,683,341 downwards.
GGAGAGTTGAGCCAGGGAAGATACCAGGGCAAGCACCTTATGCTTGGTAGGACCACGGTGGGTGTCTGTGGTCTTCTGCAATTTATAACTAGAGTCAAACTTACGGCGTCAGCATATTGGCGGGAAATGATAATGCAGTGTGGTACAGATTACTGACCTAGTCTATACCCTAAGCATAAAAAGATGGGAACACATTACGCTGAGTCTCCGCGTATTGTAATGGAGCCAAATGTTAGGATTTACGATCTTTCATTAAAACATTGCCAAAGTTAAAAGACTGTGCGCAGGCACACAGAGGATTTAATCAAAATGTTCACTTGCTGCGAGCCATGACAAGTTATCGTCTGCAATCAAAATTGCCGTCTACAGAGTTCAATCTAGTCGTTCTGAACATGCGCAACTGCATTGCAATGGTCAGATATCTCAAAGTAAATGCATATATCTCGCCTGCCACAACCATGGCAGTAGGCGTGGACGTGAGCAAAGTTGCAAACTCAACTCTTGACCAGGGCAAAGTATCATGTGTTCAAAGAATCGTACAAGTGAACACATTCATATTGGGGCAATGGTTTTAAAGCATATACTGACTGTACCAATCTGAAATAATGATCATTAGTGCTTGTTTCCCTGCGGGTAAAATGTGATCACAATTCAGCACTTTCTGCTTTGTAAGAAATCATCTTAGACATGTCATTTTTAGTCGCAAATCATAATCATTATTCAACTGACATTAAAAGTATGAACGGTTTATTCAGGCGATATCGATTAATCTTATTTTCACCAGCCATATGGCAATAACTGTCACAGACCTGGAGATTGCCCAAGTCAAAAATGGATACAATCTTAACCCAGGATTAAATTCTTATTCCCGTAGACCGCTTTACGGGCTGATGTGAAAGCTGTTTATGAAAATTATGGGGAAAATACTTTTCACCACGAAAAGTAGAGGCTTCTTGTGTTGTATACATAAAATATCAATTTCAGAACTAAATATGCAAAATATTTCATAGTACATCGCATATCATATACCCATGAGCCAAAGTTTATTTGCTGTTTCTTCTCTAACTTCTGCTTCACGGAAAATAGTCATGTTTTAACTGTAGATAGCATTAAATCGCTCAAATGTACCGTGCAGCCCGCCAATATATTTCTGTCGGTACCTTTGATCTCGTAATCGTATAGACTGTAATTCCGCTAACCATGATATCCCTTGTCCGTGACGCCGCTGCTACAACGTGCCGCAAATTACGCAAAGCCACAAATACTAGGGTGAGCAGGGGAGTGTGTGCGCTTTGAAAGATGACGAGTGTACCTTTTTTATATAATCGTTTATAAATTATAATCAGGATTTATTATAGATGCCATTTTTTCAACTTTGTCCGACGGGAAACGATGTTGTAAAGGGAACTTGCCCGTGCTGTTTATATAGTGAGGTATCAAATGAATGGGCTGGGTCACTGTGGTAGGTTTCACATTGTTTCGTCTAGTAACGGTTCCTGAAATTGTAACTAGTACATTGTTGGCATCTGATGTTAACCATGTTTTTTTTTTTTTTTTTTGTTTTTTGTTTTTTTTTTGTTTTGTTTTTGTTTTTGTTTTGTTTTGTTTTGTTTGTTTGTTTGCTTTTTTAATTCTACAGTCGGTATCAAACTGAAACGTCAGTGCCTAGTGTAGAGTGATTATTCTTTAAATCTGACTCTACTGAAAGCCTCAACAAACTAAATTAATAATATGTCTTCAATTGCATATCATAAATGTCAACCAAGGACTTGACATTTTGATCCGTAGGCCAAATATTAAGACAATTATGAGCCCATTGAGATTTCCGTCAGAAGTTGGCCGAAATCACCACTGGTCAGCCTTTGCCTCAAGTGGTGATTAACATATTTTATAAACTTGTACCTTTTCTCAAATTGAACGTGATATCTCAATAAGTCACATGTGCCCAATAACCAGGCAGGCCTCATTTTTTTCTCTGAAGATGACTACTAATAATGGCTGGATTTGATACCATTTCACTGTCCACTATCAAGTCTTCAAAGAGTCCTAGATGTTACATGTAGCAGCTAAAAATATTTCTGACGATCATTTTCTGTGTTCTTCACAGAAATATGCCTGTATAAACATCGAAAACAACCTGATATGAGTTTCAAAACGACGTATCACTATCGCTGTCTTGACACTTACTGTCAAATTCAAACCACACGTGTGACTGGCTTACGTTTTGAGTATTACAATCTCATCCTATCACGTATTGCGCCATCGTTTCCACCTCGTATTACTTAGGTCTACGTTCTGAATGTACCGTTGCGTAACAATATCATTCTTAGCGCTTGTTTTCAATTCATACCACTTAGATTTGAGCATTCGAAACAATAGTGTGACGCTGTTCTCCAAAAGGTTTTCTTTTGACAATAAGCATGTTCAAATTAAGGACATTGTACGAGAATAGAGCATACACCATGTTTATTCAATACAAATGTAGAAATTGCAACATCTACGATGACCGCATTCTCTCAAATTTGTGGCACAAAATATAGTCTATAGAAGAACAACACTGCATGTTCCTCCCGATCAAAATGGTTTGCATCGTAACGACTACCAGTATAATTTGTTTCCATATATCCTTGAATGCGTGGTCATGTGTGTTTTGCACGTGCCACTTATGAGTCTCCGTTTCTGGAGAGCCAAATTGTAGCTACAAGGCAGCCCAGTCGCATTAAAGGTCCTCTTGATTGAATGGGTGCCACAAATTAGAAAGTTGATGTTTACGGTGGTTAGAAATGATATCTGAAAACCCAAATGTTAAAATTTCACTTTCGAACAGTGGATTTTTTTTTTTCTTTTCTTTTTTTTTTTTTTTTAGCTCCAAAGGTGCACCACATTTACGACAGGACAGCGCGCGAATTTTCTCCGATCATGGCCCGATGTGGGAAAATGACATCACAAACGCAACCCGCTGGCCACAGTGTATGTGTTCTAAGCGACAGTGCCTTCCGTTTGCCAATGGTTATGGCAGATACAACAGAGCATAGTGATTCCAGAGGGTATGAATTGAAATTTTTTATGTAGGCCTACGTGGTCTGATGACGATGATGAAGAATTAAAAAGAAAAGCTGAAGCCGCAACATACTGACCCATCCTGAGCGGGAACAGGGACGAAAATGAATATTTCTACATGCATTTTTAATCCTGTTAACAAAGGGTGAATAAAATATGTTAAAACCAAATGACACTTGACAGCCATGGCTCGCTACCATGGTTGGAGTCTTCCCTGTTAGCCAGCGGGGTTGTGTTTGTGATGTCACAAGCCTTTCGCGCCTTGTGGGTGTCAGAAATGAACGGAAAGCGACGATTGAAGGCGAAGTGAGTGTTTAAATTAAAAATGTGAATAAAAATACTAACTATTATTCTCACATCCAATTTTTTTCAAGCGCACGGTATGATGAGAACAACCTATTAGTCACCCATGTACCAAATTTGAACGTGGTCAATCAAGAGGACCTTTAAATACGTTTATAACACAATAGGCCTACATGTTCATCCTAGTGGGCGGACAAAAGAGTAACACACCAAAATACAGGGTGACCATGTATAGCCCTGTTTTCTCTTCAGAAACGTATTTAAACGCATTAAATACTCTCCTATTTACGTTGACGATGGTCAACCTACATAATATATTTAATACCAGGAAAGAGGGCCGCCCCTGGGCATGCTCGTGCTACACCAACATCTATGATGACCATGTTTTGCCTAACTTGGTCGCCAAAAAGTGTTCTATGACAATCAAAGACGACCACATTCTTCGCGGTTTGGCAAAAATATATTTAATGTCGTCATTTTAGTCACGTTTGTTCAGCAGAAACGTGAAAAATGTCCAATATGACAACATCGACCACGTATGATGTACAAAGATGTCTGGAGCTATCTCAGATGACTACGTGAAGCCATGTGTGCTAAAATGACACTGCAAGAGAATAGCATCCAAAGGGAGGACATTCGTTCATATTTTAGGACCTAACGTTAAGAAACATTACAGAACAGTAGGCCTAATAAATGATCGTTTTTCCTCGTGTTTGTTTGCCGAAGTGAACAAACACTATTTGACAATTTAAGGTAACCCTGGCTTGTTCCTTAACAATAATAGTGAACAACTTCTAAGATGTGAACATTCAGCTCAACTTATAAATTCACCATAGCCGCATTGGATGGTGAGGATGGAAAAGCTAGGACCACGACTTGCTCTGTAGCATGGGTAAGTCTCAATGAAGCAGATGGTGCCGCGGCGTAGGCATCTTGTGCGGTGCATGCTAACCAGCTGACGTCTTTTTCATTCGTTTTACGCGATGAAGTAGACCTGGGCCTATTTCTTTGTTTTCTGTATATTCTATTCCACAGTTGAGGGTTTATAAGCCTTTTGGGTTTCTTATTACTCACTTTTTCCTGTTTAATTTGTGCTTTTGTATGATTTGTGAATAAACTAAAAAACTTAACATCTAAGAAGACCATACCCGTATCCATATCCCGGATCCATGTGCTCGCCCATTGTTAACTTATATGAGAACGACCATGCACGTTTGCCAACCCATTTTATACGTCAAGATGGTGCGCTAGATGCACGAGATGACCATAGAGGTATAGCTTCAAACTATCTCGAAGAAAATGTCTGAAGGACCATTATCGATAGTCACCTTCCTGGTCTCTTCCGCTTAGAGGAATACACAAATAATGATGCGCTGGTCATATAGGTCCGACCGGAAATTAACTTCTTCAAATGTAAATATTAGTAGGTGCTACCGTATGCTGGTGGAACTTGGGGCTAACACTTAGGTTATAATGTTTGAAAGGTAACACTCGACATCCAAGGATCGCGAAACAAGAAGTACAATTCTACTGCCCTCGAAGACGCAAAAATAAAAGAAAGGTACTATCTTTATTCAGCGGAGGTGATAAACTGTCACTACTACAGTTCCGCCCGGCTAAAAGTTAACAGCCAAACGCTTTTTTTTCGCGTTTTGCTGGTGTTTGGCTTGTGTTTGGAAACGTTTGAAAACGTTTCGAAAGTGTTTGGAAAGTGTTTGGAATGTGTTTGGAAAGCGTTTGGAAAGCGTTGGGGAAAAAATCTCAAACACTTTTACAAAACGTTCGAACACTTTCACAAAGCCACCGAACACTTCTCCAAACGCGTTGAACAATTACCCAAACGATTTCAAACACTTTCACAAACGCATTCAAACACTATGCATTTCAAACACTTCCATTTAAATGATGAAGAATCTCCAAACGTATTTTCAACAGTTCCAGCAATACATGATGTACCTACATGTAAATGTACACTTATCCAGCATTATAGGTTGTATATATTTATATAAAACACAATCCAAATACGTTTACCCAGGTGTCTAATTCAACTAAAGTTAATTAAAGACTTAATTCTTTATTTAAGATGTCATGAATACTTCATCTTTCAAAAACTGTTTCGGAGTAAATCCGTAGGCAATATCATGATCAGATCATGATTCATGATCTGATCATGATATTGCCCATAAATTCACTCCGAAATAGTTCCTAATTTTCAATTAAAATATATATAATTACTCCAAGGAACAATGGAGTATCGCCTGGTTTACTCCATTGGAGCTAATTCTATTGCTTGGCTTAGTAAGCCAAACAATACTTAAATTGAGCAGCTTCTGTATTTCCATTCGAAATTTTAAAAGTTAGCCTTTTATCAAGAACTTCACTTTCAGAAAAAGTATGATAGAAACTGGGTATACTTGCTACTGAAAGATCTGTAACTTTATAATAAATGAAGTGTTAAACATGTTAATGTAGGCATATTATTTGCTTTCTTCTACCTATACTTAGTTCAACTTAATTGTGAAATATACATAGTGGAGCTTTTTGGCTTCTCCATAAATGAAGGCATGCACATGTTGTTGGGATTTTTAGGTGCTGATAAGCTTTTTAGACACTTGTTAAAAATATTCCTGTCATTAGAATTATATTACCAAGTGTACATGTACATGTATCACATACGTTTGGCACAAAGTGTAAAGTGTTTGAAAGCGTTTGGAAAAGTGTTTGAAAACGTTCGGCTTTCACCAAACGCGTTCGGCAAAGTGTTTGAAAGCGTTTGGAAAAGTGTTTGAAAGCGTTTGGCAAAGTGTTTGTAAAGTGTTTGAAAGTGTTTGCAAAGTGTTTGCTACGCGTTTGCAAAACGTTGACTTTCACTGAAAGTGTTTGTGAAACGTTTGGGAAACGTTGGTGCGTTTGGCGTTTGTTAACTTGAACGCGAGCGTAACTGTATATGGTATAAAGCATAGCTCACCTATGAACAAGTCGTCTAGGCCCGACTTTTGCACATTTGATTTTTATGGACGAATGGACAAAAGAGTCGGCACATGGAGCAACCAATATTTCACAATGATTTGTTATGAAGACTAGCGCAAAATACTACTACTACTGCTACTACTACTACTACTACTACTACTACTACTACAGTAACTACTACTAATGTGGGTCCGATTTGTACATATTAAAACATTATTATTCATTGGCTGTTAACTTCGATTGGCACATATATAGTTCCCCAAGGAGGTTTGCAATACCCAATTTGCCCTGTTGGCACACGGGTTTTTGAATATTTGTGTTGCCCTGATTAGACTTTTATCTCCTCATACTTTCTACACCCAGGTCTGCGTCAGTAGCCTGAACAAGCGTTTTTGTATATCTCCTAAATATATGCCAGATAACATTTGACTTTAAATACTCCATAATCTGTGGAACAGCTTCACTAAACAGACTAAGCGGCCAAAATACGCAGCTTTCTCAGGATAGGCTTAATATAGATAATTGTATAATCTATCATAAGTGAGTACGATCCACTTATGGAAATTTTACATCGGTATTAAAGGTACAATATGTGTAAAATGAAACATGAATGTGTTATCACGTGCATTAATTTACAGTGCTGAACTGTTAGTAGTCTAAGCTATGGTACACAATTTGTTTTCATTTTCAGGAAACCCAGAGGCTATCTTTCATCAACACGGCGTGGTCATACAACTCCACTGGCTTCGGACTTCGCGGCCGGCCGAAACACGTGTAAATGCTTTAGGAAAGACATGCAGCTCTTACAGCGCCATCAGGGATCAACTATCTTACCTTCACAGAAAGAATAATCAAAACAAGACAGGAACAACCAGGGGCAATGCGAGACAGCCCACAAAATATGTTTGCGTTGCCATGTGAGTGTTCACAAATTGGTTATGAAATAACAGGATTTATCTATATTACCGGCAGGAAACATGTTCACCAGACAACTTGCATTGACATATTTATAAACATAAACAAGTTTTATGTACAATCTTATCTGAAACCTCACAAACCGGTTTATATAGGTAAACAATACTTAAAAATCATTTCAAATCATTTCAAATCATTGGATCTGAACCATCAAGTAAGAATTAGCATTGTGCTTAACCACAAAATACCCATATTTATTAGCAAACAATCTCTGTAACGATGACACGTGGAAGCCAATGAAGGATAAATCTCTAAATATTGCATTTGCGGTTCCAGAATCATACATGCATGATAAAAACGAGCAGTCAGTCCATCTGACATTGGTGAGAATGTTTGCATTCAGCCTAAGAACAACTGTCCACTTGTCATTGACCTAAGCATCAGAATGTCTCTTTCATTGACATACTCATTACAGTGCCTGTTTCGCCGACCTGCTCATTGGTTTAAACGTATTTTATTTCTGAAGAAATACAATTAGGAAGCAGGGCGTGGCCCTATATTAATCCTTCTTGCAGAGAAACGACAGAAACAGGACGAACGGCACAATACAACTCCTGAGTATCATCGCTAATCGAGTCAGTAAATGGAAGGAATCGATGAGCGGTGTAGCGGAGGATACATAGAAGAGATAGACACCACTAAAATGAGCATAGACAGAGGGGCAAATAGATTACCACCGCCGGGATTGCATTAAATATCAATAGATTTGCAAGTAAAAAACTAGGTTACTGCTCCACTTTGAAAACGTTTGCTTTTTTCAATAAATTCTTGTACTGCTAGAAAAATGCTGATATTGTCTTCAAGATTACAAACATCGCTGCCAAACAAAATTGTATTTATACAGAATGGTGCCAGAGCACTAACTGATGTATGAAGGATATCTCGAGCAGCAGCATAACGGGGATACGTGAGAAAGTAGTGCCAGATGCTTTCTGAAGCTGCTCCACATGAGCAAATAGCAGATTCTTTTATACCTATTTTAAACAGATGTTCGTTTAGTTGTCTGCGGCCCATACGTAAGCGGGAGTGTATTATAGATAAATGTCTCTTACCAACATTAAGTAATTCTGGATATCTGACGGGATATGATCTGGGAGTGGAAATTTTACTTTTAAACTGAGCTAGAGTCGATAAGTTTCTAGTTTCCGACGGAAGTAGATTCCATAATTTGATAGCGGAAGGAAAAATGATTTTTCAAGGAAAACTGTTCTGGAATCAAAGGAAGGTAACCCAGAGTGCGATCTTAAATTAGAACTTGACCTGGTAGGGCGAGGGTTGTCCACCGGAGTTGGGACATTTGGGAGAGCAGTATAAAGATAGCTGGGGGTTAATTTATGAACAATTTTGTACATCATGATCCCCTTGGACCTATCCCTTCGATCAGATAATTTTTCCCATCCCGTTTCTTCATACAGCTTCTCACTAGGCGTAGTTTTCATTGCTCCCGTCACAATACGGGCCGCAGCCAATTATAAATCTTCCAAGAGTTTTTTATCGGCTTGTGCACAACCATCCCAGACTTCACTGCCATATTCCATGATAGGTCTGATAAAGGACATATAAATCACTTCTAGTGTTTCACGATCTAAACGATACTGCAAGCTTTTCATGATATTTAACTGTTTAGATGCTTTAGTCACAATTTCCTTAATATGGGAATTCCATTTTAGATTTGATTTTAAAGTAAGCCGCAAGTGTTTGTGTTCGGGTACATTCTCAAGTTGGTGACCCTGGAAGATGAGAGGAGGGTGATCGCGTGCGTGCTTAAAGGAAACAAGCATTGCATCGGTTTTCTGTGCGTTAAAGGAGACAAGCCAGTCTTTGGACCATTCGTCCAAAGAAGAAAGATCATTATTCATGATCGCTGCACCATGGGCTGGGTCGTCAATGGTAAGAAAGAGCAAAGTGTCATCAGCAAAATGTTCGATATGTGAATTCACAACATTCACAATATCATTAATATAGATTAAGAATAATAAGGGGCTTAAAACGGAACCTTGGGGCACACCGGCAGTAATGGTACCCCAACTGGAGGATTGTCCGTTAAGGACGACTCTTTGTTTACGATTGTGAAGATAGTCTTGGAACCAGCTCAAAAGATTATCAGTTACACCATTTTTCTCCAATTTATATAAAAGACCTTCATGCCAAACTTTGTCGAAAGCTTTGCTTATATCAAGGATTACAATTCGCACTTCTTTTTCTTCGTCAATGGCTACACATAATTCGTGGTAAAGTGAAAGTAATTGGTTGACTGTCGAGTCACCAGGCATAAAACCAGATTGATTGACCGAAATGATCATGTTATCGCGAAAAAAGTTGAAAACATGTTTAAAAACTACCCTTTCAAATATTTTACCGGTGCAACTTAATAAGGACACAGGACGATAATTATCACATAAGTTACCATCTCCTTTTTTGTGGAGTGGTGTGACATGTGCTTTTTTCCAAATGGATGGGAACTGCTTTAGATTTAGGGACATGTCAAACAATTTCGTAAGTGGTTTGTAAATTATCGGGGCGGCTTCTTTCAGGAGTCTGGGACTTATTCCATCAGGACCAGTAGCTTTTGTTGTATCAAGGCATTTAAGTATATCAAGTACTTCATTTTCACAAATTTCCAAATTTCCGATAGTATTAGTGGGGTGATCGGGAGAAGTAAGGTTACGGGCTGCTGATGTATCAATGTTGTTTTGTCTTAAGAAAAAGGCATTAAATTCTTCAGCTTTGGAAGCATTATCGGTTAAATGTTTACCATCGCAAAGCAAGGATGGTATAGTTTGGCGATGATTTTTACTTAAAAAGTATTCAACAGTCCTCCATCAAGCTTTATTTTTCTTTTGGGGACTTTTAAAAGAATTACTTAATTTGCTATTATGTTGCTCTTCAGCAGTATGGAGATGCTCCTGATATTGGTTGCGAAGCCGATTATATGAAGCCCATAGTTCCTGGCTATGAGGTCCGTGATTACTATCTTTTGCTTTCGAAAAAGCTCGCATAACTTTGCGCTTTTCGCACCGCAAGGCTGAAGTGTACAACGGTAAATCGTCAGGCCGGATTGTAACTTCTTTGTTGGGTATACAACGCTTTAGCGGCTTGTAGAAAGCCTTCCGTCCAAGATAGACAGCACTCATTTATATCATTGGACAAAAAATAATTATCCCAAGATATCCGACTTAAGTGGTCACGAAAATCATTAAAATTTGCCTTTTCATATTCCCAAATTAATCTTTTATAAGCAGTTTCAATTTTCCGTCGGAATAAAATATTGGCAGACACCACGCAGTGATCGCAATTGGCAATCGGTGGCAAAACGTGTGGTTCTAAAATATAGTTTGGAATATTAGAGATTATTTGATCGAGACACCTTGATGTATTATGAGTTATACGCGTAGGTTCATGTATATGGGGGACAAGAAAATCTGTTGTACAAAAATGATCAAGTTTCCTACCTGGTGCTGTAGTAAAATCAGCATTCAGGTCGCCTATTATAATAATGTTATCAATACCTACAGTCTTGAGGTGATCAAGATTGGTTTGCAAATTGTCCCAGAATGACAGGGGCGAATCCGGTGGTCTGTAGACGACCCCTAATAAAAAGGAATTATTATGTAATTTAATTTCTGCCAACAAAAGTTCTAAGTCGGGACTTTCCAGATCATGACGCCTAGATGCTAGAAGCTGTTGAGAAATATACAGTCCAACACCTCCACCCAGGCCGCCAGGGCGATCCCTACGCAAAAGTGAGTGGAAACCAGGCAATACAAAATTACTGTCGGATGAATTCTCAGATAAGAACGTTTCAGACAGGGCTATAATATCGTGCTGGTGGGCAATGTCCGCACAGATACACCGCATTTTATCCTGAGTCAGACTGTGAACATTAATATGACAGAGAGTTATATTTCGAAAATTAGTAGCAGGCCCAGGATTGAGTTGTATCTCCCCTGCCAGTAAGATTAAAAGTGGGGAAATTATGAGCAAATAATCATCAAGTTTAAAATATTTCCTAGATAGAACAGAGTTTTCTATATAAGTTACAAGTAATCTTTGACGGTAATAACAACAGTAACAGTTGCAAAAGTAGCTTGCAATTCAAACATAAGATATGATATAGAGGAAGTGAATCTCAAAGGAAGTTAGCTGTAAACAGTGTTTACATTCTGGGATGGTTGCGCACCAAATAGAATACAAATAGGCGGACGAAAAATGTTTAAGTAATTGGGACACAACTGTTCTCATCAATAAGCGTGGAAAAGCACTGTACATGTGATTCATAATGATAATATGCTTAAGCCACATAGAGTTGAAACACATGCGATAAATTATCAAAAAGTAGACGTACAGTACAAATTTGTTATAAACAAGTACATACATAGTATGTGGGCCAATTAGAAACCAAATATTGTATGTGGTTATATGGCAATTAAGAACAACCACGACAAAACATGATCCTATACACATGTACGCAGACCCTACGCCTATGCAAAATATTGTAAAATACCTATAAATGTAGGGAATCAAGTAACAATAAACAGTACAAACAAACATCATTAGCAAATATTGCATGATGGAAATAGTTAATGATGCGATCTCGAAAGAATATTTTAAAAAAAACATAGACAACCATTAATTAAGACTTGCAGCAATTTCAGGTATTCTACACATATCCTGTAAGTCCATGTAAAGTTGTCTCCTTGCATTATATCAAACGTAGTTCCAGACGCCACAAAGTGGGGCCATACACTAAGTATATACAAATAATGTACTATCTGTGCGCTAAAGAATGATAAAAAGATCATAGTAAGCTTCACAGCTCTTGCCATCACTGTACTTTTGAACTTAGTATAATCATTCACAACATTCATGAGGAAACAACCAGAGAAAGTAAATTTTGGACAGTGCACAAGATCGCAAATTACATTTGGGAAGTATTTCAAAGTACAAAGTATAGTTTTCATGGTTGCGATCATAAAAATTATCTTCAGACTACACATGACGTACAGCACTTAACAAGTTTAACAGAAAAACAAAGCACAAAAAGGTGTCCGTGTTCGGCATAAAGAATTTGCTGGATTGTCACACAGATCAACTAGGGTTGTTTGCCGATTTTGTTCAGGCAAGATTCGTCCTTGGTTTCAAATGTCTTTGTTGAAAGGTCACCCTGGTCGCCTGGATTAGTGCGAATCTTTACCATCACCTTGCCATCCACAGTGTAGGTGTCCACAATACACTTCTGTTTCTTGAGTTGACGCGCCAGAAAAGCCAACTTATTTCTGTGTTTTGTGAGGTCTTCATTTATGTATATATTGGACCCTTTTAGCTTGGCTCGAGCTCTCCACACTTTGGCCCTGACTCTATAGCTACAAAAGCGAAAAATGATGCCTCTGTTGGGGCCTGGTCTTCCCACCCGATGGGATCTCTGAATGTCATTCAAAGTAATGTTGACTCCAAGCTTTTCGTTACATAAATTGAGAAGGATCTGATCAGTATCTTCACTCTCTTTCTCCTTTATCCCGAAAACTCGAAGACTCCACTTACGACCATACTGTTCTAGAGCATCAAGAATCAACATCAGGTCATGTAATTGTTTGTCTTTCTCTCTCGTTGATTTCTCAAGATCAATCACCTTTTGCTGCAGTGTGTTAACATGTGCCATATTATCGGACAAACTTGACAAAGTAGTTTCTTGCTCACGTACTTTGGTTTCCAGTCTTTCAACACGATTTAACAATGGTTCCATCTCTTGTTTTACTGCTTCGGCAATGACAGGCGTCATGATATGTCTGAACGCATCGACGACTCTTGGATCGTTAAGAATCTGGAGAAAAAATCACTCGAACCTGAAAAATCCCCCCTAAGACGTTGGGTCGGAGGGGTAAATCCAGAAGGTGAAAGTTCCCATGGCCTCTTCAAGCTCTTGCTTGAGTTATCGCCTGGTGTATGTTTACTGTCGGTATTAGCATTGCCCTTGTCTTTGTTCTCCATGATTAATCTGGCGGGAGTTTCAAACAAAGATCAGTCTCTATAATCCACAAATATCACACAGATATGCTCCGCCAAGCGGCTGTCTGCTCTACAAAAGTCTCATAATACTTCGCGAAATCACTTCACAACATCTCAAGGCAAAACTAGTGGTCTCCCTGGGAATATTAAAATAAATCACATTAAATTCTCAAGAGCTCCATAAGACGTCTTCTCTGCTCAACGCATGCGCACAACTTTGCTCATTAAGAGTTCCTGATTCGTTGTCGTGCCCATTTTGGAGCGTTTTATGGACCTACCCGTCGTTTCATAGACCTACGCATTAGAAGTGACTGTTTCATTGATCCACTTGCTACAGTGCCTTTTCGCCACCTACCAATCAGAGTACCTGTTTGGCAGCAGTATCCATTAAGTTAACTGTTTCATCACCTACAGTAACTTTTTTAGCATATGCATTGGAAAGTCTGTATTTTTGACATACCTATTAGAGTGTCTACTTCATTGATCTGCCCATTTGGGTGCTGGTTTTATTAACCTATCCATTAAAATAACTGTTTTATTGGCGTATCCATTAGAGTGATTGTTACTTTGACCTACACTTTAGAGTGCCTGTTTCATGACCTGCCCCTTACAGTGGCTGTTTTATGACCTACTCACTAGAGTACCCGTTTCATAGACCTGCCTGTTACAGTGACGGTTTCATTAGGGAAGTTCCAGAGCGCATTTCAAGAACACGACAAACAACGAAAAAGCACGTTGTTCGGCTTGGGTGCTCGGGACGGTCTCAGAATGGATCTTTGTGAACTGTATAGGCGAAGCTCAATGATCAGTGCGTGAAACTATAAACAATGAGGGTGATCCAGCAGTTTGTTGTATTTTTGTGTGACTCATAAGTAGTTGCAAACTGACCATTCAATTACTCTTCTAATTACCCAAATGGAATGCAACGAGATCACATTCAAAACTAGGAAACTGACCATCAACGAAACTAAATGCGATTAATTTTTTTACAGACTTTAGACTGAATGCCATTTCGTTGCGTTCAAAATCGTTACTTCGTCATCAGATGGTAGCTATTAAGTTTCGTTGAATGTTAATCGGATCGTCAACCAACTAGGTCTCGCATTGCCATTGGCATTGTGTTATGATGTCATTACAAGTGAAAGGTTCATAAAACGAAGCTGGGCTGACAAGGCGTTCTGTGGTTTACGGGGCACAGGCATTGTAGTGGTCACATTTGCCAGCTATTGCTAATCTGTGCGCAGTTTCTTTGTTGTTTTTTTTAAAGTCAATCTACATTTGAAAAGAAAACAAAGAAAAGACTTTTTATTCTATATTTCTCATCATTTCGTGCCATTTGCGTGCATCTATATGTTTTTTTGTTTGTTTATAACCTGTATCGTCACGGTCTTTCATATGCCCGTGGTTTTATCAATGTATGTGTCGCACCATCACTTGTCTTGATCCCAAAAGTAATGAAGACTTGGTATCAATTCACGATGAAATAATTTGCAAGTGCATTTTTAAGAACTCCATGCAGTTATTCCATGAAGTCTTCCTGGATTGCTAAATAACAAATTTAAGAACATTGAGAGTAGATTGTGTTTTTGTGCTTCCGTGTACTACATTTTAATTGTGAATTGTGACCAAATCACGCAAACGGTGAGTTCCTTTACGTTTGCTTTTACTTTCTTTCTTTCTTTCTTTCTTTCTTTCTTTCTTTCTTTCTTTCTTTCTTTCTTTCTTTCTTTCTTTCTTTCTTTCTTTCTTTCTTTCGTCCTTTCTTTCTTTCTTTCTTTCTTTCTTTCTTTCGTTGTTTCTTTCTTCATTCACCGTCTCCATCTCCCTTCTATCGTTTCCATACACCTATCTGGCAGTGCACCCGTCCCCCCAGTTATTAAATAATTCCATCACATACGAATTTGCAAGACTGATCACGGGATAGAGGTGTCCAAGAACATTACAAGGAGATATAATAATGAGTATAATATTATTCTGTCGTTTGTTCATTTATGAAGTTCTTTGCCAGTTTTCTGCATCAAAGTTATTCAGCCTCCTTTGCGCTAGCCCTGCACATAATAGGCAAGGGCAAGAACAGAGGGTTCAAGAACTGCCTAAAAGAGGGCACTGCAGTCAGTGGAGCGCTAGGGTTGTGTGTTCTCATTACTTTACATTATAATTTACAACTCAATTGCTTGAAAACTACTGTATACAGAAACACCAAATTTCAGACAGTAAATCTAGATGCATAACTAAATATCTCACAAAAATCATATATCCACAGCTACAAAAGTGACCAGTTTATTAAAGGTTGCTTTAACATACAAACTAATGGGAATCCACAGCTCTAGTCCTCCTAATATTTGTGTATTCAGTTGTGTATTGGAGCAAATACACACCTCAGAGCTAATTCTGACCTTTTCTATTGAAAAATCTGGCCTTTCAAATCCCTCGGATGCGTCCATGTCTCCGCGACTGCTCGGAAAACTTTACTCATCCCAATAAAATGTTTAACGTATATTCAGCGCTTTCTGGTCACTTTATTCACGCTTCCCATCAATTCCTATTCATTTTGATCTTGTGCAGCATTTATCTCTCGTGCCCAAAATGGGGTCATTATTGGATAGGAGCGTATCATAGTCGCCCATCAAGACACAGTCTCTAGGAAAGTCCAGATGTTGACCGGGACCAATAATTGGAATAAAGTTTAGACAGGCTTGGTCATTCCAATGACCCCCCCCCCCCCAAAAAAAAACAAACCCTGAAATGATGTATCTCAGTTTCATGTCGATGGATTTAATAACAATTGTATGCAAGCAATGAAAATGTCAATGTCCAGACAACAAAATGGTCTTTCGTCATCAATCTCACGTGTATATTTCACTAGAAGTCCTATCAATGCACCCCACTGCATTGGGTATTCGGAGCTATGTTCCTCTGAGCTTTCTCCACCCACGGGCGTTCCTCCAGATTACTTGAAACAAGTGGGTTTCATTCACATATGCATGTATACACGGTGTATTCCATGAGGGTGACATGACAATAACATTTTAGTTTTCCAGGTCCAACACTTACAGTTATATTGTCTAGTTGTTACCTATTATCGATCAGGTCTAGTTTCCATCATGTGAACGTTTATCTTAATTGTGGCATGTGTATATTTCTATTTGAATTGTTCTAATCAGTTTTCCGTTTCTTTATTTCCTTGTGATTTGTATGATTTAAATTTGCTGGTAATGACAGATTACAAAAAGAAGCATGATGTGAGACCTATCGTTTGAAAACTAAAGAGAATTAAAGACAATAAACATGGGAAAATAAATAAAACGTAGAAAGAAAGAATTAAGGAATCGTAAGAAAATAACAAAATATGTTGATATGCATCAAATGATTTCTGAGTAGGACGCACCGTAATAATTTGAGTAATATAAAATCCATTTGCAAACACGCTGAGAGAGAAAAAAATGCAAAATAATAAAATCAGAACCACCTCATATTTAGCTGATACCACACAGAACTCCCAGATCGGTCACTCGTCATTTTCATTGCATGGTAATCTGAACTTGGATAGCAGAGAGGCCAGCCGATTATTTGTTATATTGTGGGCAGAAGCGCACATGCGCTGCGATCGCGCATAATTATTTGTTTCCCCTCCTTGAATGGGCCCTTTTGAATAACTCCACGTGTGGACAGAATACAACTTTCCAGATCCATACAGTTTTGTGCTGCTGATGACAGGTGCTGAGATGGTCCCCACTACGAAGGACGAACATCTGGCACCGTGAATTGCAAAAAAGGCCTGTGGAACTTTCCTATTACCTACCCATTTTAATACCTGTTTTTGACCAACTCATCAGAGTGACTGTTTTATTGGCCTATCCAATAGAGCGCCTGTTTCATGAGCTGCCCATTAGAGCGACTGTTTCCACCTCTGATATGCCAGTTTCCCGACAGTTTGAACCCTCAAGCAATCTAACACCTCAACCTTTTTTTCGTTCTCCTTTAAGGAGCACCGGTATAGAGCATAGGGTAATTTATTATGAGAAAGGAGCTGTCCGATAGGTATAGATTGTCCATAATCTCATGTGTGATAAAACATAGGTATGCAGTGGAAAATGACTTAGCTTATGTAATAAAGGCCCATTGTACATTGTAAATAGACTTGACCTCTATGCAATGGGATGAAAGACGACTTTTGTGATGAAAGCATCATGACTTACGAATTTAATACTTACTAGAAGCTTTGTTTGCTTCTTGTTATATGTAGAATGGATGTGTTCTGAAATAAATTGCAGTGAAGATAAACTAACTGCTTTATCCGAAGTTACATAAAAGACAAAAAAAAAAAAAAAACACCATAATTTATATAGTTTTTTTATGTGTTCTCGTGTCAATCCTGAGCCGGCCATATCTGCACTCGCTACAACCCCTGCAGATATGAAACAACATTGTGTTATAATTTACTTATCGGCTCTTTACTTTATACATTTGAAAGGTTCGTCCCACATTAGGTCACATAAATAAGCCACACTGGCATGTGCACTCCGTGGCAGAGGTCGTACTTTTGGACGCAGACAGTGACATTCGGCGGTGGACAGCGGCGTTCGGCAGTGCACAGGGGCAGTGCCGCTGTCTGTCGCTGAGGGCAAGCTGCAGCTCTGGGGTCGGCGGCAGACAGCGGCACTCAGAGACAGTCACCGGTGCCCAGCGGCAGGCCTTCTTGCTTGCACCTCTGTCACTGGGTGCCACCGACAGCCGCTCGCTGACGCAGATTACTCTCCAGTATTGCATGAAAAATAACAAATCAGCTGGAATTAATATATAACTGGATGGAATACAAAACAGCAAAACATTTTTCTTTATCTCTGCATGGCTAAAAATATTCATGTTTATATGTCCCTTTTCGCGTGACAACCATCGAAACAGAGTTAAATCAGAAAAGCACGGAAGGAGGTTGACAAAGCAGATAAAGTGATATGACATTTGGGAATATTTATCCATATTATTTCAGTGTAAACGTACACTTAAAAGATGTTTTTATATAGCCTTTTAAACATGAAACTCTTCCAGCCAACAACCTGTAGCTAACACGACCTTAATGATCTCAAATCACGATGTGTCGCTGAGATATTGATAAGATAAAGCAAGCATATAGACAAATATACAGCATCTCCAGTATTGAGGCCATAAAACAGATTGAATCCTATTTGTAAACTGACCCACGGGATTACCCTGTACAGAAGCACATTTATTTTCCTATTACAGATTTACTCCCGAATCGCCTTCGCTCCAGAATGTGGCCTTTTTAGAAGTAAGACATGCGTGCCCACGCTCATGTCCCACGGGAAGAACGAAAAGGGGGACACTCTGGCAGTTCTTAGCGCCTCGACCAGAGAAGGGTTGGAACCTCCTGGCTAGTGTCTGTAACAAACACTGCCAAATCATGATTATCTAGCCAACTCAGTCTGACAGGCCAATTACCTCATCTATTTATATGACTAACAGAAAACTGGCAACCACCAACAGATTCACCCCCTAATCCGTAAAATCTTAATCTGCTTTAGCTGGGGGACCAGTCTGGAATATCAACTAGAAGAGACCAGCTACACGAATCACTCAGCACTTTGTGCGTTCTTCAAGTTGAAGCAAATATCTACTGACAAATTAGTGAGAATTGTGTTCGTGTTTTAATGTTCGGTTGCCATACATAAGAAATAGATAGCTTGGAAAAAGTAGCATGCCTTATTTCATTGAAATTCTGACTGTTATTTATATAATGTGCAGAAATAATTGATTAACAATCACCTGCTGCGGCAGGCTAAGTGTTTTATCAAAAGATCATCAAGTGATCAGTAGTCTTGCAATATACGGAGACTGATGAACAGTCGTGGTCTACCAATTTAAATCTGGGAATGGAATAAACGATTGTTTTTTATCTTTTTTACGAACAAAATGTTATTATCCCTTACACCTTTAACCTCTTAAGATTTGAAAAATGTTGGAATAATCTCTAGAGAGTTTGCGAAGATTTAAAAAAGATGTCGTTTTATGTAGGAGACCAGTTGTACTCAACTTGCACTAGCAATTCAATATATTTCCTGCCCTAGGTGTCAACCCTGGCCGTTTTATCTCTTGCTGTTGCCATGATTTTTAAATTGAGTCAACAGTTTTCCTCAGTTATCGTGTGTACGCAAAGGAGAGTGGTTAACTGGAGAACGATTTTGCTCTATGTTTGCTATGAACTGTTTCATACCGTTCATTTGCAGCAAAAGCAAAAATAGGAATCGTTCAGAACTGACCGTTAAATGTCATTGGCTTGTAAAGGAAAGTTTACAACAGTTTAAAAAACCGAAGCAGACAGAATTATTCACTTGGATGTGGTTATAATTTCCATAAAGATGTACATTTCTACAATATTGCAAGTGATGCATTATTGTACATTATGTTTCGACTCATATCCTAGAGTTTTCGTAAGCTGAAACGTTCTTTACAAAATGGCGTAGTGGAGCTCCTTTCTTAGGTAATCACACACCGGTGCGTGTGTAAGCTTATCTAAAACTATAAAAGAAGATTTTCTTCACAGCAAATCTGTCTGGGTGCCTTCAAATTGAGAACAGTTTGAAATGCTACACTTTGTCATTGTTGAACATAATCAAAATTGTGTGTATTTACCTAATTTGCATAAATTTAAATGCTACAGCTTTGGCTTTTGGTTCATTGGCTGTGGCCATGTCACAAACTTATAAAGTGATATTTCAATGACACTAATATGTGTAATTGGTTTGAAGCTATTCAACATTTTTATTTTGTGTATTTGCATAAATTAAAAGCTACAACTTTGGTTTATGGCTCATTAAATGGGGCTATGTCACATACCTACCAATTGAAGTTGTTATGGTACCTCTATGTTTTGAAGTTTTGAAGTTATTCAAGATTTAAATTTTAGTGTTCATCTTATTTGCATAAAGGAAAATTGTACAATTTTGGTTAATTGGATGCGGCTATGTCACAAACCCATACATTGGAGCTGGAATGGCACCTCTATCTTTGATAGTTTTAAAGCTATTTAAGATATAAATTTTGCACATTCACCTACTTTACATAAATTAAAATTCTACGACTTAAGTTCGTGGTTCATTGGATGCCGGTTTGCTCAAAACTTATGAATAGAAGATGGAATGGCATTCCTATGTACAATAGTTTTAGAGATATTCAACTTTTGAATTGTTTTAATGCCCCTAATTAGCATAATATGAACTTCTACAATTTTCATTAACTGTCCATGATATTGGCAGGTGTCACAAATCCATATATGCACATTGAAAACTTTATGTCTATCTGCAATAGTTTGGAAGATATTGAGCTTTTAAATTATAATTGCCCCTTATTTGCATAATTTTAAACATCATAACTATTCCAAACCAGGCACACAATTTCACTGGTAGGTTATTCACTATAGCAAGTTTGGTACTTTTCGAAATAATAGTGTCCGAGAACAAAAATCCGCGCAAATTTGGAAGTACAGAAAAAAGAAAGAAAGAGGGAAAGAAAAAATAATTCTTGGAAAAACAAAGTGTCTGGGTTTGCACCCAGACATATTCACACACACACACACACACACACACACACACACACACACACACACACACAGCAACGAAGTAGCGGTCATTGTTAAGAGTCGAAATATTGTGTATTATAATTTGCATCGTGTGATGCTATGAAAATATACATCCATATAGAACAGTTTGAAAAAACTGATTTGAATACAGATGCAGGCTGACTAATGGAAGGGAAGGTAACAGTCAATCATGTTTACAAGTGATCAGCAAGCTGATATCAAGGAACTCAACAATCGTTTCCCCCATATCTGATCACATACTGCAGTATTTGTAACCGTTAACGTCCTTTTACAAAAGTGTTACTTGACACTCAAACTTCTCTTTGTAATTTTCATTTTGAGCATTATTATGTTATCTGTCAATGACAGGTCTGTAATTTGCTACATAGTTCTTACACGAATGAAACAATGTGATAATAATGACAACAGTGTTGCAACTTCCTTGGGTCCAATGAACAATTGCGTGTGGTTATATTTAATCCTGGTGATAACATATATCAGTAAGGTGAAATTGGCATTTAAGCGGTTTTGATACATGAATAAATGACTTTCATGTTTTTTTTCTTTTCTTTTTTTCTTTTTTTCTTGTTTTTTTTTTTTTTTTTTTTTTTTTTGGTCATCACGTCAGAAAAATTACAAATTTTTAAATCAGCAAAAATCTCTGTGTCCTTTCCAAAAAAACAAACAAACAAAGAAAAAATAACCGGGCACAGGATGAACGTAGGAACTGTATGAAATGCGTAAAAATATCGATAGTGAAGGAAGCTCACACAGTTTACCTTTAGGGTTGTGCCGAAACTTACGCATAATCGTACCTGTAATAAAACTTCACCTCAAAACTATTGTATTTTTACATTTAGGATGAATTTTAATCTGACTTAATATCGGTTATTATTCTGATTTCACAAAACGATTAAGAAAATATTTTTGTCATAAACCTTCCATGTGGCCTCGTCCTTGAAGAAAATAAGGAATGGATGAGACGAATCAAACTATCTTAAAAAACAATTGCAGTATACATTTTATATGAATTAAGAGCGCTTGCAATTCATTTTTTAAAATTCTACCATTGCTTCCGACAGATCCAACAATACCAATACCCGATGTTTGTACTCAACTCGATTGCAGTTTTCCATTTTGCTAAAATTTAATTCAACGTACAATAACTGTTTGTTGGAATTTTATAATGTGCCTAGCTATAAACTGGCATTATAGATTAAACGTTAAGGGTATTCTGCAATATAAAACTTGGGATAAAACTACAAGTATTGTATATAGCAGATGCCGGAAAATCTAACCAGGAGAGATCGCCTGGCACTTATAGGCTTTCAGCTTTTTGATTCCGAATAAGCCTCTCCAATGGCGTTGAAAAAAATGGTACTTTTTAACAAGAAATTTACAAACCAACACTGAGCTTTAGAATCAAATGGCTAAGTAGAGATAAGTTCCCTATCCCGGTCTGTACATATAAATTGAACGCTAACATTTGTGCGTAAAGGTTTTATATCTTGTCTGAAGTTCCAGAGAGTACAACACATTGCTAACCTGAATATTTTCCTGTACAAGAAGCAGACACACATAATTGTATAAATTACAATAGTGACAATACCAGAGAAAACGTTAAAAGAATACTACTACTACTACTACTACTATTACTACTACTACTACTACTACTACTACTACTACTACTTATTATTATTATTATTATTGTTATAATTGTTATTGTTATTATTATTATTATTATTATTATTATTATTATTATTATTATTATTATTATTATTATTATTATTATTATAATAATGAAATGAATGAAGCTGGTACACATGTACATTAATGAGCATTGTTCGCAGGTAGCGTTTCAGCACGTGAAAGTACATGACTTCGGAGTGTTCTAGCTTTATGATCTGTCAACAAAATGAACTTTAATATTGATGGTTCCCTTTGTCCAAGTATGTAGCATATTTTCTACCAGAGAGTAATTTCAAAATTGGACAAAAAGCGGAGACGTGATTGCCTATATGTAACGGTAATACACCATAAATTTCACATGGACTGCCCTAAATTTAAAAAACCTGGACCCTTTCCACCGTGTGTCAATGCGATCATTTGACTCCAAATTTTTAACACTTTTTCAGCTTAAATGGATTTCTCGTTGCTTGATTATTTTGTTGTTTTATTTGGTCCTTCTGTCCAGTAACTAAAGTATATTATTGTTACAATTACAAGTAATTCGGAATTATATGGAAAATAAAGTTTAATATTTTGCTAAAAATATTGTTAACAAGGAGTTCAATCCGTGTCTAGTTTGTACACAGATACGTTTTCTTTCAATCCTATTCAAAAAAAGAGACAAATGTTTCGGTTATAACACAAAAACAAGTTCATGATCTGGACCTACATAAAAAGCAGCAGCAAGCATTCTGCACGTGGCACTCGACTCATAATTGTGTTAAGAAAATACACATACTTAATTAGATATCCCTGCAACATCCATATTCGGGCATCACTAAAGTTAAGAATTGAAATCACAGTGTTTGTACCATTAAAACCTATATAAGAAACTGGGTACAGGTTGTCGTATGACGTGGCACTGCCGGAATAAATAACTGGAGGTCTGAAAAGTTCAAGTAGCCGGCCTGAGATATTTTGGAGCAGAGAAAATCTGTACTGTAAGGCTCACAAAGCTTGGTTTCATGTCACTTAGTTAGATACTGTCTCATTTATTCTTCTTCCCATTACGTTTATTTGCTTTAGATGATTTAAGTGGCCCCCTAAGTGTTTCAGTTTTCTGTCGTTTCTCTCTGTTTCCTTCTAGGCTCAGTTGAAAATAATGAATTATATTAGTTTATTTAAGGAGTAATTCCTCAAGTCTTTAGTGTTTTCCAAACTCAAGAACTAAAACCAATGTCATGGCCTTTCTCGGACACCTCTGCAGAAGTTGACTGCCAAACAACAACCAAAGTGAACTTCTAGTCGAGCCAAATGTATATCATAACGGCCTAAGACAAATATACCGTGTGCTCATATCAAAATGCTAAATAGCTTTATATATTCGATTGATAATAAAACAAGCACACAATTAATACAGCACATTATCAATGTTAGTGAAACATGCATCATTACAAATGTATGGTGGCTCATTGGTGCCAACCTAATGCTATTTTTATCTTGTAATTACAAGTTACTATCTCGTAATTACGAGATAGCTGTCTCGTAATTACGAGATACTATTTCGTAATTAGGAGATACTATCTCGTCATAACAAGTTACTATCTTGTAATTACGAGATAATAACTTATAATTACGAGATAAAGAATACCATTAGATGGCACCATACGAACGCATCATAGTGTCTTTATAGAGTTTTTTTCGCCAGTAAATGCTCGGCTGCTAAAAAGAAGGCGTTCACTGAATGCAGCAGCTGAAAAGTAATGGTTGGAGGAAAACGTTTGAAAGTTGTGCAAGGAGGGTCCATGTTTGTTTGTTAAAGGAATCGTCTGAACTTCCAAATTAAACATATGACAGGTGAGTGGTACCAGGAACATGGAATATTTCCGTATCCCTAGTATCATGCATACATATCAAGGCTGGTTCTACTTGCTTGAGGAAAGTGCGCTGAAGCATGAAATACACTTCATTTCCTGCCCTGTGATACATAGTCATCACAGATGAGCGATATTACTCCACTTCTTTCATGTCCTGACCGGGATCGGTCAAAGCAAGGAGGCTAGACGCCTCCTTGGTCGAAGTAACGAACTTGTATGCAGCTTTGCCACTACTGCTGAGACACCTGACAAACATTATGCATCCCACATGTACTTCCTGGTCAATCTGGGCCCCAGTTTAGATGGCCAAGGAAATATTTCCCCATTAATAATAATAATAATAAATTATACTGCATGTTGTTTATTACCTGCACACATTGACAAGATTGGATGCTTGTTCCCCGCGGAGTGCCCTGTGGCATTATCAACATGGGCGTCAGGGTCTCCTAAGGCGTGTCGATGCTCCTTATAACACAGCAATTTTTCATCATTTGGAGTTTTGTTTTGTATGTAATTGGTAGAGCTGCATGTTCTCAGCATACTTATATGCAGTTGTGCGGCGGTGAAGTTACCATTGACTCCAATGGAAATGTAATCAATAATTCTTCTGTGAGATTAATTATATATCATGAATTTTGAGTGAACAAGCACATTGATCAACTGCAGGAAACGCTCGATACAAAGATTGCCAGTTAATGTCCATGTGTATTTTATTGTGCCTGTGCAGCACTTGGTTTGCCAGAAGCACAGTTTAATGAGACTGAAAGCCCACCTCCATCATGTTTGTTATTGTGAGATGATCAGCGACGTCCATTGTGTATCTGGAGTGGAAGTTACTTTCATGGTTGTTAACATTATCTGGACATCACACTGTCAGCAGGCAAGAGTCTCCAGTTGAAGAACTCTACTTCCTAATGCGTCGACATGCCTGCACAGTACATTGATCAGCTACGAATGAAACACAACTCCAATTTTACTTGTGTACATGTTTTTGTTAACGCTGTCGGTACAGCGCGTTAATGGGCATTGACGAGTCACGAACGAAGTCCCAAGAACAAGTTTATCTCCGCATGTGTTATTACTGCCAGCACAGCACATTGATGGACATTGACCAGCCGCAAGCAAAGCACTAGCAGTTACCCTTCATATGTTGACATTGTCTGCGCATCGCATTGTGCCAAAGGCAGACTGTAATAAGAGTGGCATTTGACAGTTTACGTCCATCAGGTACAGAAGTTGCCTGTGCGACATGCTACTTGACCGGGGAGTAAACCTAATGTGTCAACGGACCTTTGTAATATAGCTATCAGGCTATACAATATATTGATCAACCCGAAACGGAGTGACATGAAAGTGACGAAATTGGCAGTTGATGTCCATAAATGCTCACATTGCCTGCAAACCAACCCGAAACAGACTTTTGCTTTATAAATTACGACGGTTTCAAAACTCCAAAGTACCAATTCGTCATTGAAAAAAAAAATCCCTTTAGAAATTATGTTATTAATAAGGGTTATGCTCTATATTTTTTTTTATTATTAACTTTATTAAGCATTCAAGAACGATCTGTGTCGATCGGTTTCACGGCAAGGTGTTAAGGTAATAACTTTTGATAAAGGTACTGGCATCGATTTTTTGTTTGTTTCAGAGATGTTTAGATATGACATTAATTCCCGGTTATGAATGTTCATGCTGACCAGTATTTCAAAGAGAATAATAATAATAATAATAAAAATAAATAAAAGCGATTATGTTTTTTACGTGATATAGCAATTTTCACACTTTACGCTTGTAATGAATCCGGATTCGTTTGGCTTTAAAACTGCATTTACGGTACCTAGCTTGGGGTCCCTTCCGGGACATAAATAGTTCATATTAATGCTAGAATTCATATGAAAACGTGGTATCTAGTGCTGGTATTGACGTTCCGTGTTAACATATCAGCGTGACAATATTATTCTTAATGATGGTTGTCGTGTAAAGCTCATCTTTTATTTCTGCAAGTAGTTAATGTGGAATACGTGTGTATATTTCTTGGTAACAAGCACAAAACCAACAAGGAACAAGAAAACGTTACACTCAGATTGACAGATATCTCCATGGCCAAAATCCCCATCTGCCCCGTCTAACTGGTAATATAAAATACGAGCAAGAACTTCGCTCATTCGGGAAAGGTGACTTGGTATGTGTTATTTTTTTTTAGGTTTTGAAAGCAGCCATGACCTCATCATATCCTTCCATATCTTATGTTATAATGGCATCATCAATCGTCTTTAGAATTTAGTCCTTACTTCGGAACTTGTATGTTTAATTATGCTCATACTCATCACATCCTGGGGCATCCATCGTAATTTGTAAGTAATAGAAAACGACAGCGGGTCTGTTGTAATGCAGTACACAGTCCCTAAATGCAATCGGATATGTTACAGCAAGGCTAGCGTCTACCTAAACCAAAGGGAATAGTGGTAATTCTCATTTTACCTTCAATCATAGAAACATGTAGTTGAGGTGGTCTCTTCGCCCATGTAATGGGCTAAATGCATTCAAGATAAAATGGGGACTTGTATTAGTGAGACTTGTACCATCCTATCTGGCGAATGAAGATCTTAATTACTTGCACGTTACATTTCACCTCCTGCTAATTGGACTCTATGTGTTGCAATTTAGAACGTCAGCTGGAACGTATGGCGGCAGTCCAGCAGCATTCAAAGCATCCCTTCTATTTGTTTGCTGTTTATATCTCTGTACAGAACCCCATAGCATTTCCACAAGCGTCGTTAGGGATTGCTGTGCAAGAGTTTAGCGTGTCCTCAAAATCGGCTTCAACGGGCCACCTTGCGAGGATAGATATGGCATGGTGGAGGGAACTTGGATTGGTCATTCTGAGAAAAACAAAAAAATGTTCTGTGCCGGATTGTTATAACAACACATCATTAGGTGTGTTTCACAAAGTTGCCAAAAATAAGTATTGCAATAAACAACATAAAACATCATTCTTGACACATGCTAAGTCACAATCTGAAGCAGGAAGAAGTGAGTACATATGTACTGGGGAATAAGCGAAAAGAATATATATTCCAGTTGCCAATAGTTAAGACTGACAAATTTTCTCATAATGGTGTAATGTAATATAATAAATGGCTTGAATCTATGCATATCATCGAATGACCGATTGCTAGGCTGAAATCCACACAATAGTAATCCATATTAGATCAGATATCTTTCCCATCGTCTGTTGACTATAATCTTATCGTTTCTCTCTCGAACTACAATTTTTTCATGGTCTGCAACAAACACACACGTGTATCAGTCAGACTAACTGATGGGAACAGTGTTGATGTCCGTTCACGGATTTAATGTCAAGCGGGATTGGATGCGATGCAAGTGGTACATTTATTAATAATCTCAGCTATACTGATGGTGTGGTGCTTATTAGCCCCTCTTTCAAAGGCCTGAGAAAACTGAATAATGCTTCTGTTGATATCTCTGATTGCAAAGAAAACGAAGAGTGTGCATTTCACAACTGATGCTTCGACCTTGACATTGACCCCATTATACATCTATCAGGAGAGCAACTAACTTTTCGTAGACCGCGGTAAGTACCTTGGCCATTATCTGGAAGTATCTTACATTATTCAATTCATTTTGTATGTCACTGCATACAGCACAGTCAATGTGTAGATGCACCAAAACTGAGCTGAAGATGACTGTGTTTTAAAATAACTCATTCAGATAGTTTCTTGGATATGCAGGGCTTTGCAGGGTAAGTGAAATGTTTGTCAATACAGTATAAAATCCTTCCTTGCTTGAACGTCCACGAGGAAATACATATTGATTCATTACCAGATTGCAAAATAAAAAATGCTATGATGTTTACTCATTGATAAGCGCGGGACATCCACACTGTGGACTTCCTTGACAGAAATATTTCGAATGTGCGGTTCTAATCGAAGTGGAAAAACAATGTTGAGCATCTAAATTTTTTCTTTGAAAGGTCTCTATTCTAAAGTCATGACTGGAGCATCTCAATCTTACGAAAGCTCTCCTTTGTTTTTCTCCACTTGACACAATCCAAATATTTGTCTCTGTCTAACAAGGATTTGCAGATAAATAGCTTCCTTGAATTATTTATACTCGAACACCATTCTTGTAATGTATTATCATACCTGATGACCTACATTTAAAGTCATGTGTAGAGATGTTCTCATCAATAACAGATTGGCTGACCCAGACACGTCCAAATCCACTTAAACAGCCCCGAGACGCACGGAGACGTAGATCTTTATTTCAAAGTAATGGATGCAACATTAAATCGACCTGAATCCCAAGACCTCTCCAGCGTTCTCGGCAACGAGGCCTCTTTCATGCGTGAAATGTGCTTGGCGCTTCAAACCTGTTGCCAGCACCTGGGCACGCATTAAAAAATACCTCGCACTGAAACTGATGCTGCATGGTGGTACCCGCACAAGATCAAAATTCATTCGAGATGGCTGCGTGTCAAGACAAGACAATAATTGGACTGAACGTACATGTAACGTTGCAAAAATTTCACGTATCTCTAAATTGGGTGTGACTACATGTACATTATGCACGAAGGTTTAACTGTAACAATGAATCTACAATTGTTGCATAATGTTTACCAGCCTTTATGTATTCCCCGACCACGAAGAAAAACGAATCATGACACTAACAAATAATATTTATACATGTAAAGTTAATTTATGTAGAGTTTTCAAATCAAGAGATGATTTTTAACCACTTTCCTACTAAGTACAGAGTCATGCTCTATGTAATCTGCACTTTTTATGATAATTCTCTTGACATATACATAGCTTAATGTCTTTGTTTTATGAAAATATCTAGTTTTATCCACACACACCCTTCAATTCTGGAAATCATCCACCCAGGCCAAGCCAAATGTGCCTCCATATCATTTTTTTTTTCAGATCAGGTACATCCATCCCCTCCAACCCTCCCACCCCCCACCCACATAACCAGCCACATGCTATTTGACTCTCATCTTGGACCAGTGTCTACGTCCCTGCTAAGGTGGATGATGGTATCAAGGAGCTAAAATCGTATACTAAGACATGCTCCCACTGAGTAAAGTTGTGGTATTATCGCCCATGACTTTTACTTTTATTTGGATATACCTTATGTTACAAATATTAAACCAATTGAGGAAAATAGTGTAAATTTTTAATAGCATTAGATGAAAATTCGGTAAGAATAGCCTGACTCACTTATATCATTCCCCTTGTTTATCCACACCTCATGTATTACAATCTTGTTTGGGCTGCCAACTATATTACATATTAGTATATTACATGCCTTTAAAAAGAATATGAAGATATATTTACTGAACAACATCTAAAATTTCTTTCATCTCCATTATATAATGATATAATCTGTTAGCTTTATATTGTATCTGCCATCTGATGTGATTCATATGCGTCTTATGGTGCCAACTGTCCTCACGGGTATTTCACAAACTCTATGGAGTTTCTTTCCCAAACTTGAATAGTATTGTGTCATACACATACTTATAAACTATATCTGAATAAACTCTAACTTAACTGTACTGCAGTTCGCAATGCTGTTGCAATCTGCTGACGACGGCAAAATGAACCAGGTGATTTATCGCACAATTGCGTATGCTCAGGATTGCGAGGTCCCATTCATGCGTGAAAAGTAACCTAAAATCCATCAAGGTAGAATCCTTCGAAGAAATGAAATCATTAAAAAGCACACATAAGAAATTTCAGGATAGAAAATAAATTTTGTGACGTGCAAGTAAATGCCACATCCATAGACAATAGTGAATAGTGCACCAGAATTGTGGGTTTTTATCAAGTAACCATAAAACGCGAGTGATATTGGAAAAAGTTCATGAATATGGGAGTCGGGGAGTACCAATAGTGAATGGTCCATTTTGATTTAACCCAATCCATCACATTACGTGAGTCTCCTGTTTTAAAATGGCGAACCCGCTTGATTCTTCACGACCCAAATTAGACAGTGCATTACCATATCCAAACCGTAGTCCTAATGAAACAAATCCAAGTCCATTCCGACCAAAGTCAATGTTCCTTGGTATGTATAGCTGAAACACTTAAATTTATATTTCGTATATACACAAAAGAGACCAAAACGTAAGTGTAAAGGTCCATAGGGTCGAAAAAGCCATATCTAGTTTTAACATGACAGAATGCAAAAAGTTTTGTTTGAAATTATAGGCCTATTTCAGTAAATTGGCTTGAACAGGTGCATCATTCATGCGCATACAGGACCGTACAATTTATGAAAAGGGACCAACATTTGCAGCACATCAGAGAATTTGTAAGCGGAGGTTCTTAATTTGTTGAAAATGTCAATAAAATTCAGTATTTAAAAAGGTACTACTTGCAACCACCATCTCAACAATGAACATCATCCATAAAAGTCCACAAAGTGACACTTACACCAACATCAATCCATCAGAAAAGCCCCCTGCGCCTAAAATGGCCATCAACAAGAATCCAAACAACATGATTATATAATTTGATGTGTTTTAGGCATGTAGTTAAAGACTTGATGTTGTTTTAAAGGAGATAAACTAAGAGTATTTCAAAAAGAAAAATGTTTGAATTTCCAAATATATTAAGTACATTGGTTCAAATGTTAAACATCAGCCAGAAGCAAGTGACATTAGGCCTCAAACCAATAAAATGTAGTCAAAATTGCATTACAATAGCCAAAATTTGTAAAGATAGCAGTCACATTTCAAGTCGGTTTCCAGAAGTATTTTTGAAAGGAAATTTAAATGTTCAAGAAAGCATAGAATCCCACAAGTCATCTAATAAGTGAATTATTAGGGTAATAATTTAGAATTCCAAAAATGTAGTATGCCTTTGTAAGTCATCTGTAAGTCAGCCAAGCATAATGTACATCTAACTCGTGGTTCTATAAAGTTCAAAAGGTCAAAATGTAAAGCAGTCCTAATTATTGTAAAATTCTACTACCTTTATCAGAGAAAGAATTAGGTTTTATGAAAGGAGAGAGAGAGAGGGGGGGAATCATGTTGAAATTCCTAAAGGTAACTGTAAGTATAACTGTTTTCCTGTAACAGTTTTAAATTTTGTCATTTATAATCAGACGTAGTTCAACTTGTCAACCAGCTGATTTAGATGCCACTTATTTATACAAGAGAGAGAGAGAGAGAGAGAGAGAGAGAGAGAGAGAGAGAGAGAGAGAGAGAGAGAGAGAGAGTACATTAAACACTGAGCTAGCCTGACATGACCTTCACAATAACAAACTATATTCATCAGATAATTATAAAAAACAACATCAGTTTCACTACACTTGGAACACTTACTGCACTGCAATATGTGCAGAAAATGCCTGAATGTTCAAATTGTTACCAAATATATAAAAGTTCCATGAAAAGAGAAGCAGACAACAGTTTTCGATGATAGTGATGAGACCAAACCGAATACCAGTTTAACCTTGTCAGATCCAGGATCATTTACGAAGTAGTAAGACATGCTAGTGTTCATCGTCAAAAGGATCCATGACCAACAGTAATGAGAATTAAACGAATGAGAGTATCTTCTGCCTGACTTGGAACAGGTTACTAACATATTGGCAGTGGGTTAAACCAGTTTTACGGGATCCCAATCCTCCCACTTTGGAAAACACTCACATTCATTTAAAGTAGGCCTAAAACAAATTCAGCCCTTAATGTTTATGTACGGTTATCAAAGGTGACCATAGTTTACAGACATCATCCAATCAATGACAGGATAATTAAGAATTTTAAGTCAGATTACTATATTTACATTAGAATTGTGTAACATGTCAAAATATGAATTTAAACACCAAAAAAAGTTTCCACGTGAACACAGGATAACTAAATTTGATACTAATATTACATTTATTATGAAACATGGTTCAGTTCTTCCATGTTCCATTCTCACTAGAAAATACAGCACAATAGGCCTAAAATTCGTTATAAAAATATGATTCTCATCAGCTGAATAAGTATTCCTTACATTTTGTCAGTATATCCAAAAGGATGAGAAAATAGAAGGTCTGTATTGTTCAACATGATGCCTGAGAACTCATATGGTCCTTATTTTATTTTATATTTGTTGTAATTATAATACATTTTATGTTCCAGTAATGAAAATTTGATCAAGCTCAAGGTCAAACAATCTCAGCCACTACATTAAAATACATAAACATATTTCTATGTGTTTTACTGACACTCAGAAAACACCTTATTAATATGTTCATATAAATCAACATGACATTCTGTAGAACATATTGATATTTATCTTTTTGGTTAAGATAACCTTATTTAATCTTATTTTAGAAAACCCCTGTTTAATCAGTCCTTCAAAAAGTGATTTATGTCTATCAGCAAAATCTTTAAAATCAGTACAGTTTCTATTATTCATTGTAAATAAAAGATACACAACAACCAGGTAATGACCCCAACCTAAAACCAGCAGCTGACTACAAATGATACGTTAGACGATGACATGAATGTAAAGAAAGTGTATGACAATCCATTTTAGAGAAATTTAAGAAAACATTCTTACACAGCGAGGATAGGAAAATATTCAGCTTTAGAATGTTGTCAGTCATATTTCGCCACTGACCATCCCTATTCACATAAGGAATTCAATATATTTTCTCAGTAAAGATAATCAATCAGAGTCAATAAGCATATATATATATATATATATATATATATATATATATATATATATATATATATATATATATATATATATACATATATATATATATACATATATGTGTGTGTGTGTGTGTGTGTGTGTGTGTGTGTGTGTGTGGTAAACCAGGCAAGATTATTGGCTTTTTGTTGTCACAAAATAACCAGTAATCTGTGCAGCAAAGCTTATAATCTGGATGGACGTCAAGGACGACCAAAGTCCAAAAGCGGCACTGTGTAACGTGGAATTTATTCTTATTTGCAGCTGATAATCATAGATTGATTCCGCAATCATGCTAAAGTACAAAAGAAAGAAAGAAAAAAAAACAAGAGGGCTGTGTGAACAGCCCGTGCCTCAGCTGATCTTGACATTCATCACACTTGCAGCTCTATGAACTTGGGAAAGAATCAAGGACACCATGTTCTGAGTAAGTCTGACCTTTATACAAGAACACTTACATGTACAACATCAAAGTTCAAGTAGTTCTTAAATTGTAATGAAGAGTAAAATTCATGTATGTTGCACTGTGACCCCACAAACGAGGTCAAGGTCATTTATGTACTGTCTCAGCATGACCTTCATACAGAATAATTAACATGTGTAGCTAACTCAAAAAAGATCTCAAGTTATCAAGTAAACAGTAAATTTCGTGTCAGTTGTCCTGTGAATTAGCATTAGAATGCCCATTGACTTACATAGCAATCAATAGGAAAGCTGCATTGAACGATAAGTGCCCGAATTGAAAATCCTTAAAAATCAGGAATCCAAATCAGTGCCACCTAGTAAACAACTGTTTGATCCTTCCACAAGAACATATCCATCCAATTTCAGCTTAATCTGAGGGACGGTTCTGAGAACAAGTGAAAAATAGCAAAACCATACAAAAAATTCATAAAAAAATTGCAGCCCCAACTGGTGAACAAATTGGAAACTAGGTGTCCACGGGAGTATCTATGTACGATATCAAAGCAACTGGATAAGCGGTTTCAGAGGAGAAGAATTTTGAAGGTTTGCCCCAAAAAAGAACCAAAAAAGTTCATAAAAAATCCAAAAATCAATAGAGCATGACCATTTGAACAAACTTGGTAGAGATCCACCCAAGGTACATCCCCACCAAGTTTGAAGTAAATCTGGTCAATATTATTAAAGTTATGACCATGACAAGAAATTCCCATGTTAAACTTTCCTATTAAAACTTTTCTAAAAAAATCCAAAATTCATTGGAACATGACCATTGGAACAAACCTGGTAGACACCCGCCCAAGGTACATTGGCACCAAGTTTGAAGTAAATCTGGATGACGGTTTTTGAGAAGAAATCGAAAATGTAAATTAGCATTAGAAAGCCCATTGACTTACATGGTAATCAATACGAAAGGTGCATTTACCGCAAAGGAGCCAAATTGAAAAATCATTAAAAATCAGGAATCCGCAGCATTCCCACAGAGTGAACAACTTTGTTTGGCCCTTCCATAAGAAACATATCCACCACGTGTAAGCTTAATCTGAGTGACGGTTCTGGAGAAGAAGTCCAAAAGAGCTATAACACACAAAAATTCATAAAAAAATTTGAAAAAAATTGCAGCGCCACCTGGTGAACAAATAAAGAACTAGGAGTCCCAGGAAGTGTAACACTTCCAGGACAGTTCCTGTGTGATATCAAAGGAATTGGGTGAGCGGTTTCGGAGAAGAAGATTTTTTTAAGATTTGCCCGCAAAAGAACAAATAAATTCATTAAAAATAAAAAAAATCACTGGACCGTGACCATTTGAACAAACTTGGTAGGGACCCACCCAAGGCACATCTCCACCAAGTTTGAAGTGGATCTGGCCGACGGTTTTTGAGAAGAAGTAGAACATGTGAATTGTGGACAGACGGATGACACACGACGGCCGACGGACGGACGACGAACCCTCACAAAACCTCAGCTCACTGACAAGTCAGATGAGGTAAAAAAAGAAACGCAAAGGGAGTTGAACTGCTTTTTTGGACTAAGGAATATAAATAGATGTGCTAGCCCTGCTAACAGGACTTTAAAGTGTGAAGAATAGTATTCGCATTAAAAGGTGAATATAAAAGCGGCAAAAATGTTCAACAACCTACACCAAGCATTTCTAATTATTTTCGGTCAATATGTTTCACATTCTGGACGGGACGGTGTGCAAGAATTGGTTAGGATTGTTTTGAAATTGTGAAATCAAGAATGCTACCTCAAATAAGGGGAATACCCTGAAATTTGATCAGGGGAACGAAGAGCCTAAGTGGAAAAAGCACTTTGACTTCGTTTTCCTTGGAAACGGTCTGTGGGTCTTTCCTTTTAGGCAATGTTGTTATTGTAGACAGGCTTGTTATGTATTTGTTTGTGCAAAATGTTCATTAAACTATATATTAAGGCTGGATGTAATAGCTACAGTACCATTCAGGCTCTACTATTAGGGTTTACACTCCATTAAATTCATTGTCTTCCAATATCAATATCTTACTTTTGTTGTAATGCCCGAGTAATATGATGGGCCAACGACTGCAAAATTAACAAGACGAAAAATAAGGTTGCCAGTTATCTTAAAAACTGCTACGAGCAGCAAGCCATTTCCGTCTTCTATTTTACAGGATATGCCGAATCTTAGATTGCATTTCTGAAATCAATTGATTTTTCTCTTTAATGGATATGGTTTGATTCAACATATTATGAGAATGATTATCAAACATTTCCATTCCGGTTGACTTAAGTGATTGCCTTCAAGTTCATCAAGAACGCATATCAAAGGAGACGGTTGTCTGGTAATTTACTTCTGGATATTCAACAAAGAAGAGACAAAATCATTACCAGTGACGTTTTTAAAAGGGCAGCTTAATATCCCTGGCTGCTCAGAGACATTCTCTACTCACCATCTAATAGAAACATTGCATGGAGTTGACTTTACAAAATATTATGAATTGTAATCCATCTTTATTGTTTCAGCTGAACATGTTATCTCTGCTATATTGATTCTGTCTAATATGGGAAGAAACACTTTTCAGTGAAGAACGTTTGATAAGACGATGCAATAATGGATGGTAATGCAAGAATTTGACCATCCACTCATTAACAATCTTTACTTTACAAATTGCCGCCGCCAAAGCATAACGGGATGACAAAGGGTAGATGGATAACTGACAGCAAATATTGCCCGGCCTCCTCATGACAGGTATTCTTGTTGACACAGAAACCAGAGAAACAATTTGTAAATGCGGAAGCAGGAAGCAGCAAATATGCACAAAATCAGAAGTTCCCATCATAAAAAGCATGAGCACTAGGCGCATCATTGAGTTCGCCAGGAATTAAGAGCACCAGCTGTTCAGGCGTGCAAGCTACTACGAGCACTACTGCATACAAACAGGAGATCACAAACATCACCAAGCAAATGTTTTTTTTTTTTTTTTTTTTTAAATATTGGTGTAACACAACTATGGACGTTCATAAAACTGTAAATAAAGATATACGGACGACAGAGGTACATTGAAGTGTGCACTGGGGAATGTAGCAGTGTTATTCTAACATAGCGAATTCAAAACATTCGTAAATATAACGGTACCTCATATGCAGCCCAATGCATGGAGATTTGTGTTCGGGGTCAAAAAGTCAATGTTCCTGGTAAAACAGACCTACTTGGTATCTAGGAGATCTACCTGGTGAGATAAAATGTTGTTTCGGAACTGAACCTTTTAAGTCTCACATCAGGGAGGTGTATGATACACGCCCTGCCCACATATACTTCGTCAAAGACATATGCTTGGTACCCATGTGAACAATAGAGTAAGTATGGTACACCCCCTGTTCACATATACTTCGTCAAAGACATATGCATGGTACCCCTGCGAACAAAAGAGTAAGTATGATACACCCCCTGCCCACATTTACTTCGTAAAAAACATATGGTACCCATGTGAACAATGGGGTAAGTATGATACACCTCCCTGATCACATACATGTACATGTATACTTCGCCAAAGACATATGCATGGTACCCATGTGAACAATAGAGTAACTATAATACACCTCCCTGATCACATATACTTCGTCAAAGACATACAAGTGGCCTATGCATGGTACCCATGTGAACAACAGAGTAAGTATGATACACCTCCCTGATCACATATACTGCGTCAAAGACATATGGTACCCATGTAAACAATAGACTAAGTATGGTACACTTCCCTGCTCACATATACTTCGTCAAAGAAATATGCATGGTACCCATGTAAACAATACTCAAATGACTAAGCGCCGCCAGGAGGGCGATGTGAAGATACAGTAGTGCCGGTTGCTGTTATCCGGGTCCTTCATGCGATGTCACGGGTTGTCCCCTGCTTCTGTTCTATTGACCTGTGACCGGAGGCGGATGTCAGCAGCGTGGACTGTCGTGAGTCAGCGGACCGGTCAGCCGCTGAATGTCTAGGACACTGGTGGGATCGTTGACTCCCTTGACGCGCTCCTGGCATCTCCTAAGTACAATAAATCAACTTCAGAAGAATATAAGTAGGTCAAATTATTCACAAGGTTTTAATTATATTTTTTCATGGATTTTATTGCTCTCTCTCCAGGTGTGTTTCATCTTAATGTATTCATTCTG
This sequence comes from Hermodice carunculata, assembly GCA_964020975.1. NCBI lineage: Eukaryota > Metazoa > Annelida > Polychaeta > Eunicida > Amphinomidae > Hermodice > Hermodice carunculata. Next base: position 95,645,553 of record OZ026612.1, on the reverse strand, counting down.
ATTTCGCCAAGCTTGGGGGTTCAATATAATAATAATAATAATAATAATAATAATAATAATAATAATAATAATAATGATAATGATGATGATGATGATGATGATGATGATGATGATGATGATGATGATAAGTAATTTTTGTAGCTCTGTACATGTATCATAATAATAGGCTTATTATCGCACCAAGCCAGTATAAATGATGCGTGTATAAGATGAATTTAATGTGTGCTGCTTGAAAGATGAACCCATGTTTGGCACGAGTTTAATGATCAATTGACTTCGTTGTTCCTATAACATATGTAAGACATTTTGCCGAACACAATGTAACATAATATTTAGGTAAAGTAATAAAATACAACATCGCGAAGCATGAAATCGAGGAACAAAATAGGAAATGGAAATAATCATCACAATGTTTCATCAATTTTGATACTTGTTTCCAAAAACGTGATCACAAGGTGTATAACTTCAATGTCATGGCACTTCAGGAAGAAGAAACAGTCTTCATAATCTAACTAACTTATCTAACTAATCTGCTAACATCAACGCACATTTCAGTTGCTGAGGGAATAGATTTCTCGCATGAAGCAGTAAATTTTGGATGAGGTTAATATAATGACGTTATTTCCCGACAGCTGGGCATACGTTGTAAAATCTGGATCGAGTGGGGATTTGTTTGGATGTAAGTACCTACTAGTTTTCAATGGGCCATTTTTGGTGTTGAACTTGTGGTGTTGTTAACGTTGTTCTTATGCTTACATCTTTGATTGCACCGCATTATCTTTCAATTCCAAATTGACTTTAAATTAAGCAAACGCTCTCACTATTTTATCGGGCAACAGTTGTGTTTTTCCTTCGAGTTTCCATTCTGAGATAAACACTTGTTTCAATAGATTCGATATCACAGTTGTTGGAATATCTACAAAACAATCGCTTGAATTGTTCAAAGGATAACTGCACCTAATTAAGTGTGATGAATGGTTCAAAATGGATAATCGTTGAGTTCCACATGATTATTATATTCCTAGTTACAACAGTAGATGTTTTTGACAACAGGGTTTCTAAATATAAATTTGGTATTTTTACATACATGTCTGAGAATCAGGTAAGGGGATGCTGCTTGTCTCTGAATGAACAGAAGACCACGAAGCATGGAGTAATTTCGTTTTTCACAAAGACACAGGTACCAGGATTATGATTGATATCTACTTTTAAAACCATTCAGTTTGTACATGATTTTATGAGAGGAATATTCGTTTGTACTTTGAACCTCATGTTGTTCAACTATCTTTAATTTTAGAAACCGCAGTAAATTACAGTTTTAACATCTGACGCACTCCTTCCGTAATAGCTTCCTTTGCCTGCACCAGTGGTTCCACTGAAAGAAGGAAAGTGGGAGCTCAGTTCCCGCGGACCCAATGGTGAGAAAGTGAAGACCGGTCGTTTAAACGACACACTTATCCAGAGACTTCCAGGTTGGAATCTTGCTAGATTCCTTGACATTATCCAAATGTCTAAATGGAGCTACCGCAATTAGTCCAAAGAAAGAGAAGAAAGAAGCTAAGAGGTGGGTTAGCTGAATACATTGAAGAATAAATCACCTGTATGAACATTAGAGGAATGGTTTAAGAGTAATCATATTGACCAGTTTTACGCACAAGAGATCAACTGCTGTACCACTTTCTTTTCTGTATGCACCAAAACAATACTTAAAATTGCATTTGCACCTGTTGAACTATAAAATAACAAGTTACCGACTTAGTCAGCTAAACAGTGTGAGCCTCCTCCCATAATTTACAACTATATAGAAATATAGAAACAAATTTTTTTTATAAAGGTGCAAGTGGATCCTATTTCCGTTTGACAACTATGCAATATTTCTTCAGGCTTCCGAATAATTTAACTGCTGTATCAGATAGTTATTTTCAGCGTGTACAAACTGTCTATTTACAGAAATTTTGTTTCCAAGATATATTTCTTTCTTAACCACTTTGATATTTTGGTTCCTAAACTGAAATTTACGAAGATTTTATTTTATCAGTCTTGTTCAATATACTTATGGCGAAAAGAAAACAAATAAACAAAGTTACATGAGCGGTCGCAAAATAAAAGCAAAATATCATGGAATAAAGATAACACCCACAAAGGTGCGAGAAGTGTGTCTGGTACAGAAGTTCCGGTCGGCCACTGGCAGAACAGGGATCAATGTGAAATCCATGTAGTGCCACATCGTACGGGTTACTCCCAGCTCTTTGAATTCGACATTGGCAAGGTCATGGGCACGGTAGAGGCTGCTCTTTCCCAGTATGAGGTTGCCAGGAGATTGTGGTGTTCCAGGTCAGCGGTACAGACGTGGTGGGATTGTTTTCAACAAACAAGAGGATGAAAGTGGAAAGCTGGATTTGGAAAACCAAGACTTTCAGATGGGAGGGACTACCGTTACCTGGTGCAGTTTGCAGAAGAGAGAGGTTCTCTTCGGCGGAGAGTTTTCGTCAGCATTAGCGCCAGGACTACAACATTGCAGCATCACGACGTACAATCAACAGGAGACTGATGTCGGCCAAACTGGGGGCATACCACCCTGCCATCCGCACCCCCCTCGGTCCTACACACAAGGCTGCACGGATAGAGTGGCAGCATGCAGGAACATGCTGCCTGGTCCAGGTATCAGAGAAGCAGCGTGATGTTGTCAGACGAGTTATTATTTTCGGGACGATTTCCGTGATGGGAGGAAACGGGTCAGACCTATGCCTTGAGAGAGATTTTTGTGGATCCATAGTGGAACATCACCTGTATGGACGAGGCGTGCAGTGTCACGATATGGTGGTGGTGGTGGTGGTGGTGGGGGGGGGGGGTCTGGGCGACAGGAAGAACTCATCAGGGTAGATGGGACTCTAACAGACCAGCAGTATGCGAATGTGATCCTGTCAATAGTCACCGAATGGTTCCAGTAACCCTCCTGACTCTCCTGACCTGTGCCCCATAGAATATTTGTGGGATGTGCCCGGCCGTCGAAGGACGAGTACACAGAAACTGCGGTCATCCTGGCAATTGGCACAGCGGCTCGCAGAACAGTAGTATCAAATTTCCCCACGCCGAGACAGTCAAGCTCACTGCCAGCATGCCAAAGAGGGTCCACACTTATTTGCAGAAGCGTGGTGGTCGCTCCCGCTCTTAATGCAAGAAGATTAAAAACAGGGTCATTTTCAGGACCACCACATCCTCGAAAAAAGGATAATAAAAGCAATGCTATAATAAAAAAAAATAACTCCCCACACAATCCTTGCACACGAACCCATTGTTGACGCACGGGGTGCCTGGCTTTTTTATGGTTTTATTTTTGTTTTGTTTTTCACTTCGTAGCATCACAGGTGGCTCCCAATTCACACAGTTCAGTGACTGCTGACCCAAGGACCATTGTAATCTCAGGAGGACATCAAAATCAAATCGTCTGCGCATGATGATGCATGGAGTTTTTCATGGTGCAATGTCACTCGATCACATATAGAACGTGGTTTTCCACATATGAATTAAATAAAATTGGAATCAATACATAATTTTGTTTCACTCCATTATACTTTCATTTTTTTTCCCAAAAACTGAACCACATGACAACTTAATCTGAACAGGTGAATCGTGGTATATAATCCTTCAAAATATCAAACATGTATTCTTCATTAACATGACAATTTATATAACAGTCCTTCAAGACACACCACATCAAATTCCACCAAGTATCAAATAAAAGGAACACAAAAAACTTATTTCTGTCCGGTATTTTGACCTATTTGAGTGAATTTGAATTACTAACATACGATCTCTTTGTTTCTCCATTAACGCAGTTTGAAACTTTTAATTTAATTAGCTTTTCATCGGTGGTGTATTCGTCATGTGTTTGTTTAAAATCGAATAAAATATTTTGGTCAGACAACTATTCGGGTAAGTACTCTGTATCGGTCAGGTTCCAGTTGAGATGCGCCTTCATGTAAATGGTTTAGTAAGCTTGTCTTCCAGGCCGTAGGGAAAAACCCTATAAAAAACTAGATTAATCACTCTCTCGGCACTACCGATATTGCCGTCTTTACCAGTTTTCGGCTTTGTGTTTTAAGCACCATCCTTCCGTTCTGATTTACCGGTTTGTAGTGCACATATAAGGCAACAAATTTTATTTAAGCTGACATCAAAGTCTATACCAAAGACAGTAAAGCTCTTGTTTATGCTGGTCGCGTTACTTGTACAATTCGGTACATAAGCCTGTATCTCTCTCCTTCAAACCGCTTGTCGTAGGTAGGTTGATATGTCATATCCGACAAGATCTGTCAAACTTTTTTTGTTGGTCGATTTATAAAGTAAAATTATATCTTCAAGCTTTTTTATTAAATCCCAAAATAAGTAGTGCGGGTCACGTGCATGATACCAAGCGATTGAAAAATATTTTTATAATTCTTTCCTTTTCCTTTATCAAGTTGCCGGAATTCTCTTTTAGTCCCATATTTTTATTTTAAAAAGTAATTACGTGGCTCACTGGATACCAGTCAAGATGTGTCTTCTTTCATTTCCCGGTACTTACGTAGAGTAACAATCTTTGTCTGCATTAGGCTGCACATGCTTTGTTTTCTACCAGTTATGTTGTAAATTTGCCTGCTTTATGATCAGAGTAATTCTTGCAAAAATGTTTTAAAGCAAATTTGAAATCTTCATGATCAGGATTTGACCCCGATGAGTTTGGTATTTCTGGACCTGTTCTATCTGACGCGTCGTCCAAAGATCTGAGCATTTTTACGATGAGGGAATTTTTGTTATTCCCCCATGTCATAAGACATGGTCACATTATCTGAACATCAACTTGAACCTTGACCTGTCTAACATGGCATAAAAATTGAAAACGAATGCTCTACTATTTAACTCTTCCATTGCTATATTTTGGACTGAGTCATGAATGTGCCTATTCATGGGGACCTGTTCGTGTTTTAGGATTATTTGACCCTTTTTAAGAGATTATTGGATTATTTGTACTTCAAAATGTGGATTATTGGATTTTCTTCTATTTTAGGATTAAAAGTTAACTGAAATTTTAAAATATTTTAGGGTTTCTTGCATTTTATAAAGGATTTTTGGATTTTTGGGGTCAAAACTTTCGGATTATTGGATTTTCAGAGCGCCCCCTAACAGGGCCCCATTCATTACCACTTATATAAAAACTCGACAGTACTTTCGAACCTGTATCTACTATCGGGGCAACCTTCTCCATTGAGCTTCGTCTTTGACGCAGTGGGGCGCTTGGCACTCAGTCTATTGCTGACCCTTATTTCATTGCTTCAGGGCGACTTCTACGTCTGATACAAATCCTAATTCTGGGGCGTAAAACTGATCACTATTTGTAGTTGTATTTACATTTTCAGGTAATGCTCACTCTAGGAAAGTCCCGTCATATATTGTACATTGCATTCATTCGACAATTAACCTTCCCTTAACATTAATCACACATATATTTTGGATGCTACCACTTCAAAATATCCAATCGACTTGGCTGCCATTGTAAAAATAGTGAGTTCCGCACCCAATGCCAATGGTTTGTAAATGAGCATTGGGAGGATCTTGCTGAGTGGGGGTGGGAAGAGGGTTATCATATATATGAAACCAAAAGTAATATTTTGCAATTATTTCACAGCATCAATAATGATATAAATGCTGTGGCCGCGATTCACTTTGATGTCCAAATCAACTGTACTTTTGTGAGACTCTCCTGCAATCCACGCATTAATTGCGCAGTGTTCAAAATGGCGCTCGAACGTGCCGTGTCGCATTTGGATTTGTAACTAACGATGATAACTGCTTCAGACAGACCCGAGCGGGCACATTAAAGTTGAGATTGTAAGTCATCTTTTAAAGATAGGTTGACGACTGTTTGCTCTGGTAACTCGGAGAACGGACACCTGAAACCTAGCGATACTAGATACCGATACCGCACCCATCGCATCGTGGCTAGATGCAGCAGCTATGCTTTTTCCCCCGGGCCCAAGTTGACCGTCCAGATCTCGTTGAAATAAAATGCTGTGTTTGAGTTAACTTTACTGCAAAATAACGGCACACGTTGGCCAACTTTTCTGTTATTTTTGTCTTACAGCTTGGTTACGGTTGATTTGAACGACCCGGGGTTTTTTTTTGTTTTTCTTTTTGTTTTTTTTTACGGGTGGTTTGTGGGGTGATTTTGCTGGTCGGTCGCGTGTTGCAGCTGGTCTGAGGCTGTCCAACTGGAGCATTGTTGCAATATTTGCATCACAGTTCTTGAAAAAATGCTACAGAATTTATCCAAAATAAGTGTTTCTCAGGTGAATAAGTTTATTGAGAAAGTGATCCAGGTAATGTAAATTTGTTGCCGCAATTGGACCGCACCGTTGTCTTGCGCGTCAGGTCATGGCAAAAGCGCCCGTGCCAAGGAAATCTGGTCGTTTTGACCAGGTGGGGACTGGGGTCGGTAATTGCAGGTACTACTGTACCATGCTTATCACCTCTTCCCATGCAGAACCTGCCAGGGTATTCAAAGAAAGTGAATGTAAAGACATTTTCAAAAATAATGTGAAAGCATTCTGGATGCACGAGATGGGAGTACTGGAAAGGGACTGCTTTAATCCTTTATGTATTTTATAGTTTCAGTAACTTACTGTTATCAGAAACCTGCAATTCATATATATATATATAACAGGTCCCTAGAGATATAAAAATACGCCTTTGGTGCTAATGTTTATTTACATATTAATTTATTGAAAATTTAGATCAATCTTTTAATTCATAAATTATTGAAGCATATCAGCTCCAAACCTGTGCAGAGCAACTTAATATTTTTCTGATTTCATACTTGCATTTCTGCTATTTTCATGTTGTGGTCCGCCATGGAAATAAGCCAAGACAAGATTCCCTAGGCATTTGGGACTTCCATTTCATGCATCATAGTTTGGGGTGCTTTCAGCAATATAATTGCACCATCCTGGCATATGTGCATAAAATATTACCCATCAGCATTCAGTGATAGAAGTACATTCAGGCCTAGTGATTATCTCAATGTATTTTTTCTTCTTACTTTTGTAGAGAAAATACACAATTTACTCATTGCGGAATAATTAATCTGTTAATTGTCCCCAAATTAATAAACATAATGCGGGTGCAAAAATCTCCAAAGCCTACATATGTTAATACAAAATTTGTTTTATCTTAATTGATAACATGGCGACGTTTTTTTTTATTATTTATTTTTCACTAATTTTTGCTAATTTTCACCAGATTTTTGTACAATCTGAGTGAAAATAGTCAAATCAGTACAATAATGACTAAAATGTTTTGATTTCGTCAACCATGTGAGAGCAAGATACTCGACACTATCCAGTATGCACCATTTTACATGCTAAAATTAAAATTTTTTTCGAGGGGGGCGGCAATGCCCGCAGACCCCACCTCAGTATTTTTAAGGGAAGGGCCGCCTGAAAGACTTTTTTTTTATTCCATTAATTTTAGGGTTGGGCCTTTTTAGTAGGGTCTGTCACGTTACCGGAACAACACATATATTTTTGTTAGGCCTTCGGTAACTTCGACATGTGTTGAAACATGTCGAAAATGGATGTTCTTTCCCCTTTTACACTTTACCTCTTTTACGGTCAGTTTATTTTGTTACCCGGGTGCAGCCGGAGGCTCTTGTTACATTCAAACAATCTATGTGCTTACGAAGAAAACACCAGCATAGTGCCTTAGCGTGTTGCGTCTAACTTTTGTTAGCGCATTGTTTTTGTGGCTTTAAGGCTGGGTTATAACGGTGCCTAATAGTCCCTGAAGTATTCCTTGAATATTCAGATTGAAGTTGTAGTACAAGTTTTTGTGGGTGGTTTGATTTTGTCTGCCGGCGAAGCTTTGTTTAAATAGTTACCGCAGTTATGAGGCATGGAGATAATGCATGGGCGATTAAATGTGAAATTGCACAGGAATACTGGTAGTAACACTGGCAAAAGCCTTTGCTAAACTCAATGAATTTCACATTATACTATGTAGCATTTGATTTATGCTTATTTTCAGATTGATATATGTATATTTATATGTTGTAGATGTGCGGATGACTTCGAGATCACACAGTTCGTACCTCGGATCGCATTATTTATTTGAACTTCTAAGCCCGTTGGGAATGATCCGGGTGTGATATGGCTCTTGAAAGTGAATAACAGGGTAATGGTCTATCGAAGTAACCACGTAATTACACCTGGGAAGGATACAACCGTAGTCTCGCAGACCACATGCGCACGCCAGTTACGGACATAAAGCGCGTGCATCATGTGGCGTAGCCGATTTCGATGTCTTGTCTATTTCATGTTAAATCTTTGTAGAGAAAGGTACCTTTCAATGTTTATCAGTCCAATGGACAAGCAAATTCATCTCAAAACTGTAAACAAATAAAACGTCACAATCTGAACCTGATTTAAAATGTTTGCAATAACTGACAGCTTACACGCATTTTTGAATGCAACGTTAGTTTATTGATTTAAGTTTTGTTTCATTTCTTACAAAATTATGATGCTGTATCAATATCAGCCTTACCAGGATAAGCATTCTTACCAGAAGGATATGTGAAAATTTGATATGACTTGTCCTGTGGGCTGGGGGATCTTTGAAACAATTTGTGTCCCTAATTAATGGAAAAGCCAACGAAAAGGAGAGAAAAGAAGATTGACATTGCAGATACTCTCAGCTAACAATTATGAATTTTCTTCAACAACAGATAATTTACTTCCAAGACAAAGCATAAAATCTAAAATTTTGAGAAAAAAAAATTAAAGAATAATATGGACAAATGGAACAAATCTACATTTTATCGAAACGTACTTTTCTAAATGGGGATGTTACTAAGACAAGGACATTACCCAAGATGTAATTACAGTTATTTTTCCATTCTGTCGTTTCAAATTGATTTAAACTTGCCAACTAGGTGATGACAGACGAATAAAAGATATAGAATCGCTTAAATGTCAAACACAGCTGTCCAAGAAATGAGAAACGTTCCATACCTGAATATGAAATGAACAAGTTTGAAAGCTTTACATGTGTAATGATGTCCCAATATTTATTGGTCAAAATATTTTCGTTTTGTATTAAGGCATGTCAACGCTACTTAAACGTAAAATGTCTATTTATTTGCAAATTTACACATATCAAAAATTAATGTGGGGACTGTAAATCGCGTCAGTGTATCACACAAAGCACCAAATGTATATGGATGACAATGATTCCAAATACAATCTGTTTTTCACTGTAGACCCCTCCCTCCCCCTTCAAGCAATCGGTATACTCATACTAGGCAGTTCTGTTTATATCATGCCAATGTAGATGACATATCAAGACAGATGTTGTATATGGAGGACCGAAAAGGCCCCGCCGGAGATGACAGATTTCTGTGTAGGTCACATAAAGGTCACAGCGATGTGTGCAACAAGGAAATGAATTTTGTTTAATAATGAAATTTATCAATTTGACATTCTGCTTCCACCACTGTGCGCTGCATAATTGACTGCTACAACGTTCTGTGAAAATAGCTTCCGACAGCTCTACCTGTATGATAAACATAGCTGTTTTTACAGCCTGATTCGCCCAGCAGGTTTAATCTCCAGGCAGATCACAATACCACACCCAAAAGGTCAGACCTACTTTAATTGGCTCTAGGTGGCTTCCCCACTCCACAACCCCGCTACCATTGACACCGATAGCATTCAACAGTCACATTCTTAACATCAGCCGAGGGTACAGAAGAAACCATACATGTACTGCTTTACCGCTGGTTTGTGCAGATAGTGCCTTTTTGGAACTGTGTGTAGCTCCTGTGATCATCACAGCGATGATCAGAAATCTATATCCTGACCACAGTATGCGGGACGTATTCCCCACAGCTACAACATTCCCACCATGTCTTCCCTAGCTGCAGCTGCAATGTCCTCGCGGTGAAATGCCTGTAGGTACGATCCGTGCGAGATGTGTTCCCTTCGCGCAGCTACAATATCGCCACAGGTAATTACAATGTGTGCCACGATCTACACGAATTTTCCTCACAGCGCGTATGCAAAAGAAATATTTTTAGTTTCGATACAGCTAGAAAGATTAATTTGGATCATCTCATACTGCAGATGCCAAAAAGATACGGTGAGTGTCGCCGCCCCCCCCCCCCTCCCAAGCAAAGCTGGTATGGGATAGTTCAAAATCTACATCATTTCAAAAGGGTACGCAGAATGCTCTTTCTCATTACCCACTCTTCTCGGTTCATTTGATAATGAAAGATTAAAAGGCACTTTTGAAAATGGCATGCTGTTTTTTTTTTTTTTTTTTTTTTTTGTAAATTGAAAATCGATCAGACAGAGTCATTGGGCTGGCGGCCGAAATATTTACAGCCTTCATTTCCTATTTATAGGAACTCCCTTTAACAAAACCAGAAGTCCGCTTACCCTACCAGACATCGTGGGGCATGCTATCGGGTTTCAATTTTTGGTATATTATAAAAGGCAAGGAACTGTTATATAATCACTTGGTTTTTTATATTTACTATTCTGAATTTGACGCGTTTTACCCAATCTAGAAATGCAATGACCAATCTGATTGATTGGAAAGTTGGCAACCACCGGAATTGCTGATAACTTCGTCAAGAATATGTTGTTTTATATAATTCTATTTTGACAGGTGCTTGTCGCGTTACTTCTGATGATATAGGTCTTGCATGCTGTACATTATTAGTGAATATTCATTGCGGTTTTAACGGCTTTTAATTGGTTTCCCCATTTTCATTTGAAAAGTGTGTCCAATTGTTCTTCCATTAATCAGTTCCTCGAAAGCGTTATATTTGAGCTTAGATGGTAACGTTACCTGCCATGAGCCTCTACACTTTGTTTTATGTCTCTGTCACGTGGTGACTGCATGCCGTTCGCAAACGAGTAACGTTCAACTTTTATGAATTCCTGTTATCACTGGTCAGAATGACCGACACCACTTTGTCCACATATATCCTCGTACGAAACACGTGTTCCTATCTATTACCCTACGGAATGAAGCCAGCCGCAAGCAAATTATAAACTACAGGTAAGAAAATAGGTAGTTTCATTGTCCACAGGCTAAAACCTTTAGAGGTGATGCCCTGATAGCAGGTCCTTGATTGTCAGAAAGGTGGACAGATGTGACCGACGTGAGCTGCACGGGAAATGAGGTTGTCGCACTTATGGCCGTATAACAGTACTCCTCTCAAAGTGAGTCGCAGCCAAGTCTAATTTTGGCGTGTATGAATGGACTGGAGGTGGGGGGAATGACAATGTGGGCTACTATGTGGCCTGTGCTGCGGTAATTGAGCTGTGTTTACATCAGCTGCACCTTCTTACTGCATTGGCCCGCAGAATGCCTCCCGTGTACCTATAATTGATTCCCTTGTGGGTCTTGTTTTTTTCCCCATAATTCTAGTTCATTGCGAGGTAAGATGTAAAATGTCACTGAAAATATGTTAATGATACTGATATAATTAATTGGGAGAGTTTCACCATGTACTCTAGTAGTTCAAGGTGAATGACCTCAATATTAACAAAGCCAATTGTCGGGGAACTTAAAATCGAAGTTGCACAACACAGACATGTTGCAGTGGATATTGTTATGTTGCCTGGTCAACAGAAGATCCATGTATTCTCCACACCATCTGTCTCTTATGTATAGTATGTAACTTTGTAAAGAGGATTCAGTCACTGATCGGTTTTATTTGTTTTCAATGGTGACCATCAGCGGTAAAATTGAGAATAGTTACTACCATTCGTCGATATTATAAAAATAGATGCCTTTATTGGCTGTTGTGATGGGGGGGGGGGGGGGCTCTCACATCCAGGTTTGTCACTGTCACTCTAAATAATTTTTAAAAATATCTTTATTGAGATGCTCAATTTGCATTTAACAAGACAAACTGTGCTGAAAATAAATGGCAGTCAAAAACAAAAGAATGCTGTCATAAAGTGCCATGAATGCCATGTACACATTTTTATGAATGAAGATAATAGTAATAAAAAACAATGTACACACATGGGCAGCAACATACAAGTGAGAATTTATAATTCATGACGAGTATTGATTTAAATGTATTTATTTATGCTGGATAGATTATAGTACAAATAGTTGACTAACAAAATGGGTTTTCCAGACACGGAGAGAAAACAGAAAATATGCACAACATGCACCGGACAGTGTAAACTAGGTAACCATATGTAACACTTATTTATGTATCAGTACTTGCCATCAGAAAGGACTACAAAGCATCAAGACCAAGCAAAAGTACCAACGAATACCCTGAAAAATGAGCGAAGATATAGTTAAATTACATCGCCATGTTTTTGTATCAGATAAGCCGAAATTATCGGTTCAACATAGCTCAGGACTATGTATAGCATATATTGTTCAGCCATAGATAACCCTGTGGTGGGGGAAAAAAAAAGAAAAAAAAAAAAGAAAAAAAAAAAAAAACGAGACGAGTAAGAAGAAGTGGGAATAGAAGTCAGAAGTATGAAAAGGAAGACATAGACAGAAAATCTTCTAGTTGCAGCAATGTAATTCTGGAATGCCTCAAACATTTGAACATTCGCTGTACTAGATAGTTCTTTGCTGCCGAAACGGAGAATGTTGATCAACCTGTTACTAGTTTCACGTATAATGAGATTGGGGTAAACTGTGGGGGCTAACATGGTAGAATGTATAGGTTTTTCTTGGGATGCGAGAACTTCGAGCAGAAAAGGAGGAAATGCTTCATGTCTACGGAAGGATATAAGCATGCGTATAGAGGACTAGGTATGATGTTGACCTTGAAAAGATCATAGTTGAGCCAGATGACCCCAATCGCATCTGAGTATGGCATATGTCAGCGAAATGATCAACCAACGAACAGTAGTCAGGATATTATCTACTGCAAGTGATGTGGCTTTTAGCTTAGATTTAAAGATTTGGAGAGAAAGGGAGCTTCTGATGTCGGTGGGCAGATTATTTCATAGCCGTATGGTACCAGGGAGAAAAGAATTACTCAAGCGCTGGATTCTGCAATTGAGAGCGCGTATAGGGTTAGTATGTCGTAAGGAGCGACCAACGAAGGAGGGGCTAAGAGGCTTGAAAGGTACATGGGAGTTAGGTTGTGCCCATTTTATAGAAAAAAATTAACTTGAAGTCTTTGCGTCTCTGAGGGAGTGTTGGCCATCCGAGTTCCCGGAGCAATTTAGCATGAGACGTGTACCATAACGCACCGGTACACATTGAGACTGCTTCGAACTGTATGAATTGCAGAAGATTGGCTAGAATTTTGCCACAGTTTTCAAAAGTAATGCAGTCGTATTCAAGGATGGGTCAACCATGGAGAGATAACTAAGTGCTAAACAGTGATTAACTTTATTGGTTATGCGAGTGACGCGATCTTCCTGGGGCAGATCACTACTGAGAGTAATGCCGAGATGGGTATGGTTGTTGGCTTCAGGAATAGCTGATTGACCAAAGTTGACTGACGGATGCTTAGGTTTGGACACTTGGATGAGAAAAGAACGGAGGGAGACTTAACAGCATTCAATATGACATACCTGATTTTGCCTAGTTGTGAATCACCGATAAGTTGTGATTCAAGTGAGCAGACGATTCGACGCGATTTTGGATAATTTCAAGCAGGCTTGTGTGACCGGCAAAAAATCTGACATCACAAATAAGGTCATCTATTAGGTCATTTACGTAAACTGAAAAAAAGAAGAGAGCTGGGGATGGAACTCTAGGGAACTCTGGCTTCAATCGGGAGCCAGCTAGATATTTGGCAATGAGTAACTACACGTTGGAGACGGTTTGAAAAATAATTCCCAAAACAACCGACATGATGATCAGAGATGCCAAGTTGACGCAGCTTGAATGGGAGGCCAGGATGCCAAACCTTGTCGAAGGCCTTAGACACGTCCAGACGACAACTTGCTGCTACGTAATCACTGTTCTTGGAATTAATTCATATTCAAGAAGCTTTGTGGCATCAACACACCCTTTAACGCGGATGTTCTTTGTGTGGCGTTCTTGCCTTTAGAGATGCCGAAATATTGTAACATGGCGATGTGGCAGATAAATCTATATCCACGAACTGTTCATTTTTTCGCTGGACCTGCTTTCTTGCTTCATCAATATTCACACACACACACACACACACACACACACACACACACACACACACACACGCACGCACGCAAGCACACACACGCACGCACGCACACACACACATATATATACATACATATATATATATGATTCGCTCACTCGTTCTGCTATATGACATCCAGTGCTCATTGATATACTTCATATCTTCAACAAAGCATGCTATAATCTATAATATATATATATATATATATATATATATATATATATATATATATATATATATATATATATATATATATATATATATATATATATATATATATACAACATATGGAAACAATAAAAAAAAGCCAAAGTATACATGTTGGGAAGTACGAGTGGACACTGTTTTGCGTCAGTTTTCTATGAACATTTAGCGACACATCATACGAACCTGTGCGGCCAACAACATGGGAAAACGAAAAGAAAAGGGATGTGCTTATATATATATATATATATATATATATATGTATATATGTATATATATACATACATATATATATATATTATATATATATATATATATATATATATATATATATATATATATATATATATATATAAACAACCAGTCATGCACCCTTGGTTTTGCAGGTATACATAGTTATATATCTTGTTTCGTAAGTTCATTGTACCTTACTATTAACTTGTTTTTCTACCGTTAAGGTTTGTGCCATGCAATAATTTCATAACATATATTTCAATTGTCTTGAGTTAATATGACGTCATTGTTAAAAAGAAAAACGAATCCAGAAGACGGAAGCTCTGATACCCAATATGAAAAATAGCGAAAGAGCGACATGAACTAGATAGCAGCCAGCCAGACATTATAGCTCCCTGGGCACACAGTCAAGTTGGCATTTGTATTCAATCTAGACTGGCATGTACTACCAACAAGTATTTAATTCATGTAATATAGCAGTTTGTAGAATATGACGCGTGCAAACAGTTTCAGATACGATATTTCGAGTCATTTAACGATAATCTTAAACATCTTACAAAGGTAAAACGCAGTGAGTCACATTGGAACAATGTTCTTTATATTACTGATTATTATAGCAAAATAATCAGTAGGTGTTCAAGCCACCCGTACTGAATGGTTTTCGTCCACCACGTTGACCCCCTGACATCGTCTTGCTAAAAGCGAAACTCAAAATATATGTAATATGCGTCTTGAATTTTTAACCTAGAGGAGATTATCTGGCAGGTGAATATTTCCGTGGTAGTTTTAGTTTCATTATTTACTAAAAGTGGCCAGTAAAGCTTGAGGATAGGGCTTATCCGTACGTTCATAGTGCAAAGACCAAAGCAGCTGATGTTCGTAGGCAAGTTAATTATTGTATTGTGCTTTACAAAAATAAACTTACGTAACAATTGTTTACAATGGTTCAGTGGTTAATTTTTCCCTTCTGTTCAAAACAAATACATGACTGCAATAACTGGTGGGTGAAAGTAAAACAAGCCGCTTGACTAAAGTGGCTAGCGTCCTATTTCATTTAGCACTTGGCAGCTCTCTTATCACGTTGCATCAATCGCTTTTCCGAAGCTCTTCTGTATTTTTGAAGGAACGACCTGAGGTGGCATCAATGTTTGAATTGATAAGGCTGCAACGTAAATGATTGAACAGAGAGTGAAAAAGATCACTGCCACCTTGTTTTACCTCCATGGGTCTGGGCTCTAAAGGTTCAGCCTTATGTAATCAGACTTGCTGCGGTGTGATAGGCCTTTAAACAAGTCCTGATGGCAAGGTCCTGATATGAAGCAAGGATATGAGACACGCTTCTGATGAATGATATGTTCAAATATAGAATATCATTTTTTCGTGCAGAAAACCTATTCTGTTACAGCCTTTTCTCGTCTTCTTCACTTCCATGGATGAAATATTCCTTGCAAATCAGTCAAAACATTAGGAGGCCATTGGCCGAATTAAGCCCGGGGCCATTAATCTCACCGTCAGATTCGAGCAGGAACACGGCTTCGCGACGCCCGTTATTTAATTTGGAATGCGAAAATCGATTGTTGGATGCCGTTAAATAGGGATGCATTATGTTTTTATGGCCTGAGAAATGTATTTAACTTTGTTTTACGAAAACGCTATATATATTTGCTGTAATTTGAGCAATTTATAGGTATTGATACCGAGGAATTGAGATGTTTTCCTCAACCAAGAGCTCTGTTCACACTATGCAGGTATAGTGGCAATACAACACTATGCATTTGTCTTCTTCATTTTTATATACTTAAGTCATTGATAACCTTATTGTCTTAAATATAATCTGCAAAGTTATCGTTGATACAAGACGTTCCTGCGGTCAGAAACAATTACTGTTCATACGTTAGGCACATACTGACTTCATGACCCTTTATAACTACAGGCTGCTGAACCTATTAGCCGGACAAAGATGCGCTCAGATGAATAAATCCATGGCCATCTGGGAGGCTTTATAGAAATGTTTGGTCCATTCAGTTTCAACGAGGTTTCGCCAGGGCGGTGTTGGTCTTTGCGTTACTGTGAGATTTTCCTCCCACTGCTCCTTGCTAAGCAAAACGTTTCTGCACATTTTGTGTGTCCAGCGTTGTCAATTTTGCATTTGCCATCCGCGACCCAAGTGGTCTGGTTCATAGACGTTTTCCAGGTAAGGGAACAGATGAAAGCAAAAACTACGAAGACATCTCTTGCAATTAGAAGCATATCACCGCATCTGCTGACTCCTGAATATCAGACATCATCCAACAAGTCAATCAGACACCGCACAAGTATATTTTTTTTTTCATGAAAGTGACATGCTACGCACAACACAAAGTAACAAAATCATTGCAGTTTGGACAATAGCATGATACTCAGTCGTGTTTGAGCATTTATATAGGAAATAGTCCAAATACATGGTTTAAATATGAATTTCTGACTGAAAGGGTTCATATTGTGAATGCAAGGTAGCAAAGCTTGTCTCCATGTGCGACTGGTACATGATTAAATATTAATGGGCCGCTGGGTCACAACTGCGATACAAAATAACAGACTGGGCAAGGGCTTGATCATTTTGCATGGCGAAGCACCAGATATATAGGCGGAAGTTACCATCCTGAAAACTAATGAGCTTTACGTCGCCCATTCATTTCTATTTGGAAAGTTTCGCACCATACAACTTATTGGCTACTAATTCAAAGGAAAATGCACTTTTGTGTCAGATTGGGTGCGCTGACACTCAATGCAATTAACCGCGGCATCTTTATCTTTAAACCTGTGATAACTGCTGATGATTAAGCAGCACGTAAAGGAGCAAATTGCAACAATACACCCGTAAGTGTTAATCTGCATATGTATTCAAAAAAAATATAGTAAAGTTTGTCCAAAGTACCTTTCCTCTCATTCTTACATGCACGTTATCACAAGAGCTCTCGCTGCGGTTTGCTATAAATAATTATTTGATGGCTGATGGGTCCACTCAGGAGCTGTATCTCAAGTATTAAATTTGTCTATCAGCGAGGCCTATTCCTTTCTGCAACACAGGCAAAAGCCAATCTTAAATTCAACTGAACTAAAAGCGTGATGACCAGATATCACCGGATCAGCAATTGATATGCAGTTAGGTGATATGGAACGGCATGTGTTTTGGCAGACATTAGTTTACTTGTAACACAGAGTACTGTTATCGACGCACTATAAGGTGCCGCAGACTGCAGACTGCCTGAAATATATATTTATCAGATAAAAAAATCATCCATATTTTTATTTTATGCCCAAACGCAATAAAAAATACTATGCCCATAAGCAGAAAAGCTGTTTTGACTTTCGGCTAAATTCCTAAGTTAGTAGCGCAACATCGAACTTCTGAGTTTTCTGAATTAAGATATTGGGTTACCGTTATCGCATTACATTATAAGAAGAGAGAACCCTTTAGCACGTTAATGCCAATGAGAAAATTAGTTGAATATGTTGCGTTTATCTTTCATAACTTTCGTCGCAGAGCATCAATAGATTGAGTTGCTGAAAAAGTCGTGCACCTCGTGGTTACGGCGTATACGTGCTTCCAATGGGCGCATGTAAGTTTGTACCACGATAAAAAGGCGTTGTTGGTGGGAATGCCTGGACTGTACGCATGTAAACGTTCATATTTGCTGGCTTGAACAGCGGTAGGTCAGATGTGTAACTGAACGAAGAACATGGACTGCAACAAATGCTATCACATAAAGCTTAGATTTTAACAAAATAATGACTTCCTAAAAGGACGGGCAGTGGGCGTGTGAACCTTAAGCTTGTATCTTGTACACATGCACATCTGACTGAAGGGCATTTGTGAAACTGTCTGCATAGGAGCAACATTTTGAGGATTTGGGAACTTTATCTCCACTATAACCCAGAAGTGAAATTATGTGGGCTAGAGAATCACTACTAACTGAAAGTCATTGCCTCACGTATAAGCATTTACCATCCTGATCCGCGTATATCTTGCCTTCATCCTTATTTACGATCATTCCAATGACCCACATGCGAGCCACGAGATACATTTTTACACGGTACACATAATTGATGATACGGATATGTTCTGATAAATGGCTAATGTAAAGTCCCAATCAAAATTTCCCTTTCCAGGATAAAGCCGTTTTCTGGATGTGAACCAACACATCTGGCTTGAAGAGACCAAGTATTGCCCAAATATGCTAATGCATAAACACGTCGGGCCACCATGCCGTCTAAACCACTAGCCTTGGCATCTGTAAGTAGCCCGTGGCCAGCAGGCACCACTATCAACCAAAGTGTTTGTTGTACACTCACCGCGACGGCACCTATACGGCTTCTTAACGGTAGTGCCTCATTATACATCTGCTTTCCGACGCATGTATCACCATGAAGCCACATGAATGATTTAAATACATTTGAATGAATGACTTAAATAAGTTAACATACGAGACCCTCCTTAATAATGTCCGAACGAACTTTGACATGCCAAGGGAAATTTGACTATGTAGCACAAATCAATCGACTTATATCCTTTCAATTTCTACCAAGCATTATTGAAAAAATAAAAGTAAAATACACTATTGCCGACTGATATATATATATATATATATATATATATATATATATATATATATATATATATATATCTAAATTGATTTAAATCTATTTCATTTCAACATAGTTGCTCCATATTTTATTTGATAATTCCACTATCCAACAATGTTCATGCTTTCAGTGTACAAGTGGGAAACAGGGGCTTCGCTCTATTCCAATCCCTGTTATGTTGTAAGAAGACAATAAACACAGAGCAAAACGAAACGCACAAATGATGCACGACCACAAAGTTAATATCAAGAAGTGGCTGTGCCACCAACACACAATAAGGCGACATACACAAGGACAAGACAGCGGTGCAATGTGGTCACGTATGGTAATTCAGGCAGTACGCCGAGAAGGAAAAATGTAAATATGCATATATATATAAAACAATGAGCTATGTTTATGATCTGGACATCCGCAATTGTTCCTTAATAATAATATTAGTAACGATAATGATGATGATGATGATGATAATAATAACAATAATAATAATATGCAAAATACAATGAAAAGTATAGCATCGTTTTAAGGCATGTGCTAATAACCATATTTGGCGACAGGTCTAAATCAATTTCAGGTATCACTGTATAGATTTGCATTTGATGATCGTTAAATCGATACAGGAAGGTTGCTGCACACAAAAAACATGTGCTACCGATCTCACGATTAGAAGCATACTTACGAAACTGGCATTAATTTCCCATAACCATGCAATGGGTCATGCATTAGCCATCTTAATTCTCGTGAAGGAGCTCAATCATCCTTCTTGAGAAAAGATATGGCTGTTCTGCCGAAACAAACACAATTTCATTACTTTTATCGCGCGGGGGAGGGGGGTACCATGCTATTTGCTTCACAAATTTGTAGGAAATTATGCCATTATAAGTTTCAATGCCCAAATTTTGAAGACCATCGCTCTCATGTCCTCATCAAGATGCTGTTCTTTGCCATGTGAGATATCTGGTGTGGATCCATCCATTGTAAACATGATAGAAACGCTGATATGCTATGTGCAATATGTACGAAAAGGTTGCGTGCAGAGCAGATGTACATGGCCTTTGTCAGGTCAACGGAACAGACCATGCCGTTCAATGCGACCTTGTGCTTCCAATTTCGGGTATCCAACTCTTAATTTAATGCCCAACCTCGCAAAGTGATTTCGTTTCTGGACCAAATATCACAGATATATGTATATCTAGCAAAATAAAGGGCGAAAGGGCGATGATGTCAAAATGTGCAACTGTTACAGGTTTGATCAATATAAATTTAACTTATTTAAACTATGGATATATTTACTTCCCACTGCGCAAAAACAAAGAATGGTGGCAAAGTGAGATGTCGTGAAAGTCGCTAGTTGTCCCATGGTTCAGGTGGATATCTCCAGGTACAAATATAATCGAAATCAGTATCAAGAGTACTTGAAAATTACTTAAGAAAATTACTATCATGATGTAGCATTGTCATTAACAAAATAAAAAAAATATTTTAACGCAATAAAAATTCAATATGCAAAAACAAAGCATGGTGGCGACCTGCGCAGCGGTATTCAACAGATGCTAAGAAACATAATGCAAATAAGTGAATGTGTTCATACTTTTTCTTCACGGAGTTACGTTATGCTTCATAGCATTTGTTGAATACCGTTCTCGATCCCATAACTTCCCACATGTTTTTGGTTAACTTATCCTCGTTCAAATGTTGTGTCTACGAACTGTTGAACATTTAGTCAGCTTTTATGCATGTATGCTCCTATCAGTTTTACTTGAAAGTAAATGTGTGTTCAAAATGATAATTACAATGTATGTAATACATGACGGTGTGTTCCAGATACTATGACACATACTGAAGCACCGATTTGCTTCGTCATTTCGCTTAAATGTTGTGTACTACGAAATGTTGATCTTTGAATTACGTTTTTATACATGTATGCTCCTACCAGTTATACTTGAATGTGATTGTATTTTCAAAATGATGTTTACACTGTATATAAAAATACATGACTGTGTGTCCCATATACTAAGATACAAAACAAAGCACCGACTTGCTTCGTTATTTAATGACTTTCATGTGTAATTAGAGCCATTGTAACTTATGTATCACTCATACTAGTTGTGGGCTCCTTTTGTTTCCCTTACAATTGTGATATTTCCAACTGTCATCGCATGGTAAATTTATTTTGTTTTATGTCCAGTCTATAGTAGTGCTGATGCGGCATTTACACACCTGTATCGATGTGATAGTCACAGTGATGTCATATTAACTTGTTTATTCTTGTTTACAGTCTACAATCTTGTTATCGTGTCGAGTTTTCTGACAATGTACAAGTGCATATAACACAGCTTTTGGACTGTTATAGTCTGTTCACTCTTGTTTTCAGTATTGCACTGTTTATAATTAATGATGCATACTTGCGTTATCAGGTCTCTAGCTTAAATGCCTATGTTTTAAACACATGTCACTACAGATATATTTCTTTAATGACAAACATTCGGAATAGTTGTGATGGTTTCAATTAGATGGTACCTACATGTACTTTATCGCTTTTCATGTCAGTGTATTCCAGATATTGTCTTCTCAGTATGCGACATGCACTCGTGGTGGTATATTACTTCGTTTTATCACCTGTTGATACTCATATAAACCGCAAACCATGTCTTTGCCCAAGCCGAAAATATAGACAATATCACAATATCGGAAACTTTGCTCGATGCGAGGTATCCGAACCATTTACTGAGCATTTTAGGTTTCCAGCCTCCTCTTCGACGCGACTAGACCAGTCACGATGGTGGTGTTGCAATATACGGTGAATATTCTATACCATGTTCCCGCAGCGCCGAACTTGAATCGGACAATTGTGAATGTCTCTGGGCTCAAATCACTACTGATCGTGGCCTAGCCTTACTTCGAGTTTACTGTCGCCCACTGGGATGGCTTTCTAACGAATATGCCGCATTTCTCTGCGATTTGCCTGAATCTATCTCTAAAGCTATGGCTTTAAATACCAGAACTATTATTATAACTGGCAAAAAGGCAATCCGAACCAATTTTTTTGTAAACTTAGATCTGAACTAGACTGGAAAGAAATTAATGTGACGA
Organism: Hermodice carunculata; assembly: GCA_964020975.1. Taxonomy (NCBI): domain Eukaryota; kingdom Metazoa; phylum Annelida; class Polychaeta; order Eunicida; family Amphinomidae; genus Hermodice; species Hermodice carunculata. The sequence continues at coordinate 95,623,202 of OZ026612.1, read as the reverse complement.
AGTAGTGGAATTAGTTAAGTAACGTTACCTCTCGACCACCATTGCCAAGACCTCTGTGTCTGGGGCAAACGCCCACAAAATCGAGTTGAGTTCACTCACTTGATTCCAAAACTTGACAGTCCTGTGGCTCTTTATCTTGGTTCCTATCGGTCTGGTGGTGACTCCTGGTGTTCATGGTCCCCATAGCATCGTTTTTCTGTTGGGCATCATTACTGGCTTGCTCGTTCAAGTTGAAGCTCTATGAACTTCGGTTCACACTCCCTGTTTTAGTACTTTACGCATGTTCCCTTCTGTGGAAAATAATTTCTTAGCAATCTGGGACTCTTCAGAGACCTAGATAGCTGATACCTGTCCTGTGAATACCTCCGAAACAGTTGGGAGTAGAGCTGGTCGATTGGCTTAAAACTAAGATTTTCAAGATGGTGTCTCGACATACAGATCACAGAGAGTGCACATCAGGCAATTGCTACCTTTCGGCAGCAAGGTATTGGTGTAGATCCAGAGAGCACTCCATCCTTGTTGGACCATGGGCAGAAGTTAAACTCACAGAACCACTATATGGCAGAATGGCATGATCATCAGCATTGCTATAGTTGTCGCCTCCAAATGGGTCAGGTTTGCTCTTGCAAAACAACTTGCAAGTTCTGCAAGGATTGGGGAGAGGACAAATGGTTGCTCTTTGAGCAGGTACGGAGGAAGGATTTTGGTGTAGATACTGTCTCTACACCAGAACCCTAAGGGAGTAAGGAGAAGAGACAATCTAGTCATAAGAGCAGGGCAGCAAAAGACCTCCTTCGGGAGGTCACAAGCACCCAGATGTACACCATCCAACTGCTGCATCTCTAGTCACTGACCCGAGGGTTGCCCTTGCCTTGTAATCTATGGCTTGGTGTGTGAAGAGGCAGGCTGATCTGTTGCATGAGCTGATCACCCCCTCTCAGCCTCAGGCTGTTTCTTCTTTGGAGACACCTTTGAAAAGTCAGCCAAGCATTAATTGAAGCTCTAGAGATCTCAGTCCTCCCAGTCCAAGTGCTCGCAGCAGAAATCATGCAAGTCAGTGCAGCTGGATTTGAAACAGGTTCCTATTCAGGTATTCTGGAACCTTGGCCAGTCTGAGTGTTTGGGTACTAAGTGCTCAAATTGTTAGTCCATGATCTCCTGAAAGCCACCAAAGCTGGGATGTACCTCCCAAGCTCCTGGTTCCAAGAGTTTAGATCATACGTCCAGGCAGGCTGGAGATAGAAGGAAGGCACCCAAGTGTGTGGTGGTGTCTTCTGTCATTAGCGGGTCTTTGGCTCCTGTGGTGGTGGCCCTTCTGGTGACCTAGGTGCCATGTTCATTGCCTCCAGCTGCAGTGCCAGCTCTGCCACCTGCACTTTCTACAGCCCTGCCCTGAAGCACGCAGCTGGCCATGCCACTTGCCCTGCCTTTGACCCAGGTGCCCTGCCTCCCTCTCTTGAGAGGCAAGCAGAACTCGAGCTCCAGCACCACCTGCTGTGGAACCCAAGGTAATAGAGTTCATAGAGGTGGTTCAGATGCTTCAAAGCGAGTTCATGATAGAGCCAATGGAGAATCATGGTTCTCCTGGCTTTTACAATCTACTATTCCTGGTCCCCAAGCAGGATGAAGAATGGTGCCTTGTCATAGACCTGTTCATGCTGAACACTTTCCTAGTAATCCCGTGTTTTAGGATGCCCCCCTCCCCCCCAGTCGGTGGCAGTGGCCCTGCAGCCCATGGAGTGGACAGTGTCCCTGGAACTCAAAGACATGTATTTCCACATGCCAATCATGGGGACTAAATGGAAATTTCTGCGATTTGCATTCTTGGGCTAAGTTTACAACTTAAGGGCATTTCCATTTGGCTTTCGTCTTCCTTGGCATCCTGTTCAACCTGGTTGTCTACATTTGTTGCCCTTCCGAAGAGAGGTGGGAGAGACTTCAATACCTGCTCAGAGCCTTTCTGACTTGCCCAATTCACTCAGTGCAACAATGACAGACCCTGTTGTGCTCCCTGGCCGAAGGACCAGGGCTATCATGCCTCTGTGTTGCTCCTCCCTGGGAACCATCTGAACCTCCTTTGGTGGATCATTTGGGATACCACCATGTTGGGACAGACGCTGGTACCTTTTCAGGCCCAGCTTACCATCTGCATGGCCTCTTCCCAGTATGGGTGGGACCCTCATGTGGAGAGCTGGATGGCATTGGTCCATTGGCCAGTTTTCCTTTGTGTCTCAACACAAAAACTTGTTGGAAGTGGAGGTGATAAGCTTGATGCTCCTCCACTTCCAGGACCTTGTGGAGCACAAACATGTCCTCTTAGTGTAACAACAGGACTACAGTAGCCTACCTCAACAGGCAAAGCAAAACACAGTGGGGGAGTTACCGATGGTGCTCCAAACAACATGTCCACATGCATATGAGGCATGTCCTCAGACATCAAAATGTCCCGGCCAACCAACTCTCAAGAATAGGTCAGCTGGTAGGGATGGAGCAGTCTCTCAACCCACAGGTCATTCAGGCCATCTGGGTCAGATATGGAACTCCACATGTGGACCTGCTCACAACATGTTAGAATGAAAACTGTTGGTTAACAATTTGCTAGTCCCACACCCCAGTCCCTAGAGGCGGATGCTCTAGCCATGGACTGTAACAACCTTTGGGTGTATGCCTTTCCACCCCCACAGATCCTTGTGGGGGTACTGAGCAAAGTTCAGGTGCATGACTACAATCTAATCCTGGTTGCTCGTTGGTGGCCATGGGCAGATTTGTCAGTAGACCTCTTGCAATTTAGAGTTGAGCTTCCGGCTACATGTACAAGCAGAACCAATACCTCTGGTGCAGATGTGGACAAGCGTGTTCCACAGGAGCCCTCAAGTGCTCAATCTTCACACTTCAACATATTTACAACAGAGGTTTCTCAGAATTGGTCACAGATAGAATTGCCAGAGGTGTGCTTTGATTCTTTTCTGTAGATGTTTAATCAGCTCATAGGAGGGTGTTTTCTGACTGGTAAATCAGTAAGAGAACTCACCCTTGGTCTCTGCCCATCACAAACATTGCCAACTTCCTTGATCAGTGCAAAGTCCTTGGCAAGAGGTCCAGAACAGTGGAGGTATTTTCATCTGCCATCTCCTTAACCCTCGGGAATGTCTTTGATGTTTACATTGCATGCAATCCATATCTGTAGGCACTCATATTGTCTTTCTATGCTGACAGGACAGCAGCCAGGCAGGTCCTTCCATGGTGAGACTTTCCGCTGGTTTTAGTCATGTTGAAGGAGTGGCCCTTTGAGTGCCTTGAGGACTCCTGTAAGGTGGACGTTAAGTACTGGATGTGGAAAACTTGTTTTCTCTTAACACTCACTTTGGGGGCTTGAAGAAGCAAGATCCATATTCTACCTCATGACTGTCTCCAATGGTTGTGTGACCACTCCCAGGTGACACTGGGGCCTCACTTGGGCTTTCTTGCAAAGAACCAAGTGGCTGGAGATCCAGCTTCAAGGATATTACCCTCTGTGATATGGATACTGCTCTTTCCACAGAGGAAATAACCCTGTGCCCCATGAGAGCCCTTTGCTGGAACCTTTCATGCATGGATGGTATCAGAGGAGAAAGGTCCACCCCCTTTTTTCCCTCAGTAACCCTTGTAAGGAGCAAGTTTGTGACACAATTTCTTCAGGGAGTAAGCAGACAATCCTTAAGGCCTACGAGACCATGCTGCAGAGGCCTGGTGCCTTGCAGCTTGTCTCAGCCAGAGCTCAAGAGGTCCAAGCCTTTAATGCCTCCTGGCATGCCCTGCGGAACATCCCAGTTGTTGACATTCAGCAAGCCTGCCAGTGGCAATCATCTATGACTTTCACCAAGCACTACTTGCATGACATGATAGTACTAGAGGAGGGCATGTACACTTTTGCTGTCTTCAAAGGATCCTTTGCTTCGGTTCAGATACTTATTTGTTAGGCTTTCTGGATCCCTTCATAGTAGCCACCATCTTATGAGTTTTGGTTGATCTTGTGGTTTTGATCATATTTAGTCTATAGTTTGATGCACTTTTCAGTGGGCCAAGGGCTATTTGCTAAATTGACCTAATGTTGGACTGAGGCATTTTGTTATACAGCCCTAGCCCTCCAGCCAGTTGAACCAGGAGTTCACTACCCAAAGGAACCATACACCAGTCCCCTGGCATGTGCGAGTTTCACAACTAGGTCCTGTTAGATATCCAGGTCCAAAGGAGTGATAATAGACAACATCTACCCATGAAACAGACAACTATCATGTTGCTGGGCGCGTTCTGGGGACCTCAGTGTGGTCCCATACTGGCTTTTGTTAAGGTGGGTTTCTGGCTTCATCTGGATTCTGCTGGTGGTGGCCTCACATCCATGTACCTCTGAAGTTTTCCTTTCAGATATCGCCTCCTCACACATACTGATACTTACCCTCAAGCTGCCATTCCTGGTGTTCCTTTTTTTTGCTGGTGTACCAGTAACGTTACACCCTCCACTTTTGCATCTGTAAATCAGCAGTGGTGGTCGAGAGGTAACGTTATGTAACTAATACATGATTTTTTTTATTTCAGTATTAGTAAGCATACTTACCTCTTGATCACCAGAGATGCCCACCCAACTACCCCACTTCTCCTTTCAACCTACGTTAACTGACCACTGTCCACAAGAAGTAGGGTAATACATGGAGCATGCACACTGGGAGTCACCACCAGATCCACAGGAACTGAGAGATGGCGGCACAGGACCATCAGGTTTTGCGATCAGGTGAGTATATTCAACTCAATTTTGTAGACGTTTGCCTCAGACCCAGACGTCTTGGCAATGGTTGTCGAGAGGTAAGTATACTTACTAATACTGAAATTAATTAAAATATCACGTATTTGTCGAAATCAATATCAGGATGCAAACTGCACCCGAGCATTCCACCCCTCATCGAAAATGACATCATCTCTAACAATAGTGAGAAAGCTGAAGTTTTTAACCAATATTTTGCTAACTGGTACGGAACACCTACAGATGACAGCTCATCCCCACTACCTGCTTTTGCGTATCATACCAATACCAGACTGGACCCCTTTGTATTGAATATAAATGGTGTTCTTAAAGCCATTACCTTGCCTAAAACTAGTTCCCCATTAGGTCCTGATGGATTGTGCAACTTCCCTTTCAAACAAACTAGCCCAGGTTTTTCTGAGTCCCTTACTAAATTGTTCAACATACGGGATCTACCAGTAAATTTCCTATGCAGTTGTAAAAAAACAATTATATGTCTGGTTCACAATGAAGCCAATACACATTTTAAATCAAATTACCATCCAATTTACTTATTATGCAACGCATTAAAGGTCTTTGAAAGATTACAATACAATAAGCTGTATGAGTACTTAATGAGTAATCATCTCTTAACCATGCGAAATTCTGGCTTCGTGTCTAATGATTCTACAATAAATCAGAAAATAAGTATAGTTCACAAAATCTACAATGGCCTGGAACTAGGCAAAGAGGCCAGAATAGTTTTTCTTGATATTTGTAAAGCCTTTGATCACATGTGGCACGGAGGTCTCCTTTTTAAGATTTGTCAACCAAGCATCTTCCCACCAGTTATTGAATAGTTTAATCGTCATCATGGCAATCGACAACAAAGGGTTGTCATTATTAGTCAACGTTTTTGCGGTTACCTACAGAGGCAAGTGTACCTCAGGGCTCTATTCTTGGGTCCCTCCTATTCTTAATTTATATAAACGATATTGTTGATAATATAACGTGTGACATCAGGCTCTTCATCGATGACAAGAGCATTTTTGACATTATTTATGATCGTGAAGTCTCTGGGACTCTCATTAATACTGCAATTGCCACCTCTCTGTCGGGTCGTGAAATTTACGTCACGTGATAGACTGTTGACTGAAATCGGCTGGGACCCGCTTCACATCCACAGATTTTTTTTTTTTTCAAATTAGTGGTCTTAGGCCCCCTTTACAAAGACAAATCAAATACAGGACTGATCATTACTTTAGATCATTTCTACCGTCAGCAATTCGCCTTTGGAACAACTTACCTGATGACGTCAAGCTTTCCCCAACATTTTCAAAGTAAAACTTACAGTTCTTTTGCCTTGAAATTCCAAATCAGTTCACGTTTGGTGATCACTTTGCAAATATAACTCACACCCAGCTTCGCCTAGGGTGGTCTAAACTAAATTCTCACTTATATGAAGTCCAGATTCTGCTCTGTGCTGCTTGTTTATGTAACTGCTTAAATGAAGATACACGTCATTTTTTCCTGTCTTGCCCACTTTTCTAACAACCTAGACTTACACTCCTGAGGTCTGTTCCAAATGTGCTTACTCCTGGTGTGCATCCTTGTTAATTAATAATCTGTGTCAGTAATAGAATTCTTCATATTATGCTGTCTGGTAGTACCAGCCTTTCAGTTGTGTTAAATATTTATCTTTTTAGCTGTTCATTTCCATATTTCTCAGACCAGACGTTTTGTCAACTGATAATTGGTACTTGTTATTTTTACACCTGTTTGGTATTCCAACTTGCAAACTGATTTGTACTGTCCTGTGTGTCTTGTATATTTATTGTGTGTTCTGTATGTCTGGAGAACCTCTCGATTAGCTTTTCATTATAGCTATTGGGCAATCGAGTTCCTTTTGGAAATATATACGTCTACGTAATTAAATACACGACATTTTATGACACGAAACCACTCTTAAGCCATTACCTTTTTCTCACATCAAAATCGGCCTTTAGAGTACCGAACTTTAAAGAGCTCGCACAGGACTTACTTTTGAAACCATCCGTCCCATTAAATTCCGTTCAAATAAATCCTGGAGAAGTTCTGGATATTTTTGAGAAGTTAAGACATGACATAGGCCAACGGTCCTGACAGTATTAGTGCTAGCTGCATCATGTACTTGTGATTCATTAACGAAATTATTTAATCTTCCTCTTCATCTTGAAATTATTGAAGAATAAAGCATCGAGCCTTGTCATGTTTGTTTGTCCTGTCTTGGTGTCATTTCCCAGCAAGAAGGGTTTATAGAGGGCCTGCCCTTTCCCCATTGCAATTTAAGGAAATATGTTCAAACCAAAGAGATTCTTTAAGGAATCACAGCTCTCGGACTTAATTGAGTTGGATTATGAATATGAAACGTACTGCTGCTACGCTGCACGCAGCGCTTTATTTAAACTTGAATGTATGTACTTTTTTAGTTTTATTCTAAAACTTGTATGAGTATATAGACACCAACATACTGAAGTACAGATTAAACATCATATTAATGGCTACTTATCATTATTCAGTTTCAGTTACTTCTGACCATTGTTAGTGATAGTGTTTGTTCTGACATTTATTCACTCTTCTCTACCGTGCGTAAGATGCCCGGATCTTGAAAGCATAGATGGGAAGTTATTATTTGGAAACTACTATCGTCCACCTGGCCAGTCCGCTGAAATCCGTGATGCATTTCTCAGGTCTTTGGCATCTTCCATCTCCTCTGCCACTGAATGCAACCCTCACATCTTGATTGTAACTGGCGATTTCAACAACAGGTGCTCCGCTCGGAACTCACAACATGAGGACAGCGATGTAGGTTTTATCTCAGGTCAAACTTGTGAATCAGTACAATCTCTTTCAACTTATAGATGAACCCACCAGGATAAGCGAATACTCGAATAATTTATTAGACCTTATCATTACTGATTCTCCAGGTCTTGTTCTGGACTCTGGAACCCTTGCCCCAATTTCAAATTCTGACCGCTGTGTAATCTTTCGTTCTTTCTCCCTTTCCCTTCATCAGGACAAGCCTTTCAAAAGATTAGTATGGGACTTAAAAAGCCAATTTTTGTGACCTCAATGCTGCCCTTTCTACCACCCCTCGGAACATTGCTCATGATGTCTTTGATCTTATTGCCGATGCTGTATCATGCTGGTCTAATCTCTTTCTATCTACTGCAAAGGACTTTATTCCCTATAAGGAACTTACCATTCGCCCTAAGGACAAACCTTGGATAACTGCAGATATTAAAAAAACATATTCGACGTTGTAATCGTGCATGGAAACACTTCAAGAGAGCATCCAACCAACACCGCCCCCATATTCACGACCTTCACCTTAAGATTGACAGGCTATACCAATTCTACAAAATATATCGTGACAAGGTTGTAACCATAATAAGGAATTCTGTCTCCTCTTACTTTTCTAATCTGCAGCTTCGACTTGATGAGAAAGCCATAAATCCCAAACAATGGTGGAGTTGTCCAAGTCTCTCCTGGGATGCAAAATTCACCAAGATATACCCCCAATCATTGACGATAACAAGATCTTATCATGTATCACGGAAAAATGTGAAATTTTTAACTAATACTTTGCCGGCCAGTGTAAAACACTTCCTGATGTTGATGCCCCACCCCTTCCTGATTTCACGTTCCGAAATGAAGCACGCTTACACAATATTACTATTAATGAAGACAGTGTTAAGAAAGTTCTATCTTCCCTGAGACTATCCTCTGCATCAGGCCCAGATAATATAGGGAATATTCTACTTAAGAACACAGCTGATTCGATCTGTAAACCACTTACAAACATCTTTCAACTTTTTCTTAGTCTTTTCCTTTTCCCCGATGTTTGGAAGAGATCCAACATATGTCCTCTCTTCAAAAAGGCCAACAGACCGATAAAAAATAACTATCGTCCTATTTCATTGCTCTGTAATGTTGCAAAAGTGTTTGAACGACTGGTCTTTAATGCATTTTATGAATACTTGACACAAAATAACCTACTCACTTCCAAAAATTCTGGCTTTAAGGCCAATGACTCCACTGTCAATCAGCTTGTGTACATGCTTCACAATATCTACAACGGTCTAGAACAGTCTAAAGAAGCCAGAATGGTGTTTCTAGATGTATCCAAGGCCTTTGATAAGGTTTGGCATCCTGGCCTCCTTTCTAAACTTCAATAACTCGGGATATCTGATAATCGTGTAGCCTGGATTGATAGTTATCTCTCTAACCGATTCCAACGAGTAATTATTCATGGCCAATCTTCATCATGGCTACGTATCGAAGCTGGTGTGCCCCAGGGTTCCATATTGGGCCCACTTCTCTTTCTGGTCTATATTAATGACTAAGTTGACAATACAACATGTGATGTCAGGCTTTTTGCTGATGACACCAGTCTAGTTGAAGTTGTTAATAACCCCATCAAAACTTCTAATCACCTAAACATTAATCTCTCCATTACACATAACTGGGGAAAGTAGTGGCGTGTTATCTTTAACGCTTTAAAGTCTCTTTCTGTGATATTTTCAACTAAACTTGATAAACCACACCATCCACCCGTTCGTCTCGGAGACTTTGAAATACCTTAAGCAAACTCACACACGCATCTTGGTATTACTCTCAATAGCAATTTATTCAGGCATGCTCACATTACTCGCATTGCCACCAAAGCTATCCAGCGAATTGCCCTTTTGTGTCGATTTAAATATTAACTTTCCCGCAAAGCTCTGATCAAACCCTATTTAACTATGATTCGACCAATTCTTGAATATGGTTGTGTGCTCTTTGATAACTGTAATCACGGCCTTCCTGATCTCATTGAATCCATACAGTTTGGAGCTGCTAAAATGTGCACAGGTGCATTAAGACACATATCACATGCCGATCTCCTACGTGAACTTGGTTGGACAACATTCGCCTGCAGAAGGAAGTACTTGAAGTTAATTCTTTTTTACAAAATGTATCACAACTTAACACCCTCCTATCTCTCTCAACTAATTACCCCAACTATCAATGCTCGAAACCTTCGCCACGGTAGCTCCATACGTCCCATTAATTGCAAAACTAATCGCTTAGACAAATCCTTCCTTCCTGACACTATTGAGCCGTGGAACAATCTTCCTACTGACACAAGAGACTCAATTTCCCTCCAAATATTTAAATCAAAACTGAAAGCAACTCTACCAGCAGTGGACTATGTTCCTGTTCACTACACCCAAGGACACAGATTTGCCAACATTTGTCATACCCAGCTTCGTGTTGGATTCTCGAGACTTAACTTTGATCTCTTTAAAGTCAAAATCATCCCACAACCTACATGTTCCTGTTCCTACCCCACTGAAGATTTGCAACATTTTCTGTCCTTTTGTCCAAAGTATTCAACTTACATAACTAAACTTCTCAACTCCGTCATCCCCATTATTGCTCCCGGCGTCCACCCGAATCTGATTATACATATAGCGAGTGACAGACTAGCTCATACCCTTCTCTTTGGTAGTGACGAATTGTCCATTCCCCTCAACATACAAATTTGTGATGTTTTCCACAGATACATCGTAGATACAAGACGCTTCATATTTTAGCTCTGTTATTCATAGTTAGTCGCTGACTTACACAAATTTATTTCTCAAGTGCCTTATTTTTCTTTGTCTTGAATACTGGTGACTTTTGTACTATGGGAGTACTGATAAACTGAAGAGTTATATATATATATATATATATATATATATATATATATATATATATATATATATATATATATATATACATGTGTGTGCATTCTACCTGTAGTGAACTATTTTTCTTTGTCTTGAATACTGGTGACTTTTGTATTTTGTTTCCTGTGTGCGGGGTACAAATCTGAAACATGTGTACAGCTTCTTTGTTATTTGGGTAACTTTGTTCATGTTTTGTCCTGTATGTTTTGTAATATACTTCTTATGTGTCACTCCATGTTCTGGAGAACCCCCCGATTAGTGACATCTCGATGTACTTTAGGGCGATCCAGTTGAAATAAATATATTTAAACTAAATAACGTGAGAACGTCATTAGTCATTTTACCTTGCTGGAAAGATCCGACCTAGCGTGAAAACAGAGGCACTCACGGAGAGACACGTGTTAAGCAGCCCGCACGTGCTAAGATAATACCATTATCACTGATACCCGTCTTCATGTTTTTCCGGCAGGCCGATTCAGGGAGGCCGTGTCAGGGTGTTTGTTCAGGTGGTCAAGAGTAAAAACTTGAGCAGGTCACACGTTGTGTTATATTGGACATGGCGACGGTTGAGTTACATCTTGGAAGCGTTATCCAGCCCGCTTACCACAGATAATTGACAGGTTTGCACTGTCATCACCGGAACATGTGTACATAATCAGCATGTAAGTCCACCTGTAGGCTACCGAGCAGCAGTTTTGAAATTAGTTACAATCAAACTTTGAATCGCATCAGTTTGGTTCAAATATATTTTTACTTCAACAAACAAAGGTCAACAGGTGATGGCTATATGTAAGCCTCTTGTACAACAACAGGCAATGTCTATATTAAAACGTTGGTATCGTATTACTTTACACAAAGTTCAACGAGGCCCTGAAAGCAAGCTGAAACAAGACACAAGGTAAGCTGATCAGTTAACTGAGTTTTTGTTTATTATTGTAGGCGATAAAATAGAAAAGAAAGCAAAGATCTCTTGATGACAAAAAATATCAAAATGGCTTGTGAAGTGAAACACAAGCGACGGGAAGAGACGGAATGATTTTTGGCAGATACTGAGACACCCCTTAAAGACTCAACAAGTCTCTGGCAATAAAACGATCTATATCTGTGTGAGCAATACGCAAATCCATCATTACAAGAATGTGAAAGCAAGAACACTTCTAAAGCCTGTGTAAGCTTGCTTATTACCTAACATAAGTCACACACTTCAACGTGCGCCGTCTCGTTTTCCGTTTGAACGTATCAATCATACCTTGCACATTGAGATAGGACGATATGTGAAAGAGTCGAGCTCCCAAGACGGTAATCTAAACAACATTGAATACGAGCGACACATGATAATCTATTGTCCACTGTATACTCACCTTCGGGAAACCTTATATGATGAACTAAACACATACATTCATATTTTTTCCACATACACAGTGAAACCAAATTCAAATTGCTGATAGTAACCAACGACGAAGGCAGGACGCACTAAGTTCTAATGTATGTACAACTTTGCTTTAAACTAAGACAAGAAAAAATCACTGCTAAAACGAAAGCTTTCCTCACCAATACACTTACACAAGCGCCTCTTTCTGCTTTCATATGGTATCATTCATCCTTTCATTTGATATTTTGTGGTAGCATATTATTGTTTTATATTGCTGAATATATTATATTCTTATGTACGCTATGAACCCAACATTGCCAAAAATGAAAAAAATATGTATACCTGGAATTATCATTGCAGGTTTGTGTATATAAACTTTATTGACTGTACCATAAAAAACAGAGTATATGGCATTTTGTCACATGCACGTATAAAGAAAAATACAAACACAGCAAAGTACACACAAATACAAAATGATACAAAGCACAACAGTTACAAAATCACAGAAGAAAAAAAGCAACAACACAATTATACATCATAACATGTACACATGAAATTTCGACACAGACATACCAGATATATGATAATCATGTTTGTGTGTCGGATATTGACGGACCAAAGCCCCATGAATCTATGGCAATTGCTGGCTGTGCAGTCGCAAAGCTCCTTCTATCAAGAATTTAGCTGATTTTTGATTTGTTGCACACTATTGCAATTAACATCTGTCGAAACTGCATTGGGTCGATTTTGCCCATGGAGTTTATCACCGATGTTGGAGTGGAACATAGTTCACGTCCCCACATTATGATGATAAAAACAAGATGTCGCTTCATGTCTGGTTAAGCAAAGAAGTTGTAAATCGTTTAGTGAATCATAAAGAGGGGCGTGGTAAAAATGCCTTTGGCATAGTCTTTTCAAGACCATTTGTGTTTTTAAAGATGGTGTATCAGTAAAGTTGAAAAGATCCTTCCGATAGCAATGTTCATTAATCTACATGCACAGTATAATGGAATTACGATATATGCAATTTGCAGACCGTAATATTCTTCCTTTCCAAACTCCCTTATTTATGTGGGCACACACGTTCATGTTTTTAGTTCGATCGTAAAGAAATCACACATTATGCATAGTTCAATACTTTATGAAAATAGTGAAGGTGTTAGAATTGCACCTCTTTAACTTTGAACTGGAAATATGAGGGTGCGTCAAAAGATTCCTACATTCGCCTAATGAGTATGAAAAGATGTTGGTTCTAAGCGCTTTGTCGGAATAATATTCTGATAATCAAGAATATGGTCACAGAAAGGAGGTGCAATCAGGAACACAAGACACACCATAGTAGAAATTGTAGTCACTGTGATTTGGGTATGGCGAGAAATAGTTGACTGTGACCCCTTGATGTTGATGACGGACATGCCCTTTCCTCGTCTCTTCTGCTGTCGTTATTTTCTCTTTACCTCTCCATAGTTAGTGTGGTACACGGCATTATTACCCTTGACAATATTCCTGGCTTTCTGCCTGTGCTAGTGGTCTTCATTTCTACCAAAGAGGCTGAATAAATATATCATACACCTAACGTCTTCAGATAGTACCTGGATTAATCGGGTATTGTCTGCATCTCTTGCTCCCCAGTCTCCCCCGCGGAATGTTTGCATTAACATAACATAAACCTTGTCTATATATGAAGTGTGCAAAATATGGGGATATTTTACTTCACATTTGAAATTAACATCATTGCAACTTAGTGGTGCTTGATATATTTACTGGTATCTATTGGCTTCATATTAAATAGCCACCCCGTCATGTTGATATGTTGTGCCTGCTCTCCATGCTGCAACCCCTCTTGTTGAAGGACTGAACCTGCCAGACACGTCTATAACTAAGAATAAACTGCACAAAACAAGGTTGCGATTTATTTATTTTGAAATTTTACGCTTTAGAGAATTGGGATGTCTGTATAATAAAATCCTCACACAGGTGACTTCCATTTATACCACGCCTTTTTGGACGCCTGATGTGTCCATTTGTGTTCTAAAGCCCTGTGAATTTAACTGTGTTATATATGTTCATGGCAGTGTTTTGACACATAAAACTTGTGTAATTTTCCAATTTTTTTAATGGAGGATGGACGTTTTTTGTAAATGGGACATACTATTCTTAAACATAAAATTTAGTGGACATGGAACACCTGTTTTATGTTCTAAAACGTCAAAGTAGCATCTGGGCGTTCTCTCGAGAATATGCAGTTGGACGGAACAATTAATGACCATTCCTTATGAAGGCGTTCGATTTAAGACCGCTACAATTTATGATTAGAGCACGACATGCTGTGCCACAATTAGTCAGCTGCAAGGGGAATAAAGTACACCGGGGAATATGGGCATTCTACCGAAAAACGATTTAATTTTTTTTTTGGAACACTGGCTGGCGCGCCGAACATCTACAAGGATGTTAGTAAAGGTTGCATTCACGTTTTGCATGATCGTACCTATGTAAGTTTGTTCGTAGCAGTTCTCAAAGAGGTGTTCCTAATCTAATGTGTGTGTGTTTTTTGTTGTTGTTGGTGGTGGTGGGTTTTTTTTGGGGGGGGGGGTTTGTTTTTTTTTTTTGTTTTTTTTTTGTGTTTTTTTTTTTTTGTCTTTTGTTTTTTTGTCTGTTGTTGTTGCTTTTTGGTGGGTTGCTTTTACGTCACATATTTTTAGGAAAGTGAAAGCTCCATACACCGCCACCCCAATACTGACTTGGTGCTCATCAGTAATCCTATGGGGGAAGATAATCTTATTACAACATGGAGTGTGTCTCGATGGATTCTTGGGTAAAACGCATGTACATTGATTGTGCACTTCTGACGTAGGTCTGCTACAGCTTTAGGTTTGGTTCATACTTGGTGTAACGACGAATTTTGTCCTAAAAAAGCGACGGAATTGTGCGCAGTTATTAAAATGAATATAACACAGCAAACATGCAATATATCCACGTGGGAAAGGAAGAGATATACGCTGCCAGAGAGCGGAGACATGTCCCACAGATGCACAACTCAGGTAACAAACTCTATTTGTAGCTGTCCTTCAGTCTACAAGACACCAGCCTTCTGTCCCACTTATCATAACCAGTTGGTGCCATGAGGACAGATCGATGCAATAAATATTGCAAATTAGCACCACGAAGACGCGGGTATGTAAGCACCGAGGGGATGCGGAGACCACATCATGCAATCTATTTCTCCTCCTGATCACCTATGCGTTTTGCGTGTCCAATAATGCAATCCAGTCAGTAAATTTCTCGTGTCTGATGACAAAATTAACACCTTCCTTTCCTCATGGGACTTACAAATCAGGAAATCTATCTTGTCATAAACAAAAAACCTTCAAACGTGTTTCTTCGGATGATTTAGCCATTTTTTCCACCCATAGTCAGTAAAGCTGTGGAACATTTACAAAAATATCTTGCACAACTTCAATGTCATTTTTGCCATTTGACCAAGAAACGAATTGACTCTTCATTGCCATCTGTATTCTTATGGCGTGTGTGCGCCAGGAACCTGGGACCCTTAACTGTTTTTTTTTTCAACTAAACATATTTATTAGGGAAACATCACATTCCTAAAACATAATTATATAACTCACGCAGCATGGAAGTACGTGCAGAACCCTTGTCATTCTGTTCTTGGTTACATCGGAGGAAAGATATACTTAATTAATGGCTTCCCAACTACATTTGGAAGCAGTAATTGCCGTGGCTTCCCTATAGGAAACTCATTTGGCTATTTGCTATGACTTCTCTTGTAAAAGCAAGGAAGAAGCATACATTGTAATAATTGTAAGTCATGCATTAACTGCAGAATAAAAGCACGGATTTATCACAGAAACACCCAAGGACCATCGCGTATCATTACTTTCTTGTTAAAAACTTCCCAATGTCAAATTGTAGCTTCCAAAATTGTATGTCGATTTTGCTGTTTTAGAATATCGGTTTTCCAGTTCCAATAGGTAAATACATATGGATGCATAGAGAATGGCAGAGACAAACAGACAGACAGACAGGTAGGTAGGTAGATACAATGATAGATAGATAGATGGATGTGTGGATAAATGATGGGTGGATAGACAGACAGACAGACAGACAGACAGATAGATAGATAGATAGATAGATAGATAGATAGATAAATAGATAGGTAGGTAGGTAGACGGACAGACAGACAGACAGAGAGACAGACAGACAGACAGATAGATAGATAGATAGATAGATAGATAGATAGATAGATAGATAGATAGATAGATAGATAGATAGATAGATAGAAAGATAGATAGATAGATAGATAGATAGAGTGTGTTGTAAGTTCTTAAAACACACAAGGAGCACAGGTAGACTTGTGGCAAGCTGACGATGCTTTTGACTACAGTCATTAATTTCAAAGTATTTCTTCTCGCGGTCTTGCATATGTCACAAACATGTATCATCCTGACGATGATTAACAGCCAGTAAGCGCCACTTCACACGGCACCACAAAGATGTGTAGTGCTGTACGAATCGCATCATATAGCCTGAGATCCAACATTCCCTGTTTTCATGAAATAAATCGAGAACAGTTTGAGGATAAACGTTAATTATTGGAAACTTGAAAAATAACTATCAATTTGACACTATCGTTGGTTTAACTTCTGGTACCAGGATCATCAACGAAAGATTGGTGCAGGTTTTGCACCAAGGTGTGTCAGTCAAATTGTATTTAATGTTGAATGAATGTAAAATGCTTATTTCTCCATGCAATCTTCGCGTTTTAAATATAATATTAAAAGTAATGTTTTGAAAATGGACACTACCCAGAGTGTGAAAGTAGAATGGGTTGATAGAGCTTGACGTATTTGATAAAATTGCATTTCTGAAGGCGTAAGGAGACGCTATATGATCGCATTGCTAGTGGACAAGGAAGACATATTATTTTGTAAAAGTATATTTCATAAGGAAAGCATACTACGTTGGCACGAGCTATAGTTACTTTTGCGCATCGGTAGAGATTAGATTGACATAAACACTCAGCAGGTCCATAATGCACTTGATATTTTGAAATTGTGTCTGAGTCAGCCGATGTTTTTATGATGTACAAAAACAGCAGAACGCCAAGGCAAGGGCAAAAATACTGGGTTCAACTCTCCATCATAAGAGGAAATTCTTCGCTTTCTGTCTTCAAGTGCGGTGTTAGTAGCTTTTTTTGTCTACATAATTATCACAAATATCTAGTCAATGCTATGTAGAAATATCAAATTTGGACAACGTTACAAAGAAAAATGTATGACTATCAATGTTGAAAATAATATTTTTCCTCATTTCTTTTGGAGGGAGGGGGTAGCCAGACGAGAAAGCAGCAAAACAATGTTCGAATTTGAACGATTTAACAGGACTTTAGCATTTTTGGCTGTGCAGCGGATAAATGACAAGTTGCAAGTCTATATGTGAAGTTTAGTCCTCCGCCAGTCTAAATGAGAGAAAGCCAGGTAACAACACAGTCTCCTGGAATTTAAAGAGAGAAATAAACATCAAGCGATTTTGGCAAGGATGCAATGGAAAAGTACATGGGCGTTTCAGTGTGTTTTAGCCGCATAGCACCGAAGTCTGAATAAATAATAATATATCGATGGCTTTCGGCAGAAACGCCAAAGAGGTAGTGATACCTGAGATGTGTACCGCAAAGACGCCAAGATATAAAGAGGCAAAGAGGTTTGGGCTAGATTTCCGTGGCATTTAAACGATCAACGTCAATGTTGGTCCTTTCTATATCACGATAGGGCCTTATGCTGCATAAATCTATCAATGAATATTTTGTGCTGCTTTGAAACAAAACAAAAAAACAAAAAATCTTACAAACGGACGGATGAAACAGGATATGAAGTATTGGTGAAGACACAATGATTAGACCACAATGATTCTATTCGAGAGGAAAGATGAACAATAAGACAATGACAAGATAGTGTTACATCCAGACCAATGTATGGCAGGATAAAGTAATTGACAACAGGAGATTGAGTGTACTACCAGTTGGCCTGACATGGCCCATAGCCAGGGCAGACTTAAGATTAGTGGCATAAAGGGTTGGTAATTGGCTCATCGTGCCATGCAGATTGCGCCTCCATTTTGTAATTAGATTGGTGTTTCGATGAAATCGAAGCCTTTGTCATTAAATGAGGTGTGTTAAGGCGAAGTCAGCACCAATCACGTGGTTGCACAGGTTCCATGGTAGCTGTAAGAAACGTCGGTAACACACTTTGAAGCAAATCTTGGACCATTTTCATCATTCCCTACCCCGTATTTATGACTGCAACATGGCACCGGTGTGAACATCTTTCACCAGTGCTGGTGAAATAAACTACCTGAAATTACTCATGTATTTTGTTTATATTGCCAAGGCATGCTCTACAAAGATGACCATTGCGCTGCAATATTGACGCGCAACCGTCACTTCCCCGTAGAGATTAAAAAAATATAAAGTGACCAAACAAAAACGTCGTGAGCCAGGACGTTTTGCTGTACAGCAGATTAGATTACAGTCGTCCAGTAAAAACACGACAGTCAAGAATATTATGAGTCCATTTCACAACTCAATACATAGAAGGTGCATCGTCATGTGTGCTTTGTTTGGGACTTACAAGTCGCACTGTTGTGTACTGCCGAGTGTAGAAAAAACATTTTTGATCTCTCTCAAAAATATTTTTTATGCTCAGCAGTCTACACACTTTCACAACACTTAACCCTCAAAGCGCTAATCACTGCTATAGTGGTTTTCTCATGATCGTAAAACAAATAATGGTTTAAATATTCAAATTCCTCATGGAAGTACCTTTCATTCAAACACCAGCAAGCCTGGTCTAATCAAAAAGTAGTCTTAATCAACAGCTTTCCTCGGGGCACTTCGCGTGCATTGCGGGCAAAGGGCCCGAGGAAAGCTGTTTACTCAGTCTTAAATCAGCGCTTTAATGGTTAATCGAGTTCCCATTCTATGTGTGTGTGACAAAGTAAGGTGAATAAAGTATAAATATTATCTGCCCATATGTAACAAAATTAAATAAGATTCGACAATTGATGCTGGCATACTTATAAAGAAATGTGATGATAACCCTAGTTATAAACCAATCATTTGCTATCGCCCTGGCTGCCACCTTTAGATACATTTACACCTTGCACAACAACTAGGAAAAGAAATAGTCAAAAGTGAAAAAAAAAAGTTTTGCTTGAAAAACGGAAAACCCAAAGCAGTGTGATAAAGACACAAAGACGAACGAGAAATATTATTTGTTACACATAGCGGTTAAGCACTAGTTTAATATATTTTTAGTATCAAAAAACAAAATATTATTTTACTTTGTTTTAAAAATCAAAATATGACTGTATTTTATGTTTCACGTATATTTGAAATGAATGAGGGATATATTTTATACAGTGTTTCAGGGCTGATATATATCTGGAGGGTGTTGGACATGTCCGCTGTTACGATCACCTAGAATGGATCGATGGTGAACAAACAAACATACCTTAAGAGTAACTGGGGACTTCATGTTTGCTCTGCATAAAGTACAATTACACATTAACCAGATTTTATGCTCTAAAATCATGTGATCATAAGAATATCCCCAAGAAAGCATGGAGTAACGCGGATGTTATAACATAACATTGGGCCAAAGTATTCTGCATATTCCTTACATCTGGTCAAATTGTTATAAATCTAAATTGAAATATTAACTATAATTTTGCTTGATGATTCTAGTGATGTTGACTAAAATATTGCACTAATGTCATTTTTCAAATAGGTCCAGATCTTTGCTTCTGTCCCTGGAAGGCCTGTCAGGTTACTCAATGGCACTTTTTCCGTCAGATTATCTATATTACATACTGAATTGCCCTTCCCAGACTCCAGGGTGTGTAAAAGTTTCGTAGAATGCATTTCAAACGTCTGAGAAATAAATCATCAATCTACTGTCAGACCTAGAAGGTAGCTTCAAGAGGAACCATGACGTGGGTTTGAGATTAGCATGTTATATCAGTGGTGCATCTCTGTAAATTAACTGGATAGAGACCGCAATAAAATAAAAAAAGTTTTCCGTAAGTTCACCAAGTAACAGTTGAAGTTTGTCAAACTCAGCAGACTTTAAGTATTTCAGTCTAGGCTACAAAGCTATGTTTTGAGGTCTTTGGATAATCTGTCACATGTATGTGCATCGTTCAACAAATCACTCAGATAATTTTGCACACGACGACTAACATGCTTTATGGGAAAGACCTCTTCGCACCAGAACGCCCAATGCAAAATTCAAATGAAATCAATTACAATTATTTTTTCCCTTTTTGAACTCATCGATAAAAAAAGACTTTTTAAAGTGAACAAAACCGAATCTGCGGCCGTACCAGCAGTCGCTGCACTGGATTATTGTACAGTGTGACACGGCAGGTTTAACGTGAAAGGGCTTGGCTCATGACGGTTGATATTGCAATTTGGTAGCAACTTCAATGTCTATCCACTCAATTGAAAAGAACTTGACTGAATGTATATGAATAAAACATGTCACCGAATAGGTTTTAACAACAAACACAGCAAAAATGGACAAGGAACAAAATCACACAGGAAGAGTTCACAAGATGTATAGAGACAATGAAGGCAATAAATTCATCATTTGTATTCTCTCAAATGACGAATGAATGCCTTTTCAGCAAATATATATTAAATAGTGACACCAGGCTAACTATTAAGCAATCCAAAAACACAAAAGAAAGGTGAAATAGTCGGTTACTCCTATCCGGAATTATGATACGATATCCTAGGAGGATACGCTGAACTTGGAACATTGGTAACTGTGGTGCGTACTGGGCCTAAGCCAATCATACACATGGACTTTAATAGATCTTCTTCGCTATGAGGTAAATGACTTCAGTACTTTAATGATCCACCTGGAACCACTAATAAGCAATAACAAGAAAGAAAAGGGCATAAATAAATCTCACTGTGCTCCTAACTGTGGGTAATTGGTTTCTGGGCTTGTGAATAAGGGGGCCAAGGTGCGTAGTAACATGACAATGTCCACATATAGTGCCTCATCTTCCCGAGATTGACCACTCCGTGGCCAGGAAACGCCTATCCCACACAATGAGACCATGTTACATTTTTATGGACACAAACTAGTCCTCATGTCAGGCGGGAATTCCCAACACCGATAGCAGTTTCTTCTGTTGTTTTCATATGTTTTTGCACCATTCGTTTCAGAATCTAAACCAAGAAACGCAATAAGCTGTCACCTGAACGCCTTCGTAGTAGCACGTGACCCCATCATTTGCCTGGAAATGAGATCTTGCTGTTGGTTGTATCAGGGACATGCTATTCGGAGCTCACTCCACAGGAAGACAGATTCACCTCCTTGTCTGAAACCTTTTCGGCCAAAATTATGGCCTTAACTACATAAATTTATTTGAACAAAAAAGCAAAATTTTAAGTCTAACCATTTAAAAAAGCTCTGAGTTCGTGGCGGCCGTGGTTGTTTCGCCCATTCATCGACAGATTATACATGTGTTTGTGACCACAGAACGGACGGGTCTCGAACCAGCTACCTTTAGCACCAATCACCTAGCCGAAAATGGGAAACGCGCACACCAACTGCACCAAATCTCCATTCCTAAAAAAGAGTGGTTCAATGGAGGCTGGTATGCGTGAATGCCATAATCGACACGGTCGAATTCATTGTATTTTGTCCAGTACAGGTACCCTATTCGGAGTTGTCCCAGATCGGGGACTGTCATATGTAAGTCCACCAGCATCAAAGGAACACCGAAAATATATGCTTTGTGTCCACAGAACGGACGGGTCTCCAACCAGCAACCTTCGGCACCAATCACCTGGTCAAAAATGGGAAATGCACATACCAACTGCACCAAATCCTCATTCCTATAAAAGAATGGTTCAATGGCGGCCGGCATGCGTGAACGCCACAATCGACAAGTTCATTGTATTTAATCTTTTAATTTGATTAAAAAAAATTAAGACTGCGAAACGAACGTCCCCATCCCTCATCATCAGAGACTGTCCCTAAAATTAGCTGAAAATTTGACCAACTTGCAATGTGTATCCCTCATCCGAATGGAGTATTTGTTGCTATATTCTTTGTTAATTATTTTGTCCCTTATGATGGTCTTGACTACTTCTCCCTGAAATGACATTTTAAATATTTGCATCCCTGAACGTGACATCGACTCTGGTCCGTTTGATTCACGGACACGTGATGCGCTGCACGTCAATAGGACTCGTTCGGGACCATTCGTGATAAAATTCACTTACTGCATCGAATTCCCTAGAATGCTTCATGCAACATGCAAGGAACAGCCGTCAGGCGTTAGGAAGAAAGTAATCCAAATCATGGGCACTCTATTTATAAACACCATAACATAACATTTATTGAATTACTTTGCCAAACAGTTACGGGATAGATTTCGTCAGGCAAACGAGTATTTCACTTGACAGGTTTGACCGTCGCCCGGTTTCAAATTGTTTGTTTCGGAGAACCTGGTTCGAAATGCAGTTAAAAAACATCGGCTTCACTGCTGTCGACATTCCTCAGCTTATCCTGTTTGAAGCAAATCTAATGGGATTGATAGTTTTAACTGAATCATGCGAATGAATAATAATAATAATAATAATAATAATAATAATAATAATAATAATAATAATAATAATAATAATAATAATAATAATAATAATAATAATAATAATAATAATAATCTTTATTTCAAGTCGAACATAGTACAATATTGCAACATTAGCGCCGAGGCACTATTACTCGACCATGAAGTTAGAGGAATTGAAAATGGTATATACAATGGATAGGCAATGAAAAGATGTTTACACTTGGTGCACGTTTGCAATGGAGATGTCACAACTAGGTTCGGCTACAGCATAAGGCGCATACAGAACATAAGCAGGAAGGGCCAAGCCATGCGTTTATAAGTCTTTTGAATTGGGATAGAGTTGTCTGTTCTTTGATATCAGGAGGGAGGGAGTTCCAAAGTTCCAAATACAACAACTTGAACCAATGGAATGATTGGAGATTTTAGTAAACCTATGGATTTTTTTGGGGGGGGGGATAAATTTAAGATTACTCATATAACTTTTATTAAATTTGCGTTCATCGTTTGAATCAACAAATTAATGAAATAAATTTCATTACACTACACCACAGAATGCATATACCGTGATATTATATATACTCTTGTCCCCGCCCCCACCCCCACCCCAAAAAGACCCCCCTCCCTCCCTCCGTCAACATTTGGTATGTGTGTAAAGACGAGTATGGAGAGTTTATTATTATTATTATTATTATTATTATTATTATTATTATTATTATTATTATTATTATTATTATTATTATTATTATTATTATTAGTATTAGTATTATTACCTCTTTGGAGAGGATGCGGTGATCCTAAAAAGGACTTTTTTGTGTGTTTGAAGGCTGCACACATCAGTAGAGGCTGTGACCACCACGCCTCAAGTAAGCCTACACCCTCTTTGGCATGCTGCTGGTTAGCGGAAACTTGGTTTCCTTAGTAGGAGTCATCCTGACACATTAAACTGTTAATTATGTGTACTAAAATTTATTGTGACTACTGTGTGTCGAATAAAATGTTTCTGAGTTCTGAGTTCTGAGTTCTGAGTTTGGATGCCTCGGTCTAGGAAATTTGTTCATCCCTGGTCCAGCTCAGGGGCAGGTTCGCCGTTCTCGTTCCTGACTGGACGGCAATACACATCCCACAAATGTTTAATGGGGTAGGGGTGGGAGGGCGGCATGTTTGGAGATCTGTTGGCCATGGCAACATTCGTATGTTATACAACTATAAATACTTCATGTGTTTTGGCCTTCCAGATCCACTTTATCTCTTGCATTTTCTTTTTTCGTAGAAAACGGCCCCATCACTTCTGAACCGCTGACCTGGAGCACCCTGAACACCCCATTCTCCTGGCAACCGCACACTGGAAAAGACCAGCCTCTTACATGCCCATGGTCCTGACCAGTTATCCTGTGTCTGTCGAATTCACAGAGCTGTCGGTAACCCGTGCGACGTGGCCTAATGGATCACATTGATCCCTGTGTTGTCCCCTTATAAAACCCACATGCACCCCAAAACCAGACACATTTTACGTGCCTCTGTGGAAATCCTCTCATTCCCAGGACCTTTGTGTGACCGCCAAGGCATAAGCCTTAGTAGTCTTATCTATTCTGTCAATGATACATAACACTCCGGATCCACGTGACACTCGTATTCTACACAAATTAATACATTATGTATTTAAAGCAGTCCATGTTAAAATAATCGGGGAGGGGGATCTGCCTGATTTGTTTGTTTGTTTGTTTTGTTTTGTTTTCTTCTTGGTCAGGAATATATGCCCAGTACGCACAATACATATAGATGGGAACAAAGTATATTATTTACCCCCCCCCCCTTATACACAATTACACCATACTAACAGTAAAAAGGATATACTGACACTGTAATAAAGATCATGATGGAACTGCATTAGTGCACACTCCAAAGCTATGTGTATAGTGAGGTGAGGGGATATATACACCGGTCAATTCGTTTGGATAGTCTCTTTTACATAAATTTCGAAATTCAAAATAAGTTCTGAATCATATGAACGCAACATAAAAAAGTCTTCATGCATTATCCAAACTGCTACATCACCTTAAAATTGTGTGTATGTGTGTGTGTGTGTGTGTGTGTGTGTGTGTGTGTGTGTGTATTGGAGGGGGGTCAATGACGTTTGCATCTGGGATTTTAAATTTGGAACACTTTGAAACGTGATGATACTAGTTTGTTTGTTTTTTTGTCTGTTTTTGTTTGTTTTTTTGTTTTTTTGTTTTTTAATTTCAGATTTTATTCTCTACTAAATTGATGTATTACCGCTGACTTGATTTGGCAAAATGTACACTGACTCACAACGCTGATGTGGTTATGTTTAAGATTATATTTTCATGTATGATGGCTGTAATGAAAAGGCGGTTGCTGCTGTTATCCACGGCATTGTTGATGGCATGGCATCGTACACTGGCTATGTGTAGGCCTAAATGGTAGCCTATTTGCACCAAATCAAACGGTCACATCTGCACAGCTGACAGTTACCGAGCTTCAATTAAATGATTTCATTCGCGGTTGGAATTTTGTATTGAGTTTCTATGGACCTGGACGTTTTCTGCTTTGTTGAGATACAGTACACCACGGAGGCTTTGTGCCATCGCTAATTCGTTTTAGCTTTCTGCCGTCGTGAACATTGTGGTCATTCAAATAGATACCTTTGCAAGGTCTGATTTGTACATGTGTATACCTATCTCACCACAATATTAAGTATGTGCGCCCTGTGACTTCCTCAAAATGAAACTTTACAAATCAAGAATAATCTGGTAATTTCAGTTCCTACTGTTGAAAATGATATTTATAAAACATTCTGTTCAAAATTGTTAATTACAAGAGCAGATGATTTCAAAATTTAATCTGGCTGTCATGAGAGTTACATATTTGATTTCAGTATGTAACTTAAAATTTCAAGAAAGTCATTTACAATCCTTGTATGTCTTGTTTCTGGTGTTTTATTTACTATTTATTGGGGGGGGGGGGGGATTAAAATACACAGATACAAAAAAGAGCCAGTATTGCTGCCTTGTGAAGCTTAACAAAAAAAACTTAAATTGCGTTTAATTTAGTCATTAAGATGATGATTTAATATACAAATGTGAAACGAAAAGTGAGACCATTGCCGAGAATACATTGTGCATAGTCTGAAAGGTTTTGCAGCAAACGAATTTCATCAGAAGATGGTTAAGAACCACAGTTGGCACTATTTACGTGGTGTTGAGTAGCATTATTAGCTGACCCTGCCTGCACATAACGCGTGTACACCCAGTGCCCAGACAACCAGTCCAACCATACAGTAATACGCGTGGAGGTGAAGTTCATGCCTATGTGACATATGAATATTGGCCAAACTATTGTCACTGAGTGCAACAACAGCGTAGCTGGCAGCTTTCCTCCTTGAAAACAGTGGACAAGGAGTGAATTCAAGACTCTGAAAATGCAAAGTGGCTCAACAGCCAAACGAATTTATAAGTTAACGGCAACAGAAACATTAGTGGGAAACCATTCAGCATGTTTCGCCTTCGGCATGAATCATTTGGAATGCCTGAAGAGTGTATTTATGGACCATACTTTACCATTTTATAGAAAAATCGAAAATAGAACCTCAGAAATATACTTCATGAGCCGTTTTTCTTTGTCTGAGTTTTGGTACAGTTTGCCATATTCCCTTTCGTCAGTGGTTGTTACTTTCTACAACTCCTTCGCGTGACGTCATCTGGAGAATAAAGAGCTCGTCTGGGGGTAATGCCCGCCAACATAGTGAGTTATTGGGTATTTGTTTTCCGGGCCAGTCAGTCCACAACACTAAACCATGGTGAAAAGCTGTGTTTCCTAGATGGTTGTGCTAATACCCACAAGAAAGGATCCAGTCCTTTCCGTTCCCCAAAGGATCCAAAACGGAGGCTACTATGGCAGCGGCAAATACGGATGACACGACCCGACTTCAATGTGACAGAGAGCAGGATGCTCTGCTCGGCACATTTTGTGGGAAAAAAAGTACGATCCATCTTATACTGAACCCCAATGAAAAGTATCCACATAAAAAAATTAACACACTAATTTTGTAAGTTACTAAGTACAGTGTGTGCATATATGCATGGTTTGGAGCCTACATCAGGGTCATTCAGGACAACTTTTTAACTTTTGCTGGGTTGTTACATAATGCATGTGACTTTTGTGCACCGAATATGGCTTCTGACCACCACTCCTATTGGATGGCTAAAATGACCTGATGTTTTCAGTGGCTTTAAAAAGGGATGTTCAGCCAAGAAAAAAGCCAGTGGTCTCAGGTGTGTTGAGGCGATCATGCCGCGTCTGAGCCAAGGTCAAAGACACCATGCTTTGGGGCTTGCAGAGGGTGGAGTCCCAATCACTCAAATCGCACAAAGAATGGGGTGTACTCGGCGCACCATCCAACGACTAATTGAACGGCAACAAGAAACTGGATCCGTAGATGATCGGCCTAGGCCTGGCCGAGAAAGAGTGACAACACCTGGCCAAGACCGTCACATCCGGCTGATGCACCTGCGAGACCGTTTCCGTACAGCAGCCCAAACAGCCCGTGAGACTCAAGGGGTGAATCACCGTCCTGTCAGTACTTCTACTGTGGAGAGGCGACTGAGGAGCAGTGGCCTAACAGCCAGAAGACCTTACAGGGGTAACCTGCTGACCCAACCCAGAAGAGAAAGACGACTGCAGTGGTGTAGAGCACACTCCAGGTGGACTCGCCAGCAGTGGAATACCGTCATTTTTACTGACGAGTCCCGTTTTTGTGTCAGCAGAGCAGATGGCAGAGAACGTGTGTGGCGCCGGACTGGGGAGAGATATGCAGATGCCTGTGTCCGTCAGGCAGATCGATGGGGTGGACCCTCTGTCATGGTGTGGGCAGGCATCAGCAACCGCTACCGGACACCCCTAGTGGTCATTCAAGGGATCCTCAATGCTAGGCGGTACATTGATGAGGTGCTGGAGCCGCACATGGTCCCATTTATGGAGCAGCATCAAGATCTGGCGATCTTTCAGCAGGACAATGCACGTGCACACTCTGCAAGATTAACAATGAACTTTCTCAATGAGAACAACATCAATGTCATGGAATGGCCAGCGTTCTCACCCGATCTGAGCCCTATTGAACATTTGTGGGATCAGTTAGGCCAAGGTATTCAACGGAGGACACCTAGGCCTACTACCCGAAACCAGCTGATCCAAGCTCTGCAGGAAGAATGGAATAATGTTCCCCAACACAGAATTCAAACCCTGGTCAGCAGTATGCGCCGCAGATGTATAGCATGTGTTGATGCTCGAGGTGGCCACATCCCATATTGAACAGAAAAATTTGTGTGACTTTCAATTAGGGCAGTTAATGACATTTTTTGCCTGTAAGTGACGTTAATGTCGGTAGAGCGTGACATTATTTTTACGCCAGAAAAGTGAATGCTTTGTTAAGTTCTAAGCACGTCTAGGTATGAAATGTTTCAAGTATAAACAATAAAATACTTCAAAATTGGCATGTGGATACTTTTCATTGGGGTTCAGTATATGTTATGATGGCAAAGCAAGGTTTTAAAACACTGCCAAAGGTAAAAAAGAGACTGTGCCAACTGAATTTACAAGGCCCTCGACTACGCCATTGCCAAGACCGGCATCAACACCGACCCGAAAATCTACACTTGAAAATAGGAAAATTGATAGAAATAGATTTTATATTATTGGATTGTAACTTTTAAAGTCCCTTGAAATGTATTTGTTACTTGCCTAGTCAATGCGCATTTTCCATGTGTGTCTGCAACCGCCTGCCACTCCCAGCACCACTCACAGGTCCATACCTTTTGGGGTTTTATGATAAAACAAAACGGCTACTCTCTGCGTTTCTGTCCTATGTAGAAATTCAGAAATGCCAGACCCGACAATGTTTTATATCAGATTTTATCTATTGTGACAAGAAATGTGATGACAATCATTCTTGAGATGGTAAGTTTACCTTCTCCATTTATCCACGAACTAAGATTTGTTCATTGTATCGAGGATCAGGGAAATCTCAAATTGTAGGCATTACTAGCCCAGAGAAGCTCGCTACAAACAGGGACATGTTATCCTAATAGCAGCTTGCTGCTACAAACTTGTAATATATTATCTAAATTTTGTCGAAAGCTATTGTAAGTTACACGAAGTTCGGATGCTCAAGAATGGGACAAGTTCTTTATTGAAATAAGTCGGTGCAGAATATTTTTCCAACTGTTGAGTGACATCTACCATGACCACAAAGAGTGAAATGCTTTAAAGATTTGCTGGAATATACTCGACTATCACGCCCAGCGCTGCAGGGTCACGCTACTGTGAGTTGCTGTGCGTTACACCATTATGGTCTTCTCGTTTGTCCAAGCTGCGTAGCAGTCAGCCCCCGCCCCTTGTGGAAGGTTTGTTTTGTGTAGGATGTGGTTAATCTTTCACAGTCAAATTTGTGAAAGCAAAAATTCCAGCTGAAATTATAGTTTCATAGCATTTTGTATAAAACAAAAGCACCATATCATTGCCATTCTAAACTGTTCTATCTTTCGCCCGGCCCACCAAAATATAATAATAATAATAATAATAATAATAATAATAATAATAATAATAATAATAATAATAATAATAATGATAATGATAATGATAATGATAATGATAATGATAATGATAGTGAAAATGAAAATAATAATAATAATAATAATAATAATAATAATAATAATAATAATAATAATAATAATAATAATAATAATAATAATAATAAATAAGTAAATAAATAAAAAAATAAAACTCATCACGGTTATTACCATCAGAACTACTCTCGTCAGTCTCTGCTCCAGAAAACTCGCATGAATATGAAAGATTCAACTCATCGTCACTGCCCCTTACGTCACTACCATTTACCTTTATCGACAAGCAGATTGGCTTCGTGAAGCAAGCTCCCCAGACGACATCACTGCTCCTTTCACAAAAAAGGCGCCAACTTTCGAAACTTCGGAATGAGAAAGCTCAAACGTTTCAAAGTTGAGAAACTGTTGTATTATTCCCGAAAAAGTTGTTGAAAATAATTTCACATAAAGAATAACAATCCATATGGGTCCGTTTCATGCAATTTTGAATGTGCCATTCTTTAGACCCTTTAAATTCCCGGACTTGCTTTTTTATGTGATGACGACTGCTTATCTTTGCCTTGTATTTGGTGTGAAAAGGGTCATTAGGAAGAGACTGGACAGTACGTTAAATCACAACTCAATTAAGTTCAAGGCTGCTGGACTACCCTTAAAGGTTTCTCTTACACAAAGGTGCTAACTTTTATTCAACAGAAAAGTTATGGTCTTTGAATGTGGTCTAACTTGGTGTATTCGTTGGTTTTGGGGCTTGCCTACACCAATATACTGATGCAGACAGGTCCATAGACCCATGTATTCACCTCACTCGAAGACCATAATTGTATAATATCACACATTGGGAGCTGGCGTAATAAAATCATTGAACTTGTGTGTGCCTCATGAGTTTGCTATCTCAGCTAGTTATCCTTAGCCTTTCTTGGACACACGTAAGACATGCATACATTTGATGTATGCACGTCTCGGGTCACTCTGACACAGTATCTGTACTGGCAAAGCCAGTGAATACCTCTCATGTTGATGTACCTGGTCATAAACATTTAGGTAATAGGAGAGATGTGGGATAGTTCTATATTCACCTAAAGATGGTACTGCTCATCCTGTCCATGGTTGACTGCCTGTATCTTGTGGTCACTTTCCATGATTCTCACGTTTTGGAATGTAGCAGGTATAATTTTTTTTATACCTGCTATATTCCAAAGACAAAGACATTATCACGTATCCTCTCTCTTTATTGTCAAATAAGCTTTCAACTTCCATTAATCCCACCAGGGTGTAATTGCAGCATGACTATATATGTACTTCAGGTAGATTAGATGCTAAATACAAAATTCTTCCTCGTATGGTGGGTGAAACTTTCGGAACTTTTACGGTCACTGTAATGTAATGGGCTTTGCTGACCCACTTTTACACCTGACCTCAAATGACATGGGTTGCTGGGTGTCACAAATATGCACCATGGGAATGAAACGCCGGGTGTCAAGAAATTAAACCAACCCAGATCACCTCAATTGTGAAAGCAGTTGCGTAGCTTCATTACATCCACGCATTAGTATGATCAATTTCCAAGACACATATTACAATCAGTGCTAAATCCCGGGTGCCAAATGAATAGTACCTAATGCACTGTGGAAGAAACCATTTTTGCCGAGGTGTTTGAAACATGATGAAGTATAACCCGAACATATATCAAATAGTTCGTTTGAGTTGAAACAAGGTGGAAATATGACCCATACAAACAATTTTTGTATATATATATATATATATATATATATATATATATATATATATATATATATATATATATATACAACGGTAGTTACTTTACTCCGATGAACAATAGGAACCAGACCGATCTTCCTGCACGTATATTGTAAGCATTGTATAGTATTTTTACGTGTGATAGGTTTCATGTTGTCCTATCCTTTCAACATTGGGGCCGGACCAGGTAATTTCATGAACCTTCGTGGCACTGCAAGTACCAAAAATATTCAAACACTGTTGCACATCTATAGCTCCGGAACATATTTTTCTCCAAGCCTTCTGGACAGAGGAATCCAATCCAATTTGTCCTACCCCGATGTTTGCAGTATTGCATGTTGGTATCAAAGAAAGCAGCTTTTCCATGTCACTCTCTGCGATACTCCCAAAACTTAGTAGCCATTGGTTCAAATATGTATTGTTGTTTTTTAAAGCAAAGACAAAGACATTATCAGTTTGCATGCAATTCTTGCCACTCCAGTGTTTGCAGCTTTATATATTGGTGTCATAGTGATCAGTTCTTTCATGCCACTGACTACGAGACCTAAAAACTTTCATTGCCCTAAATTTTGTATTTCTGCCTTAACAAAAGGCAAATACATTATCCTTTTGCATATTTATTGGACACCTAAAAGATATAAATATTTCCATTTGTTCTTGTGATATCTTTCATTTCATGGTTTCAAAATTAACAGTCTAGGTATATTACGAACCAGACTGATTATTTAGATTGATTCATTTCACTATATTACATAAGTCTCAATGAACAGACAAGTTTTGTCCAATACCTGTAATTGTTATGGGCATATAAATTTTATGATCTTTCATTGATCTCAATACAGGCGCCGTTAATAGCTTTACCACTCATTATTATGAAGGACTCACACAGGCCATTTCTTTGCTTTTTTCAATACAACTATGTACTCAACATTTTTGCATCCCTGTAGTGCTGCTGAGCCGACATACTATATATACCATCTTGTGTTGGTCAATTTGAACTGTTATATGTTTGACTGTTCTTTTCGCAGTGCATGAACGCACGGGGCCAGGTCGGTTTGTGGCACCTTTGTGTGGGTTCGGGTTCAAGGCAGTCATTCTGTGCTAGTTAGCTTTGTGTTGCCTGGTCTATTTGGTTTCTTTGCAGGAAAGAGACATAAATATTTATGGATTCCTTTTCTCAGAGTAAATTTAGATGTGCATTTTACTGTTTTACTTACATTTATGCATATACTAGTTCATGCAATTCTTCAAGTATTGCCATTATAAGCAGGAACTTGTTTTACAGTATGTATGTAAATATGAATTTGCTGATAGGTCACGCTCATACATTCTTCACATTCAGTTGGGTTGTTTTTACCTTATACAAGGTAAAGGGCAAGCAGCCGCCATCATGTGAAAGGCATGTCCCGGGAATTTAAGCCTGCGAAACATGCTTAGTGTTTTCCAGCTGATGCTCTGTTTATCAATTCATTTGGCTGTTGAAGCCCAAAAGTTGCTAAATTTTGAAACGGTCGTGATAATATGCCAATTAATTTATAGATTCAGACCTAGACAGTGACTTGAAGGGCTATGGAGCGTAGAGATTGGATTGCGGTATTTTTTACATTGAGAACAAAACAGAAGACGTGGCACTGATGCTCCTGTTTGTATAAATAACCGGGTATTTCCATTGCATGTGTGCAGCTATCACGATCCAAGATTATACATCTCATTATACCAGGTCCCTGATGCTGACATTCTTCATTCTGTATTCTCTTTTTATATCTGTGTCCACATTATGATATACGTACAACATATCCGCGCAGGCTGAGAGTACAACCTTTTGTATATTATACCTCTACTCTCTTTGCCCATAAAAACGTACATTATTGTAGTGAATTCATAATACGGGTTCTTTCGATGATGCTGATTTCGGAAAATATTCAATAGAACCCCGGTCTCACCGGCCATATCACTATTTGGGATCTTAACATTCGGAGTGTAAACTCACATAAGCTCAGAGCATTAAAAACTGACATTGTTCCCGAATTTGATATTATCGTTCTTTCACAAAACACCCTGGAGAGTAAAGAGCAATCAAAGCATCTCAGTATATTTTGACATTTCACGGAAAGACCGCCACGGTGGTTTTGGAAGGGGGAGGGGCGCTCTTTTTGTATCTAATGAGCACTTGTCGTTCGTCACCTTGATCTGGAGGTACCAGATATTGAGTTTTTGTGGACTGAGATAGGAGTTTACAATAAAAGTCTCACTGGGCACCGTTTATAGACCACCAAACACACCACCATCGTTTGGGGACAAACTGTCGGAAAGTTATGATTTAGCCAAAATAGGTACTATACAAAATATCATTATAACTGGTGACATAATCTCAGACTGATGGCTCTACACTAACGCAATTTTGCCTTAAAAAATTCATAACCCTATATATTAGAGAACCAACGAGAATTACTGCTACCATAGCTAACTGTCTAGACCAAATTATTTTTAATATATCCACATTTGTTAAAGAGCCTCGGGCTTTCATCCAATTATGATCACTTCGTTGTTCAAATATTCTCTTTCGACTCATTGCACATATCCATCACAACCGAGACATATTGGAATATGAAAAGGTAATTTTGAAAATCTAGAGAGTCTTGAAGTCAAGCCAATTGCAACACATATTTCAATTCAGAAAATGTTGATGTTTGCTGTGATAAATGGTCTAAATTATTCATGCATGTAGGGAACAATTCCAAGTAAATCCTTAACAGTGCGTCCGTCAGACCTGCCGCAGTTCAACTCTTCGCTTCGCTGTGCCAAAGGAGCAGTTTATCGTACATAAAAGAAGGCCAAGGAGCAAAAATATGACATCCATTGTGGCATCTCTACACCACAATGCGAAACCAACATGAAGAACAGTTTAAGGCAGCAGCAGATAACTTCAAAAACAAAAGCAAAATCATATCAGGGATTTTTGAAGAAAGGATCAGGTCTTGTTTAAATGCGTATCAAAAATGAAGTCCCGCAAAGTTTATCACTTTCACAAAAACAGCCACTTTCAAAATTTTGTATTTTCTTGTTAAACAAACCGATACAGCTATGAAAAATCTCTGATATGGTTTTACAGATACGCGTGTCGAGATTATAATAGCACAAATTGGACCACTTTATCCTGAATATTTTTTTTATAGAAATATGCAAAATTTTATAAAAACCACTTCCTTATCCAAAACACTGGCTTTAATACAACAATTTTGAATTTTGAGTTCCATTTTTAGTGCAGACAGATTCTTCAAAATTTGCTGCCAGTTGAGTATATACATGTTTATTATGTCAGGGATACCTGTTCCCGTTATATGATATTTGGCCTGAAAGTGAAGTCACTTTTCCAGGTTGGACATCATCTGAAATGGATAGAAATAATGTTCCAGTCGTTAGCAAATATTTGTTATTAAAGGGAATGAGAAGTGCTTCTGCCACTGAGTGGCCAACTGTATGATAATTTTATGCATAGGGCAGGCTAGTATACATAATCTCCTGTAAGCTTTACAGGCCATCTATTTTCTCATCCTTTTGGATTTATTGACAAAATTGAAGGAACACTTACTCAACTGATATAAGTCATATTTTTATAACGAACTTTAGGTCTATTGTGCTGTATTTTCAATTGAGAAAGGAACATTGAAAAACTTAACCATGTTTCATAATAAATATAATATCAGTATCGAATTTAGCTGTCCTGTGTTCACGTGGACACCTTGTTTTGGTGTTTAAATTCCAATTTTGACATGTTACGCAATTCTGATGTAAATATAGTAGTCTGACTTAAAATTTTCAATTGTCCTGTCATTGTTTGGATGATGTCTGTGAACTATGGTCATGTAATTACTTTTTATAACTGTACATTAAAATTAAGGGCTAAATTTCTTTCAGGCCTACTTTAAATGAATGTGGGTGTTTTCCAAAGTGGGAGGATCGGGATCCCGTAAAACTGGTTTAACCCACTGCCATTATGTTGCTAACCTGTTCCAAGTCAGGTAGAAGATACCCTCATTCATTTGAATTCCATTACTGTTGGTCATGGATCCTACCGACGATGGACAATAGCATGTCTTACTATTTCGTAAATGATACTGGATCTGACAAGGTTGAGCTAGTATTCGGTTTGGTCTCATCACTATCACTGAAAACTGTTGTCCGCCTCTCTTTTCATGGAACTTTTATGAATTTGGTAACAATTTGCACATTCGGGCATTTTTTTGCATATATTGCAGTGCAGTAAGTGTTCCAATGCAGTGGGACTGATGTTTTTTTTTTTTTATACTTGACTAATGAATATAGTTTGTTATTGTTAAGGTGATGTAAGGATGGCTGAAAGTGTTTGATGCACAGCTGATATATGGTTACTTTCAATAAATGGATAAATTTATGTATACATATTTGGCTCTCTCTCTCTCTCTCTCTCTCTCTCTCTCTCTCTCTCTCTCTCTCTCTCTCTCTCTTTTTCTCTCTCTCTCTCTCTTGTATAAATAATTAGCATCTAAATCAGCTGACTGACAAGTTGACCGTTGTCTGATTATCAAAGAAAAAGTTTAAAACTGTTACATGGAAAACAGCTATACTTACAGTTACCTTTAGGAATTTCAACATGATTTCTCTGTCTCTTTCTTTCTTTCTTTCTTTCTTTAAACCTAACTCTTTCTCTGATAAGTGTAGTAGAATTTTACAATAATTAGGACTGTTTTACATTTTGACCTTTTGAACTTTAGAGAATCATGACTTAGATGTAAATCATGCTTGATTGACTTGCAAATGGCCTACAATGGCAGACTCCATTTTTTGAATTCTAAAATATTACCTTCATAAATGACTTATTAGATGATTTGTGGGATTCTATGCTTTCTTGAACATTGAAATTTCCTTTTAAAAATACTTCTGGAAACCATACTTGAAATGTGACTATGCTATGCTTACAATTTTGGCTATTGTAATGCAATTTTACTACTGATCTTGCAATGACAACGGTTTTGTGTTTTGATGCCTGATGGCACTTGTTGCTGGCTGATGTTTAATATTTGAACCAGTGTACTTGCAAACTCTGACAATGTGTAGACTTTTCACCATTATATTTGCACATTCAAACACTTTTCTTTTTGAAATACTCTTCGTTTATCTTCTTTAAAACAACATCATGCCTTGAACTGCATGTCTAAAACACATTGAACTGTATAATCATGTTTGGATTTTTGTTGATGGTCATTTTAGGCCTAGGGGCTTTTCTGATGGATTGATGTTGATATTAGTGTCACTTTGTGGACTTATATGGATGATGATCATTGTTGAGACATTGGTTGTAACTAGTACCTTTTAAATGCTGAATTTTATTGATATTTTCAACAAATTAGGAATCTGTGCTTGCAAATTCTCTGATGTGCTGCAAATTTTGGTCCCTTTTCATGAATTGTACGGTCCTAAATGCGCATAAATGATGCCCCTGTTCAAGCCAATTTACTTAAATAGGCCTATAATTTTAAACAAAACTCTTTGCATTCTGTCATGTTAAAACTAGACATGGCTTTTTTTACCCTATGGATCTTTGCACATACGTTTTGGCCTCTTTTGGGCAAATGCGAACTATAAATTTATGTGATTCAACTATACACACCAAGGAACATTGCCTTTTGTCGGAATTGACTTGGATTTGTTTCATTAGGACTACCGTGTGGATATGGTAATGACACTGTCTAATTTAGAAGCAGGTACAACCATAACCGATGGCACCTTGGTCAGCAGGTCTGGCTCACAGAGTTCAAAGAAAAATTATCATGTGACCACTATAGAATGACATCACAGCGAAAGAGCCCACCCAGGAAATAAAAAAGTGGGCCACTTTTCCTGCCCAGCTCCTATTACTTTTAGCAGTAAAGCTCCGGCTTGAGGTACTATCAATGCTGGCGTCTCTCAAGGTTCTGTGCGTGGCCGTTTGCCATTTCTTATATTTATTAACAATATCATGGATATCTTTTATTTCCGAATCAAACTCTTTGACACATCGTTATACTCCACTGTTGACAATCCCTACCTAATTGCAACCACGTTAAATGAGGACATGTCTTTTGTTAGTTCTTAGGCTACAGATTGGATGGTCAGGCTTAACGTCTTGAAAACGGATGCTATGTTAATATCTCGGAAGAAAAATCAAGTCTATCAGTCTACTTTAAGCTTTCAAAACCATCAATCACTACGCGTCGACCAACATAAACATCAGGGGTTAACACTGCGATCCGATCCGTTGGAACGACCACGTTGATCTGATCTTTGCAGGAGCTTCCAAAAAACTCAATATCATGGAACGTTTACAGTACCAACTAGATAAAAAATCAAATCCTACAAATAATGTACAATTCTTTGACTAGTTAGGAAGTATGTCAGTGTGGTCTGGGATGGCTTCTTACTGGCCGACTCACAAAGACTGGAATACATTCAGCTGGGTGCCGCGCGTCCCTGGTGTTATGCTTACCACTCCTAGCGACAAATTATATGATGAAACGAGTCTTCAAACGTTGGCCAAACGCAGAGAAATAAATAAGTTAATCCAAGTGTATAAAATTACCTACAAGGTAGCGTCTGAATATCTCAGTGATTCTAATCAAACCGGGTCGCATACAATATACATGTAAAGAAAGTTGGTAACCTTCCTGATTTTAGAGACAGACCGGACTTATTTAACATTATTGTTTCCCCAGCAAACGAGACCAGCTTCCAGCCAACACTCGAAATTCTCTCTGAATGAACTCAAGAAACACATAGATTTGAAAGTCCCCCCCCCCCCAGCTAAAGAGATTAATTTTTTACATGACATTTTTTTACTCTGTATGTTGTTATGTTATGAAATATGTTTAAACCAAGGATTGCAGGGTCTTATCGGTCAAAAAGACATCAATATCCTTTGGGGACAAAGCCCATGTCGAGATATAGCAGTGTCCGCCTTAACGACACATGTAGTGGTAACGCATTGGACAACTCATCATAAATAATTTTATCAAGGTGCCAAGTCTTGGTTGTATATAGTCAAAGCACCCTTTGCTGCCTTGAACTTTCGACAGCCCATAATCTTAAGATTGTAGTTGTCAGTGCAAACAGAATCCATATCAAGTCTGGGAGGCATTTAACATGACGTGGTGCATTCTTACAGACCATTTGTAAATGTTGGATGTCTTTTATGTCAACTGTTACATTTAAAACCCCAGCACCATTTTTATAATACCTTGTTATACGGTGCTGATATTTATAAAGTTATATCATTCCTTTTTCGACATTTTCATTATTATGAGTTTGGGCATTTACAGGAATATGTTCAATGTAGACTATGGTACATGAGTATAATACTGTACCTGGCAATTACCAGATGAAGCTGTAGACACACCAAATTTGTATGTCGGTCCCCGGCATAAAGCTGAAATGTTTTATGATCTAATTCGTTATGTAACACAGTCTCTACAATAAAATTATGTTTCCACTCTATTTTGTGTATCAACTACCATCTAGTAAATACAAAACACCACGTTTCTAGCTCACAACCAGCGCCCAGAAATATTGACGAAAGAAACTCTAACAATACTGTGGAAAAATGTAAACTACCATATTAGGGTAAATATTCTAATAATACTTGCGTTCCATTCATTTCAACTCTGTCGGGAATTTTAAAGGTACCAAAACGATACCTTTAAAGACACGATTATATTATGCATTTTATCTTAAATTAGCCTGCCATGCTGTTTGTTTAAACAAATTCACATATACCGCCTCTCTATGCTTTGGTGTCCCCATCCTCGATATAACGTTCGCATATTGACTAATTCGCCTTCTCTTTGACTGAAAATTGTGAAATTTGGCCAAATAATTGGGTTTTGAAACTTCAACAGAAAACGGGCCTTTATCTATATGGGCTTATGATCGATGAGTAGCCGCTAACTCTAGTGTTTTATGTCCTCCTTATACGGATAAAACTATATTATTTTCCTATTTGGCTGGACACAACGAATTTCCTGTCGTCGAGGCACAAACCTAATGGCAAAATTGTCCCGGCTGGTACAGTTTAGAGTACCATTGGTGCCTCTACTGAGGGCTGATGTAACACAGGCTTCTCGTGCCGCCACTCATTTAAGCTTGGAGCAGCATAATGTGACAGTGACTACTCTCTTGTAGGTTCAGGTATCAGAGATTACACAATATTCATATTTGATTCAGGGAAGGTACTGAGTTTACGATGGTTACCGGGCACAGCTTGGTACGTGACATTCCTGTTTGCTTCCGAAAAGCACTGAGTGCTGGGTGATTATGCCGTACTCACTTGGCGATAAAAAACAGGAAAAAGAAACTGATATTGTTTTTTTTTTTTTTTATTCTGCCTAGTAGCATCACTTCTGACGACGACGTTCCAGCTTGGCCCTATACAGACTCTCAATGGATGCTTTTTGTCACTTTGGCAAAGTATACCCAACCAGTGATCTGTAAGTCATTTTCTTTAACTATTGATGCAGCAGAAATGCCAATTTTCAGTTGCGCCAAATCTGGTGCCGTCTTAATAACAAACAGTCAGGTTGCCCCGATTTGGTGCAGTTTGGACTCGATGGCCACTTTGTTCAAGTTCGGTAAGGACTGGTGTGCCCCTGACTACATTGTTCCACTTCTGTGTAATAGGAACCTCTGCACAAGCAACGGGAAGCTTTTAGATGCATCCAATTGCAAGAACAATATTTGGAACTCACATTGCCTGCAAATCTATTGACTGTGTTCAAATATTCATCCCACATGTTGAGTGTGTATGATTTACCCTACCTGTGTGCACGATACGCCCATTGGCCGCCGAAGTCTGTCAGCAGTTTATAGAACATGATATCTCGCACTTAGTTCCGTCAGCAAAGCGCACAAGTATTTTAGGAGACACCTGCATGGAATCGATATTGATGGATTTACAGTACATAGAGGTCAATGTGTGCCAGATGATTTTTATTAAGCTAAGTCTGGTATTATCGTAGCCTCCATGCACATCAACGAAAACCCTAATAAAGTGATTCGTGAATTACCATTATGGACCGAGCGTAATTTTCTGTCAAGTGTACCTGCAGAAAAATATATTTCATTATACTGTTGAGTTCTTCACACAGCTGGCAAGTTGAAAGTTTTGGTTTAAACATATTTTATACACAAAAGAATTGGAAAGAAGGCACAGCCCTATGTAAGTCCACCTTGAAGTTTTCAGCCATTAATATAGACATGTGCAAGTTTTTTTTTATGACAGCTCCATAAACATCAAATATCAAGGCATGATCATAGGGATGTGCCATTTATTTGTAAGCAACCCTCACAAGTATTTCTAAATGAAAGATGGTATTAATATGCTGATACATCCATTTTTATTCAATACGTATTTTTTCATGTAAGGGTTAAATAGATTTCTGTGAATGGATAAAGGGGTTACCCTAATCTTGTCAGTGACACAAGAAATAATCTTCTTAGTGTTGATAACTCTGTGCGCTAATTTACAACCCTGGCATAGAAGTGACATATGAATGAACACGAAACTTTAGTAACCTACTCTGTGGTTCATTTGTTCTCGTGCCTTTACCTGTAGCATTTTGATTTTAAGTAAAAAATTAAATGTTCCCTGCACGCAAAAGGTCATAAGAGACACATCTGATCTGGTAATGAATGCACAAATTCTAAGTGCCCAGTTTCCCCAAATATCAGCCTTTAAGATAAATTACTGTTAATGATGAAAACGCGACAAGGCCAAATTGTAAAACATTTTTTTCACTGCTAACCATTTAATTATTTTTCTGTACAATGGAACAAGTGTAGCATGCAATATAAGCAAATGATGAAGCATTAATTTCGGTGAATTTATCATCACAACTATTGCCAATTATGGATAGCAACTTAATGTTTGGTACATCTCCACTGGGAAAACAATTGCGTTTTTGATGCAGGATGATCCCATGGCGAGTTGCTCCGATTGTATTTGCCAGCTGAAAAGACCTATATATACTTGACAGGCCAAAACGTCAGTCATGATCAAAACAAATTTTCCCTGCTTTCGTAGACATGTGGTATCACACTAACCGGTATGGAAGACATGATGGTCCAAATTCCAAAAAGAAGACGTTTTCAGGTCCATCTCATGAACAGAAAAGCGGCGAGGCACTGAAGTTTGTAAATATATTCAAAACCAACGACCATCGACTGTTGTTGACACTGAAACAAATAATGAGCTAATTGGCTGCTGGTGTTTTAAAATAACGAAAAGTGCTTCTCGATGCATTCGTGCCATGGACATTAAGGACGATTGTCGGTGATTCCTGTGCAGGGTAAAAACAAATTTGCTGACCATGTATTCATGAAAAACAAACAAACAACTAAAACCAAAACAAAACAACAAAATCCCGAACAAAATAAACAAACAAAAACAGTTTCGAGGAAACAAAACCAAACAAAAAAAGGAACAAAATAAACAAGCAAAAACATTTCTGCAAGGACCAAAGGGATGAATCTGCAGACATTGGGGTCTTACCCGATATCGAGGTGCCTACAGCCAAGACCCACACAGTCGCTACGGAAATAAATTCCATCTTACAGTCTGCTTAGGCAATTTCGAAACTGTACCAAACATTAAATCGGTGAATATTCAAAGGAATGCAATAAATATTTTGACTGTTGCATATAGAGATTTACATCACTTTAGTGCCACATAAGTCGACACATCGACTAGCTTTGCATTGAACGCCTTGGGTACAATCCGCTTTTGACTTTATTTTGAGAGCACTGCCCGAAAGATTCCGTATATTTCTCTTTTTTTTCTCTTGCTTACGACAAATTCATGTCAGTATTAATCGAGAAAGCATCAAATAAGACATAAATATATTTGTGGAATATGCAAGAATGTTGTGTGCTCCCTCCATATGCCATCGTGCAGTTCCTTATTTCTCCATGCTGAGTTCGTATTGTCATTTGTCCTTCTTTCTCCACAGTATATGGACCTCTTTGGATGTCTGAAACTGTTTATAACAAGCTTGCTATAAGTGGCTGCTTATCAAATGCCAACTACTTTACTATTTCCATTTTCTTAAAATATCTATAAAAGCTGTTAGCGATGTCAAGGAGTGTTCTGACCTTTACCAGTGACTTTGTTTAATTAGAAA
The DNA here is from genome assembly GCA_964020975.1 of Hermodice carunculata. Classification (NCBI taxonomy): domain Eukaryota; kingdom Metazoa; phylum Annelida; class Polychaeta; order Eunicida; family Amphinomidae; genus Hermodice; species Hermodice carunculata. Next base: position 95,581,077 of record OZ026612.1, on the reverse strand, counting down.
TTCTTTCTCCCCCTGATTACAAATACATGTGAGAGTTGCTTTTAAACCATAAAATGCTATGGAAGTGCGGGATACCAGAAGGTACATTTACGAACACCATGTGAGATAGAAATGGTGTACGGTAAAATCACGAATTACGATCACCTCCATAAAGAAACGATTTTTATATTACGACCACCATTTTACAGAACCGTTTTGTTGATCCTTAATTGAATTATATTGCCATTAAGATCACTGCCTATTAAGACCACATTTTGAGTCCCTTATGTGGTCAAAATACGGAGATTTCACTCTATACATGTTTACGATCAGTGATAGATAGTGAATGTGAAAGCGGAGATAATTATTATACAGGGAATGCCACATAACTAGAAAACGATACACTCGAAAACGTCGTGAATACACAATTAGATGCTAAAGGAACACTGGATAAGAGACGTGTTGGTCGTGCATAGTGCATGGGATGCCACATGAATACCGAATTAGATACTCGAGGTAGCTGTGATTATACTATGGGCTACTAAACGAATATTGAATGAGATACTTGATGAAGTTCTGAATACATCATGGAATGCTAGATGAATATTGAATGAGGTTCTTGAGGATGTCCTGAATATATCATGGAATGCTAAACGAATATGGTTTCAATATTGTAGGAAATTCCTCACTAGTGCATGAGATACCAGAAGCAGGTTGAAAATTAGAAACACTTCCATTTCCAATGAAACCTGTCTCAAATGTTTACATCCATAATCCACGCATGTAACCATGTTCCGTACGGTGTGCAAGCTGTCATGCCGGTCGTTCAATGTCATTAGCTTGTGACTTGCCGCAGATTCAAAATGCAATTTACAAATCTCAAGCATGGTTTTTATTGGAGCAGAACTCAGCTGGTTGTGAAACACTTGTCACCTTCGATTGTAGCTGCCCTGTTGATTGAACGATGTACCTTATAGAGCCACAAATGTAAATCAATAATCGCTGGGCTGACTGAGCAATCGGTGTATTAAAGACCAAGCACTTGCTGTGCGTAGGCTAATTTGTTGGACAAACAGTTCCGGCAGGCGTCTTATCCCCATGTCTTTCAGAAAATGAATAATTTTGAAATAACCAGCCAGTTCAGTTGCACGTGGATCAAAAGTAATTCATGATAGCCCAAAGCAACTCAGATCTGAGGTGCCACAAAATATCCATGGAATATTTTCTCATCGCTTTCCATCTATCGTATCAAAACCTTTCCAACTACATGACAATATCAAACATCACGAAACATCGCTGAAAAGATAACGTGAATGAGTTCGGCTAAGTTTTTTAAAGTCCAAATCAAGGTAGCCGTCAGTTGTTGCTTAAAGTTTTTTTTTGTGGTAAATTGTTTCAGTCCAAAGAAAACCTAACTTAGAACCTTTTTTTAAGCTCAGAATTGAAATATTTTGATGTGAAGATTATGAAGATAAGGTCAGTTGAACAAACGTTATAATACTGTCAACTGTCACATATATGGTAAAGGTCTGCTATCTTTACACCAGTGGGGATATATCAAACTGTCAAGGCTAGTTTTAAAACAAAATTGATGAGTCAACGTTTGCACGCAATTGTAGCACTACACACCTAAGGCTACATGAAAAAAAATGATTTAAACATTGAAATTTCAGTAATTAGTTAAAATATTGTTATTTGACAATGACGACCTCATGTTATCACATTTGCATCATGGAATAGATAGTTGGCAATGATGGCTGACCCCAGGGTTAAGGCAAAAATATAAGAAGACTGTTTTTTCATTCGATCAGAGCTTCTGTTTTACTACTTTGATTTGCATTATGTTTTCACCATAATATTTGTACTCTCACTGGGCTTCATAACAAATGAAGCTTCCTTTGAGGTCTTGATCAGCTTTACAGAGAAAAAGGCAATAATATCCACATCATAAAAGGTGTGACAACTGAACGTGTGGCCAGTAATTCAGACGGATCCTCTCAACCTTTGAAATATTCTTCTTTAACTACAGACCGAAGGTTTTTCCAAAACGTATAGGCCGACCCATTTAAAACACAAAATTTATCACTTGTGCCAAAGATCGAAAGTGACACGGTTGGAGTGTCCCTTGTTGGTACTCTTGATTTATCAGTTAGATGAGTGGACAATAAACAAAGATACTAGACCTGCATCTGCTTTGTAAAATTTTGACTCTGGAACATTACAACAACAACGTACTACCTCCATTATAACTATGAGTTGGAGAACACAGCCCACAGTACAACATAACTCATGAAGTATTTATCAAATACTTTACAAATACAAATACAAATACAAGTACAGAAAAATATTACCCATCTTCATAAATTCCAACTCAACAGTGAGAGCAATGTTAAGTGCAGCATAATGCGAAGATTCAAGAATTAACGAAGTGACATGTGAGAGTGGAGGGCATCGAGGATAACTTACATCCAAAAGAAGGGGTCAGTTGGGAGCTTGATCAGTGTAAATGAAACGCCAAAGCATCAAACATTGGGGAAATGTTCCCATGTGTGATGTGTAAAAGACTGGGGAAGTAGTTCTAAAAGAACATATGCTCATATCTTTAGTGGTTTCCAATCAGGCATAAGAGTTATTGATCATGTTATTACCGAGTCTGAAGTGTAAAAAATAGCAAGCAACAGGACTGGAAGGATGTATGCATCCTTGTTTTTATATACATTTAAATAGTACATAATGTAGGGAGAGATGCATTCTGGGCAAAAATAGAAGGGTTTTTAAGCTTTGGGGACACGTTTTTGGAAGTGTTAAAGTTTTTTGAGCAGATATAAAGTGCACAGTGAGTCTGGGGAGATCAAAATGGAAAGAGCAGAGCTGCGTATTGTGTTAAAGCAGGGCTATTTTATCCTATAGACTGTTCACTGTGCATGCAAGTGAGTAGAGTGAACTGTCCCTAGAGAGTAGAAATGCTGTTATGGTGGGAAATGAGAGGATATCAAGTTTGTTTTTCAGAGATTTATCTTATGGGTAACATGAAGCAGTAATTATAAACTTTACACAAAATAGCAAGGTACTATTGGGAATCATGATTCTGAGTCAGAAGCAGAGACAAGCAGAGAAATAACTGGTTGGTGAGTTTGAGGTCCAGAAAGGCACGAGAAGTGTCATGCAGCTAGAAAAGGTCGATTATTAAGAATACTTGGACTAAAGAATTTCAGGGCCAGCTGTGACTGAAATCGAATTACTCAAAAAGCACTGACTTCGAATATGTTAAAGGCACTAGATTCATGTTAATTGTAAATATATCTTTTTTTCAACTACCAGCATGCCTGTAGTATTATAGAATATGATAACGCAGGTCAACCGCTTTTTTTGGCACACTTTGGGTTGTAATGCGCCTAAAGCACACTGACGAAAGCTGTTGACTAAGTCCAAAATGTTATAACGTCAGAGGTAAAGCTGCAGGTTAAGGGTTTTCTGATACCATGTAGATAAAATGAGGCATACAGTCAATAGAGGAAAATGTATGATTAAACTGGAAGCAACAAATGGTTTCAACAGAAGAATAACAGACACAGTGCTTTGGGAAAGGGAAGCAGTTGCAGCGACCCTATATGGGTTAGATTTAATATCAATGAGTAAGATCGAGAGACCTAAAATGTTTGGAAAGGCCACAGAAAGAGAAGAGAGAGAGAGAGAGAGAGAGAGAGAGAGAGAGAGAGAGAGAGAGAGAGAGAGAGAGAGAGAGATAGGTGAACGAATACAAGGGGGGCCCAACGTGTGTGGCAGCAGAAGCAGTATTAGAAGAACCTGGCTGGTTGGACATTCGTGGTAGATTAACAAAGGCAAAGTTAAGCTATCGGAACCACTTGAAGGAAACAGGATAAGATAGATGGTGCAGCAATGTGCATCTTGATGTAGTTAAAGAATGAACAAAGTTGATACTAGACACACACAATTTAGCGCAGAGGTACAACTTGAAGGGTCGGACTAGATGAGGTTGACGCTCATTATGGAACACATAAGCTGGTAAAGTTGTGACAGAAAAGTACGAGGAAAATTGGAAAAGAAGGCTTGAAGAGAAGAGAGCGTTGAAAGCTTACAAAGCACCAGAGAAGCCAGTGAAGGGAAGGTGTTGGGGCGGAGGTAACAGTTCAGCATTACTATTTCACAGGACAGCAAGGTTGATTAATTTTGAGAAGCGGAAGTCTAAGTGGAAAGTCAAAGTCAAAGTAAGCTTTATTTCATGTCGGTCGTTTTTCACAATAAACATTAGCTCTGAAGAGCTATTTTCCGACGTGAGTATAAGTTGTAAAATATATAGGTGACTAAAAACAACAGTGTTTATATACATACTATAAATGTATAAAGAGGGAGTGATGGGAAATGCCAAGCATGTAGAGAAGATGTGTTTGAGACTTTGGACCATTTGCCTTTTTGGTGTCCAGAATACCAGGACTTCAGAGAGGCGGCCGTTTGAGGGTTGGAAAAAGAAAGATGAGGCGTATAGGAACCTAGAACAAGTTTGAAATATGATAGAAAGCAATAGATGAACATAAATGATGCGGCTAAATGCTGGAATGTGGACTGGGGGTAGGCTTTGTGAAGGGCTTCCCGATAAAGCACTGGGGAGGGAGATGTATTCCTGGCTTTAGGAAGGCCGAATCTAGAGTAGGCAACTAAAAGAAAGGGAAGGGGGAAGGGGGAAGGTATCCCTTTTAAGGGCTCCCATGACTCTAGCTGTTGCATCACAGACTGGGGCTATGGGTTAGCCGAGTGTGAAACGCCAAAGTCGGCAAACATTTCTTTTTAACAGCTTCCTGTTTTTTACAGTACGGCGACACATAAGAGAAATGCCACAGATTGTTGTTATATAGCGGATTCAAATGAACATTATGAAACAGACCTTATAAAATTTTACAATGTGATATCTGTATTGTCTTACTGAATTAAAAAAAAAAAACTTTAAAAAATTTAATCTTTTAGTGGTGAAAAAAATGTTAATGTACTTCATTTAATTTTATAATTAAATACCATGTCCAGTCTTATGATTCAGTGCCAAAGAAGCATTTGGATTTCTTTTCTTTTCCTCGGATCTTTATTTCATCATATAAGTCCCATACACCATTTAGTAAAGGTGTTTTAGGCAAAACTGCATTATAAGAAGTCAGTTGTTTCGGTAAAGCATTTGTGGAGACTGTCGAGGCCTACAACATACTTTGCTAACAAGATGGGCCACAAGCATGACTTAAGTACTAAATGGCATCCACAACACCAACCGTGCCATCTCATGCCTCGGGGAAGCACCGGATTAGTAGAGAAACGAGGCCTGTAATAGATTTAACTGATAAATTCCAATGATACAAACTCTAATTTCATTTTTTCCGTATACGTCTCTTGTATATTCACACATGTACCCCATATATTATACCATCAGTCCCTTCGAAAATTCAATAAATTCCCTGCTGCTGGTGTTTTCAGTCGGCCAAATATTCATTGTACCTATATTTGATTATAGTCATCAAGCAGAAGGAAAAATCCTTATTCAATGTCTCAGTTTTAGCTTCCATGTATATCCTTATCAAAACTCTGTCAATGAACTTATTTCAAATATCATTACCCTGAGGTCTGTACATGGCTTAGCAACTGACACACATATAGACATGGAATTCAAAGGAATCCACACAACTAAGCAGAAACATTTGGATACGGCACAGGAGACGGCTTTGTTGTCCTAAAAAGCAACTTGTGCGTTTCTCTCACCAAGTGCACGAGGAAAAAAAACCTTCTTTTTGGCGGTCGCCTTGTCTTCAGTGCAATCTATAAGTTAATAAAAAGCACTTCGTATCTTGTGGATATGAAAGACTGCATGGGCATATTCGGGGTTTGAGGCCGCCTACCCCAGAGCCCGCGTCTACAATACATAGAGCATATTCTCCAACATCAATACAATTTCAAGTGTATTTGTGATTCCTCTTATACAGCGTCTTTTGTCACTTTGGTCAAGAACTCAACTGTACGACTCTTTCATATTCATGATTATTTCTGTCGCCAGTCCGTAAGTTTCACGTGTTTTTTCCTGTTCCATTTTGGTTTCGGCCTCTCATGTAATAACGTTTCTAATGCAGCTTTAGAACGTCTCGAGCAGTGATTCATTTTCTAGTGGACATACCTGTGAAGGCAGAGTGACTCAGAAATCCTACCAGCGTTTTGATATGATCTGAAACGAGAGTTAAATACTATGAAACGTTGATTGTTGAAAATCTTGTGATACGAAGTTCTGTGCTGTCAGCGTGAATAGGCCATTGTCGTGATAAAATATAGAACGCCACACATGCACTTTACGTATGAAAGTACAAAATTCAATAAAAACGTTTTATTGAGATGTTTCAAAGATTGAAAACGCATCAGTGCATAGCGGCTGCGCTAAGTTAAAGCCACACGTGTAGTACTGTCACGTCACAGCGAAACGTTACGAGTCATCAAACTCATTACCACATAAAGAAGCCACAGTACTCGATTTTGAACGTTTAAGACATCGGTCAAATCCTCTCCCGAAACAAAAAAATTTAATGCACTGCAAAAATTTAACACGGAACCTGAATTCAATTCACACTAACTATTCATGTTACGGAATTTGGCAAGATAGGTCACTAGAAAATTACTTTGGCTACTACTGGATATTTTGGCCACGTAAAACTAGTGGCAAGTACATTTCACTTGGAAACCGGCTTGAGCGTTTTTTTTTTTTTTTTTGGTTGTTTGTTTGTTTGTTTTTTTTGCACGGGGGGTACTAGGGTTTGGGGTTTTATAGCCCCCTGCTCTGTTGATTGACGGCTTATTGTAAAAGCGCTTTGCCTTAATAACGAAGGAAGCTACAACCATTAACGTTATATACATGAAGCATCTTATCAAGACTTTGTATGAGTTCGTCTCCTTGGCGACCTTGACCCATTATTCAAGGTCACAGAGGGCAACATAAACAATCATTGTAAACGCTCTATCTGGAAGAGTTCGCTTCATGGTGATCGTGACCCCTTGTAAGGTCACAAGTGTTAAAAGATCAACATAAAATTTCGCCGTTTTCGGAGGTTTGTACCAGTAAGTTAGTCTTTGTACCTGGCTCCCCTTTACGAAATTCAAATGTGGAATTTAACTTGTTTCATTAGCTTAGAACTTTCGCAAGCATACTTGGGTTGCATAGCGTTTAAATTATGGTTGTTTCGAAAATATTCTATTGTCTTGTTGGTTTGCTTTGACATAACAAGCTGGGAATTCTCTTGCTATTGGCGTGTGATAATGGCTTCAATTATTTGAGTCGCTATAATTACACACACGGACACACACATCTGTCGATCTGTAAATATATGCCGTTGGCAAGTACCCTCAAACGTTTTTAATGTCATGCAAATTTCTCAAAACAAAAATTTCAACGTAATAACATTTGAGCCATAGCATTTAACGTGTTTCATTATTTTGCTAATTTTGGCCAGTTATCGATTCAAAAGTCTGTTTTTCATACCATCAAACTATGACATTGGTTTTGTGGCTTCAAATTAATTTCGACCTTTAGGTCTATCAAATACTTTAAGCTTGTCCAGGGTCTGCAGGTACACCTCATAATGTCTATCTGTAAAAACATAAAATAAGAGATTCTTGCGTTGAAGTGTTGTACGGATCTTTTTATATAGGTCGTGTATACCGCTACATTCCAAATGTTCTGATCTGACCCACTAGAAAACGGTCTTCTGCAATCGCCAGCTGCCAGTTTATGGGTCCTTTTCAGACCCACTAGCCTCGGCCTCACACTTTCCTGCAAACGAAATAACTAGAATTGCTCTGTTTGAAACTTTGAACGACTATTGTTGATTCTTGATACATGTTGATTCTTGATAGCGGACTACTGGTTCAGATTAATATTTGTACAGCTGAATGCGTTAGCATAGGGCATGCCTGCTTTCATAGCCTAGCGTTTGTGAGCATGATTGTCTTAAAATGGCATACTGAGTTTTTGTAATTGTTGAAAACTGTTTTGCACTTCTGTTTTGCATGAGTTATTACTTAAGTTGTCAATATGATATCTTGTCATCTTAAGATATTCAATGAATAACGTGTTGCTTGGTGGATATTCAAGTCTTCCTGTTATATCTGGTGATGTTCAAGTTGATTGGCTTGTCAAGATTTGGACGGTTATCCCAAAAGGAGTATTTGTGAATTGACGCTTTGTGGTGTAGACCATGCCAACCAAAAAACACGTGCTTTAGCTACCATTGCATCAATAAGTAGTACCGTAGAGGGCTGTACAGTTGGTTTTCTTCAAAACTAGTCCCATGTATTAAGAGTCCTTATCAAGGTAGTAGAATTTAATGGCACCCTTCCAACGGATGACAAAATTTTGTGCTCCGCCCCCCCCCCCCCCCCATCCAGGGTCTCCTAATCCCGCTCAATAGGGGTCTTCTGAAGATTTCTCATTTTGCATACACAACAGGATAAGAAAAGCAAGGAAGGAAAAGTGTGAAAAAGTCTTAGAATTTGCTGGGTTTCGAATGCGACAAGGTCTTAAAGCTAAATGAAAAGGTCTATGATTATCTTGCCTTCGGTAATAAGACGATAGAAAATTGGTCACGTACGCTGCAACGGATTGACATACATGGGACTAGTTTTGAAGAGAGCCAACTGTACTGCCCTCTACGGTACTACTTATTGATTACTTTCATCTCTTCTCTTAAAATCCTTGAGGTTCAACGTCGAAAATAATTTGCTTGAATGTTTTAATTAAATTATGCCAGAAAATCTGACAATCTTTTCAATAAAAATTGGGGTATTATTAGAGAGTTGCAGATTTACCTCACGCGAACTTCCTTATTACGAGTAGCATGTAAATGTGTCACGTAATTATTTCGTGCTGACAGTGGTCACACTGAGTTTAAGATCCAGTGGTACGCTAGCAACCCGATCTTCAGCAATATATTTAGTAGATAAATAAAGCTGTTCTAGCAAGATTGTAATCATCAAATAACTATAGAAATATAGCAACTTGCTACTCAAATTGAGTAATTGCACTTATCATGGCAAAAATTTTGAAAATATACGAATTATACATAGAAGTTTACGAAAGTGACATGAGTACAGCAGCCCTCAATCGCCACGTGTAGGAGAGATCTCAAATACAACCTGAATGCATAAATTATGTGGGCCTTCGCATTCACCTCGCCTGTGGCCGCCAATGTCAATGACCCATGACGCTACGGGAAATAAATGAAAGCTTGTCGCACTTGCCAAGTTTTCGATCAATGAATTTGAATGACTCTTTCTCGCGCATATACTTTACATACGCACAAGGAATTCGCAACTTTTCAACTTTAAATTAGTGGCATTTTTTTTCTTCTTAATTGTGGACTGAATCAACAGCTTTGCCTAGACGCTCTTTGATGCGATGCGTCCTAAGCGTCTCGAGGAAAGCTGTTGATCCGGACAATTATTTTTTCTGGAAATATGTGCATGTCGGCATTAAGAAATTGAGTGAAAGGTCTTTCCATAAGAAATTTGAGTCTATTAATGTATTTATCATTCAGAGAAGTTGCCGTGGTCTTTAGTAGTTCGACTTAAGTCGCAGTTGGCAGTGAATGAGTTAACTAAATAATTTGCGGTTATAAAAACGTTTCGCTGGCACCCTTTTTCTCTCCAGCTTTTAAGCAACATACTGGTCACAGAAATGGCAAAACTACATGTTTTGTGCTAAAGTGTAACACACAGTTATATTAAACCTAGCGTAAATGGAAGAAAGCGTTAAGTATTATAACATCACAAAAGACAGAAAAAGGAAGAAAGAAAGGAAGAAACAGAAAAAAGAGAGAGAAAGAGAAAGAAAGAAATCTACATGTTGCCTTTTACAAAAGCAATGCATATATATCGGGGAGTATGAATGATGTTTTGTTGAGACTAAAAACAAATATACAATTCAATCTTACACAAAAACTATTACTTTTCACTTTCGCCTATGGACTGTTCAAATAACTTAATTTTCCAATTGTGTTTACTACACGTTTACTAAGAGTCATATCGGACGTAAATCCCGCATGGTTTCCTCCCTATAAGGGAATTAGGATACGTGCCACGACTGGCCACAATGGTCCAGCCCGTGAAAGAACGGCATCGATTTATTTTTGCACGTTCTCCTCGGATCTTAAACTCATTTTACTCGTTAAGCTTCACTGATTGTGACCAGTGCAAAGTATATCCAAGAGACGTATACTTCATTTTGACTTTCTTCTTGAGTTACATAGTGCAGGAGAACACATTAAAACATATTTTTGAAGTATAAACAGTTCTTCAGTGAGAGTAACTGGTGAACAGCAACTTCTACGCTCTTGTACCTCTTTTTCCTCTCATTTGAAATAAAGGCGGGACGATTATGTGTCGCTCTTGCTTCAGGGTACACCTCCCAACAGCTTGCGGTATCAAGTCACGGGAAAGCACGAGGGTGACCCCTGAGAAGTGAGATAGGTCACGGTCGGAGAATTTCTTTATCTCTCTGTCATCATCATCATCATCATCATCATCATCATCATCATCATCATCATCATCATCATCATCATCATCATCATCATCATCATCATCTTTTCTTCTTTGTACTTCTAACAGGGTCTGGAGTATAAGATTATAGTCCTCCAGTCCTGCAATTTAGCCCCACTTTTCACGGATCACTATGACCACGAAGAATGACATAAACATAAGACCGGTGTGTGACCCGGTTGGATCATTTATCCATGCGTTTTAGCCAGGTTTGATTGTACAAAGTGCTCTGTGTAACCTGCAATTTCCGCAATTACATGACGGAAATCATTACTGTCCTGCATTTTGAAAGCAGGAGACAACCACTTGCGCGCATCTGAACTTTTCAATCCAAATCTCAATGCGTCCGTTTATACCATGGCCGCGAAAAGGTCAAAATCGGGCGTTACAGAGTAAAATTACAGACCACGTGGCTGTCAAATATGTATTAAATGTGCAAGCAAATGCTCGCACCGGGTTATGTGCCGGTATTAAGTATAAATGCCATGTGCTGTTTTCACAATGATTCATGAAATGTGATGTTAACTGAGTTAGAGAGTGCGTATAGGCTATCATTCCTGGTGACCAATTAGACGGGTATCCTCTCCTCGAAGTCTGACACTCGCACCGATCCTTAGTGCGTATGATGACAACCTGCCGAGAGCTGAATTTATTCCCAAGCGTGGCTTCCTTAGCAGAAACAGCGTGTGCTGTCGGATTCTGCCATTGGCATAACTACCTGCAGGGAATAAGGTCCGACTATGTAACCCTCAAAGGCAATGAAAGTTACTGGAAATGCGCCGAACGAGAAACATCGAGGCCAGAAAACACACACTGCAGAAACTGGTATG